>CM063506.1:14758532-14956032 GCA_032207245.1 Pardosa pseudoannulata
TTCCTTCACTCGAGATGAAATTAACATAACTGTCAACCGATTTGTTTTTGTCCTGTGTTGCCTTTTTTTAGATAGGATATTGCAATTATGTCTCTTTATTTCTTTAATACTCTTTTTCTCTACATTCACCATGTTTTAAATATCGCAGGTATTTACAACAGCCCATGTGTACAATTCGGGTAAAAATTACCAATACCATTTTTTTCCACAGGTTTTTATGGTATGTTTCTCTAAAAGCCAATCATGAGAATCTACACCACCTATGTTTTTGTTATAATTGTTTACGAGACGTGGTTGTTCCATTTTTACTTTTTACGGCTTTTCATTTTTCAGACCTAGAAACAGATATTAGTGTCTCAATTATGTCAAAATTTGTCGTTAGTGTAACGAATTTGTTATCATTCCATTTTACAGCAGTAATTTTATTTTTCACATCAAAGTAGAAATCATGTGAAATCATTTTTGAAATTTATAAATCCTGTTGCTCGAATTCCACTCTTTCTTAGGTTAACTAACAAATTATAGGAATTAAAATATTATCAAAATAAACTATATGACTCTTCGGATCAGTAACTGGCATTTTTTTACAACTCAAAATTATGCAACGTCTCTCACAGATGTGTCAAGAGTTTCAGTGTCATCAAAATCGTCTTCAACTGTTAATCCATCACCTTCAGATGGCAAAGCAATCATTTTGAACTCTAATTCCTCCGAAAATAGATATTCTATATATCTCCTTCTATATATCTTCTATATAGCTGACCTTCGGAACCGGAGTTCGTGGGTTCGAATCCCACTGAAGCATAGATGTTCGTAGCTGTTCGGATTCGGTTTTAAGCTGTAGGTCCCGGTCTCATTAGCCCTCGTGTTGCAAAAGTAGACGTAGCACTCCAAACCAAACCAAAAAAAAAAAAAATCTATATATCTCCCTCGCAAGTTTTAAGAACTTTTTTCCGCGACATCTTGAAACACCTATGAAATAAACTAAATATCAGAAAATTTAACGAAACCGCCCAGCGTCTTATTTTTAGGACAGTAATTTAAATTTGTAAATAAAACTATAAAAAGTAAAAATAATTTTAAAAAGTTATAAGATATCTGCTAATAGAATATCTGAAATAAAAATTCTAAAAAAATATTTAAACTTACCTTTAAAACCTTTTCGTACGATTAGAATGAAATTCAGCAAGAAAAAATGATGAAAATGGAGAAGTTTAGGTGTCTGCACATTGTTGTACATTCGGAAGAAACTGCGAATTTTTTTTGCAAATCTTTATATTTTATAATATACAGGTAAAATATTTGAACTTTTTCATTTTTTCTCAAAGATGTTCTTTTTCTTTAGTTATACTTCTGTTTTAAAAATTAGAATTTTAATACTATGTATAGTTTATTTATTTCCAACTTTAATTTTACTATTAAATTCATTGTGTAGTCACTACATTACACATTCAAGGCTATAAATATTTTCATTATATCATTTTTTAATTATTTTGATATTTTAAAATCTCTCTGTGTTATGATACACATTAGGAGTATACATATTTAAGAAAACCTGTAGTTTTATTGAAATATCCTTCACAAAAAACAATGTCCCATTTCGAATATAATTTCTGGCTACGGTCCTGAGATTATGCGAGGTACATACACACGTACATACAGACGTCTTGACCAAACTTTTCAATATCTATTCAGGTATAGTCAAAATGGCTATTTAAAGTTTCATTTTTCTAATGTATGTATACTTATTAGGAAAATACATATTTAAGAAAACCTGTAGTTTTATTGAAATATCCTTCACAAAAAACAATGTCCTATTCCTAATATAATTTCTATATACGGCCATGGAGTTATGCGAGGTACATACGTACATACAGATGTCTTGACCAAACTTTTCAATATTTATTCAGGTATAGTCAAAATGGCTATTTAAAGTTTCATTTTTCTTATGTATCTATACTCATTAGGAGTTTACATACATAAGAAAACCTGTAGTTTTATTGAAGTATCCTTCACAAACACAATGTACTATTCGGAATATAATTTCTGGCTACGGCCCTGAGATTATGCGAGGTACATACATACGTACATACAGACGTCTTGACCAAACTGTTTAATATCTATTCAGGTAGGTTCAAAAATGGCTATTTAAAGTTTTCATTTTTTCTTATGTATGTATACTTATTAGGAAAATACATATTTAAGAAAACCTGTAGTTTTTTTTTTTTTTTTTTGAAATATCCTTCACAAAAACAATTTCCCATTCCGAATATAATTTCTGGCTACGGCCCTGGAATTATGCGAGATACATACGTACATACAGATGTCTTGACCAAAATTTTCAATATCTATTCAGGTATATTCAAAATGGCTATTTAAAGTTTCCTTTTTCTTATGTATCTATACTCATTAGGAGTTTACATACATAAGAAAACCTGTAGTTTTATTGAAGTATCCTTCACAAACACAATGTCCCATTCCGAATATAATTTCTGGCTACGGCCCTGAGATTATGCGAGGTACATACATACGTACATACAGACGTCTTGACCAAACTGTTTAATATCTATTCAGGTATAGTCAAAATGGATATTTAAAGTTTCATTTTTCTTATGTATCTATACTCATTAGGAGTATACATACATTAGAAACCCTGTAGTTTTATTGAAGTATCTTTCACAAACACAATGTCCCATTCCGAATATAATTTCTGGCTACGGCCCTGGAGTTATGCGAGGTACATACGTACGCTCATACAGACGTCTTGTCCAAACGGTTCAAAATCTATTCAGGTATAGTCAAAATGGATATTTAAAGTTTCATTTTTCATATTTACACAAGAAACCCTGTAGTTTTATTGAAGTATCTTTCACAAACACAATGTCCCATTCCGAATATAATTTCTGGCTACGGCCCTGGAGTTATGCGAGGTACATACAGACGTACATCAAAGCCGTAGCTAGGTTCTTCATCGTCCGCGGCAAAATATTGGTCTGCGCCACTATCACTAAATATATAGACTTTTTTTCTATATCATATATTCAAAATGAACTTAAAATATTTTGTTAATTCTTAAAATGTTCCTCGTATATTAATTTTTATTTTTTTTCAATTTTTACCTTAATACTAAAAAATACCTCATTACCATTAAAAATATTTTTGAACATCTTGGGAATACTGTTTTGCTGATAAACTGAATAGTTTAGTGGAAGGGAATAATTTTTATTTAGAAGTCAAATTTTCATAAAAAATCCTAAATTTAAAATGTGGTTTAATAACTTTAATAAATTTAACATTTAAAATGATGACCCGGATTTATATTAAAGCGTATTAGGAATGTCTGGTAAACATTTTGTAAAAATCTATATCAAGTTTAGTCTCTAGAAACCTTTAAAAAAATAAGAAAATTCATAAAAAAAATTTTTTTAACCATATTGTATTTTATAATTAAAAAATAATGTTTCAACTTTTCATCATTTATAGTCGGGGCTAACAGTCCTCTTTCGGATCCCATTTTCCTTATGACGCGGCGCCCCTAAAACTGATGCGCCCGTGGCAAATGCCACCTTGGCCACGCACTATTTATGGCCCTGACGTACATACAGACGTCTTGAGCAAACTGTTCAATATCTATTCACTTATAGTCAAAATGGATATTTAAAGTTTAAGCCTTGAAGTTTCCCCATATGTAGTTAAAGAATTCGAGTTTAAGCTAATCAAAATGCATTCAGTCATGGTTAAATTGGGTATTTCCTTTGCAACGTGGAAACCGGAAGTTTTCTCGATTACGATACTTCCTTTGTAGACTTACAAAGATTAGATACTAAACAAGTTTAAAAATTTCACTTTTGCTGAGTGTAAATATGTACTTCCGGTGTGCAATGAATGTTTTTAATGAGATTGAAAGATAACTATACTTCGGACTAAAACTTGATACTCTTCTCGAAATCCATTTTGGCACATCACTGTATTTCATAATACTTTCACTTTTAAAATAATACTCAAACTTGTATTTTAAAGTCAGTGGAAAACGAAAAGGCTATTTCGAAATATCTAAAAACATCAAAACTACTTTAATGCTAAAATAATTCAATTTTTCATGTTGCATAAAACCTGAAAAATTTAAGTATGTCTCTTAGAACGATTTGAAAGCTATAATAAATCCCTTATATAATAATAGCCTAAGTTATCTGTCCGTCTGTCCTGAAGCGGTCGGACCTAGAATGGATAGAGGCATCCATATTGGACTCTTGCTGATTTAGGGTTAGCAAAATTCCAAGCTAGTTATTTTCTCCTAAACTATCTATCCGATTCTAATATAAATTGGATTTAGGGTTAGCAAAATTCCAAGCTAGTTATTTTCTCCTAAACTATCTATCCGATTCTAAAATAAATTGGTATAAATATGCTTTATATCACAGCAAAAAATACTTTCGTCTTTAAAACATTCGAAATCCTCCCTTTCCCCCCTTTCGAGCGTTTAATGCCATTTTTTCACGCCTTATTTTCCCCGGTTAAGAGCATGCGATTAAATTTATCAATTTATCACATAATAAATGGGTAAAATATTTTTTTTTATTATGACGTCATTCTTTTAACCATCGTATTTAACTATTTCTTATTTTAAATTGTTTAAATATCGTCTGCATCATTTTCATACGTTTTATCACTAATCTTAGATATTATGTAAATAATTTTCTTTTATATTTGGCTTAAATAATAGATACATATGTCGTAGTTTTAAATTGAATCATCGATTATTTTTAGTTTCAAAGAAAATTTTATCACCGGTATTAAGCACAAATTCTTTTCATAAAAGTCTAGGAGTCTATTTCACGGACAGATAAATATCTAGCCTTTAAGTTACATATCTTTGAAAATTAAGAAGTTTGTTTGTTTGCGTGTTTGTTTTTTTATACATAATCACACGGTTTGACTAAATGAATTTAACATGATTCTAAACTGCATTCACAGTATCGGGAGACTTTAGAGGAGTATGGATATAAACAAATTATTGAGCGTGTGCCAGATAATTCTCAGGTAAAAAATAAACCATTTTTTTAACCTGCCTCATAAAGCACTTTACTTACTTTACAATTCTGGAAAATCAAAAATTTTACCCCGTGATATGACGGGCTAAATGCTAGCGAATAAATGTTAATAAATTTAAACTTTTCCAAGGCCATGGTAAATATACTTATCAAAGTCATTTTTGAATCCGATTTCTAGTGTATGTATTCATTAAGTTAATATATTAACACTAGATTTACGGACTGAGCCAATTTGACTCATTAAAAATTTCCTCGTATACTATATATATATATATATATATATATATATATATATATATATATAATTCATTTTTTATAACACTCCTTGACAAGGAGAAAGCTCAACAGCTAGCAGTAATATAGATGCAGTTGGGCCGACATTGAAGAGAACTCAGTTGTCTAATTTAAACTTTATTCCAGAGCGGCAACAACGTACATCTAATCTTCTGGACAACAGACAAAGAAAGCCACAGAACTCACTGTGATCGAACAGAGGTGCTCCCAAGAGTGATGACAGAAAAAATTTTTCCCACAGTGAAAAACAACTTAATAAGCGAATTAAATGCAATATCAGCAAAACGAAACCATCCAACAGCTGGAAAACATGCTGAATAGACAGAAAGATTACAGTTTTAGAACAGAAAGGAATGTTAAGTGGAAAATACTGAGTTGATTAAACTATTTAGAGGCTGGGAAAAAGATTTAAAGGAATTAGAATGGTAGAGAGGTTTTTAAAGAAATGTTAGAGTTAAATTATTTTGATGTATTACAGATATATATATAATATATATATATATATATATATATATATATATATATATATATATATATATATATATATTAATATATATATATATATTATATATATATATATATATATATATATATATATATAATATATATATATATTATATATATATATATATATATATATATATATACATATATATATATATATATATATATATATATATATATATATATATATATATATATATATATATATATATATATATATATATATATATATATATATATATATATATATATATATATATATAACTTTAATATCACTTATATCACTTTTCAAAAACATACGTTTGTTTTTAGTTAATAAAATATACGTAAACTTTCATTCCTCTTCCCCGCAGACCCCTTCATTTCGCATTATCAAATGTACATATACCTATTAAAATGTACATATACCTATCAAATGTAAATATACCTATTTTCACGTTTGTGAGCCAATTTGACTCATAGATTTGTTTAACAGTTAATCGCATAACAGGAAATTTATTGGTCCTATCAGGCCTGGGCAACAGTCAAGTCACACGTGATTTGCTTCTCTTCTCATTTGGCATTCACCACATACAATATTTGTGTGTATGTGGGAGCCATTGTTACTTGTTTTAGCTACTATCAATGCTTGGATTCTGTATAAGAGACGACTCGAGTAAATATTTCACGAAAAGATTTTATTTTCCAATTGGCTGAAGAGCTAAGAAGTAAATATAGAGAAGAAGTCGGGAACACTTCCATTCCAATGACAGAAATTCACACTATTGACGCACGGAAGAATTGTCAAGTTCAACAATCATGCAAAAGAAACAGATGTAGAAACCATTGTGCTAAATGTAATAGAAATGTTTACGGAAAATGTGTTTCAAAAACAGATTTTATATGTAAAAAATTTTTTCCATGAATTTTTTGATAATAAACATTTCATTTATATTAATTTTGAACTATTTTCTTTGCAAAAAAACTTCTATTTTCTTGTATGAATCAAATTGGCTCACTTCAGTAAAAATAGGTATATGATGAACATACGTAAATCTAGTGTTAAGGATATCCGTAAGAAAAAAAATTAGTGAAAAATAAAAGTACTTTCATATTTTGTAAACAAATCATGTATCCTAAACAAGTGGGGCTTCTTATCTGTATAATAAAACAAAAAGTTTACTGTCTATGACCCTCATTGTCTAAGGGTATTTTAAGATGTATGCTAGTGCCAAGAATCATGGACTGGCATAAATTGTGTCCCTCTAAATCACCGGGTGACAGAAGCCTTATCAAAATAAACGACTTCCCATCCTTCAAGTTTTCCGCCGTATTTATGCAAGAAAGGTGATAAAAAAAGGCGTAAAAAAAGGTCTCTCCGCCATTTTAGCTAAATTCCTCAACTTGTTGCCAACTATCTTTTCATGAATAAAGATCACACCCACCACATGAAGAATTTGCTTATTGCCTTCCGGCTTTCTACGCTTTCCCTTTCAACAGAATACTGAGTGACAGGAGGGGGAATGAATCTTGGGTGGTCAACACAGCTGTCCCTCGGGAAAAGCTGCTTTTCTACAACGGACTTTCACTGGAAAGTAGACTTGATTTATCCTTTCCCTGAATTCTGGCTTCTACAGTAAATTGACTGAAAAGGGTTGTTAAACTTTTATTGTACTTTTACCCTTTATGTGGCGTGGTAAATATACTTACCACAGCAGTCACTTTTTTTTAAATGCTTGTGGTAAGCCATTTTACCATCTCTCATTAGATCTGCCATTTATTATTGACTTCAGAATTGGCCAGACCTCATTACATTTTTTTTAAGAATTAAAATTAGCTTTCGATGACGAAGAAGACAACAATCGGAGGTTAACTTCTTTTGCACCTTTCATTCTTTTAATTCATTTTCGTTGCTTCGATACAAATTCTTTTTTAGCTTGTAATATTTGCAAAATATGCTTTATTATGCAATACGTACAACATAAAGTAACATAAAAAGAAATAAGGAACATAAAATGTACCTTTCATTCGCATTCAGGGTGATAAAATCAATTTACACTAACAAAGAAGTTCAAATCATAATTTAATTAATGTATTTCTAATTTGTTTTCTGTCTCAATTCAAAAATTATTTTAAAATTCATTACTATGAATAAATAGCCGTATAAGGATTAGTATGCGAGACGTAGATTAGTAGGAGAAATTTCATTTTTCAATAGTAAATTCAGTCTTTCTGGAGCTAATATGGTTAAATCCCCCCCCCAAAAAAAAATGTACCTTTTAATCGCACTCAATGTAGGGTGATAAACAGGCTTTACGATAACAAAGAAGTTCAAATGATAATTTAATAATCTAAGTGAATTTGTTTTCTGAAATCAGTCTCAATTCAAAAATTATTTTAAAATTCATTACTACGAATAAATAGCCTTATAAGGATTAGCATGCGAGACGTAGATTAGTAGGAGAAATTTGCATTTTCAATAGTAAATTCAGTCTCTCTGGAGCTAATGTCTGTTTACTATGTCAATGTTTCATTTAGACAATCCATGGAAGAGTAAGGAATCAGAGTTTTGAAATTTTGGAGATGAGAAAAAAAATCTTTTTTATTTTACACAATGTAAAAAAAAATTTTTACATATTCATCCGGGACGGCAAAGGTACTAAAGCTGGCCTTGTTGAAGAATTTTTAACTATTGAATCTAAAACTAACTGCAGTGAAATATTCAATACCACAGTATTTTAAATTATCCCCTATATAATAATAGCCAAAGTTATCTTTCTGCCTATCCTTGAATTTATGAAGCGGTTGGACCTGTAATGGATAGAGGCATCCATAGTTAGTAAAATTCAAAGCGAGTAATGTTTATCTTCTCCTAAACTATCTATCTGATTCTAAAATTAATTGGCATAAATATGCTTCATATCACAGCGAAAAATACTGTCGTATTTAAAACGTTCGAAATCTACTCCTTCCTCCCCTTTTCGAGCTTTTAATGCCATTATTTCAAACCCTATTTTCGCCGGTTAAGAGCAGGCGATTAAATTTATTAATTTATCTCATAATAAATAGGTAAAAACATTTATTTCTAGCATTATGACGTGATTCCTTTAACCATCTCATTGAATCATTTCTTATTTTAATTTTTTTTAAATTATGCCTTATTTTCATACGTTTTATCACTGAACTTAGATATTACGTAAATAATTTTCTTTTATATTTGGCTTAAATAAAGTATTAGGTACATATGTGCTAATTTTAAATTGAATCATCGATTACTTTTTGCTGCAATGAAAATTTTATCACCGGTATTAACAACAAATTCTTTTCATAAAAGTCTAGGAGTCTATTTCAGGGACTAATAAATATCTAGCGTTGAAATTATTTATCTTTGAAAATTAAATTTTAAATTTAATCATCGATTATTTTTTGTATCAAGATAATTCTCAGCCCCAAAACAAACCATTTTTTTTTACCTGCCTCCTAAGGTACTTTAAAATTTTGGAAAATTTAAAATTTTACTGATCCCGTCATATGATGGGCTATATGCTAGTTATTATAATATTATATTATATAGTTATTATATATGGAATATATAATATTCCATAAAAATTTATCTATGCTACGTAAGAATTTTATTTAAACCTCAAGTGAACGTGGTGGAAAAATGGGAAGGGAAAACGCCTGTATCACATTTATTTGTTTATGTTTATCATGTGATAAAATCAGATGTTTACTTTCTTACCGTACGTGATAGTATTGTTGTACTATTGATAGTTGTAATACGTTGTATTTGTTTTCTGCTCTATTGCACTAACTCCTGCAAAGAAAGCACCTCGCTTAAGTCCACTGATAATTTCTCTGGCAGCTTTATGTGAATGTACACATAGGGTGTGTATACCAACGGCAGTTCGCTTTATCAAACAACAAATATTAGAATGACCCACACCTTCGTCCGGATTAAGATATCTATCGTATTTACTTCGCTGATATCTTAAAATGCTTTATTTAATCGTTGCTGTACTGTTTATGAAAAAATTCTCTTATCGGACAATTATTCTAAATCCCTTCGAAGTTTTAATCATGTCAAGAATCGATTTTACAAACATAGTCATTGCAGTCATCTCTCAAAGCCCCATCAAGACAAAGCTGGGCCCAGAGGCTTGGTATTCAGCGGTGGTTTAACCCATTAACGCCAGGAGATTTTTGATGACTATATATTAGTAAAAACCTAACATAGAAGTTATTATAGACACCTGGAAGTAAAACAAAATATGAAATTTAAACACCTTTAAATATGACATCAAGTCATCATTAGCGAGGAGGTGTCATTTTAAAACATAATAAGATGTCTTTAAAAAAAAAAGGAAAACATCGTGATAAGAGATTTATTTGCTATCATATATGAGAAAAGTACTGGAAAGAGATGATTTATTACAGATGTGGCTATTCGCCATGATTTTGACTGGTATACGTTTAGAATACCGGTAATAATACATTCCTATTCTAAGCTTGAAAATCATAAAATGCCGATCAAAATGACAAAATTATAGATAAGGCCATATTTGAAAACTTGGGAGATTATTCATAAGATTAATATCTATTTCCATTAAAAAGGAAGAATCGTTTCAAGAAAACAAAAACTCTACAAACCATTTTTTGACTGTCCTCAAATAAGGACGATGGGCGTTAATGGGTTAAGGCTAAAGCGGGCCCTAGACAACATTGTAATTCCGGGCCTATTTTTCAGTCATAACACATACATTGCGTTTGGTAGTTTGGTTTTAAAGCAGATAGTTTATAGTTCTATTTAATTATCGGATTCTAAGAAAAAAAGGAAAAAAAATATACATGTACAAAATTTAAATAAACATAATTTATTAAAACAAAAAAAAAACATAAACATAATTTATTGAAACAAACAATAATACTTAAACAAATATACCTAGACTGATTAGTTTTATTGCCATTTTTTCTCACTTTTAATTCTTCAAACTCGTCAATTAGTTTGTCATAATTAATACAGTTATTTAATAACTCTTCTTCTATATAAAGTAATGATAAACTATTTAATTTTTGTTGGCCTAATGTGGATCTTAAAAAATTATTTATTCTGGCTATTACCCAGAATGATCTTTCACCGCTTGCATTGCTTATTGGAAGGGTTAGATAAATTCTCAGAATTATGTTTAAATTAGGGAATACTATTATTTTGCTAAATAAATGACCACATGGATACAGGCGAAATACCTTCAGTACTGACGTGCATAGTAAAGGCTTCATAAATGCGAGGCTCGATCGTATTTACTCACATCCACTCGCGGGCGTGGATACATAAGAACGAGAAAGTTCGTCCACACTTGTCGACTTTATCAATCAAAGATTCGACATAATTTGAATACCTTTCAGCAATAATTATGACTATCAAGTTTTTCAGTTAAATAAAAATAAAAATTAAAAACCTAATTTTCGGGCCCCAAAAATTATGGGCCCTAGGCACTTGCCTAGGTTTCCTAGGCCTTAGTCCGCCCTTGCTGGTATTTATTCGTGTCCCATTACCTGAAGATGAGTATAACGATCAATGAATATTTACAAATTATAACAATTTTTATGCACGATACTATGAGGAAGTTTATAAGTACAAAGAAAGTATAAATTTGACATTTGCTTTAGATTACTGAGTAAAGCTTCATAAAATATTGCTTGAAGAATAAGCCAAAAAAAATTTAATTTTTTATTTAAATAACTTATGTTTTAAAACTTTAATATACAAAATATATGTGTGTGTGTGGGGGGGGGGGCAAATGACTGCCCAGTCGGCCCGTGCGTTAATCAGGCCCTGATATCGTTTGGACATTAGGGGACCTCCCAGAGCCTAATACCTTTTTTGAAACTCAAAAGCTTCATATATTGCTGAAAGCCGTTTTACCGATGATTTGTTAATCTTTAGATTTATTAATATCATGCTTATTGTAATATTTTTTTGCATTCCATTTTAAAATTAATATTTTTTTATTAACGTTATTTGCATATCCATTTTAAAATTAATATTTTTTTTATTAACGTTATTTTCTTAAAACTTGCTATTTTTCAAATACTCTTAAAATTAAAGCTTTCCTGCTGAATTATTATTTTGAAAACATGGCAAAATTCCAAGTATGACATAGGCATATGTATAGTACGCACGCACTAAAAGTTTTAAAAAGACAAAATCGTTTGGTGTTAAAGAAAAAAAAACTTTTTTGCAATTAGTGTAAAAGTTTAAATATTTCTGATTTCAATTTGGATTTAGAGAATATATATCACATGGACGAGTGGTTATGGCATGGAAGACACATTTGATTACATATATAAAAACTTCTTTATTGTAATTCTTCTGTCCATGGCTATGCCATTTAGATATCATTTGTTCTCATCTTAGAGCAACAAGCGTGGAGGATGTTATCAGCCCGAGTTCCCGCTCAGAACTGACCCTTTTGGCGTTGCTACCTAAGCAAAATTCCTATATCTACTCCCGTGTAGGCTTCTTCACTCTGTATAGTTCCGCTCTAGGTCGTGTCCTTCTCCTATTAAGTTGTCGTTAATGAGTTCTAACTATTTTTAATTATAACTCGCTTAAATCCTAACCCCATTTTTAAACCTGATAGACAAACAGACACACACACACACACACACACACACACACACACACACACACACACATATATATATATATATATATATATATATATATATATATATATATATATATATATGTGTGTGTGTGTGTGTGTGTGTGTGAGAGAGAGAGAGAGAGGTCTAAAAAAGGGGTAGTTGGAAATTATGTGAGTTAAAAACGATTTTAAAAAGAGAACTCTTTTATAATAATAAAATAAATGAAAAAGACCCACGCTCGCGTAAGCTTTTAGGATCATCCGGTCAGGCCGAAGCATTTTTAAGCTATTTGATGAGCTTGCAAACAGATAAGTTTCAATCAGTGCGTGGACATGGAGCTGTCAACAACACTCTACTCGTGTCTTCGACGGAAAAGTGAAAATAGCCCAAGTTTTACATTAACGATGGTTTAATAAACTTATTATTATCAAGAAGTCTGTTGTCTGTTCACCTTAACTCTGCACCACGACATGTCATATATATATATATATATATATATATATATATATATATATATATATATATATGTATATATATATATGTATATATGTATATATATATATGTATATATATATATATGTATATATATATATATGTATATATATATATATATATATATATATATATATGTATATATGTATATATGTATATATATATATATATATATATATATATATATATATATATATATATATATATATATATATATATATATATATATATATATATATATATATATATATATTTATATATATATATATATATATATATATATATATATATATATCTATATCTATATATATATATCATATATATATATTGTGTGTGTATATATATGTGTATATATGTCATATGTTCAAATGAATATAGATATATATATATATATATATATATATATATATATATATATATACTTATATATATAATATTTCATATATATATATATAATCAGTAACATTGTGTCTCCCCCTTGATCTAGCCAATTTCCCTCATTTTCGTGATTTCGATATCAAACAGATCCTTTGCCATGTTCAAAGGAATAGAGCAAAGATTAATCCAAATATTAGTTTAAGAAATGAATATCTTCACTTGTACAGATCAATTTTATGAGATATTTATTGGAACTGGCATTCGTCATAGAAAGACTTAACAGACACTTAAGATTTACGTCTGGGCGTTTTCATCTCATTCCTATCATGTCTTGGTGTATGTCGAAGATTGTACAGGCAGTAAAAGGTAAGGGAGAGATAACTCGAAATATTTTCATCTTTCACGTAAAACTTTTGGAGCCAGTCTGCAAATCTAAGAAATATAAAAGAATAGGTAGAAGTCTAAAGAGATCTAGAACTTTTCTCGATTTAAAATTTTCAATATAGCAGCCATTTTTCGATTTCTCTTAAAGTAAAATGCTCTCTCCCTTTCCGTATGATTTTAAGTTGTCATCTGGTTTTCTGAAAACCATTTGGTTTAATCGTTTCAAATGCTATAGCTTATATAATAATGTATAAGATATATATTAAATGAAAAATTGAAATTCAATTCTCCACAGGATAACTTTCGAACTATGTAAAGCATGTATTAATTTTTGTATCAGATTTTAGTAAATTATCTAACATTCGGTAATCCAAAATTTTAGAAATATCTAAAATTATAAAATTTTCAAGAAATTGAAAATTATAAAAAAACTTTATAATTTTCAATTTTTTTTATCATGGTATACAATAAAATATATTGCTCTTAATTACTGAGGTTCACAGAATGTAAATGATAATTAGTTTCCACTTTATATAAAATACTATTTCCTAATTTACAAAGTTTAAAAGTTATTTTGAAGGTAAGTGAATTTCTATTTTTTTTTACTTCAGTGTATATTTTGTTTTTTAATATATTCGTATTTAATATATTTTTAATATTTTTTAATATACTTCATTTAACAAAATTAAATAACTTGTAGAAGGGCAAATCCTGATTCGTGATGTAGAAATTTTTTTTATTCTAAACACAGCAGAAATTTTATTTCATATTGAATAAAAAATAAGCTATTGTAATGAAGACATTTCATCAAGAAAGGTACTATGTCCCTTTACATTGACAGAGGATTTTCGGTGATATGATTAAAAATTCGACATTGATATCGCAGCAAATTGTGGAATCTTAGACGCTTCGTGCACAGCTTTTTGTCTGAATTGATAAAAATGCCAAATGGAATTTATATTTATTTCAAAATTTACATTAGATTTTATATTAGATGATTAATGTAAACAATTTCGAAAATAAACGGATTGAGTTTCATAAAATGGAAAACACATTTTATTTTAATCTAATTTTTTCAATCTTAAAAAGGTAACCTTACTCATCGGAGACAGTTAGTAATTAAAATAATAAACTATTAAAGATAACAACAGTATTTATGAGAGTAAAAATATTACGGCTGGATATGACCATAGTCGATAAGAAATAAACTGTTGAACATTCCTATGGTGAATAATCTAATTAGCTCTCGTAGACTGTGATCAAACCGAGTCTAAGAAATACTAACAGCATTGAGCCGAACGTTGAACCAAACGGTTAGGTCAATAATCTTCGGTACGGGAGTTCGTAAATTCGAATCCCACAGAGGCATGGATGTTTATAGTCATTCGAATCGGCTTTAGGCAGTAGGTCCTGGTTTCGTTAGACTGTTGTTGTTAGACTGTTGTTTGAATCAAACTAGCAGCTTCGTTCCTATTCTTTGGATTGATAGTTCCAAATCCCCAATGAAGTTTATATTTACTTCAAAACTGATATTAGATTTTAAATGAGATCAGTAATGTAAACCATTTCGAAAATATAGCACTTTAGTTTCATAAAACGGAAAACACGTTTTATTTAAATTTAATTTATGTAACTTTTGAACACTATCCTTACGGAGACGTTTTGTAGTTAAATTAATAAACTATTAAAAAGAACAATAGTATAAAATATTAAGGATTGATTTTACTCAAGTCAATCAGATATAACAGATCTGTGATATTTTTCTATAGTAAAAATCGCCAATTAGAAAAAAAAAATTAGAAAAAGTCGCCGTAGACTGTAGTAAAACCGATCCTAAGAACATGATATAATAAAATGCAAAATACTTTTAAGTTTGCAAATAATGGAATTGTTACTTCTAAAAACAAAACAGACTTGTCTTTTGAATAAAAATGGTTTAAAAAAAAAGAAAGAAATGAGTCAAATAGAAACAGATTAAATAAAGTAAATTTTGTAAAAAACCACAAAAACTTACATTGCTTTAAAACGAATTTTAAACACTATCACATGAATTAAGTTGCTGAAAAGATTTCTTATATAACATGCAACAAGAAGAATTGTATGAAATAATATCAAAGTATAGAGTCGTCAAACCCAAAGGAGGTCAAAAAAGCATTCGATCACCATCATGCCTTGTATCCTGAACCCTTTAACCTGTCTAAAATCTCACAAGAATCAACCTGAATCATCATAGAAAATTTCATTATGATCGGTCGAGACATTCCGGAATGCATATCGAACAAGACAGACAAATATGTATGCAAACATACATATATACAAGCAAATAAAAGGTTATGCTTATACACACAAACAAGTACATACATACATGCATATAAATAAATAACTGGTAGAAATATTCTTCACTCATTACATGGGTGAAGTATCCTATATTTTTTAATTGCCAGGGGTTTCTTGGTAATGTAATTCAAATGCAGTCATTGTGGCAAGAAAGACTCTCACTCAGAATTCAAGATTAAGCGAAATATTTAGTTAAAAATCCTTTCATTTTTTCTATCTTTTTGACGGAAAACTGTAGGGCGCATCTTACAAAGACAAGAGAAAAATATGCATCTGTTTGATCAGTAAAAAGGGCGTTTGTGGAGAGGAAAATCACGTGGATCACTTCTTATTAGAAATAATTTTAGATCAGCATTTATTTTATGGCTTGTTAAAAGATTGTAACAGATTGTACACAATTTCAGAGTGGAAAGTCTAAGTGTACTGTTAATTAGTCAACGATTGATACGATAACTTCTTCTCATAAAACGAAAACTATATTAATTGGAAGTAAAAAGCTTGCTGTGTTTAAATATACAGTACCATCTGCTTTGAGGAAATATATTGATTGCACAAGTGTTTCTACAGATTTAAGTAAGGATGTAGGTGAATTTCTACAAGAATCTACTAATTTATCTAACTTTAGAGCACCTAATCGGTTTAATGGAACAATTACTAAACTATTCTCAAAACTTGCTGCTGCTACTGTGAGTGGAAAATTTCCAGTACAAATTTTGTTAGTTATCAAGAACAACGGGATTAAAATTATAAAGATCTTCATTTTTTTTTTCAGGGAGAATAGACAGCTGGGTTGGATATGTATATGCACATACGCATCTCCTATATAATAAAAGCCTAAGTTATCTGTCCGTCTGTCCTCGGATTGATGAAGCGGTTAGACCTGGAATGGATAGATAATCCATATTGCATTTTTGAGGAATTAGGGTTAGCAAAATTCAAAGCAAAACTTTATCTTTTCCTAAACTATGGATCCGATTCTAAAATAAATTAGCATAAATATGTTTCACATCCCAGAAAAAAATACTGTCGTCTTAAAAACATTCGAAATCCACCCCTTCCCCCTTTTACGAGCGTTTAATGCCATTATTTCAAGCCCTATTTTCCCTGGTTAAGAGCAGGCGATTAAATTTATCAATTTATTACATAGTAAATAGGTAAAAATACATTTGTTTTCTGTCATTCCTTTAATCATCTCATTTAATCATTTCTTATTTTAAATTATTTAAATATAGTCTGCATTATTTTCATACGTTTTATGACTGAACTTAGATATTACGTAAATAATTTTCTTTTATATTTGACTTAAATGATAGATTAGGTACTGTTAGGAGATAGTAATTTTACACACGTATTTATTTCCTAACTTACAATTACAAGAAAGAACAAGTAAAAAACATTTATATAATTAACAACGTAAGTGATGCCATTCAAAAAAAAAATGAAATGCTAGTTATTATTAGCACGTTTTCCATTCGCCGCAACATCCTCCCCACCCTGGTCAACCTCCAGGGGGATGACCAGCTGCACAGGTCGAGTAATAGTGCGTCCATTGGTGCGTAGTACACAAGTACGAACTTTCTTGTCGCGGCCAAGGATTAATTCCTCAACACGGGCCTTTTTCCAGGTGTGGCGAGGTCGAACATCTTCTTGTAGTAAGACAATATCCCCTTTCCGGATCTTATTTGTTTCAAATGGGTTTCTCACTTGGTGAAATGTACGCAAGTCCATGAGATATTCCTTTTGCCATCTTTTCCAAAAGGAGTCCATCAAATGCTGGCAATTTTTCCACATACGATTTAAAGATGTTTCAGAATTTGTAGGGCTGGAAGGAATAGTAGTTAATTTCTTTCCTATGAGGAAGTGCGAGGGTGTTAAAGCTTCCTCAGTGTCATCTTTGATTCCATATTCATGAACAATCGGTCTACTGTTAAGAGCGGCTTCAATATCGCATAGTACAGTGATCAAACCAGCGTCGTCCAAAAGAGCCTTACCTAAAGTTTTCCGAAGGCATCTTTTGACGGAACCAATAAGCCTTTCCCACCATCCTCCCCACCAAGCGGCTCTTGGCACGATGAACTTCCATTTAATGCCATTATGTGCATAAAACTGTTGAACCTTTGCTGATGTTATTGAGTTCCATAGATGAGCAAGTTCTTTGTTGGCAGCTTGAAATGTAGTGGCATTATCGGTATATATAGTATGTGGTAATCCTCTGCGTCCCACGAACCTGTGTAGTGTCAAAAGGAAATTATCTGTTGATAGATCTGACATCAGCTCAATATGTAATGCTCGAGTGACAGAGCAAGTGAACAGCGCAATGTAGGCTGTACCAGAAGATTTTGATCTACGAACATAAACGGGACCAGCAAAGTCAATTCCTGTGGTAGTGAAGGGAGGAGTTGGAATTATGCGATCGGCAGGTAAAGGAGCTTCGATTTGAGTGCAACTGTTTGCTTGCATTATCTTGCATGATAAACACTTGCGTATAACCTTTTTGATAAATTGTCTCGCTCTTAAAATCCAAAATTCTGAACGTAATTCTGAAAGTACTATTCTGACACTTAAGTGGTGCATTCTGATATGTGTATGATGTATCAAAAGATTAGTAAAGTGATGAGCTCCATCTAGTAAAATGGGTTGTTTTTCTGATTGTGGCAATTCCGCAAACTGTAATCTTCCACCAATATGTATCATAGAATTTTTGAAAAATGGATTCAATTTTAAGATCTTTGACTTTTTAGGTAGAGGTTTTGATGTTAGGAATGCTTCATATTCTAAGGGAAATGATTGCTTTTGGACTATTTGTATCCAGTAATTTCTAGCATGATTGAGGTCTTCAGCATCAAGTTCTCCCTGTTTCTTTTCTCGTGATCGACAATTAGTGATAAAACGTAGAAATCCATGCGGTAACACGCAATAGTCTAAAGTAAGATCTGTATTTCTTTGCTTCTATGATAGGATGTGAAGTAGTAACATGAAATATCTGGATTTCCTTCTTCTTTTTCAACCCCAAATTGTGTGTGTAATTTTCTTTTATAGACTCTGGCCAAGTTTCTCTAGGTTCAGTGAGCCAAGTAGGACCATTCCACCAGATGTTAAGATCTGTTAGTGTATATGGTGAAACTTCTCTTGAAAGTTTGTCCGCAGGGTTATCTTTCCCAGGACAATGGTTCCACTGTGAGGGATCAGTATATGAAACAATTTCTGTAATACGATTGCATACGAATGTTTTCCATTTGTTTGGGTCACTACGTATCCAACCAAGGGTTACTTTGGAGTCACTCCACAATTGTTGCATTGGTTGGAGATATTCCAGTTTCCGTACAAAAATATTTCAATAGTCTGGAACCAATAAGAGCAGCCAAAAGTTCTAACCGAGGAAGAGTAATTTTCTTTATAGGTGAAAGTCGGCTGCGACTAAAAACCAAATGAACACTTGACTGATTATTATGTGATGAAACTATGTACAAGGCTGCACCGTAAGCTCTTTCAGATGCGTCACAGAATACATGAATACTGTAAGATACTTGTGATGAAATTCCGATGAAGCGAGGGATTCGTTTGGAGGAAATAGCATCAAGCTCTTTTGTAACTGTATGCCACTGTGTAGCCAAGTTTGTAGGCAAAATTTCATCCCATTTTATGCCCAGAATCCAAGTATCCTGGAAAATTATCTTTGCAGTAATTGTTAATGGTGTAAACAGTCCTAATGGATCATAAAAACTTGCAATACAATAGGAGTAACCATCGCTTGGTAAGTGGTTTATCGTGAGAAGCGTATAGTTTAGTCTTAAAAGTATTTCCTAGTGTGTCTGTCTCCGTATTCCATTCAATACCTAATACTGTAGTTTCCACTTTTACCCTGAAATTTTCATCATTGGTTTGCAACAAGTTTTGAAGCTTTAAAGAGTTTGTCACCCATTTTTCCATTGGTAGTTTAATAAGGGACATCATATTTTTTATTTCTTTCTGGAGTACAACTATATCTGATTCTGTTTCAAGACTTGCTACAAAGTCGTCCATGTATAAGTCTTTGTCTAAAAGTGGAGCAGCAGTAGGAAAGTCATTTAGATGATTGTTTGCTAGTTCTCGTGTAGCAGCACACAATAGGAACGGACTACAGGTTAGCCCAAATGGCAAACGTGTGAATCTATATGTAGCTACTTCATCTGTGAACTCAGATGGTGTTGATGAGTCTTTAAGTTTGTACCAAAAAAATCTTGTAGCATCTCTGTCCTTTGGATGTAAAACCAACTGCAGAAACGCTTGTTTACCATCACCAGTAATAGCATATTCATGTAGTCGAAATCTTAGAAGACAACCAACAGATTCAGGTAGGAGATTAGGACCAACTTCGAGGGTATCGTTAAGGGATGGCTTACCTGGATCATGTGATGAAGCGTCGAAGACAATTCTCCACTTAAAATCATTTTGTCTTTTCTTTTTTACTGCATGGTGTGGTAAGTAATACACAATGTTTTCAGTTCCTTCTTCAAGGGGGCACATTTCTACATGTCCTTGTTCAATGTAATCAAGCATGCACTTTTCGTATTGTGTTTTCAAATAGTCATTTGATGCTAGCCGTTTTTGTAATGTATGAAATCTTTTTTTTTGCCACCAATTTGTTGTCAGACAAAGGTGAGATGATAGGTTTCCAAGGTAAAGATACAATTCTACGACCATCAACTACCTGAAATGAATCATGAAAATTCTGTAAGATTTTCCTATTATGTTTGGACATTTCTCTAACCTGATTGGGGGTGATTCCAATTGTTTCCAAGTCCCAGAAGCAGCGTAAATTTTCCTCAATAGTTGTGTGTTGCGTAAATGTGTTAAGATAATTGACAGTCGTGACATTGGAAACTGTTGTATATGACCGAGGTCCACTCAGAATCCAACCAAACTTTGAAGAAATTAATGCTAGTGAGTTTGATAACATAAATGGCGCTCTAGAGTTCATCACTTGCCAGTAGAAATCGGCACCAATCAAAACTTGTATTGGTAAGTCCTGCAAATTGTCGTATGGGTCTGCCAATTTCATTCCTTTTTTGTATGCAAACTGTGAGATATCATTTGGGACAGATGGATGTGATGCGTATTTATTGTAACTTTCAAATGCTTCCATGTGAATTGTAGACTTGTTCCAAATGCTTGATAGTTGAAAATTTACTTTTCTTCTCAAATATAATGAGCTTTCTGTTGACTCAAATCCGAGAACTTCTAATGATTGCGTAGAAACAACTGTTAATTTTAAAGTATCTACAAGATCACTATGAATGAAACTAGACTGGCTACCTCCATCCAGAAGACAACGTGTCAGTTTTGTAATGCCAGTTGGCCCGGTAATAAAAATTCTAGCTGTTTGCAAATGCACTGTGTTTGGCGATATATTTGGCGGAATAATATCAATTTTATTAGTAGTAACTGAATAATCAACATTGCTTTTGCAAATTGAAACGTGGTGCTTTTTCTTACATTTGACACAGCAAGCCTTATCTCTACGAGCACAAACCGATTTTGAGTGTCCACGCCCAGTACACAAAAAACATCTATTCGTTGCTTTTAATTTTTCTATACGTGTGTCGATATCTGTCACTATGTTACACTGTTGAGGCCAATGTCCTTTAGTTTCACAGAAGGGACAAAATGGAGATGGTTTTTTAAACTGGTTTTGTTTTTTAGATTTAACATGAAATGCTGCTGTAGAAGGCTTAAAACTGTAATCAAAGCTTGGCTCACCTCGAATTTTTAATGCTGTGAGGGTACCTTCAACTTCGTCTGATAGATATTGCACAAGTTTCTTTATATCACCTTCTGATATTTTCTCCTTAGCGTATATAATCCATCGGCGACAAATGTCATCAGGAAAAGCACGTAAAATTTTTGAACTTAAAATACGCCCGTAAGCATTTATATCCTCTCCTAAAGCGGTTAACGCCTGTAATCTTCTATTGCATTCAATAAACACTTCATTCAAGGCAGTAGGAGTGGGGTTTCGTATTGGCGGAATACTTTCCAAAAAGTCTAAATGTGCTTGAATTATTCTGTTTTTGTCGCCGTATCGATTTTGGAGAAGTGCTTTTGTAGTTTCATATGTGCTGGCACTAATACTAATTCCATCAACTAAGCGTCTTGGCTCGTCTTCTAAATAACCTCTTAAAAATACATGTTTATCAATTACTGATAAATTTTCATTATCATCAATTGACGATTTAAATTGCTCCCAGAAACACTGCCAGTGTTCAATATCACCTCGGAAAGTATCTAGTTTAATAGTTGGTAATTTTACTGTATGAGTTTGAGTTATAAGTGGAGTGGTACTAGGATGTGCATTCGTCGCCAAATTATTATTACTTGAATTTAATGAATCATTTATGGGAGTAGCTGTTGGCGCTGAAATAGACAAATTATTTTTGATGATTTTACGGGCTTTGAAAATCGCCAATTCGGCCGTGTCAATGTAACTTTCACACTGCTTAATATCGTTTTCATATTCTTCATCGGAAAACAAATTATGTATTTCATTATCCACAATTTTTAAATCATTTAAAACTGCTACTAACCTGTCGTATGTATATTCAAGTTTCTCCAAGGAGTCTTCATCTTTAAATTCGGTGATTTCAGTTGAAAAGCGTGTTATATTTCCTCGTATATTTCTTCGTTTCCGTTTCAACAATTTTAATTCTTCTGGCGTCGCCATTTTCAAAAACAGTTGAAAAATAAAAATTAATAAATTCTTTTACCGTAAATGTGTTACCGTAAGTTTTACCGTAAGTGTACTTTTACCGTAATGTGTTCGACGGGTAATGTTTCGGCACCAGATGTTAGGAGATAGTAATTTTACACACGTATTTATTTCCTAACTTACAATTACAAGAAAGAACAAGTAAAACATTTATATAATTAACAACGTAAGTGATGCCATTCTCAAAAAGTGAAATGCTAGTTATTATTAGCACGTTTTCCATTCGCCGCAACAAAGGGTACATATGTGGTAATAAGGCGATTTCGCGCAGCAGGGCACATCTCAACTTATGATAATTCTGGCTTTAGTTTCAAAACGGAATGGCAGTTTATTATTTGCCTATTGCTGTTGTAAACATGAAAATGAATGGGAAGGGTATTACAGTAGTTCGTGACATTGAGCGAAATTGCTCTATTTTAAATTTATTTACGGATTATTTTTTGCTACAAGATAATTCTCAGCCAAAAAACAAACCATTTTTTATCTGCCTAATAGTGTACTTTACAATTCGAAAAAAATTATAAAAATTACTGATCTCGCCATATGACGGGCTATATGCTAGTATACATATGTTTTCTCTGTTGTCATTTTAATGACTCAGTCACGAGAATAGTAATTTAGTCACATGTAATGCGTAGTGGGGATAAAGAGCTTTAAGGAAACCCCAAAATACTCACGTGTATGAATGTCTATATCTAACTACCAGGTGGGTCATCGTGTACCTCACAAGAAACTGTTCAGTGAAGCCCTATTTGACAGCATTTTGAGAAATGTCCTTTTCGCAGCGGACAAAGGCATTTCCTGCCTTCTGTGTTCGAAACCAGTTTTGCTCTTACGGTATAGGAAACTATTTTTCACGTCTGGGTGAAAATTCGGAAAGAAAACAGAAAGGTAAAATACATTATAGTATATATATATATATATATATATATATATATATATATATATATATATATATATATATATATATATATATATATATATATATAAGTCTAAATATACATTAATTGTATAAATATATATTAAACTACAGTTTTAAGAATCCGATCTTATTATGTTCTACGAGTTTCAACAATAAAAAACAAACCATAAAAGACGGTTAGGTCAGGTATATACAATACATGACCAGGAACAGTTTGTCGTAAGTATTAAACAAATTTATATTGTTTTTTCTTAAAGGTGGTCAAAAAAATTATCATTTCATGAATACCTCTTCAAGAATAAAATAAGAAATAAAAAATTTAAAAAGTTCATAAAGTATTTAAATGATCCTTACTGTAACACTCTAGATTTAAAAACATGAATTATTATGGTAAACAGTATTTTACAAATAATTTTGATGTAGCAAAATATTCCTCGGATCTATATATAAAAAATTTACTTTGTTTTTAAATAAAAAAAAACAGTAATAACTATTTCTCAATCTTGTTTTTTTTATTAAAAAATGTATCATTCTTATAAAGGAACAAATGTTATCTAACACTTTTAAGCATATTTTTGCAACACAAAGACTAATTACATGGGGAAATACTGCTGCAAGCTGATTCCAAACAAGGTGACTGCGAACACCCTTTCAGAAGGATTCGAACCCATAGATTTCAGCACAAATATCAGCGCTATACCAATTCACTCACCCTCCGGAGCACTGCACTAGGAAAATTTTTAAGATTTTTTTTTCCAAGTACAAGGTAAATGAGTTATACGGAGTACCTAGCGAAGTGGAAAGTCTTCACTTTAACCTCCGAACGTAAAACAGATCAAAAAATCAATTTAGGCCTCTAGGCAAAAAATTATCCAAACAAATATGTAATACACTCCAGCTCACAAGGAAGCGAGGAAGTGAGAACGTTCTCATAAAAAATTATGAGTAACCAACGCGTTGTCTAATTAGGGGATAATTAGACTGGAACCTTGACTATGACCATTCGGTATGGTTAACAGCAATGCATAGTATTCAATGCAACTTGAAGCTCAGAAATAAAATAAATACACAAAAAAGCTAAAGGGACTATAACAAATGCAACTTGGTACAGTAAATAATAAAAAGTAAGCAAAAGTGACCACACTAACAAAAAGATATATTTTTGTATTTTACAAAATTTTACAAGACAGAACAGTACGCAAAGTACAAAATAAATTATAGCAAAATAGCGGAATGATTCAAAACCCAAAAAATTGAAAAAAAAATAAAAATTGGGAAAAAATAGCCAAAAAGTACAGAAAGCTTTTTTGTCAACTATACTTTTCGGAAAACTTTTTTCCTATTTAACCAAATAAATTGCTTATTGTAAATTTAAAATTTCATATGTTTTATGTAACAACATTATTTATATTCATTACGAGAACACAATTAAAAGTTTAAAAGTTAAATATTTCAAAATCTGAGACGTAAAATTCCTTTTCCTTTTAATAAGACTTTCAAAATGAGGATTTGCCCAAAAGTGTAAAATGATTTTTTGCTTTGAAAAAATCAAGTTAGGTGTGCGCTTTATTATCAAAACACATTTTTGAAATAAATAATTATTTTACTGAAGCTTTTTTTATTTGGTCATACACATTTATCTTAAAAAAGTATATCTGAGTTTGATTATTTTTCCAATGAATTAGTAATTTCAACATGTTATTAAAATTTTTGGAAATTTTCTAAATGTGGTAATAAGCCGATTTCGCGCAGCAGGGCACATCTCAACTTATGATAATTCTGGCTTTAGTTTAAAACGGAAGGGCAGTTTATTATTTGCCTATTGCCTGTTGTAAACATGAAAATGAATGGGAAGGGTATTACAGTAGTTCGTGACATTGAGCGAAATTGCTCTATTTTAAATTTATTTACGGATTATTTTTTGCTACAAGATAATTCTCAGCCAAAAAACAAACCATTTTTTATCTGCCTAATAGTGTACTTTACAATTCGAAAAAAATTATAAAAATTACTGATCTCGCCATATGACGGGCTATATGCTAGTATACATATGTTTTCTCTGTTGTCATTTTAATGACTCAGTCACGAGAATAGTAATTTAGTCACATGTAATGCGTAGTGGGGATAAAGAGCTTTAAGGAAACCCCAAAATACTCACGTGTATGAATGTCTATATCTAACTACCAGTGGGTCATCGTGTACCCCACAAGAAACTGTTCAGTGAAGCCCTATTTGACAGCATTTTGAGAAATGTCCTTTTCGCAGCGGACAAAGGCATTTCCTGCCTTCTGTGTTCGAAACCAGTTTTGCTCTTACGGTATAGGAAACTATTTTTCACGTCTGGGTGAAAATTCGGAAAGAAAACAGAAAGGTAAAATACATTATAGTATAAATATATATATATATATATATATATATATATATATATATATATATATATATATATATAAGTCTAAATATACATTAATTGTATAAATATATATTAAACTACAGTTTTAAGAATCCGATCTTATTATGTTCTACGAGTTTCAACAATAAAAAACAAACCATAAAAGACGGTTAGGTCAGGTATATACAATACATGACCAGGAACAGTTTGTCGTAAGTATTAAACAAATTTATATTGTTTTTTCTTAAAGGTGGTCAAAAAAATTATCATTTCATGAATACCTCTTCAAGAATAAAATAAGAAATAAAAAATTTAAAAAGTTCATAAAGTATTTAAATGATCCTTACTGTAACACTCTAGATTTAAAAACATGAATTATTATGGTAAACAGTATTTTACAAATAATTTTGATGTAGCAAAATATTCCTCGGATCTATATATAAAAAATTTACTTTGTTTTTAAATAAAAAAAAAAACAGTAATAACTATTTCTCAATCTTGTTTTTTTTTTATTAAAAAATGTATCATTCTTATAAAGGAACAAAGGTTATCTAACACTTTTAAGCAAATTTTTGCAACACAAAGACTAATTACATGGAGAAATACTGCTGCAAGCTTATTCCGAACAAGGTGACTGCGAACACCCTTTCAGCAGGATTCGAACCCATAGATTTCAGCACAAATATCAGCGCTATACCAATTCACTCACCCTCCGGAGCACTGCACTAGGAAAATTTTTAAGATTTTTTTTTCCAAGTACAAGGTAAATGAGTTATACGGAGTACCTAGCGAAGTGGAAAGTCTTCACTTTAACCTCCGAACGTAAAACAGATTAAAACATCAATTTAGGCCTCTAGGCAAAAAATTATCCAAACAAAAATGTAATACACTCCAGCTCCCAAGGAAGCGAGGAGGTGAGAACGTTCTCATAAAAAATGAGTAACCAATGCGTTGTCTAATTATGGGATAATTAGACTGGAACTTTTACTATGGCCAGTAGGTATGGTTAACAGCAATGCATAGTATTCAATACAACTTGAAGGCTCAGAAATAAAATAAATAAACAAAAAAGCTAAAGGGACTATAACAAATGCAACTTGGTACAGTAAATAATAAAAAGTAAGCAAAAGTGACCACACTAACAAAAAGATATTTTTGTATTTTACAAAATTTTACAAGACAGAACAGTACGCAAAGTACAAAATAAATTATAGCAAAATAGCGGAAACATTATGCAAAGTACAAAATAAACAAGAGCAAAGAAGCGGAATGATACGAAACACAAAAAATTGGAAAAAAAATAAAAATAAGAAAAAATAGCCAAGAAGTACAGAAAGCTTTTCTGTCAACTATACTTTTCGGAAAACTTTTTTCCTATTTAACCAAATAAATTGCTTATTGTAAATTTAAAATTTCATATGTTTTATGTAACAACATTATTTATATTCATTACGAGAACACAATTAAAAGTTTAAAAGTTAAATATTTCAAAATCTGAGACGTAAAATTCCTTTTCCTTTTAATAAGACTTTCAAAATGAGGATTTGCCCAAAAGTGTAAAATGATTTTTTGCTTTGAAAAAATCAAGTTAGGTGTGCGCTTTATTATCAAAACACATTTTTGAAATAAATAATTATTTTACTGAAGCTTTTTTTATTTGGTCATACACATTTATCTTAAAAAAGTATATCTGAGTTTGATTATTTTTCCAATGAATTAGTAATTTCAACATGTTATTAAAATTTTTGGAAATTGTCTAACAGTGTGCTTGTTATAAAACTGGGTTTGCTTTTTAAAATCGCAAAGTACTTTTGCGAGTTACAGAGGATTTAATACCGGGAAACGAGAAAAAAAAAGTTTCTAAAATACCGATAATTTCATATAATTGTGTTATATAAATAAAACTAATAAAATTTAACGTAGTGAAAATGTATACTCAGTTTTATTTCTAAAAAATTTTAAATATAAAAGGAAAAAATAAATGCAATGTTTCCGACATTGTGCTGCTCTAAGAATATTTTTAAGGAATGTTCTCGACAGACTCAATTTTTATCAAATAGGCTCACATATTAATCAAAAGTTAATTTCTAATAGATTAAAGTCTTTATGTTTCATGTAATTATATATTCTCTTTATAAAAATATTAAAATTTAAAATATAAAAAAATTGAGATCCAGCGTTCCTTGTAATTTTAAGAATAATAATTTAAGAGTGACATCGACAAATAGCTAATAAATGCTAAGAAATTCATTATTTTGTTCTTTATAATCACCAGAATTGCATTTCTGCCAAGTTGCAGTTTTTTCTCTTTTATTTGAAACAGATCGATTAAAACATTTACGATATGTTCTGGCATCACTGTCTTATGTAAGCTGTACATATTCAGTTTTCCGGCTACTGTTTTTCTTTTTCTTTTTTTTTTCTTTTTTCTTCCTTTCAAAGCCTTCTTTCTATTCCTTCTCAAATCAGAGAAGAATGACATCACAATTAATCGAACAGTCGAGCATTGTTAGAGGTTAAAGAGTAGATTGAGTTTAGGGTTCATAATGTAGACCGTGGCATTTATTCCCCAATTACGCCCCATGTAATGTGATTTTCAACTGGGATGTTGCTACAGAGCTCTACAAAGAAGACTTGTGTTACATTTCAACATCTATAAACGCACATAAGAGGTATTGATAAGTTAATGAAACACTCATCACTGTGTTATTTAGACAAAGCCACTATCCATCATTTTGGCCCCTGAAATCTCTTAGAAACTAATGGTAGAGACACCTTAGGTTTGTAGTAAGTCTCGGTAGCTTATTAGGGAAAGTCATCGATCTCATAGTAGGAGAATTGTAGGATCGAGGATCGAGTCGACCAAAGATCCACTGTGGTAATTAATGACGCCCGAGACACGTAAAATAGGTTTGGTTTGGTTGGATTGCTACGGTCTACGTTTTTGCAATACGAGGGCTGATGAGATCGGGACCTGCAGTTTAAAGCCGATTCCGAACGGCTACGGAGATCCATGCTACATTGGGATTCGAATTCATGACCTCCGGTACCGAAGGCCAGCACACTAACCCTTCGGCCACTTCAAATAGGATTGTCGTCACAATTTCCTCCAAGTTCCCAAACAATGCCTCTAGAGGTGGTAGGCCAAGTTAGAAGGGTCTTCTGCTTGGTCCCTGTTCCTAAATTACGATGACCTAATTTGTTTATGTTGTCCTAGGTGGAAATGTTGGCCGCCGGAGAGAGAAGTGTATATGACGGTTCCTTAATAACATGGTTTATAAGTTCATCATTTAAATTATTAACAATAATAACAAAGTTTTGAATAACACCTTGAGATTAAATTTCTAACAATATCTTTCCTGTCTAATGACAATAAGCATTCGACATGCTATCTGTACTCGAATTATTTTCCGGCTGTAGCAAAACTTCACACGCGAACACTGCTCGTATATAAACGTTTTGAATAGTTTTTTTTTTTTCGCTTCAATCCCATTTCTCCTCTTTTTTGTCTTCACCACTATGATCTTCTTTCTCTGCTCTCTCTATACTCTCCGTTTCTACCGTTGGATTTAAAGAAGATTTTCTAATTTTTATTCATGGATAGTCTTCTATCTCATCCCTCAATAGAAAGTCAGAAGAAGCTTAGGATATATTCCAATTACATCACACATAACCACTCGTACGTCAAAGTTGTCTCATTTTCTCATAGCTATACCTTCTTTCATGTTAATACTTGTACCACAGTTTTTTTTTTTTTTTTTTTTTTTGGGGGGGGGGTTGTAAATTACTAATGTAAATCAAGCTAAGATATAAGCTATCTTGGCTTGATTTACACGTTAGTAAACTCATAACCAGAGGGATGTGAGTCCTACAAGTTCAGACGATACTTTTGGAGGTAGCATGCTAAGTCCGGAGGTCTAAGACCCTGCTTCTATAGTTTATGGTTTGGTTTGGAGCGCTACGATCTATTGTTTTGCACACGAGGGCTAATGAGACCGGGACCTACAGTTTAAAGCCGATTCCGTACGGCTACAACATCCATGCCAGCAGCGGGATTCAAACCCACGAATTCCGGTTCCGAAGAGCAGCGCTATACCATTCGGCCATCGTTCGGCCCTGCTTCTATATCTAGCTCTTAAGTTATATATCTTTGAAAATTAAGAAGTTTGTTCGTTTGTGAGTTTGCTTTTTATACATAAAAACACGGTTTGCAATCGATTCGCTAAATTTTGGACATCATTCATATATATCATGGAATAATCATTGTCAATATTAAAACCTCTGCTGTCTATCCTATCACGTAATATAACAAGATAAATTAAAGTTGACAACTAACATACGGTCAGTAAAAATAAAAAAATATTGAGCTTGTACCAAATAATTTCAGCCCAAAAACAAATCATTCTTTTACCTGCCTCATAAAGTACTTTACAATCTGGAAAATTAAAAATCTTACTGATCCCGTTATATGAAGGGCTATATGCTAGTATGTTGATAATTAACTGTACAACTCATAATTTTTGCTGAACATTTAACCCTCCCCCAGACTCTTATTTATTTCTTAAGGGGGGATCACACAGGGAAGGCAGAAAAAATTTCAAAAATTGAATTTCATAAAGATTTTTTACTTTAGTTTAAATGTTACTAAAAATTAGTTTTTTAGTTTAATTTATATTTGATAGTAACAGGAGGGCTTGAAGGCGCTAAATATCGAAACCAGAGAATCTTATTGTTGGTATGGAATTTTAATATCTGTTTTGATTCAATTTTAGCAATATTACAATTAGTAAAAATTCGCCTCATAATATGTTAGAAAATTTATTACTATGTCAGCCCATTACATATCCGTAATACGTAAAATGAAATTAATTGACAAAACGGTTTTTAAACTAGTTAATAAATAGAATAAAATGTTAATATTTTGTAAACAATTTCTTATAAATAAAAAGAGTAATATAACTTTTTGTTAATAAATCAGTTTAATGTACAAAGTAAGAATTCTTTTCGTTATGTAGCATCAATAATGAAAACATATTTGTTTACTAGTTTCGTAATGTAATGTCTAATTTAACAAATTATACTTTAGCATGACACCTCCACTCTCAACCTTTTGTTCTGAAAATTAAAACTTTACGTCATCAAAATCGATATACTTAGCTTTACTATTCTCAAATGACATAATGACTCAGGTAAAGTGATCGTGTCACCCTTTCAGAGATGGTACCCTGTGAGAACCGCATCCACTACACCCGCCTTGTTACGCCACTGGTTTGGATTTACAAATGAAAATTGCTGCTTAACAAAGAGAAGTATATACAGATCCGACTCTGTGGTACCTTTTTTTTTAAAAAAAAAAAGAACTGTGATTGATTTTTTTATATATAAAATTTTAGTTGAAAAATGAAGTGGGGGAAATAAAAATGTTAATTATTTATTCTTTAAAAAAATATTTCAGAAAAGGGACTTGCCGATCTTTATATTTTGCGACTTTTCCCGAAGATCATCGAGTACGTTTTTCGTCGCATAGGTAGGTCACGAAAGGCGCGATGCGTACTGTAAGCTGTGCAATTTTTAACTGACTGCCTGACTCGTATAACGTAGAGATGGGCAGAATAAAATATAAGAAAAAATGTCCTCAATTTCAGGCCCGAATCGATGTACTCAAATACTCAGATGTTTGCATTTTCCGAAATGAGAGCTTTAGATTCGAGTACTGCGGCTTGAGTTACGACGTTAGCACCGAATTTTCATATTCAATTCGATTTATTTACTTTTAATTTTTATATTTTAAATTTAAATTTTAATTAATTGATTATTTTTTATTTTTATTTTATTTTGTTTATTTATTATTTATTTTATTCATTTATTACTTATTAGATTATTTATTTATTTATTTACTGTTGATTTATTTGATTATTTATTTACTTATTTATTTATTTTGAGTTCCCGCCTTTGGGAAAACTGTGATTCGAATCGATTTTCTGTGATACGGAGCCTGTGTGCGCTGAACCCTTCGCACACAATCAAGCGCGATACCGGGTCCATTTAGCCATGAGGCCCTCCAAGCTTAATCCAGCAGGGGTGGGCAGATCGCGACTGGTCCACCCCACCACGAGAACTACTCCCTAAGAACCCGAAGAGAGCCTGTCGCGTCGCAGGCGCCATCTTGGGGTGATCGCAGCAGAATAGCACTGACGAAATTGGAAAAATTGGAAGAGTACTGGATGCTTTCCGAATCTCTGGAAGCCGGAATTAGTGAGAGTAGCGAGAACCAAGCGAGCCGAGAGGGAGAACAAATCAAGAGGAAATTTAGCTCATTGCACCTATACCCGAGTGGTTGGAAATCCAAACTAGAAAAGCAGAAGATTTAGAGAGGCCCGGCCCTTAGGATATATATATATATATATATATATATATATATATATATATATATATATATATGACAGGCTTCCACTAACTGACACTAGAGTCCTGAATACAATTTCATAACTTTATTCAAATCTCAGAGCACACTACTCATCAATCATTTTCAATGGCGTCGCACATAGGCGCCTAACTTTTAACAAAGACAGGCTTAGCTGCCTCGGGTAGCCACAGCTCTGTCTGTGGAATGTGCACACTGCTCTCGGCCCAGATCACTGAGCGTGAGCCGTATTTATGTGGCTAACTCCTCAAGCTGAGTCACTCTCGATAAAGAATCCCTACTTTAAATCTTTTAAAATTAATCTACAATTTAAATCCTGCACACACACACACACACACACACACGCACACACACACACACACACACACACACACACATATATATATATATATATATATATATGTAATGAGACTGACTTCTCGATGGGGGGTTGCAGTCATGGCCATAAAAATGATACCGTTTCAGCTAAAGACCTTTATTAAGATAACTTTGAAGGACGGGTTCCACTTCATCATAGGGAGAAACTGGAGGGTCAGCTAGCATGAAGTTCTATGTACAAGACACTTAACACCTGGGTCAACATCTGTGGGAAAATATCTCTAGAAAAATCTGTCTCCGCTAGCGTGTATCTCCTTTTTATTTGGAAATTTCCTAAATTGTCCGCTAGGGCCATGTAGGTTTATAATTGGCCAGGCCCCTTCTCTGAGGGCGTAACCTGTAGCCCCAGTGGTCAATTTAGGTTAGGGGTTAAAAAGGGGAATGGAAAATGACGCGGGAATTTTTACCCTTGATTTAAGTTTTGAAAACCCCTGAGAATTTTCCTTACATATATGTACTTCATACTACAAGGAGATGGTGAACTAAAGCAATTTTTTTAACCTGTTTTTTGTTTGCAATGATTTACTTACTAATAAATATATATTAAAATTTTAAAACGTCTCCCAATAATTTTCCTAACTTGAAAAAGATTTACCACAGTTCTCGCCTTACAGAATATATTTATAAGCCTTCAACACATTCTTTTTGTTTGTTTTTTTAACCCAGAACGTCGTTAAGGAAAATTTATCCCGCAGTGACCACATCGAATAAATCACCTTCATATCATTTCACAAAGATTAATGGCTTTGAAATTACACATACTACATTTTTTCCATTTCTGTCCTTAAATTACTGCAGGGGACGTATTGCCCGAGGAATTGCTCCAACTTTAACAATTATTCATCTCGCTGTAAATTTACTCAAATCAATAAATCCCACATATAAAAATCGCAAATACAAATTCGTACAGGCTTAGAGGCTTCGATGAATGTCAATATTATTTCAAAAATTAATCTCTTTGTAAGTAAAGAGCACAATAATAAAATGAATATACGAAAAGTTAAAATATATAACATACTATATACATCACGTCCGCTTTAGCTCTGGGTATGCACAATTGGTGATGTCACGTAGGATTCGATTCAAGTCGAACGCGTATTTCTCGTATCTTACCTTCCGTCCTCAAACTTGCAGAGATAAGCAAGTTTCGGGTTTGGTTTGGAGAGCTATGGTCCAATTTTGTAACACGAGGGCTAATGAGGCCGGGACCTACTGCTTAAAGCCGATTCCGAATAGCTACGAACATACTAGGATTCGACAACACGAACTGCGTTTAGGTTCGAATCCCACCGAGACATGGGTGCTTGTAGTCATTCGAAATTGGCTTTAAGCAATAGGTCTGGGCCTCATTAATCTTAGCGTTGCAAAAGTAGACCGTAGCACTTCAAAACAAACCTGGAACTTGTATCTCACCTGCCATCCGCAAATAGCGGAGATAAGCAAATTTGGGGTTTGGTTTGGAGCCTACGGTCTACTTTTGCAACACAAGGACTAATGAGACCGGGACCTATGGCTTTAAGCCGATTCCGAAGAGCTATGATGGGTTACATCCAAGCCTCGGTGGGATTCGAACCTACCGGAATTCGTGGATTCGAATCCCACCGAGGCATAGATGTTCGTAGCCATTCGGAATCGGTTTAAAGCCGTAGTTCCGGCCTCATTATTCACAGTAAGACCTAAGAGTAAACCTTAGCACTCCAAACCCGAAATTTGATTATCTACGCAAGTTTGCGGACTGAAGGTGAGTTACGAGAGATAAGCGTTTGATTTGAATTGGGCCTCTAGTCTTTTAAAAACATATTTTCAAGTTACTTTAATTTCATATTAGTTATGACGAATAAAAGAGCTATATTTGACAAAATGTGAGGATTTATTCTTGTATTATCCTAACCTAACAGAAAAGTACCCAATTTTTCGTTTGCTATAATCACATTCTTATATTATGCAGTGCCTTTGACATGTCTGGAGATCACTTGATCACTTGTTCTTGACTTAGTGACGTAGCACCAGTAATGTAGCTAAAAATATTTCTCACTTTGTTTGTCTGTCACTATACTCTATTGGGCTGCACGTCACAGACTAATGGCAGACAAGCCAAGGTCTGGCGTAGGATTAAAAAAAAAAATTGTTTGCTATAATCACATTTATATGATACTTGTCATAAAACACAATTACAAGATTTTTCTTTTTCCAGAGTGCAACTAATAAAATAGACTATATCTTTATTAAAACACGGCTACGAGCTGTTACTTATTTTTTACATCAACCTGGAGAGCACGTATAGATTAAGGAATGATACGGACGTAGTGACATTGACGTCGCTGGTTCCTAGTAATCTAAAAGCAGGATACAAGCGAAGACCACCAAGATAGGCCTACCCCCTCCAAAAGTAGCTTTTGAACTTGGAGGACATTGCAACCATGAAGTTATTTTACGTGCCCTAAGCACTATTAATAAACACTTTGGATCTTTGGACGGCACGAGCTTCGAATTCACAACCAAGAGGTTGTGAATTCGAACCCCGAGAATTTTTTGTGAATGAGGGACCCCCGTGACTCTTCTCGCCCGAAAAATAACCCTCTGGAGCCTCGCCTTAGCTCCAGGAGTTGAAAAAATATTAGACTAAGAGGGAAAAAAACGTAAACGGGGTAAAAATTTTGAGGAAAAAGTAGAAAAAAAAAGGTCGAAATAGAAGTTGAAATAGAATAGTGGTGACCACCTCCGGGAGTTGTGAAGCTTTGGTTCGCTGCATAGGCCTGCCTCATGGGTCATGACCTTCGGCTTATGCTGACCATCTTGCCGAGTCACTTATCATAGCAGAAGAGTAGTAACCCATATGGTGCTCCCATAATAAAATGGTCAACAAAATAAACGCCGTTATATGGGCGAATGCTTAACAACAAAGTGCCCCGGCGTTATTTAAGTTTAAATCCATGAAAATATCCCAGAACAAAAATAATATATTTGAAAAAGATAGCCCATAACTGAATCTAAACCAAATATAGTACCAGAGTAAAACTGAGAATGAATAAAAATAAACAACCAATATTTCAGATTTAAAAAAATATTTTCGTATTTGACTGGGTATTATTAATTCTCTTATATTGAAATGATGATTTGTCAAATCTGCATTCAATAAAATTATTTGAAAACATGCATTTGAACTCCACTGCATGGACTTCAAATGCATGCTCATGATTACTAAAATGAGTCAAACGATACAGATACACGAAAAGTCCTCCAAAATCCTTGCCTAATCCTCCGACTAGTGGATCAACGGCAAACGCATCAAAGGACGCCGTGAGAACGGTCACTGTTTAAACAACGATAATGTCAATGGGCGATTTCAAGAGTTACGAGTGGTTCAGATTTGGGCTTTTATCTACCTCCAAAAGAATTTTAAGTGATCCCCAGGACCGCTAGCCGCTTATCGAATGACAACCTACGTTATTTGTGTTTACCTCCATACGAAACAAGTTTCCCGCCAAAGCGAATCACGATACGTCGTAATATGCCGCCAACTAGGAGATCATCGGGCAAAGTTCTGAAATCAAACAACGCCGCTCTCTTTACTCTGAAGATTAAGATGGGTGTGACTAAACGGTTTTTACCTTACTTAAAAGAGATTTGGACATCAAGGGAAATCTGATGAGGAGCATTAGTCATAATACTAATTGATAGCTCACGACCTACGCAGAATTCAATTTTGTTCAATAAAAAATTATTGTTCAATTTATTCATTCATTATCAATTTAGTTATTCATTTATTTATTTTTCTGATACCGTAACTGTTATCACTCAGTTTTTTTTTCGTATATTTTTTTCTAAATCTCCAACTAGCAGTTTTATGATGTAGAATTACCCGTCTTGTCTTACACCAGAATAGCTTTCGCTTTTATATGCAAATATCATTTACCCTTTCTTTACAATATTTTAATCACCCCAAAACATAAGATTCTAAAATGTTGTAAGGTTAAAAGCATTTTTACTCGTACGAGATTTATTCATATCTGGTCTAAATAGCCAGATTGTAAGAAAAACTAAAAAACTAAACTTAAACTTGTTCAAACCTTAAATTTTCAGATATTTTATTTTAAAGTAAGTTATGTGGATTCTCGTGAGGATTTTAATATTATATATATATATATATATATATATATATATATATATATATATATATATATATATATATATATATATATATATATATATATATATATATATATATATATATATATATCAGAAATATTAAAATATGATATTTAGATCTTTCGATTTAAATGAATATAAAATATTTATCAGTATTTAGGAAATAATACAATTTCTGAAATAATAAAATGTGTTGTATGCTTGATATAATCAATTAACCAAGAAAGGTTTAACGATCTAGGATTATTAGCAAACTAAAAGTTGAACTGTGAAAAATTTTAGAATTATCAGATTTTGTTAATGCACTGCCAAATAAGAATTCATGAAGAGTGAATTTCTAACTTGTGGAGGAATTTTGTCACTTATTAATGCATATATTTCTCTTAAAAGGAACTAAGTATATGATGTATACTTTTAACTTTTTTAAACTCATATAATTATACGGAGCAGTCATTTAAACATAACAACAAGGGTCTATGTACTAGGTAGAGTTATGAATTATTTCGAACTGTAATGAAGTTCAAATATCTCGCAAGCAGGCCGCTAAAACTCCAGACCCGACTTCATATACATATATATATATATATATATATATATATATATATATATATATATATATATATATATATATATATATATATATATATATATATATATATATATATATATATATATATGTATATATATATATATATATATGTATATATATATATATATATACATATATATATATATATATATATATATATATATATATATATATATATAATCTTCATGCGTGTGTGTGAACGTGCATATTAGATTTCAGCTATTTTATTGGCTGTGAATGTTGATAAAATTCGTATATTAATTGACTTCTTAACCTACTGGCACTCTACTATAAAGTAGAAAATTGTTTCGTTTTAGCAAAAATCATTTTGGGTGTTTTAAATGTATTCATAACGGAATAATTATCCTCAGTGCAAATACTAGAAAAGGACCAAAATATTTTCGAGAATTCGCTTTGGTAATAATGATCAGAAAAATTCCATGCATACTAGCTGAACCAAATGGGTTAAAAAGTCATCTACACTTACTTAGATTTATATATTTATAATATTAATATTTAATCAAATATTCAGCAAGAAGTATAGAAGATATTGAAGAAATGCGTTCAATCAATACTATTTCTTGTTGGTTAGGTTTGGATTAAAATTCTTCGATCCACGTTTTTAAATTTTTTCCCACAACACGAAGGTAAGAAAATGAGCACCTACTGAATAAAAGCCTATTCACTATGAATAACCATTCCAGCATCTTTTCGATTTAGATTCATAAACTGTACCTTTATGAAGGAAAAACATTATCATTTCAAGCTCCATAAGAAAAAAATTCTAGAATTATTTCCTCTTTGTAATTTACATTGTGAAAAGAGTGTTAAAGCAAAGACAAGAGCAATTCCGGGGTTACAAGGTCAACAGATTTAGAACCATAGCTTTTGAAAGTCTCTAATGCTGCTATTACACAAAAGGTATTTTAAAGACAGTGATTCCAACCCTCTCTACCTTCGTTTCGAAAATAAAAGTGTCATGTGGTAAATAGCTGTATTACTTAAAAATAAAATAAAAAATTAACATCAGCCATTTGGCAGAAGCAGCAGGTGGCAGCTGCCAACTGTCGATTCCGTACGATGTCATGCAAGTCTATCAACAGACTGACGCAGGGAAACAGACGGTTGGTTCATTCAATGGGGAAGGAAAAAAGAATTAAGCCCGTTGTATAAAGTTTGACAAGAATATAACTTTTAGGTTTATTTGCTCCTTTACCTTTTTTCAGAGGGCTTCAGGAAAAGGGCAGTAATGGTGAAACCTATGAACCATGGGTCATTCACTGACCCACTTTTTTATATGACCCATGTGTCTAAAAAAATAAAATAATTCTGAGTATCTAATGTTGAATTCCTAACAGAAATATGTTTCTCCTTTACCTGTTTTCAGAGGAGTTCAGGAAAATTGCAGTAATGGTGCACCTATGACCCACGGGTTATTCATTGACTCACTTTTTTATATGACCCATGCGTTTAAAAATTAAATTATTCTGAGTATCTAATGTTGAATTCCTAACAGAAATATGTTTCTCCTTTACCTTTTTTCAGAGGGGTTCAGGAAAATTGCAGTAATGGTGCACCTATGACCCACGGGTCATTCATTGACCCACTTTTTTATATGACCCATGCGTCTTAAAAAATAAAATAATTCTGAGTATCTAATGTTGAATTCCTGAAAGAAATATGTCTTCCCTTTACCTTTTTTTCAGGGGGTTCAGGAAAAGGGCAGTAATGGTGCACCTATGATTCACGGGTTATTCACTGACCCACTTTTTTATATGACCCATGCGTCTTAAAAAATAAAATAATTCTGAGTATCTAATGTTGAATTCCTGAAAGAAATATGTCTTCCCTTTACCTTTTTTTCAGGGGGTTCAGGAAAAGGGCAGTAATGGTGCACCTATGACCCACGGGTTATTCATTGACTCACTTTTTTATATGACCCATGCGTTTAAAAATTAAATTATTCTGAGTATCTAATGTTGAATTCCTAAAAGAAATATGTTTCTTTTTATGTAAACATTAGTTAACTGATTTCCTGTCTAATCAACAAGCTTGTGTTTGACTCATGACAATCACTTATTAACATAGCTCACACATTTATAGCATTTTAGAACAGAGATGTACAGTTTCGTAGAGTTAAAATAATTGGCAGCCTTGGTGTAAATCTATTACGTAAGTTAACATGAATTTTTCTAAAACAATTGTACCCTGAAGGTAAATATTTGAATTATGGCCGAATGGGTAGTCCTGCTTTTGATAAATATTTCTGATGGGCGAACAGGTGTTGAGCTCCCGTTCGAAAACAAAGTCCTTGGATTTGAATCTCATTTCTAACATACAGGGCCGTAACTAGGACGTGGCAAAGGTGGCATGATTCATAGGGGCGCCGTCCCATGAGAAAAATGAAGTCCGAAAGAGGACGATCCGCCTGAAGTAGAAATAAGGAAAAGATGAAAAATAATTTTTTATTATAAAACCCGATGAGTTTGAAATTAATAGTTTATAATTTTTCTTATTTAATTTTTTTTTAATATTTCTAGAGACTAAACTTGTTATAGATTCTTACAAAATATTTGCCAAACAATCCTAATATTCCATAATATAAATGCGGGTTTTCGTTTTAAATTTTAAATTTATTAATAGTATGAAAACTAAATTTAAATTTAAAAATTCTCCATTTTTTATGAAAATTCAATGTCTAAATAAAACATATTCCCCTTAAATAAACTATGCAGTTTATTAAGATAATAATACCCCCAGAGTGTTTAAAAATATTTTTAAATATTATTTTGGTAAAAATAGAAGGAAAAAATTAAAAATTAATATACAAGGAACATTTTAACCCCTTAACGCATTTGCCCGTGTCTGACACGGGCAAAATTCAAAATAAATATGCAATCAAATCGTTTACACTTTGTTTGTGTAGCAATTTTTTATAACTTTTACCCCCTTTCTCGCTCTCTAGTCACCACTCAGAACTAAAATTGCAAAAAATAACTTACACTATACTTATATATTCTTTTTCTGTCTTAATGCAAATAATTTTTTTTGTCAGATTTTCCTAAAAAAATTCGTGCTTTAAGGGGTTAAGAACTAACAAAATATTTTGTGAGTTTATTCTGAATGTATGATATAGAAAAGACAAATATGTTTATATATTTTCTCGCTATAATTTGTGTGAAGGGCTCAGACCAGTGTTTTGCCATGGTGGCCAAAGGACCTAGTTACTGCCCTGCTGTCATAGATCTTGGTAGCAATTTGGAATCTGCTTTAGCATGTATATATGGTCTTATAAACTCTTCTGTAGCAAAAAGTTTACCTAAGTACTTAAAATCATACCATATGGTAGCCTAATGATAATAAAATAACAGGACATTGCCTTTTGGTACCGGAGTTCGCTGATTCGAGCCCCGTTGTTGGCATGGATGTTCCTAGCCGTTCTGAATAGGCTTTAAGTTGTAGATCTCGGTCTCGTTAGACCTTGTATAGCCAAACAGGAGACCATACCACTCCTAACCAAATATAAATGTAAATATCTGTAATTGCAATCATGTACTAAGTCAGTAGTTCAAAAATAAAATCATATCACTGACACTCCAGACGATACCAAACAAAATGGTTTGATAAACAGGGTGGGATTGAAACGATTAAAATAGCTGTATGCGTCAAAAGGGTCAACTGTCAAGTTTATCCGTTAACAAATATTCGGTGTTTTCAAATTTTTGTTACTCATTTTACAATGGCACCTTAACTTAGGATCGTAGCCTAGCTGCATTCTCATTAAGTGCTATGATGACTGCAGTATTATAATTAACTAAATTTTGAGTAATACCGCTGTTCGAAGATTGTCTTTCAAATTGAATAAACCTTAGTTTTGCATTAATTTTCCGAAACCCTGGTGGTTTTATAGCAATTCTGCCCAATTCCGGTTGTTCCGTCCATCAGCCATGATGCTGGATCTGCGGCAGCAGTTGCTTAATAGTTGTGTAAAGTGTGTTTATTTTGTTACCGTTAAATGTAGCGCCATCTGAAAAAAAAAAAAAAATTAATAGTGTTAGCTTAGAGCGCGGAGAGGGGGGATTAAATTGGCTACGAACCAATATATACTCTGTTTTTTCTTGATGTTTCTTTAAAGTGGATGATTAGGACGACGTTTGGAGTGAAAATATTCAAAGTCATTGGAGTAAGTAAATTCTTAATTCCTTTAATCATAAATTTTATTGGGTTTTCATTTTCCCAACGCTGATCCAATCCATATACATTCAATTCTATTTGATTGTGTTTATATATTATATATTCCCCTCGTTCATATTATTCTAACCTATTATTGTGTTAAAATCTTAAATGTTAGTAGTAATTCTCTATTGATAGTAATATATTTGCTTTGTAATGTCAAATCTTAATCTACAATAAACTGTTAACAAATCCCTTGCCTTTGGTCATTTATCAATCACAAAATTTTTATTTTAGTTTATATATTTAATTATACGTTCCACTAATTCTTAACATATCACACCGGTTTAGTTTTCGAAATTTCATTAGTAATTTTGAAAGAAAAATGACATTATAGCGTTGTAAATAAATTTAACATCATGTTTTTGGAATACACTCAAAATAACTTCAAAAGCTTCATCGCCCCGTCCAAAGTCACCAGTAATAGGTTTGTAGGTTTATTTCTAAAATAGAAGCTACGGGTAAAAATAATTAAGCATCATATAGCAACAGCAACATTTATTATTTATCCAAAAATAATAGCGTATTTTTACAAAATAATTTTGGTTGCCAAATGGTAAAAAGTGTGTACATTAATGATGTAAATTAATGTAAATTATAAAGGTAAATTAATGTTAATTTAGCTAGGATGTTAGATAGTTTGCTAGAGGCAATTTTGAAATGGATATAAAGCCACAAACTTGAAGAGACATTCACAAATATGTTAATTGGCTTCACTATATTGCTAACTTTATATGTAAATGTTGCTTAGAATAAGGCAGTTTCATGCAGCATAGCACATCTCAACTCATGACGAACGTAGCTTTCATTTCAAGTGGAAAGACAGCATATTGGTTGCTTATTGGCTATACTAAACATGAAAATGAAAGGGAAGGGTGTTAAAGTTGTTCGTGACGTTGCGTAAAATCGCTTTATGGTTAAAATAAATAATATATTAATAGCGATTAAATATGAGACAGAATTTGAATGGTTTAACAATGATATCAAAAGAAAATAATCCCCTATATAATAATAGCCTAAGTTATCTGTCCGTCTGTCCTCGAATTCATAAAGTGGTTGGACCTGGGATGGATAGAGACATCCATATTGGATTTTTAATGAGTTAGGATTATCAAAATTCAAAGCGAGTAAAGTTTATCTTCTCCTAAACTGTCGATCCGATTCTAAAATAAATAGGTATAAATATGCTTCATATCAAAGCGAAACTACCGTCGTCTTTAAAACGTTCGAAAGCCACACCTTTTCCCCTTTTCGAGCTTTTAATGCCATTATTTTAAGCCTTGTTTTTTCGGGTAAGAACAGGTGATTAAATTTATCAATTTATCTCATAATAACTAGGTAAAAGTAACATTTTTTCAATCATTATGACGTCATTCCTTTAACCATCTCATTTAATCGTTTCTTATTTTAAATTATGTAAATATCATCTGCATTATTTTCATACGTTTTATCACAGAATTAAGATATTACTAAATAATTTTCTTTTATATTTGGCTTAAATAATATATTAGGTACATATGGGGTAATTTTAAATTTAATCATCGATTATATTTTGTTGCAATGAAAATTTTATCACCGATATTAACAACAAATTCTATCTACCTCCAGTGTGTAGTGGAAATGATAGTTTCATTCCTTTACTTCCATTAATTACAGTGATAAAAAATTGGGAAGAACTTAACGATAATTTCGACGTAGCTACGAAAACTTTGAATTATCTTTCTAAATGAAGTCAACGTGATTCTAAACTGCATTCGCAGTATCGGGCGACTTTAGAGGAGTATGAAGATAAACAAATTATTGAGCGTGTACCAGATAATTGTCAGCCTAAAACAAGCCATTTTTTTCCTGCTTCATAGGGTACTTTACAATTCTGGAAAATTAAAAATTTTACTGATTTCGTCATGTGACGGGCTATATGCTAGTACTACACAGTAAATAAATATCGACCAACGAGTTCGAAAAATATAAAGTTCAGTCTGTTCCTTATTTGTAATATATCTTTTTTTCATAATAATAACGAATTTTTAGTCTCCCACTCATTTTTTATGTAAAATTTTTATTTGAGGTTAAATCCCATTTTTGATTTATATTAATTTATTTTTTAAAACCGAAAATAATTCTTCAGATTTTTCTTGAAGAATAGATTTCTATATCATCCATAGGAATCACTCCTAGATATATGCTATTCTGTTTTGTGAGATTTTACAGGATTAAAAAAAAATTCATTGACATCTAATTCATCTTAATATTTTAACGTTATTACTCTAAACAAATGTTAAAGTACAATAAGCTTATTTGTTCCTAGATATTTACTTTTCAATTATGGTAGATTTTATAGGATTAAAAAAATTCATTGACATTTAATTCATCTTAATAATTTAACTTTATTGCTCTACACAATTGTTAAAATACAATAAGCTTATTTGTTCCTAGATATTTACTATTCAGTTTTGTGAGATTTTGCAGGATTAAAAAAATTTATTGACATCTAATTCATTTTAATAATTTAACGTTATTACTCTAAACAAATGTTAAGGTCCAAAAGCTTATTTGTTCCTATATATTTACTATTCAGTTTTGTGAGATTTTATAGGATTAAAAATAATCATTGACATCTAATTCATTTTAATAATTTAACGTTATTACTCTAAACAAATGTTAAGGTACAATAAGTTTATTTGTTCCTAGATATTTACTATTCAGTTTTATGAGATTTTATAGGATTAAAAAAATTCATTGACATCTAATTCATCTTAATTTAACGTTATTACTCTACAGAAATGTTAAAATACAATAAACTTATTTGTTTATCGCTTTAACTCGTAATTATCTGAAAAATATTAAAGAGTGGATTTATCTTTTTGTAACAAAATGAATGTCATAAAAGTAGGAATCAAATTCCGTAAACTTTACGATGTATTGTGTTAAAAAGTGTATTTGGCGGGTCAGTTTCACACAACTAGTTAAATTCCAGCGTTATATCCGAGAACAATACGATATAATCATCGTTGAATGTTTTATCTCTATAAATATATGTTTCGAACACGAAGATTTTCGCTTTGAGCTTGAACTGTTGTGATGGAAGCATGGCATTAGTTAACAGCGAACACTTATTATCCTTACCTATTTCTTAAAGAATGTTAAAGAAAAGAATATGCTGTAAAAAGAAGTTCCTTGTCCGCGTGATTAAGGCTACTTAACGCTTTGTCGTCACTTAATGTGAAAAAATACCTTAACGACAAGTTCTCATTCTTTTGTTTCATTGACAGCTGATGTTGGCTTTCGAAACACCTTTCCATTTAACTTCTAAATCTCCTCATATTTTTCCTGGTACAGTTTTTATTTTCACCATAAAATCGACGCCTATTCGACGGGGTTCACTGATCCCATAGAACGGGAGGAGGCACTGCTCGCCATCTGGAGAGGAATTTGTCTGGGGGCCTCTTGTCATCCATTAAATGTTGGGGTGGCGAAACAATCCTAAAAGTATAAGTGGGGCGAAGAATCCGAAAGAATGGGATGGCGTGCTAACAAGTCTTGAGGTTTTATCTCTTGGAATATTTTTTTGCTGATTTTTTTAAGGGTGTTTCCATATTTTTATGGGCTTTGAGCAGTAATTCTGGGAGCATAAAGTTTCGCGGTGGGAGAGAACGGGAACACTGCTTGGTTGACGAAGCGGGGAAAACGCTCCGTTTGTACCACACTGGAGGTAGGAGCTTGTGACTACGTGGGATATATTTATGAATATATTTCTTATTCAATATCAAAACGAATCGCGTCCAGAACGATGTGTTTTCTATGATGACACGAGGTAGTAAAGTATCTAACTTTGGTATCCCGTCTGCTTTAGTATAGATAAAAGTATCATTTTAGGTACAAATTTAAAACAGGATATTTTTAACATAAATTTTACTATTCAGTACTAAACACGAATTTATTTATATTTTAGTTCCTTTTTATGAAATTATGGTGGGAGGGGCAATCCTCTTATGCACCCCTAATCTTTTGCTTATAGGATCTTTATATATTTAAGTGTGTGTGTGTGTGTGTGTGTGTGTGTGTGTTTAGACAAGAAATATTTTTTTATCGACTATATTATTTTAAAGAAAGATAATAGTAAAAGGGTAAAAACAAAAATTTTGTTACATAATTTTTATATTGAAGGTGAGCTGAAAAATGACACATTCATTGAAATATAAATATATATAAATACACACACACACACACACACACACACACACACACACACACATATATATATATATATATATATATATATATATATATATATATATATATATATATATATATATATACATAGAACGTGGATTTAGTTCAGTCATAAACCTCATCACGGGGAAAAAATTAAATAAGTCGACTGGAAATTAATGCATGTGGAGACTTGTGTTACTCACATAGAACAGAACATGGACTCATATCAACTCATCAGGGTCACCCATCTCATTTTCAGTATATTGTGTTTTAAATTATAAAACAAAATGGTTTTATAATTTGAAACACAAGTTAATAATTTCAAAAAATTTTACTTTAAATATTTTTTTACCATTACCTCTTAACGTGCACACTGGACTTAACTCCAGCGAGCTAAACTGGCCAAACTGTGCACACTCGAGATAATTCGAGCGCCATTGTACTTTATGTTGCTATCATTTTTCCCACTCGAATGCAATCGAGAATTGAAAATAAGAACGTGAAAAAAAAAACACAATCGTTTTATTGATATTTATCATTTACATGGGATAGTAAGCTATAACACTTATTTATTCAAGTATAAAATATATATTTTTTTTTTCTAAATTCAACATTCTAAATTGTGTTTTTTACATTAAAAAAAATTTTTTTTGCATGCCTTTTTTAAAAAAACTGTGTATTAAGGAGTTAAAAGCATCAGAACAAGTTTAAAAAAGTAATTTTGTTATTATGAAGTTTTAGAAAGTTATTTTACTCGGGGGTTCCTCGCAAGGTGTTTTCTTTGTGAAGAGGTCCGTGGGGAAAAATTTGGGAACCTCTGCTTTAGGTCAGTAGTATGTAGCCAGAAACGTGTATTAAAAGTAAAATGTTTCCAGTCATTAATCTTGATAGTATAAAAGTTGTATAAAAGTTGTATAAAAGATAGTATAAAAGTAGTTGTATAAAGATAGTATAAAAGTTGTTGATAGTACAAAAGTTGTATGAATTCCACGATGTTGAGCTCTCTGTTTTTTATATTTTTTTTTAAAGTTGTATATTGAAGCACCGTTGATCCTATAAACACTGATTGGTTAACACTTTCTGCAATACATACCTATACCACCGCTCTGCCTACACCATATTTTACAGTCATTTCATATTTGCTGGATTTAGTTTTTTATTTAAATTCAGCCCCACATTTACCTTTGCAATTAAAAGTCAAGATATTTCCATCAAATGAAAAATTTTAATTCGGTTTGCTGTACATCGATTGCACTTATCTTCACAACTCGGTTTGATATTTCGAAATAAGTTGCTAATATTTAATGCATCGAGATATCTTTCTTGTTCATTCCGATTTTTAAAAATAGAATATCCACTTCTGAGGAAACGAGATTTATTATTAATATCTCATTTGGAAATTAATAAATAATGATTGCATTATTGATTTGCGTGGGTTAAACTAGGTACTCGAGATAGCTCCGAGGTAATCAGTGGAACGAAAGTATTATTCCGGTAAAAAAAAAAGAAGTGTGGATCGCAGAACGAAGTAATTGCTTCCAGGACATGGGGGAGCCATAAATTTCCGGGGCTATAAATCGTACTTTCTTGATTAGCGAGGCTGTAAGCGTCATGCGTGAGTTATCACTGTGCGCCCTGTAAGATTTAATCTATATGGATAATTTATGCAGGGTATAATTTATTTACACTGAGATTAATACACGCTTAAAGTAAACAGCCATACACTAATACCACAAGAACAATAAGTTCTTTCAATTATAGTCGGAACTTGCATTTGCTGAAAATACATGACGTGGAAAGAAAACACCTCCTTAACTGTAATAAAGATAAGGAGGTGCAAACAGTTTCTGGTTAATTAAACTTCTCCTTCAGGTAGAGAATTTTCGAAACTGTGATTGTTTCTGCGAATCATTCTGTGACGGTTTTCTATTATTTATTATACTTGTTTTCTATTTTGGAATCAGCGTCGCACTTAGTATTCTAGACCTGAGAAAGAATTATTAATTGGTCCAAAACTTGTTGCCAACCTATTTCGTTTATTGCAGATAAGAGTATATATTTCTGGGTTCCCTTCAAAACTCTAGCAAAGGAAGGAGTGACGCTACTTTCCCCAAGAGTGTCTTTCTATGTGGATTTTGGGGTTGAAAGTACCTATTTATGTGACGTGTGATGGAAATAGTCACACATTAGTCCAAACTCCGCACCCTACATATATACATAAAGTCATAGAAATAAGGAAAACTAAAATCACAATTCTAAGAATAAAAAAAAAAACTAGATTTTAAATAACAATAAAAAGTAAAACAATGGATACTACGTTTGCTAATATCGTTGTAGAATAAGGAATTCTAATTAGGACTTAAACTGTTTTCATGTGCGCACGACACTGACGCTAGGTATAAGCACAATCATAATAGGTTAATTAAAACAAAATGACTTATACTGAAAAACAATTACATCAGCATACGCACTGAATGAGATAAAAAAAACTACAGCAGTAATACAAACAATATAAAGCAGTTCACCCTGCTAGTTAGGTGACGTCATTCTTTAAAGTAATAAAAGCATTTACCATCTCCAAAACCCTTTGACAATTACAGAAATTATATAATCATCTCACCAGTATTCTGTTATTAGCAAATTCATAATAAAAATCCCTCCATGATATTAAGACCGAAATGAAGTAACTCTGCCAAAATATTATATTTAATACAGCATTCACACACACACACACACACACACACACATATATATATATATATATATATATATATATATATATATATATATGTAAGGAAAATTCACATTTTTCAAACTTAAATAAGGGTATTATTTCCATTTTTTTAATAACCTAAATGACCACGGCTACAGGTTACCCTCAGAGAAGGGGCCTGGCCAATTATAAGTACATGGCCCTAACAATTTAGGAAATTTCCAAATAAAAAGGAGATACACGCTAACGGAGACAGATTTTTTCTAGAGATATTTTCACAGATGTTGACCGAGGTGTTACTTTCTCGTACATAGACATGCTAGCTGACCCTTCAGTTTGTCCCTAATAGTGGGAAGTTTCAAAGTTATCTTAATAAAGTCTTTAGCTGAAATGGTATCATTTTTGGATGACTGCAACCCCCCTGGAAGTCAGTTCATTACACACACACACACACATATATATATATATATATATACATATATATATTAATAGGACTTCTATGGGTGTTAGCAGAACGTTGGAGGACGGGTTCCCAGTTCATTATAGAGGCAGAACAAGCTGAGGGGTCAGCTAGTATGAAGTTATAAGTAAAAGGCCCTTAACATCTGAGTCAACATCTCAGTCAAAATCTGTGGGAGAATCTCTAGGAAAATCAGCCTCTGATAGCGTACATCTCCTTTTAGTTTGGAAATTTCTTATACTGTTCGCTAGGGCAACGTAGAGTTATAATTGGTTAGACCCCTTCTCTGAGGGCGTAAACTGTAGCCCAGTGGTCAATTTAAGTTAAGGGTTAAAAATGGAAAGCAAAAGGACGCTGGAATTTTTGCCCTTGACTTAAGATTTGAAAACCCCTGAGAATTTTCTTGGGATGTCTTAGGAATTTTATACAAAATGCCTACATTAGTTTTCCGATTTAGTTTACTTTTCCATACAATATATATATATATATATATATATATATATATATATATATATATATATATATATATATATATACATACATATACACACATGTGTACATATTATACATTTAAATATGAATATATTATACACAGTTATGTATGCATATAATATGTATATTGTTTATGAAGAAACAACAAATGGAAACTAAGAATTGTAGCAATATTTTATTTAAAAATTTATAAAATTTTCTTAAACTTCATTCACAAGTTATAAGAATACTGATTCACAGAATCTAACATAAAATGTCTAATGAACATCTTTTGATTCACCGTTTTTTTAAATTTGTGAACTTTTCTGTAGGACTATACATTGTATTAATTTTCATTTTTCAGCAAATGAAAAATGAGCTAAACAGGCACTTCGTATTCGTAATCGTACGTAAATCGTTCGTGCTCTCAATCGTCACAACGACTTCCAAAAAACATTTTTTTTCTGCAGCACAGAGAACGGATGGAAGCTTACACTTAACTGCTTCCTTTTTTTCGGTGTAACTAACACATTTACAATAAGCAGCTTATTCAAAAAAAAAAAAAAAAAATCCAGCAAAATAGTGTTTTTGTGTTATTATAAACGGAAATAATTAATATTCATGTATATGGTTTTTTTTGGTGCACTACAGTCTACTTTTTTGCTATACGTGGGCTTGTGCTACCATTCATAAATTAGTCCACTTTACCTATACTGAGATTCTTCTTTTTTCCTAGTCTCTGTATATACGTGTGTGTAATCTACATAGGCATCAAGTATATGTACTAGTACTACATGCTAGGCGGTGACTGTGGAACTTCCCTCCCCTTGCACTAATGCTAGATCTTATTTCTATACTCTGCATATATGTATTTCAGGAATGTAACGATTGTTCTAGAGCTGCAGTAGCTCAGTCGGCAAAGGCAACGCTCTTGTAACTGGTGGGTGAAGGGTTCGAAGCCCGAGCCAGCCTAGTATCCGCAGTGTTCGTTAAAGGTGACTGGGGCAAGTAAAATAGGTTCGTGCAAGGCCGTAGGCAGGGGGAGGGATTTGGGGGACAGGCCCCCCCCCCGAAACTTTGAGAGACCATTTTGTTGATAGACAATGTCCCACGTTTGTGTGTTTATGGGCTATCTGCCTAGCTGTTAATGAACAAGGACAATTATTCTCTTAGAAAAAAAAAAAAAAACGCTGAGACCATAAAAGTTTTGCTAGGCCGCTGGCCGGAAATACAACACTGTATTTTCGGTATTGTATTCCGAAAATGCAGTGCTTTTCCTTACATCAATTGAAGTATAATTCACAAATAAAGATGTCTTTCTCCCTTGGTCCCCCTCCGAAAATAATTTCTGGCTACGGCCCTGGGTTCGTGGTCATAATATCCTCCAAGTTCTCATTCAATACTTGGGGGGGGGGGGTAGGCCAAGTCTATGGGTCTTCTGCTTAGTCCCTGCTTCAAAATTACGAGGACCCACTTGCGCTAAGTTTTACTTTCACCCTTGAGGTACTCGTCAAAACGAAAGTTGCCCCCTTTGCCTTAATACGAGCAGCTTCAGTCTCAATAGTGCTTGATTAGACCAAGTGGAATAAAACTACAACAACGAATGTTCTGCTTCAGAAAAGGTTTTACTAGACTATATCATTTTAAACAAGATGAACAAAAAAATGACAAACAAATAATTATATCTGGGCCTGAAAAGAGCGTTGCTGAACGAGTGAGACCAGTTGCGACGGGGATTCATAAACTGTTTTATTTCAAATGTAAATTTACTCTTCGAGTCCTGTATATCAGTGAGAGGAGACCATATCCCCTATTACCCTTTTCTAAATTCTTATTTACAACCGCTGTTTCATACCTTCCATACCTCTGAAGAGTGTACACATGATTTTGAGAGTTTCTTATAGTTATTTGCTTTGTATGGTATCAATGTATGTGCACATCAACTTTTATTAAAATCCATCCACAGTTCTGGAGATAATTGACCAAATCTAAAGTTCCTATTGAATTTTAACATGAGCGTGTGTGTGTATGTATATATATATATATATATATATATATATATATATATAATATATATATATATATATATATATATATATAATATATTAATATATATATATATATATATATATATATTATATAATATATACAGCAGAACCTCGATTATCCGGGCCGAACGATGGCCGATTGGTTAGGGTGCTGTCCTCTGATACCAGAGCTCGTGGGTTTGGATCCCCCAGTACGTAGTTGTTCGGAATTGGCTTTAAGCTGTGGGTCCCGGTCTCACTAGCCCTCGAGTTGCAAAAAAGTAGACCGTAACACTTTAAACCAAACCTTGATTTTCCGAAGTAATTGGAACGGAACCTAATTCGGATAATCGAAAATTCATTAATAACCATCTAGTTTAATATGTAGTATCGTCACTGGTGCAATAACATTCGATTGTTCTGGGACTCGGCAGTATGACCTACCAAATTTCGAAATGGAGTGTGTTTTCGTTTAGAACAGGGATGTTTGAAAGTGGGGAAGAGTACACTCATACCGAGAATTGTGCTTGCGAGAAGGAATTCTAAAAAAGAAAATTCCAAAATTTTTATTTGAACTTGTAGTTTGGAAAGAACGGCTTGCTTACAAAAGGAATGTGGGGAAAAAAAGAAAACTTTAAAAATGCATGTTTGTAAAGAGAAAATTTTAGATGATAGTAGAAAATAAAAAAAAAAAAGTGAAGAAGAAACAGACTTCTGTTTACGGAGAGTTTCTGTTAATCGAGGTTCTACTGTATATGTAATATATAAATTATTATCTTTCATCATATTACATTTATTTCATAGACAGGAAGCCAAATTTACCGATTTCGGAACATTCTTAACAATACTAGCCTATAGCCCGTCATATGACGGGATCAGTAAATTTTTTAATTTCCCAGAATAGTAAAGTACCCTATGAGACAGGTAAAACAATGTTTTGTTTTTTCGGCTGAGAATTATCTACCAACAAAAAATAATCGATGATTAAATTTAAAATTATCGCATATGTAACTAATCTATTATTTAAGCGAAATATAAAAGAAAATTAGCAACGTAATATCTAAGTTCAGTGATAAAACGTATGAAAATAATGCAGACGATATTTAAATAATTTAAAATAAGAAATGATTAAATGAAATGGTTAAAGGAATGACGTCACAATGCTAGAAAAAAAATGTTATTTTTATCTATTTATTATGTGATAAATTGATAAATTTAATCGCCTGCTCTTAACCGGGGAAAATAGGGCTTGAAATAATGGCATTAAAAGCTCGAAAAGGGGGAAAGGGGTAAATTTCGAACGTTTTAAAGACGGCAGTATTTTTCTCTGTGATATGAAGCATATTTATACCAATTTTTTTTTTAGAATTGGATCAATAGTTTAGGAGAAGATAAACTTTACTGGCTTTGAATTTTGCCAACCCGAACTCATCAAGAATCCAATAGGGATGCTGCTATCCATTCCAGGTCCAACCACTTCATAAATTCGAGGACAGACGAACGAATAACTTAGGCTATTATTATATAGAGGATTATTTGCAATCCTTCCATTCTTGCTTGACTCTCACTTCCGTTTCAGATTTTCGTTTCACAGTTTTTCCTTATGTAAGTGGCCGAACGATGGCCGAATGGTAGAGCGCTGCTCTTCGGAACCGGAGTTCGTGGGTTCGAATCCCGCTGCTGGCATGGATGGTTGTAGCCGTTCGGAATCGGCTTTAAACTGTAGGTCCCGGTCTCATTAGCCCTCGTGTGCAAAACAGTAGACCGTAGCGCTCCAAAACAAACCAAACCTTATGTAAGTGAGACTAAAAATGATAGTCATTAATATAGATATAAGAACACACAGGACATTATATGAGTGTGCTTATGAAAATAAATATTAAAACACATGCATTATATATATTTTTTTTCTTCATACACAGAAATAATTCGTTTCATACGCCTTATACGAAATTTGCATGATGTAAGCATTACGCTGTTTCCGAAACAGGATCTTAGTAAATAATTCATCCTTTGAATTTTCATCAACAACAAAAGTAATTGTGGACCATAAAGAACAGCTTAACGGGAGTACACTACAGAACACAATTCGGTGAAAATATTCCAAATGCAACAGAATAGCTTAATTCATGGTATCAAGGAAACTTTTTTAATATATCTTCTGGCCGATAGACTGGTGTTACCGAAAATCCTGTTATCCGCATCCCAAGGCTGATCGGTAAATTTTATTATTATTCCCCTTTGTCACTTTCACACTTCCCCGCTATTCAGTTGGCAGAAAATGATCCACACTCTCGCAACTCTAACAATAGCTTGGGATTATAAAAGGAATGAAATGTGCCCGGAGACTAACCACCCTCAAACCGTTTTGAAATAAACTGTGCCCCAACGGTGTTTCTCATTGTGCTTCCCCCTCTCCGAATGGTGGTGTGTGACGCCCTTTTCTCTCCTTCACAGTTTACCTCTTCAGGTGTTCGGTTCATGTTTTCACTATATGGGGATAGATTTTTGTGCGATAACAGATGCTTGATGTGCGCTTAGAGGCATCTATTCTATGATCTATCAAAAACCGTCTCTTTAGAACGAATGCTCATTTTATTGCACAGAGAAAAGAAATAGATTTTTCATATTTGTATCTATTAAAGAAATACGGTAGTGGCACGCCATTGACCTTTATGAGGATATTTCCTCGTTGCACAGTAGGATTATAAGCTGCAGTACCTCAGTCGGTAAAGGCAGTGACATCATAACCAGTGAGTAGTGGGATCGAGGATCAAGTCTGCTGTAACGTCACTGGATCCTCGGGTAGCGTGTGGGTGTCGAAGTTGTAGTGACACGACGTACAGCTTATAACAATAACAACTTTTATTCTTGAGTAAAATATAAAGCTGTTTACCAATTTTTCCAAATGAAAATCACAGAGATCAGGTGAGCTGGAGCGGACCTAAAAGTCCCAGGTTCGAGGCAAACCTAAAAATCAATCTGCGATCAAGTGCCTGACAGATATACGCAGGGGTACAACTTGGACTCCTTGAGTCCTACAAAAAACTGGAGATTGGCACTCCAAAAAACAAACCACAACTCCCTTCGCCTTCGCTCGTTCTCCTCTCTTTTCTGGTAGTCAATCTTCCTCCGGCTAAAACTCCCGCCGCCTGACGTCACTTTTCGCCTCTTCCCATTGACTTTTCCTTCCCGCTACGCCATCCTGCTAATCTCCAATATGTCCTTTCGCTGGCGCCTGACAGTCTGTCCTTCCCGCGTCGCATCCGACCTTCTGATCACATCTCAAGGCATGTCAAACCGAGAATCTTTTGTCGTTTAATATCAAAATTCCAGACCGAATGTCGCCTTGGCCTGGGTTTTAACAAAACCTCTTTGTGAAGCCAATGGGTTGTAGCGACGTCATACTGCCAAAAATCTTTGTTTATTAATGGAGATTGGGACACGTAAAATAGGTTTGCGGTAGCAAGACCTTCAAGTTCTCGAACAATACTTTTGGAGGATGCCGGCCATGCCTGAGAGTCTTCTGAATGGTGCCTGCTTCCAAAATTGCGAGGGCCACTTAAGCAAAGTCGTTCTTCCACCCTAGCGATGCTCTTGAAATGAAAGACGCACTCCTTCGTCTTAATACAAGTAGCCTCTGAATCACGTTTTTGACTCGTCCGAGTGACATTAGCAAAAGCAATACAACGTATGTACACTTCATTCCAATAAAATAATTTGCTGGACAGCTTTTTAAAATTTTAAGATTAATATTAATTTTTTAATTACTCAATGCTGAAGGTTAAGTTTAGAGCAACTCTGAGAAAAATCCATGGAAGGTATATTTTAAGGCTTGGTGGCCACTAAATGGGGATTTGAGCCTAATGAACTGACCTCGTTTATAATCCATGGTTTCCAAGTGAGGTGTGGTCACTGGATACGGAATGGATTTGATTCTTGCGAAACGGCATCCAAAGATCAACTTATTTCTGTTTTTACTCAACCACGATTCGGTTTTGGAAGCTAACTCCCCCTCTTTTCTCCTTTTCCCTCACGATCATTTGCTACAACACAGAGTTTTAAACCGCACCACAACTAACTCAATTCCTCTGTACTCCGCATTCGGTTATCACCCCTTCTCAATTTCATCCAGCTGAGTTACACCCCACAGCGTCTAATTCCAAAACACTCAGCATCTGGTGACAACATAGTCTAAGACTGTTCAGTCTGTAAAAATAAAGTTGTAAAGTTCAATCTACATTTTTTAACGATTCACTCCTCATCTTGTAGCAACCTAGAATAAGAATATGCAGTCTGGAAAAATAAAGTTGTAAAGTTCAATCTAAATTTTTTAACGATTCACTCCTTATCTAGAAGCAACCTAGACTAAGAATTGCAGTGTGGAAAAATAAAGTTGTAAAGTTCACACTACATTTTTTAATGATTCATTCCTCATCTGGAAGCAACCTAGACTAAGAATGTGCAATCTGGAAAAATAAAGTTGTAAAGTTCAGTCTACATTTTTTAACGATTCACTCCTCATCTCGAAGCAACCTAGACTAAGAATGTGCAATCTGGAAAAATAAAGTTGTAAAGTTCAAACTACATATTATAGCATACCATGTGCTTTCAATGAAATTTGTTTACACATAGCCGCATGTTTTAACGGTATCTGAAAATGTCTAGAATTAAAATAAATTGTAAACTGAAATTCTGTACGTTTGTTCTTCCTTAGCATAACTTCAAAGGAAGAGATATCGTAGATACAGCGTTCGATCACAGAACTCTCTATAACAGAAACGGAGAACATTTTCCTCATTAGATCGTCGCATTTATATTAGGCCGCAATAAAGGATTCTGCATAAGTCAATATACTTGTAAATGTGACTTTTGTGAAGTAACTTTTATTTTTGTACAGCTTTATCAATTTATTGCGTTACATAGAAGTAAAACAAAAATAAAATATATCCTTTATTTATTAATTAATATAAAAATTTACAGTATAAATGATTTACTTAAGGTTAATAATTTGTTATAATATTTATCTTATTTTTAATAAATTACCTATTTTAACACATTGTGTGCGGGTACATTTCGCAGCGGAATTGTATCGGGAACGGGTGTTTTGAGCTTAAATTTAGTTATTCAGTTAAATCTCAATAGATCAAAAATTATTTAATTTTTTAACCAACTTTTCGTATTTTATATTGAAATATATAAACAAATATATAAATAGAAATATATAAATAACAACCATAAGATTTTTGTAAACAAAAAATATATTTTTTAGTGGATAAATTTATAATAGTATCATAAATATGAAAAATCAAATAGAAATAGTAGTATATAGTTTTAATTTTTTCGAATTATGTTATATATAAACATTTTTACATTATAAAAAAAGGAAAAGAGTATTCATAAAACTAATAATGTGAAAACTAGGTTTTATTTGTCTAAACTTTTCCAGAATCTATGTAGTAGACAAGAACATTCGGCTTCGTTTTCCTGTATATACCGTTATTTATGTACCCAGAAACAAACCATGTTGTTACAGTACAAGTAAGTGACCCGTACACAATGTGTTAAGTTTTTAACAGTATGCGATTTATATATAAATTTACATTTTAAGAAGAGAATTTGTTGTTATGCTTCCTCTAGTTCTTAGTGTTGCTGCTTAAGTAAGAGTGTTTATAAAAAATGGTTTGACGTCTAGAAAACTTATTATGTTTGTAGATGGTACCATCAATACCACTTCAAATGTATGTGCCATTGAATGAAAATTTATTTGTACAATATATCGGTGTGCAATTTTTTGACAGTTGTACTTTATTCGCTGAGCTCAATTTTAGTTTGAGAGTTGTAAATGGTAAATCGGTTGTTATTGTAGTTCCTTGAAATCTTGAGACCAGGATATTACTGAGAAGGATATTACTTATCCCAGATGCCACAACGATATGCAATTTTTCAAGAAAACTATTTAAGAGTTTTCATTATGCTCACTGTAAGGAATTTGGACTTCACGACCAGTGGGTCACATATATAGATGCCCTTCTTGATATCTGCAAAATCGCTTCCATGAACCCCTTGCACCCGGCGTTCCTTGGGGAAATAGGAGCTGTCCGGCTAAGGAGGGACTGATAAGGTTTTTCAAATGCGCTTGTTTGTGTTTTTGCAGGACGGCAGTACATTTGGAACGGAGGACTGCTCTTTCAAGATCAAGTTTCGAGAATGCTGAATCTCACCGGAAGGAGGGAGAGAAGATCTGCAAGAAAGCAGTTGGATCCGGGCCTACGACTTGGAGACATCTCTCTGTTTTGCAGCGAGAGAATGTTATTTTGGATATACAGTCGAACTTCGACAACTCGAAGTCCCAGGGGACCCCCAAAAATATTCGACTTATCCGAAGTTCGAGTTATCGAAGTTACCTACCATTCCTCTCAACTGGCACTTACGATGGGTCAACATGGTTTAAATGGTTTGATATGTGCCATAATACTATAGTTGTACGCATTTCAATTTTTTAATAGCCTATGTAAGAGAAGAATGGGGTCAAAAGGTTTAAAACTCAAGAAATGGCCTCATTACATATTAATTAGCATACATACCATGTGACTCTCATTTGAAAAAAGCAGTTATTTTTAAGATTGTCGGCATTCACAAAGTCACCTTTTTTATCACAGTTAAATAGGGTGTTGTCTGTACCATCGGTGGTCTCCAGGGATTGTTGTAAGATGTGAATAGCGTTCTGTGCTTGCTCGTGACCTTCGAAAATGAAGGTTTTCGAAGATCACGAGTGGACAGGCTTTCGAAGTTTTCAACAGAATTTTGTTTTTTACCGGGAAAATCTATCACAAAAACTTCGACTTAGAAGATGTTTACTTCGAGTTATCGAGACAGTATTTTAAAGAAAAGTATAGAAATGATTAGGGACTTGATTAAAAGTTCGAGTTAGTGGATTATTCGACTTATAGGAAGTCGAGTTATCGAAGTTCGACTGTAATACACTCGGTTAATCCTATCTGAATTTATACAGGCTCTGAGACTCGGGAATATGTTATTTTGATTTATTTTAAATATTTAATCTTTTTGTCAGTCTTTTGTAAATAAATGTCATTTGTTGTCCTAAAAGCTTTAGGAGGATTTTTTTTAGTCTATGCATCTCAGCGGCGATCTACGAACATACCTGACCCACTAAAGTAGGCGGGCAGGACCCACGCAAGTATAGCGCCCCAGAGCAAGTGTGTTATTACAACGTGGCCTCCGGAATGGGGTGGTTATTACACTCCTTGTGGGACAATGACATTTTTAGTGCTGACTCAAAACCTAACAGACTCTGTGGAAGCTGCAATATTACGACCACTGGTTATCTTACCAGCTCAAAAAGTCCATGCTCTATGATAAGATAAACACTTTACCTCACCTTCATCTTCGGTGAACTGGAAGCAATCATTTCAACAAAGAACGATTTCAATAATCCTTCTTTCAAAAAACTCTATTAGCCTTTGATTGAATAACGAGCTTGAAATACTTCAATGCCACTTGAAGCTCTTATTAGTTTTTGAAGGCAATTCTCAATCTCAATTTTTTGCAGATATATTTAGAATATAACACTAATATTAGTCTTCTTAATGGTTAGATTGTTTGAGTTCTAGAAGGAGTTTTCCCATTCATAGTACTTCTTTCCTAGGTGTTTTGTTTTAAATGTAGCATAATGCTTCGTATAAATTTTCAATTAAGCACGTAAACAAAAAGCTAAAAAGTGAACCAATTTACTTGCTTAATGTATGGCGTATAGAGGCCTTCTTTTGCTTTTTGCCCAACTTTCTAAATTTCATTTCAGTTTGTCTAAGCGAAAATGATTGTGGATTCGTTCACGAGATATAGATAAATAATTAGACCATACCTCATATATATATGTACGCGTGTGTATGCAAAGGAAAAAATAATACAAATACCTAAATAGTTTGTGTTTAAAGTGTAACAATGAGTTACACTACTGGCAACGCCAAAATTTGCAACATGTAATTTAATTAGTTGTACTATGTAAAAGATTTCTAACAAAATATGTGTAATCTTCCTATGAAAATGCAATGATATAAATGCAATGATGTAAATGCTAATAACTTTGTTTGTAAACAGATACTATATAAATTACGAAGAATGTAAATTTAGGTGATTTAGAGGTACAAATGCATATTTTTGATAAGACACAATCATGTGCTAAGAATTACTTAGCATGTCAGGTGAGTTTAGTTTTGTTTTAGAGTTCTACGGTCGACTTTTTTGCACACGAGGGATAATGAGACCGGGACCTACTGCTTAAAGTCGATTCCGAACGGCTACGAACATCCATGCCATAGTGGGATTAGAACCCACGAACTCCGGTTCCGAATTCCAGCACCCTAACCATTCGGCCATCGTTCGGCTCATGTCAGGTGAGATACAAATGAGACGAAGATGCGTTTTATTAATTTTATGTTTTACTGCTACAATGGTCAGTAGGAGCAAGTTCGATTTCACCAATTGCCTCAATTATGCATTGATTTATCCCTGTAATAAAATTCTGCCGATTGAGGGAATGTAACACCGAGTTACACTACTGGATAACGCCAGCTCGGGAGACTGACCGAAGGACTAAAGCAATGTCAGTGACCCCCCCTTCGACCCGGACAAGAAGGGTTGCTAACGCGGGTCAGTCGTCTTTGACCCTGGCAACATGAGTCATTGGATTTTGTTCGGTAGATTTGAAGGCCCCTTCAGAGAAAAAGCAGGCCAAGACGGAGCTAATGGATAACTTCATTAGAGCAGGGAGTTGCTCCAACATTTTCATCTGTATATGGAGACTCCATATAGATACTTGATTTGTTTTATTTGCTTCACCAGATTGTTCTTCATCAAAAATAGAATTGTAAATAAAGAGTCTGCAAAAGGGTAAGTCTTCGTTTGTACCTGGTGTCTTATTCTTTATCTCAACAGGCCTGGTATAAGTTATTGGTACGTAATACAAAGCAAATGAGAAACTACCATTACCAGTATCACTGAAATATAACCAACTTTTAATAGTTAAAATGAAAATACGTAAAACAAAAGTACATTTCTGAAGCGAGTGTACAGAGAGCCTTCCAACATAATAAACCTCGACAAAGAAGGATTCGACAACTAAACTCTAAATGCATCTGGGTTGAGTGCAACCGGTCATGTTATTATATCTTCTTTTGTCCATTGAGTTTTCCCCTGAGCATGAGGCATTCATCTTTAAGATTGCATCTGTCTAAAAACAATTGCTTCGTTTGAGGTAACGTAGATCCTTGATTTTACTGTCATTAAACTGTATAAAAGACCATTTTTGCTTCTTATTACATATGATCATAGTATGTCAATCAGTGAAATAATGACGACTTTAAAGAGATATTACTCCTTAAAGTGAGAGAAAATTCATACTTGTGAGTTAAAACCAATTTTTCCAACAGTCTTGAAATCTTAGGCACAGAAGTTACTCCTGATTATTTTAATTCATCCTTTGAGAATAGAATTGATGCTCTTTTGAACAAAGATTTAATTGCAGTGTAGCTTTAATCATCGGCTAATCATAGGTCTTTACTGCATTCTGACTCTCAGAGTGGAATACGACCGTGTATGTTCTATTGTAATTATTGCTTGTCTGGATGGGTACTATCCCCAAGACCGGAACTTGGGGGTGTTAAAGGAGGCATTTGCCAAGGGCTCGACATTCTGCACAAAACGCTTGCTAAAGGTGTTCTATGATGCAACGAAGATTTGTTGTTTCCACATAGGAATAACGAAAACTTGAAAAATAATTATCACATTTTCATAATTATAGTTAAAGGGTAGGATTAAAAGACAATAAATTAAAATTATTTTTAAAAATATGAGGGTGGGAATTTTCAATTATGTATATCAGAAAAGACTTCCAATAATCTTAAAACTTGGAGAGTCCATAAAGAAGTTCCAGAAGGTATTCCTCAGCTAGAACTAGAGAATATATATATTCAAATTTATTAACTGTGCTCAGAATTCTTCTATGCCTTCTTTTAACCCCTTAATGCACAGTTTTTTGGAAAAAAGCATGCCAAAAAAAAATCAAATTTTTTTATGTAAAAAACACAATTTAGAACGTTGTATTACAAAAAAAAAATACAAAAATACAAAAATACAAAAATAATCAAAATTTTTATTGCAATTTTGGGTTTTGATAACATTGCAGAAAATAGTCGAATATTGTAATATTACAAGCACATCGACTTTTTTTATCTTTCTTTTCACAAGGAAGAGATAAGTCGTAAGTGATAAGTAGAAAAAAAAATATATTTTATACTTGAATAAGTAAGTGTTATAGCTTACAATCCCATATAAATGATAAATATCAATAAAATGGTTGTTTTTTTCTTCCACATTGTTATTTACCATTCCCGATTGCATCCGAGTGTGAAAAATTATAGCAACATAGAGTACAACTCCGCTCGAGTTATCTCGAGTGTGCACAGTTTGGCCAGTTTAGCGCGCTCGAGTTAACTCGAGCTTGCACGTTAAGGGGTTAAAGACAATTTTGTGTGGATATTTCGATTCTACCGGAGGTCGTGACTTCGAATTCCACTGTGGCATGAATGTTCGTAGACGTTCCGAATCGGCTTTAAGCAGTAGGTTCTGGCCTCGTTAGCCCTCATGTTGCAAAATTAGACCTTAGCGGTGCAAACCAAACCCGAAACTTATCTCCGCAAATTTGCGGACGGAAGGTGAAGTACGAGAGATAGGGGTTTAACTTCAATTTAGCTCTATATTTCTTCATTTGTTTGTGAACACAAAAAACCCCGATTTTCCCGAGTTATAGTCAAAACAATTTTTAGATATAGGGAATATAAGGAGCTTGTTTATATTCTGGAATTCTGATGTAACCCGTGTAAAGTTCCCTGAGATACTAGTTGATCTTCAAACTTTACAAGCCAGACAGACTAATTAAAAGAAAAAAAATATATAAAAATGAAAGCTAGTGTTAGCTAAAGGTACTTTTTACGTATAAAGAGGATTTTAAGGAAATTAAGTTTATTATATATGTCACTTTTTCCTTATTTTAACTTTAGAGGCTTTTTTACTCAAAACTATAATTTTCACCACTATCAGTAAGATTTAAAAAAATCTGTTAAATCTAGTATCTGTTTGAAATTTTTCATGATTGAATATCTCTTTATTATCTATAGAATAAATTAATATTTTTTGGAAATTTTAACATTTTCAATTGTTTTTGACCAAAATGAAATTAAAAATTGTATACTCATTGTTTTTAAAAATTTGAATTATTTTTAAAAATAGTTATTGATGGTAAATTTACAATGTAATCTTTATATATAAAATTCTACTGTCCGTGTGTTTGTAATAGAAATCCTCCTAAACAACTGGACTAATTTTTATGAAATTTTTTTATGTAATTAAGTTTATTCGAAAATAGTTTAGATTCACAATTTGATCTAATAAAAAATGTTTTTCTTATTAAAAATCCAGAATTACGCACTTATTGAGATTATTACAATACCGCTTGAAACCCTTCAATGCTAAAGTATCTGTGGCGCAGTGGTCAGCGCAAAGAGCTCCACTACGAAAAGTCCCAGGATCGAATCCCCATGTACAAAACGTGAGAATTTTAATTTAATCTAATTACGTTGTGATGACTGTACTCATGGTGGCGTCAAGTATTTTTAAAATAATTTTTATTCCTTACTTTTCCATAAAAACGGTGGAATTTAAAATTTATTTGAGAACATTTTACGATTTTTGGATTTACAGCGGGATTTACAGCGGACAACGTCTGTCGGATCGTCTTGTAACTTTATTACTTTAATACATTACATTATTTAATCATCACATTAAATTTTTCATTTAACTTTTACATTACTTTTATTATAGATTTCTAATCAATTTAACGTAAAATTAAGATTTATAAGATAATTAGAACTTCAAATAATTTATGGATAGAAAATGATGTCTCGAAAATTTTTTAAAAATTTTGTTCTGTTAAGTATATTATATATTTTTTATTTTTAAATAAAAAATATTTATTAATTGAATATATTAAATTTGAAAATGTTATTAAAAACTGGTAAAATTTTTTTAAAATTGTAATAATATTATAATACGTTATTGACAGTCGAAATAAGAACACATTTACACTGTTGCACAGCAGCTTAAAACCTCTGAGACCCCTTAACTAAAGAGGAAAAAATATATGTTTATTTATGTGGGAGATTTATTCCCAAGGTGGAAAAGATGAACAAAAGCTCAACTAAAATGAACTTATTTAATTAAACTATTTACACATTATATACAAAATTGGTGTCTAGGGAGAATTAAAATAAAACTGGACATCAGTGCCCGTCTGGCACAACATCAGCGCCCGTCTTGGCGGTCAGTTAGCGGTCAGCGAGAAGTGCCGTCTGCACACGTTGCCGTCTATATCTGCGTTCCACTGGGAAGAGTTGTTGCCAAACTGCAAAAGGAAAACTTCGCTTGCTCGGAGTAAATTCACCTCGCTGAGCATTGCCAAGGGTACCATGCCTACATATATATATATATATATATATATATATATATATATATATATATATATATATATATATATATATATATATATATATATTATGGGCGAGATTCATTCAAAAGAACAACACATTTTATTTCTGGTGACGATACATCAAATCAATACAACAGGCAAGAACTTTTAGAACATCGTGCACACGCACTTTAGTAGGGATTTCTCAGTTAAAAAGACTACGAATAATCCCTTAGCACATTTGATCATGGGATAAAAAATACCCTTGTTTAAAGAGAACTCGTTTACTATTGGCTAAAGAATTACAGACAGAAGTTGAATTACGTCTATAGCGTGTTTGGAGGTAAAAATCAGAATTACCGCGCATACATCAATAATGTAATTTATGAACAGAAGTTATTAAATTAATATTAAATATGTAAATAAGGGATTTTAATATTACACATATATACACTCATGTCCATAAATTAAGGATAATGAAGTTCAGGCAATGAAAGAGACAAAAGCAAAACAAATTTGACTTATTTGTAAAGTCTATTTATTAAACAAAAGGTAAAGAGCAAAAAAGATGATATATGTTTGACATAATTAATAAAAAATTGCGATTTTTACTCCCTGGAGCAAATTTCAAAAAAGAACTTATTTACAGAAAACAGTATAACATGGTTAGTATGATGGTTAATACGGAGTATGTCTCCCGGACGATGCAATACAAGCTTTACAACGCTTACGCATGCTGAGTATCAGATTATCAATCTGATCTTGGGGAAAATTACACCACTCATCAAGCAATGCCCTCCGAAGTTCCGATAGACAGTTGGGAGGGGGTTGACGGGCTGCAATTCGTCGGCCAAGCATGTCCCACACATGCTCTATTGGATTCAAGTCCGGTGAGTATGCTGGCCAATCCATACGGGTGATATCCTCCGATTGAAGGCATTCGTCTACAATGTTTGCACGGTGAGGTCGGGCGTTGTATCCATATACAGAAATTCAGGACCCATGGCGCCCCGAAACAAACGTACATGTTGTTCCAGAATGACATCCCGATAGGTGTGGCCTGTCATCGTTACACTCTGAACATGCAGGTCAGTTTTGGAACCAAGAATAATTCCTCCCCAAACGAGCCATCCTGCATCACCGTAACGGTGTTGTTCAATGGTGTTTGTTCTCTTGGTGGTAACGGGTACCTGGCGCTCTCCATATGAAAGTCCGGCGAGAATCAGAATGTAAACTGAACCTGGACTCGTCGGAAAACATCACCCAAGACCACTGTTTCGGTGTCCACAATGCATGCTCTCTAGCCCAGCATAATCGCAGGCAACAGTGAGTTGCGGTAAGGGGAACACATCTGACAGGCCTACGAGCATATAGACCAATGTTCCCTAAGCGTCTGTACACGGTCTGCCTTGAAACTGTCGTACCGATAGCTGAAGAGAGCTGACGAGACAGGTCTGATGCTGTGCTCCATCTGTTTCTTTTGGCAGTAACTGCCAAATACCGGTCATCATTCGGCGTAGTAACTCGGGGGCGACCTCTGCTGTAACATCTACTCACATTACCATCATGTTTGAATCGTTGCCAAAGCCAGGAGATGACACTCTGGGCGATTCCAAGTTCCTCGGATACTTCCAGCTGGATACGTCCACATTCCAGTCGTCCGATAATTCTACCAAGTAAAAAAACATCCAAATGCTTCCTTTGTGCCATAACTATGCGGTTATTGCACTGAAAGACTTTTAAATCTCTTGTGAACAATTTTACTTCTTTGCTACCATTCCTTATATACCCATTTCCTACACTCTCGTCATTGTGACGTACTATCCGCGCCATCTGGTGGTTTCCTGCAATTTGCATATTCTTCTTCAAGATGTTTGTGATAATTCTACAGGTGAAATTTTTATTTTAGAGCTCAATTTCTGTGTGATTCTGAATTATCCTTAATTTATGGACATGAGTGTATATATATATATATATATATATATATATATATATATATGTGTGTGTGTGTGTGTGTGTGTGTGTGTGTGCGTGTGTGTAATGGGCATATTAGCCCATCACAAAGACAAGAATATGCACATTAGCTTGAATGCAGTCGTATATAAAAGCATGGCCGAATGAGAAAACAAAGAATTTTGGATGAAGAGAAATGCAGTTTACTGTAGCTTCATCTCTCGGAGGCTTCTGGGATGAAAAACCCATACATGCAAATTTATAGGTATTTGAGACAGCGAATCTAGGTTACTTATAGTTAATGACGCGGGAGAAGAGAAATTAATTTTTTAATGCCTTATATAAGAATTGCTGTTTGAAGCAGGTATTAATTTTGTTGTTTTCGGGCTCGCCAAATTAGTAGAAATAACAAAGGACTGTCAACAAATTTTGCCAGTAAAGGATAAAATCACCTAAAAAGTATTTTAAGATAAACATACGAAGATATACGATAGAATGACATTGGTTAGTTTTTTAGGGTAAAAGTGTCATCACACACACACACACACACACACACACACACACACACATATATATATATATATATATATATATATATATATATATATATAATAAGACTTTACGATGGTTAGTTGCAGTCATTTCCCATAGAAATTACACCATTTTAGTTAGAGAACTTTATTTACAGATCGTTGGCGACCGGGTTTCCGCTTCATTACAGGGACAGGACAAACTGAAGGGTCAGCTAGCAAGAAGTTATATATAAAAAGACCTTTAACACCTGGGTCAACATCTCGGTCAAAATATGTGGGAAATCTGCCTTCGACAACGTGCATCTCCTTTTTGTTTGGAAATTTCCTAAATTGAGCGCTAGGGCAATGTAGAATTATAATTGGTCAGACCCCTTCTCTCAGTGCTTAAACTGTAGCCCCAGTGGTCAATTTAGGTTAGGGGTTAAAAAGGAGAAAGCAAAAAGAGGCGGGAATTTTTGTCTTTGACTGATTTGAAAACCCCTGATAATTTTCTGGAGGTGTCTTAGGGGTTTTATTCAAAATGCCTACATTAGCTTCCGGATGAAATTATTTTTTCCTTATAATACTCATCGTGAAGTCCGTTTTATTATACACACACACACACACACACACACACACACATATATATATATATATATATATATATATATATATATATATATATATATATATATATATATATATATATATATATATATATATATATGTATATATATATGTGTGTGTATATATATATATATATATATATATATATATATATATATATATTAATGGTTGGTAGGGATATGTGCCATTGTTATGCCTATTATTTTGTAAAAACAATCAAGAATCACTCCTCTATATACTTCCTCTCTATATATATTTCATTATTCATAAAATAAGAAGGATATTATCCATTTCGACGGATGGCATCCAAGGCTGTCCTCCCAAAAATATTAAAGAAACATTTTTTTTTCCATTTTCTTTGTCGAGGATGCCGACTGGGTCGGAAATAAGAGACCGGCATTGTTTGTTTGCGGGTGTGCCGTCCAATACCTCTCGAAAAGAAAAAAAAGCGCTGATCAAATATTTTGCTACCACTCGAAGCAGCGGCACCACACAGATTAGAAGAGTCGGAAACCTCAACAGAGACCCGCCGCAAACGCAGTCTTCGTGAGCCGGCTACCAAGAATGAAGAGTGTGCGACTAAATCTCAGTTTATAAAGCACTTACTAAATTTTGTCGATGACCAGTTGCGAGGCGTAGGTGGGGACAAAAAAAGACACCCGACCTGGGTGGCACTTTCCTAGACGTGGCAAAATCTCTGTTTAATTAAGATTAAAGCGAAAATAAGGACGGCAAAACCGTCCGAAGTACAATGCAAAATAAACAAATAAACATAACGCACAAATATTTATTTCTATTACTTGAATTTCGAAAATAGATAATTAGTTTATATAAAAGTAGTTTTTTAAACTAGTATTTTTTTATATATAATATAAATAGCTTAGGGCGGTCTCACTAAAGTGGTTTAACGGCTAACTGCGATTAACCAATGGTGGGATGCAATTCTCCGTTTAAACAGAGATGAAACAGAGATCTCGGTTAACCGTTAAACGACTTTGGTGAGACCGGCCTTAGTTACTATTCAATAAATTCAATTAAAAAGGTAGAGCCGGCTCTGTACCACTTGATATTGACACAACACAAAAGTTTGTTTTACAGTCCGTTACAAGAACTGTTAGAAATTATTATCGTATTTAAACAATTTTAGTCTTTATCAAAGACTTACTTTTAAATACAGCCAAGATGTAAACAACTAATAAAAAAAAAGATGAAACTGAAAACACACCCAATAATTTCGCTAGTGCTCATGTCAAAATTATAATCTAAATTCGAATCAACTGTTGCTGCTTATCTGCTCAGTGAACATTCTGTTACAATTTTTTTCCCTCCTTTCAAGGCAATAAACTCGTGTTCAATAACAAACCAGAAGCAATTTTTTTTTTACGGTTAAGAAAAAAAATTGTTATTTAGACCGGCTTGTTGCATTTCTTGTTCTCCTTAGTGATTACATGATAGTCATTATCAAACCCTCTAATTTTCTTTCACCTAATAGGAGTCACACCTGTTCCCCGTGTGAAATAACTTTATTTTCGTTAGGACCTGTGTTTTAACAGAGCGTTTCTCGACCTCTCACTCTCTTATGCAACACCTAAAATTAATATCCATGCAGGTTAAGAACACTTACATCAATATTATGAAGTATTTTAAAGCAATAAATAGCTCGCGACTAGAATGAAAACTCCACTGACAAAAACCGAACGATGGCCGATGAGTTAAGGTGCTGACCTTCGGTACCGGAGTTCGTAGGTTCGAATCAAACTGTGGTGTGGATGTTCGTAGCCGTCCGAAATCGGCTTCAAGCTGTAGGTCAAGGTCTCATTAGCCCTTGTGTTTAAAAAAAGTAAGCCGTAGTACTCCAAACCAAACCTAAACCACTGTCAAAATTTAAAGTATATTTTGCTCTGGAGCCTCGTTAGCTCAATCGCAAATGCGTCGAACTCGTAACTGGAGATTTACGGGTTCGGGACCCGCCGTGTTCATTAACCTTGTGAGGACTGGCGTACCATATGTGCAACATATTTTAAATTCAACCAGATGATTCTCTAGTATTCAGATACCTCTAGTAGACAATTTCACCAATAAAGGACTTGAAGCTACCTCTAGTGGTAATAAGAAGTATTAAATAAACGTTTAAATAAAAGTAGCATTAAACATACACTCGTTTTGAGTCAATTTGAAAGAAGTTGCATACATGATGCACCCGTCCTCAAATGGTTAATGACGGCTGGGGCACTTAAAATAGGGTCATAGTCGCAATGTCCCTTAACTTCCCAAACAACACCTCTGAAGGTTAGATGCCAAACCTGGGGATTTTCTGCTTGTCCATGTTTCTAAATTACGAGTACCCACTTTTTGTTTATGTTGTCCCCCGAAGAGTAATGTGGGCAACCTATATGAGGCTCTCGTAATAAAATGGCCATAATAAAATTCGGGACGTTGTATGGGCAAATACCTAACAGGCAAGTGTTCCTGATTTAATTAAAAAAAAAATACTTTTTCATTTAGCATACACTTTGAACTCGGCTTTCTTCGCCTCCTTCCTCTTTCGCATTTTCCCTTCCGATTGACTTTTATAAGGGGCAATAAAACTTTTTTTATCTTCGTTGTACTAAGTCCAGAAAACATTGTAATCGAGAAAACTGCCGCTTTTCAGATTTCATATCTGACTATACCCTAATTCCCTAACGTTCAAACCTTTGAATTAATCTTGATTAAAATTAATATTTTAGATCAGTGCTTCTTAACCTTTTTTGCATCATGCCCAATCAAGTCGCTCGTAAACATATCCTGCTCCCAAACAGTGAACCTATATCATAGTACATAAGGAGATGGCAGTGCTTATAATGTACGACCCAATTTTTCAAATGTAAAGACCACTTTTTCAGACGTAATTTATTACAGCTAGCAAGGCAACCTTTAAATACAACATCAATAAGTATGTTTCGCAATATACCGACTTTAATACAAAAACATTATAAAAATATTGGTTTTATATTGATTTGTTAACTTGACTGTATATGTATATATGTATATATATGCATATATATACATATATATATGTATATATATATATATATATATATATATATATATATATATATATATATATATATATATATATATATATATATATGTATGTATGTATGTAAATAAACATATATATATATATATATATATATATACATATATATATACATATATACTCATATATATACATATACATATATATACATATACACATATACATATATATATATATATATATATATATATATATATATATATATACACACACACATATATATACATATATATATACATATATATATGTATATATATGTATATATATATGTATATATATATATATATATATATATATATATATATATATATATATATATATATATATATATGTATATATATATATATATATGTATGTATGTATGTATGTATATATATATATATATATATATATATATATATATATATATATATATATATATATATATATATATATATATATATATATATATATATAATAGCCTAAGTTATTTGTGCGTCTGTCCTCGAATTTATGCAGCGGTTGAACCTGGGATTCTTGATGAGTTAGGGTTAGCAAAATTCAAAGCTAGAAGAAAACGTTCGAAATTCCCTCCCCCCCCTTTCCTCCTATTCGAGTGTTGAATGCTGTTATTTCAAATTCTATTTTCCCCGATTAAAAGCAGGCTATTAAATTCATCAATTTATCACATTATAAGTAGATGAAAATAACATTTTTTTCAGCTTTATGACGTCATTCCTGTAACCATGTTATTTAATCATTTCTTTTTTTAAATTGTTTAAATATCGTCTTTATTATTTTCATAGGTTTTATCACTGAACTTTGATAATACGTAAATAATTTTCTTTTATATATTTTAAATAATAGATTAGATAAATATCAGCTAATTTTAAATTTAATCTTCGATTATTTTTTGTTGCAATGGAAACTTTATCACCGGTATTAACAACAAATTCTTTTCATAAAAGTCTAGGAGTCTATTTCACGGACTAATAAATATCTAGCGTTTAAGTTATATATCTTTGAAAATGAAGAAGTTTGTTCGTTTGTGTGTTTGTTTTTATACATAACCACACGGTTTGCAATCGATTCGCCAAATTTTAGACATCATTCATATATATACCGCCAAATAATCACTGTCCATATTAAAACCTCTGCTGTTCATCAAGTAATATGACAAGATAATTTAAAGTTGGCAACTATCATGCGGCTAGTAAAGATAAACAAATTATTGAGCGCGTTTCAGTTAGTTATCAGCCAAAAGACAAACCTTTTTTTTTCCTGCCTCATAATTCTGGAAAATTAAAAATTTTACTAATCCCTTCATATGACGGGCTATATTCTAGTCTATATATATATATAAAGGAATTTGTGTCTGTCTGTCTGTCTGTACTCAATAGACTCAAAAACCCTGCATCCAATCGCCGTGAAAATTTGGGAAATGTTTAGGTATATCCCTGGGAAGGTTTTTGTAAATTTTTAACGTTCGAAATCCATTCCTTCCCCCTTTTTCGAGCATTTCATGTCATTATTCCAAGCATTATTTTCCCCGATTAAAAGCAAACGATTAAATTTTTAATTTATCGCATCATAACTAAGTGAAAGAAGCAATATTTCTAGCAATGTGACGTCATCCCAAGTAATTGTTTTAAACGCAGTTTTCCTCGGTTAAAAGCAGAAGATTAAAATTTTTAATTTATTACATAATACATAGGTGAAAATAATATTTTTCTATCATTATGACGTCGTTCCTTTAAATATTTCATTTATTCATTTATGTTATATTATTTAAACATCGTCTGCGTAGTATCCATTCAATTTGACCTGGAAATTTATATATAAAGTGATTAACTTTCAGTTCTGTGTGACGCAAATTATAGTATTTTTATATGAGCTAATTTTAAATTTAATTCTTGGTTAATTTTTACGTTACAATGAAATGTTTATCAACAATATTCTAACAACAAAAAGTACAAATTTCAGTGACTCTCATAGGCAAATAAAAACCTATCAGTTTATATAGTTATCTTTATATATAGATAGGGTTGTCAATATAAATGTGTGTTTCTGTTTCATGCAAAACCATGTGGTTTGTCATAAATTTCCTTAATTTTGGACAACATTATTCTCCACTTAATATGTCAAGATTTATTAACCTTGCTAATCAACGGATAGTTGTAATACAGTAGTATAAAAACTTAATATTGTTATAATATGTTTATAATAGAAATATATAAATATGCTGATGACTCGAACTGAACTGTGAAGAATTTAGAGTTATGCACGAAAAAAAAAATCTGTTTAAAAGTAATACATTAAGTTCACTATAGCAAAGGACGGTCATACTTGCTAGTATATATATATATATATATATATATATATATATATATATATATATATATATATATATATATATATATATATATATATATATATATATATATATATATATATATATATATATATATATATATATATATATATATATATATATATATATATATATAAATCTTTATTTATTTAATTATAATACAACAATCCTTATGAGAAGTTACATTACACCCCCCCCTTCGATACGACACTGACCTAAAGTGTGTAATACAAGATCGGGACAAATAAAAAATCTGCAAATGTTAATCAAAAACTTAAATTACTATAACTTTTTAATACTTATTAATTCGAATAGTCTTTTTTACTAGAAAATGCTGCTAAAATTAAAAACAATAAACTTTCTAAAACCTTTACCCCGACTATGTTCTCAAAGATATGTAATTAATTTTCAAAGTTATTTGTTTAAATGTTTACTAAAGCTTCACTAGTATACATTTAAAATTTAGTCACATTTTTTTTTAACCAAAGGGATAAATATGAAAAAAAAATGGTTGAATTTCTTTGATATAATTAAATGATTATTACAACGGAATTTCATAGAACCTACGTCAACCTAGATATTTCCAGTATAACTGATTTATAGCTGTGATTAAAACATTTTAGCTGTCCGAAAAGAATTATTCATTGGAACAACAACAAAAGAGAACAGGTTAATATTTAATTATAAATGCTTATTCTTTTTTATATAGGTATATGGGAACTTCATTAAATAGCTGGAAAATGAAACTATTAAAAACGTGTCTTGAAAAATTCATGTAAAAAAATTTACTATTGATATTCAAGTAGAAGAAATCCGAATACATATTAAATGAGTAGATAGCAAAGTGAAGTTATTAAACTAAAAATAATGAAGCAACTCTTATTGATAATACTGTCACGTATTCCATGGCGTGTGGGTTATTAAGTAGAAGTAGGTTAATAAGGTAATTTATATCAATAACCTCCATAATTTTGATGCTGCCATCTAGTGACAGTTTAGGAAATCACAGAATGTTTTCAAATTTTGAGGTAAATCAAATTAAGGAAAAACAGATATCTTCATTAATATCGGAACAATTTTCAATAAAAATAACATCTTAAAACATTATTTTAAGGAGACAAGAAAGTTTTAAACAAATTTTGACTGTTCTCGATGAAGCTATAATTCTTTTTTGTGTCCTGCATATCTGCTTAAATTTTTAAATAGGAATTAATATTGTATTTCAAATCATTTATATATATATATATATTATTAGCAATACAGAAATAGTATACAATATATATTTATATCATAATAATATAAATGCATTTATTTTTATATAAATATACAGTACATATTATTCCTATATTCCTTTATAAATTGCTTATAACTCTGTAAAAAGATCATGAAATATTTTGATAATTTTTAATTCCTAAAAATTTAACAAATATTTTAACTTAATATTTTGTAGTGACTTTATATATACTTTATTTAACATCATTAATAATTTAATATTAATATCGATGCTTTAAAATTCAGTAGATTCACAAACGAATATTCTTGATATAGTAAAGTTTCACAAATGTAGTTACTATAGTATTTACAATAAGTGCACCAAATGGAATAAAACAGTCATTTTGAGAGAAAAAATTTAAAAAAAATTATTTTTTATAAGTGCAGTCAATGTATGCAGGCTTTATTTTAAAATTTTAAAATTTTCAGAGGCGTAAAATGAATAAATTGGATGTTTTTTTTAGAATTAGAGTAATGTATTCAATTTTAAATACCCTTATACGAAATTGGATTTTTATACTTTCTCTTATATAACTTATCTTAAATTATCATCAAAAATTCAATTACTTTATTATTATTATTTTTCATCTATCTTCTTAATATTTTTATGATAAATTTTTAAAATTGGTAGAATTTTTTCAGTATACTCTTACACATTTAATTTACATTTAAGTTTTTTAATAAACTGCGAAATAAAAAAAAATCTTTCTTCAATAGATGTGACCCATGCAAGAAGTACTTTTTGAAATAATCAAATTTAAGTTTTATCATTAACATTTAATACACATAACAGGAATACACCATAATTATTGTTTTAAAAGTCTAATATACTGTACCGCCATCTATAGGCACACATAGAATTTATGACAATTCTACTTTCATTCATATCAATCCAATATAGAATGTTGAATTGCTACATTAATATCAACAATTTGAATAGGGGAAAAAAGAACTAAACGTAAAACTTTAAAATTAAAGTAGTCTACATTGAATATCCTATAATATTTTCAAGTTATATAGTGGAATAACACAACTTTTTAATTATTCTTTAATAAATTGGTTTTACTTAACAAAATGTTTTTCGAAGTTTTTTGGTGTTTACTTTCATTGTAGGTCTTTCAGAATAACAAATAAATGTTTGATATATTCTAGGGATACAAAAATCAATGAATTTATTGTTAAATGTTAAAATTAAGCATTTTTTAAAGTTAAAAACAAGAAAAAATGCAAAATAATTCATAGTAATTTAAATCAGCAATTTTAATAATATAAATGTCATATTAGCAGTGTCTTGGACAAGAGAAAATATTTTAAAGTACGGTAATTTTTAAAAATTTAATTGGGAGCTTCAGATATTTAAAATAAATTCATATACACACTCTGTAAAAGTTCGGCTTTCTTTCAAAACTATTTAGAGTCGATGCATTTTTGTCAAAGTTTGATATTTAGTTTTATTCCCAATATGGAAACACAGTTTGCTGATTCCGTGAGGAAAAAATTAATTAGCACTGTTTAGGTTCTAACGAATTCCCCCAATTAATTTTGTTGCATAATTTTCTGATGTATTTGACCATTAAATTTAGTATTCTCCTCTTAAAAACTATTTTTAAACCTTCTTTTTTAAAAAAACTCAAATAATGCGCATAAGACTCCCCACTCCACTCTTCTTAAGAAATTTGGAAGGTGAACGTACTGCATTTTAACACTGAAACAAAAGTGCATTTTCAAATTAAAAAAAAAAAAAAAAACTTAAAACTGCATTGTTATCAAAATTTAGTTATTTAAAAATTTTTTCGTTTTTAAAATTTTTATCTACTTTTTAAACTTAATTACTTTTGCTTTAAATTGTTCTATAGATTTACTAAAACATATTAGAAAAGATTGTGTATGGACTGTTATATACATATATTAAGTTTCTGTAATTTTTTAATTCTATTATTAATATTAAAAATAGTGTATTACATAACTTGCAGAGTCCAGGTTGGACTTCCCCCTATCATGTAAATGAATCATGGCTAAGGCCTTGTAAGATATAGATTTTTTTAATTTTGAATAACAAATAGGTCATTACAAACTTATTCACTTCATGCTCTCACATTTACAATTGATAATATTCGTTGTGCTGCCAATTGATTATATTCGTTGGATCAGGACAGCCACTTTAGGTGCTACAGTTTAAAGGAAAAATTACTTGGTTCACTGGCGCCATCTATTTAGTAAAATATTAACTATACCTATTCAAGCTCGTGTAGAGGATTCTTAATACTCCGTACTAAACAATGGAAGGAGAAGTGTATGTGCAGAAGTGGTTATTCAAAAGATCAATGCTGGTAAAAAGAGTGAAGACAATATATATTTATACTGACAGTCTTTCAATATTCAAGAGCCTAGAATAATTAGTACCAAAATCCAAATTAATTACCGAGATACAAAAAGAATGTAAAAGCATGAATAACCGAACAATTAATATAATTTGGATCAACGCTCATACGGGGAATACCGGTAATGAATATGCAGATATTTTAGCAAAGAACGCCACGAAATCAATAAATTACAAACCAATACAGCTCAATACTTAAAAAATATATGAAAGAAAACATAAATAAAGATTTGCAAGATTATTGGGACAATAGGGAAAAAGGAAGAGCAACCTATACTATAATGTCTAAAGTAGAACAAAAGTTAAAATTCGAAAATAACATATTAAATTATTTCATAACCGGTCATGGAAGTTTCCCAACCTACTTGTACAGAATTAGAAAACTAGATTCACCAAACTGTAAATGTGGAATGATAGGCAACCCTCAGCATTACATGCAAGTAACATGTAATTTCGTTCCGATGTTTATTAAAAAATATGAAAACGAAACACAGATCGAATATTTAAAAAAAAACAGATAATAATCTTAATCATATTAAAAAGTTAAAGGAAATTTATAATATATTAAATTCAAACTACTCTTATATACAAAATAAATTTTTAAAATTTAAAATGATGGAAAATACTTGGTAAAAATAGTGATAGTAATAAAAAAAAAAGTTTGTTTGTTTTTCTCAATAATTCAGTGTATAACATTAAAATGAATAATGTCGAAAGGTTCTCCCCACCCACTTAGGCTTTTGCATCCATAAACTCTTCAGTTGGATGTGAGTGTGGGTCATCTAAGTCTAAGTGGTTCTGTAACAGTATATTCAATTTTGAATTAATCATTAACTGTAGATATTATTTTTGTAAATTATTATTTTGTGCTTCTAAAACTGTTCCTTTTTGTATTTTGACAACACTTGTCAGTGTTGTTAGATTTTTTAAAAGCTAAACTAGAGTATGGTTAGAGAGAGTGAAAATAAAACATGTAAGAAATATATTATGAGCGTATTCTATTTTTATCCAAGTATTTTTAACCGAGTTGTATTATATCCTCTCCTGAAAAAGCTGAAAACCAACAGTTCTGCATAATTTGCATACACTCATTTATGTTGTCATTTCTGCACTCGCCAAAGAATGCCATTTTACAGATGAAGAAGAAAATAAGATCTATAAAAATCTCAATGCCATATTAAATGTTTGTCATACAAAAAACAACAACAACAAAAAAGAAAGTAAAAATATTAAAATAAGGGAACCTACTTCATCTATAAATATTAACCAGAAAATCAAGAAACAAAGTCGATATTTCTCCACTGGAAAGAAAAGATGCAGTGGAATCGTTTTACAAAATCCAACTGTAGAAGAAATTCTAAACATTAAAGAAGGTTTACTTTTGAATACAACAGAAATTACATCAATCAGTACAGATTTTGATCACACATTATTGCAACTCTAATAAATAAGATTCATTTGTTTTTATTTGTATAGTACTTTACTTTTTAAAATCATTAACAATAACTGGTAAAAAATATACAATCACATTGCATTATTCAGTCAATTATGTTTGTTCTTAATTTGTTTTAATAGACTGTAAATAGCCTGATTTAAACATGAAAAAATTACTCATTGAACTACCATTCAATATAGTATTTTAGAAGATTATATTTTTCTATCAAAGAATATTCAAGAATTCTATTTTACTCTTTACTAAGTGAAATAGTTATTCAAAATTTCTGTATTTTTTTGGGAGAAATAACATTGAAACTTATGAATATTCTTTAGTAGAAAAATGTAAGTCTCTAAAATTTTATAATGAACGACATTTTTTTTTGTTTATCTTTAAAAATCAGGCTGTTTACTGTCCATTATTTACAGCCTGAGGTAGAAAGTTTACAAAAGCAAAAATTAATTTTAAAAACTTTAAAAAAGAAACTAAATAAGATCACAATAAAAAAATGACAGTTAAAAATAAAAACTTATTTTAAATTTTGTCAAAAATGTAATAAAATATTAGAAATGATGCAAACACTACTAAAGCTAATTTCCTAGCAAAAATTAATTTTAAAAACTTAAAATGACAAAAACTAACGAAAATGATAACAAGAATTTTATAACAAAAAATAAAAAAGAGAAAATAAAAATTAACCTCAAATATTGTCAAAAATGTAAATAAAATATTGGAAAATATGCAAACACTGACAAAGCTCATTTTTTAAAAAAATAATTTTAAAACTTTAAAAAACAAAAATTAACAAAAATAATAATAAAATATTTACAATTCAAGTAACAAAAAATAAAAAGGAGAAAATAGAAAATTAACTTAAAATATTATCAAAAACGTAAATAAAATAATGCAAAAACTGTCAAAGATCATGCAAATTACTAGAGAATAGTTTTAGTTAATATGTTAGTCAATAGATAGCGCCAGTGAACCAAGAAATTTTCCCTTGAAACTATAGCACTTAAAGTGGCTGTTCTGATTCACTCGTTAAAAGAAAGCTAAAGTTCAAAGCTAATTTCCTAATTGTGCTGCCATCTAATGATCGTAAGAGAAACTACTAATACGGAAAAAATAAACTACGTAATGATAATTGACTTAAGATAGCTCAGTACGATACATACTTTTTATTCTTTACTTTATTTATTTCTTATCTATTTTTTTGTAAGGAAAACAGTTTAGATTATGTTATCTTAAATAGGGTAGAGGAGTTTAAACTGCATTCGTATAGCAAATAACTCAACTACAAGTATTGCATCATGCTTTTAAAATATATAAAGCTTATAATTAAAAAACATAATAGATAAAAAGCGGCTGAGATGCTCAGTAATATTTATTTGATAATACAGTGGACTCCGTTTAATGTGATCGCGGTTAATGTCATCCATCGCTTATTGTTACCGAAATCACTTGGTTCCGATTTTCTCTATTTATTTGTATGTTAAAATTATCACTTTATGTGATCGTTACATCGGTTAATGTTATCAGTTTTTCAACCTCATTTTAACTGGCAAAGGAATATTCACAATGTATTCAGAAGGAACCGATTCTTTTCTTTCCCTTAGCTGTCGTTTGAATTTCCGAGAATTCTCCTCTTCCACCTAGGGAAATGGGAAATGAACAAAGGGTTGGGTAAGTACACGTTCCTGGAATTTTTCAGAAATACTCACATCCTGCTGGTGGTCAGTGGTTGTCAGATAAGCAGAAGGCAACACATTATTATCGGAACTGAGAAGGAGTGTATTCAGATTTTATTCCTTGCTCGCTTACATGCAGCTTGTCGTCATGGAAGCCAGAAAGTGAAATGATTTAACATTAAAAGAAAAGATCGAAATATTAAATCGTTATGACCGGTTACCAAAAATGAGTCAGCGCAAGGGTGCAGCGAAGTTAAACATTTCTCAGCCGCTGTTGTGTAAAATTTTGAAAAATCGTGAGGAACTTACTAAAGAGTCAAACAAAATGAAAATGCGTAGTGCAAACGTAATACATCTGGTAAAGATGAGCCAGTTGAAAAGGCTCTAAGACTTTAGTTTGAAAATGTTCGAGAACGTGATGGTCCAGTCAAAAGGCCCAGGGGCGTACGCAAGGGGGGGAGTTAGGGGTTTAAACATCCCCCTTAAGCTCAGACCAAATGGCAAAAATAAAAATTTTAATTGAAATTATACGGGCTATTATTTTTTAGAACTATGAACCCACCCTGAAAATTATAAACACCCCCCTTGAAAAAATTCTGCGTACGCAACTGAACGGTCCCTTATGCATCAAAAAGCAGAAAGTTTAGCTGCTCAAATGGGAAAAAAAGATTTTGTTCCAACAAATGGTTGGTTTCAGCAGTGGAAGAAACGCGAAAATATTGTTTACAAGAGAATTCACGGAGAACAAAAAGATGCCGATAAGCCAGCAGCGGAAAATTGGCTACGAGATGAGTGGCCAAAACTAATTGCCCCATATTCACCAGAAAATGTGTACAATGCCGACGAAACAGCTTTATATTTTAGAGCATTACGCGAAGATACACACTTATTTAAGAATGAAAGCTTGAAAGGACAGGAAATCTCAAAGGAACGTGTCCCTGTGTTATGTTGCGTCAGTATGTCTGGAGAAAAATAGAGACTTTTAGTTATCGGGAAAAGTAAGAAACCGCTTTGTTTTGAAGGTGTTAAAAAACTTCCCATCGACTACTATGCCAACAAGAATTCCCGGATGACAACAGTCATTTTCAATGACTGGATACGTAAGTGGGACCGTCAGCTAAAGCAAGATATTCTTCTCCTTGTGGACAGTTGCACTGCACACGTTTTAAATGTCACTCTGAAGCATATTAATGTTGTTTTTTTATCCGAAAACACTACTTCGCTTTTGTAGAATTGTGATCAAGGAATTATTCGTGCTTTGAAAGCCTATTATAGCAACGGCATGAAGGTACGATTACTGGATGAAATAGAGAACACACAAAATCTTAGGGCTATTGATTTGTCCAAGAAAATTAGCGTTCTTGATGCGGTGTGCACCTGTTAACAGCTTCTTGGAATAGAGTTTCTGTTCAAACGATCAGAAACTGCTTCGCCTACTCAGGATTTTGCAAAAAAAAAAAATTATCAGAAATCTCAAGAAAGTATAGAAAATCCTGCGGATATGACCTCTGATGAGTTCGAGTCATGGGTGGAAGTAGATCAAAACGTTCAAGTAGCTTCCACATTAATAGAATCTGAAGTGTGCCAGATTGTCATAGGAAAACAGACGAATGATGGAACTGGTGAGTCAAATGAAGAATCTCTTAATATTGAGCCACCTCCTACAAGTTCTGAAATGAGAAGTGAATTGAAAGTGTTGAAACGGGGAGTACAACACCGCTCCGATGACTTTTAAAAAACGTTAATACGAACAATTTATCAATGATCTTCTTAGAAAAAATTGAAGGCAGTCAACAATTAATCAATCTTTTTAATTATGTATACAGTTGTTATGTTTCAAAGGATAATGTACAGTACATAAATATAAGGCGAGTTTTTTCACTTTATTTTGAAATTTAGTACGTGTGAATTAAAGGGGGGGGGGTAAATTTATCTTGTGAAGAACTCCCTTTGTCCAGAATTTTGCACTTTCGATCGTTCAGTGAACAGAAAACTGTCCTTATTTATATCTACAAAATTAGAAAGGATAGAATATTGACAATTTTAACAAGAAACCTGCAGAAAAAAACTACAAGATGTCATTTTAAAATTAATAAAAATAATGTGTTGAAATAGTTCGAAAATCTAAAAGTATTTTTTTTTTATGAAATTTTCAATGAACAGAAAACTGTCATTATTTGTCTCTGAAAAATAGAAAGGAAAAAATATTGGTAATTTTAAGGAGAAATTTGTAGAATAATACTCCAAAATGTCATTTTAACACTTCGCGTGCGGACACCGTATTTTTACATTTTTTGCAGTCTGTCACTGGAGCGCGGGTTACGTAAAAATACGCATTTAGTAGATTTGTGGTGGATACCCGCTAACCACCACAAATCTACGAAATACGTATAATTATATGTATGTGTGACATTATATGAGTGTTGTTTGCGTTGCTATGCACCGTTTTGCATTTTTTCTTTCCACAAGTTATGATTGTCGAGTTACTCTGTCTGTTGTCGCGTTATTTCGGCTTCAATCGAATTCCTAGCTCCAGGACGTACAAGTCGTGTTTTGTCAATTTGAAGCTTGGTTTTTTATTGTTGAATACAAAATGGATAAAATGAGCCGTTGTGACAAAGATAGTGATGAAGACATAAACGCTGACAGATAATCGGACTTTCATTTTAAAAATCGTTTATTTTTGTGATTTCTGAAAAATGTTTTTTTTTCTTTTATTGTTAAATAATCATACAGTATATATTAAAGTGTAAAATAAAAAAAAAGTTTCGTTCATAAAAACAAAGTAGTTTTCTATTTACTGCGATTTTTCTGAGTTACTAAACTTTCGCGCGATTCACGATAAACGCCCGTTGCACGCGTAAGTTGGCGATGAAGTATACCCGCATGCCAAGTGTTGAAGATGAATAAAAAATGTTCAATGAACTCAAAACTGTCATTATTTGTCTGTTAGAAATATAAAGGAAATATATGGATAATTTTAATATGAAATTTGCAGAATAAAGATGAATAAAAATAACATATTGAAATTGTTTGAAAATCTAAAAATATTTTTCTATGAAATTTTCCATGACAGATACAGTCAAATATAAGGAACCAATTGATTGTTTTTATGAAAAAGATATACAAGGATTTTAAAAATGGGAAGTCCACAAGGACATATGATCCAGTTTAATTTCGATTTAGGAGTGAACAACACCCAGTAGTGTATAAATAATTCAATTTATTCTCGATATGTGAGCTGATGATTTGTATTAAACTACTTATCTGTTCGCTTTGTAATAAGTTATGTTGATAGACGAAACAAAGGGAAGATAAGCGTAGTTTATTTATATGTGATATAAGCATAGGACTAAAATCCAGGTAGTAGAATACTGAATGTCGGAGGACCGAAGTTCATAAGTCCGAATTCCTCTATGGCATGTTCTAAGCAAGGGCTCCTCAAAGTTTGTGTGTCTTCCTCGGAACCCTGGGTTTCTACGAAAACGTTTAAACACCATCGGAATTAATGTATATACAGGATGTTTGAAAAATGACCGGTATATTTGAAAAATCAATAAAAAGTTAACGAACAGTGATAGAAATGAAAGTTTATTGCAATATCCTTGGAACAATATTAAATTTTCAGGCAGACAAACTTTCAAAATTAATTACAATGTTCCCCAACAGATGGCGCTGCAATCTGTAAAAAAAAAATTTAAACTATGATATTTTCCAGATATCTACCAGGCTCAGCAATAGTATGGCGTATTCTCAGAACGAAATTATCAGAAACTCGTGTAAACGTCTCAGGCGCGATGGCTTCATATGCAGAACAGATGTCCTTCTCCAGTTATCCAATTGTTTCTGGATAGTGGCGGTACACCTGGTCTTTTAAAAGTCCCCACAGAATAATATCGTAGTTTATATATTTTCAAATTGCAGCGCCATCTGTTGTGGAATATTGTAACTAATTTTTAAAGTTTGTCTGCCTGAAAATTGACTATTGTCCCAAGCATATTGCAATAAACTGTATATTTCTATCACTGTCCGTTTAGTTTCTTAATGGTTTTTCAAATGTACCTATCATTTTTTAAACACCCTGTATAGGTGTGTGTAAGGGAAAAGTAAACTAAATTGGTAAACTAATGTAGGTATTTTGTATAACCCCCCGAAAATGACTCCTTAAGGCTCGAGAAAGTTCTCAGGCGGTTTCCAATCTACAGTCAAGGGCAAAAAAACCCAAGTCTCTTTGTTTTTCCCTTTTTAACTCATAATGTAAGCAGACTACTGGGGCTACAGTTCACGCCCTCAGAAAGGGGTCTAACCAATTAAAACTTTATACTACCCTAGCAGCCAATTAAGGAAATTCCTGAACAAAAAAGAGATACATGCTACCGTAGAGAGATTTCTGCTTCAACTCATAAACTAAGCTGACCACAGAATCTACAGGTCACGCCCTCAGGAAGGAGTCTAACCAAATGAAACTTTATACTTCCCTAACGACCAATTTAGAAAATTTCCGAACAAAAAGAGATACACGCTACCGGAAACAGATTTCTGCTTTAACTCATAATTTAAGCTGACCACTGGAGCTACAGGTCACGCCCTAGGGAAGGAGTCTGACCAAATGAAACTTTATAATGCCCTAGTGGCCAATTAAGATAATTTCCGAACAAAAATGTTGCCACCTTTTTTTTCGGAATCACGCTACAGGAGACAGATTTCTACTTTAACTCTTAATCTAAGCTGGCCACTGGGGCCACAGTTCCCGCCCTCAAGGGCTCTAACCAATTAAAACTTTATAATGCCCTAGTGGCCAATTTAGATAATTTCCGAACAAAAAGGAGGTACATGCTACCGGAGACAGATTTCTACTTAGATTTTCATGTTAGTTGATCTCTCCCGTCCCTATAATGAAGGTCTCATTAATCCTCGTGTTGCAGAAAAGTAGAACCTAAGCATTAAACCAAACCAAACCAAAGCCTATAACTCTACATCTGGTGCACAAACCGTGGATCCCAACCCTGAAAGGAGTCTCGAGTCATTTGTCCTAGTGCTGCAAAAAAGTAAACCGTAGTGTTTCAAACCAATTAACCCTGCTTCAAAAACGATGGCGAATGGGTAGGTGCGGCTTTTCGGTACAGCAGTTCGTGGGTTCGAATCCAGTTACAAGCATAGATATTCTTAGACTTTTGGAGGCGGCTTTAAGCAGAAGGTTCCGATTTCTTTACCCCTTGTGTAGCAAAGACAAAACAAAAAAAGAGTGTAGCGCTTCATAACTATCTTCTTACTTCAGGAGAAACACTGTAAGCAGTTATTCTCTAAACCAGGGATGGACAAACTTTTTCGGCCGCGGGCCAAAAATCGAAAGAAAATAAGTTTGGCGGGCCAAGATAAATTTTTCTAAAATTTTAAAAACTATATACAAGTATCTAACGGTTTAAATACGTTAATGAGATGAATGAAATTGCGATTTCATTTTTAAAAGTTCCTTATACTGAGGTTCGAAGTGAGATGTACTGATTTTAAGGAACGATGCTAAATGCTCATCTGTCAGTCTACTTCTGAAATTATTCTTTCTAAGGTTCAAAGTTAAAAACACTTGTTCCCATATAAGAAGCAAATATACCGCTGATCGTCTGGGAGTGAGATAATAAATTTGGGATATAATATTTAAGCAAAGTAGAAAAGGAGATGGATATATAATGTATAAATATATATTTCTATAATTTTATTCGGGCCAGCACCTTAAAATTCTATCCGTGGGCCGGATAAAACCTTCCGGTGGCCGTAGTTTGCCCGTCCTTGCTCCAAACTATGAAACTTTAGATCTAATAGGTGGCATTTCCATTCCTAAGTGAAAAAACTGCTCTCTCCGATAAAAAAAAACTTTCAGAAATGGAAATAATTTCGTACACTAATTTTCGAATACGAAAATTCTTTATCGCGATGTTTAATTACATTTATCAAACCTGGCTGGACAAAGCATTTGCAAAATTCAAACACATGATTTCGCTATTTTTTTCCTCATATTTGAATTGCACTGGTTCTTGATTAGATCCATTTGCATATAAGTTGGGATTCACCGTTTATGATGATAACCGAAATAAAGAAAGAAATGTGCCTATTAAAGATTTAAACTATGTAAATTCTGCTCCGAATTTATTTGTAGGGGTTATCAGTTTTTCTGCACACATTTCCGATAATCATCTCTTCAGTGAATTTCCTTTGATGAAACCACCTGCTCATATCAGAGCCTCGGTGATTGTCGAGTACATCAACGGTTTTTATATTTGTATTCGCCAAATGATGTTTCCAATTTGTACTTCGTTTTGTATTAAGTTTATATCCAATTTCAAATCATATTTTGCCCAAAAAAAGGTTTGAAATTTTGCTAAGATGAATACAAATTAAAAAAAAAAAAAAAAAAAAAAAAAAAAAGATAAAAAATAGAGCTGGATTTTAGAATTTGGCGACATCGCCCACGCTTGGCGTGCCCACTGAACTTGGTTCGGAGGGCCTCCTGAACTGGGATTTAGCCGAAATGTTAAAATTCAGCTCTGAAATTTATATAAATACTTTTCTTACATACTGTTAGGTTGGATGGGTTACAAGGCTCGACTGAAGAACAGGTGCCCCCGCCAACTTGGCGATAACGCTCTGCCATGGTAGCCTAACATTTTATCCTGATCTCGCTGTGTCCAAACAATCTGTATCTATATTTTAATTTATATTATATTTGTATCCAGCTCTTCTTGTGGAACCCATTTCTTATATATTAAATGCGCGTAATGCTTAAAAATATTAGATATAATGAACCATTAAATGTTCACTATCGGTAAATTTAATAATTTGGAACTGTTGGCTTTGTAAACTGTTAAGGGATTAATTGTCCATAAATGTAAAAGCCCGCTTTCTCAGTGGTTTTAGTTAATTAAGAAAATGTATATAATTCTATTACAATGGCGCAATCTACATCAATTAAAGTCGCCCAATTAAACATCGCCAATAATTTCACCAAATTTGCCAAGGGGCACCCTATTCTTCAGTAATATCGTGTCACAAAACTATTCGTGTGGACAGCATGTGATCTGTGGACCGTGAGTTTTTTTAAATATAAAATAGTTTTATATATAAAAAACACTTAGTAGTATATTTTTATACAATTTGTTTTCTAAATAATAGAGTATTTTACAAATTCAAGCCAAAATGCCGCCTCTAAAATTTGCAACATCAAGCATTTGTATTTATGACATTTGTGCTAATGTATTAAATTTGATCAAGTCACTGCTTTTTCAACAGTTAATTTCCATTCAACATTTTTTTTTATATAGAATCCCAGTTCCGGGGGCCGGCCGCCATGTTTTGGGCTCTATTTTTGTACAAGTGATCGCCAAATTGTCACCAAGTGATGTTTACAATTTGTGCTCCGTTTTGTATTAAGTTTATACCCAATTTCAAAGGGGAAAAAAAGGTTTGAAATTTTGTTAAGATGAATACAAAATTTAAATTTGAGTTTTTAATGTATTTAAAGGCTTTTGTACTTTTTATTGAATTTTACGGAATTTTTGCAATAGGTGCAAAGTAAGTAAAATATAAGCATTGGTTAGTTATATTTAGGCAATTATGCTTATAAAATATTTAGTTATATTTATAAAATATGGTTGCTATTTAATGAAATTATTTCATAACTATCAAAAGATTAAAAAGTAATGAAGTGCGGTACAAATTACTTCTAGAAATTATTAGTTTTGTTATCAAGAAGAGCAAGGTTTGACAGAAAAGTGGGTTCTAGAATTTGGTGACATCGCCCACGTTTGGCGTGTCTACTGAACTAGATTCGGTGGGGGACCCGAACTGGGATATGGTCTTTTTTTCCCATGATTACATCAAAGAGCTTTTTAATTCGCTTTGTATAATTTTCAAAAGTACAAAACAAAAAGCTATCAAGTGGAAGAAAAAAAAGTCCCAGATTTCTGCAGAGCAAAGATTAGCAGTAATTAGGTGATTCAAATCGCGACCTTTCACGGTAGATTTCGGTAAAAAAAATATCCCAAACATACGTGAGAAAAAACTAAGATTTAGCAGGTTTAATCTCATATCTAGATTCTTAATATTTTGTTGTAATGATGTAATACTTATTCCGGTTCTATAATCCAGCTTAACTGAGATCTAGATTATGTTGCCATATGATATGATAGTTGAAATTTCATTATCTAATTATACATAAATATACAATGTTGTTGATATTTCCGAAACAGTTTAAACTCTTTGTTTCATAAACATTATTATAGTTTAAGGAGTGCCAGATTATTATTCATATATATATATATATATATATATATATATATATATATATATATATATATATATATATATATATATATATATATATATATATATATATATATATATATATATATATATATATATATATATATATATATATATATATATATATATATATATATATATATATATATATGTGTATGTATGTGTGTGTAATATTAAAATTCTTTATTTGCATATTTTAATATTAATTTAATAACTTCTGTTCATAAATTACCTTGGAGTTTGCGCGGTAATTCTGATTTTCCCTGCAGACACGCTATAGATTTAATTTTGCCTTTGTCTGTACTCCTTTAGCCAATAATAAACGCGTTCTCTTGAAACATGGGCATTTTTTATCACGTGTTCAAATGTGCTTAAGGATTATTCCTAGTCTTTTTACCTGGAAATTCCTACTTATAAAGTGTGTGTGCACAATGTTCTCAAGGTGCATGTCTGTTGTATTGATTTGATGTATCGTCACCAGAAATAAAATGTGTTGTTCTTTTCGATGAATCTCGCCCCTATTTCATATACACACATAAACACACACACACACACACACACACACACACACACACACATATATATATATATATATATATATATATATATATATATATATATGTACATATATATATATATATATATATATATATATATACACACATATACATACATATGTCTACATATACATATATACATACATATATATACATACATATATATATACACACATATATGCATATATATATATATATATATATATATATATATATATATATATATATATATATATATATATATAACATGGACGAGTGGTTAAGACATGGATGACGAATTTCCTTTCATGTATAAAAATTACTTTATTGTAATCCTTCTGTTCATAGCTATGCCGTTTAGAAACCCTTTGTTCTCATAATTTGAAACGACAAGCTTGGAGGATGTCATCAGCCCGAGTTCTCGCACAGAACTGTCTCTTTTGGCGTTGCTACCTAAGCAAAATTCCTATATCTGCTTCCGCGTCAGCTTTTTTACTCTGTATTGTTCCGCTCTAGGGTGTGTCTTTCTCCTATTACGTTATCGTTAATGAGATCCAACTATTTTTAATTACAACTAGCTTAATTCTTAACCCCCATTTTTAAACCTCACACACACACACACACACACACACACACACACATATATATATATATATATATATATATATATATATATATATATATATATATATATATACATACATACATACATATACATATACGAAAGACATACGATGCCGATTGCGTAAGCAGTTGCTCTTCGGAACTTGAATTCTGGCTTCGAATCCTGCTAATGGCATAGCTGTTCGTAATTCTCCTAAGATGTAGGTTTCGGTCTCATTAGTCTTCGTGTAGCGAAAAGGAAGACCATAGCGCTTCAAACCAATCAACCAGCTTTTATATATAAAAATTTTATGTATTTTTTTATATCTGATTAGCAATTATGCATAGAATTTACCAGTATTCTTATCAATTATTTATATTTTTTGCATTTTATTAATCAGTAAATTTGATATAAATAATCCATTGCAGCTCTATCGTTTTAAAAATGAATGACATTAACGGACAATATGTTTTTGTTGGCAGACATTCGAGATATCTCCACAGCTAACGATTGGCTTGTGATATAAATACATAATTGGGCAAGAGATAAATAAGAAACGGTTCTCTGAAAAAAATAAAAAATAAACCCATCTTTCCTCTCACAGTCACGAATGTTTCACATTATTTCACCGGATTATAAAGGAGTGCCTAAGCACGTCCTTAATATTTCTTTAGCCTTATTTTATCGGAGTTCTGTCCTAGAAATAAATCACTTTTCTGAGATTGTGTATGTTATTTGTGCTTTCCCAAAACAGCGTTAAGACGCATGTTTATTTGCTTTTTAAAACTTTGACCAGGCATGTCCGACCCGTGATTTCCGAGCAAAAACAGAAATATAACTTAAATAAATAGTTTATGTATACCTCTGTGAGTTGTTTACCCCTTGATATATAATGACATCTGGGAGATTTCAGACATTTTATTCGACAATGTAGACTTGGACGTCTCCGAAACGTCAAGAACTATCTCCGGCAGACGTCAAATCATTTAACTATTTAACTCGTGATTCGATTCTGTTTTGTAGATTCTTGAAAATGGTATCTGATGAACGTACAATATTAAATTGTACAGATTGTTAAAGCAATGTAGACTTGGACGTCTCCGAAACGTCAAGAACTATCTCCGGCAGATGTCAAATCATTTAATTATTTAACTCGTGATTTAATTCTGTTTTGAAAATTCTTAAAAATGGTATCTGATGAAAATACAATGTTAAATTGTACAGATTGTTTAAACAATGTAGACTTGGACGTCTCCGAAACGTCAAGAACTATCTCCGGCAGACGTCAAATCATTTAATTATTTAACTCGTGATTCGATTCCATTTTGTAGATTCTTGAAAATGGTATCTGGTGAAGGTACAATATTAAATTGTACAGATTGTTTAAGGAGTTAGATGTTCATTCACAAAGATATGATGTCTTAATTGGGCAGGACAAGTTATTTCTGTGAACAACAGTAACATATCCAAATAAATAACAGTAACCAAATAATACAAGAAGGGGAGGCATCGTTTGATGTTGGGCGGACCGTGACCTTCGAGAGGTTCTCGAAGGTCACGGGCGGACCCACTCACAGAGGACTGCTTTAAGACCAAGAATTGGAGGAACCTGGCAGCAAGCAGGGGTGTCTGGAATCGACTGGGGCAGAAAGACTTGATTCACTCCAGCCTATCGCGCCATGAATGATGAAGACAATTCTCCCTGAAAACAAATTCTAGTACTTTTTAGTGAAATAACTTTTATTCCAGTATAACGAATGTAAAATCTTATAAAATGAACTGAATTCAAAAAGTTTAAAATCTAAAAAAAGGTACATTTTCTTACAAATTTGATGAATAAAATAGTAATATAATTTATAAAAGAAATGTATTATATTCATTGATTGCACTGACGTCTTGGAAATATTCATACAAAATTCCTTTATTTTTAGGTGGATTTATTAATAACTGTATATACACTTCTTTAGAAACACTCAAATAAATTTATAATTTTCTATAAATGACTATGGTTGTTTAGAATGAATTGCTTTCTTAACCTGGGTGTAATTCAAGATTTTTATAAAAGCTATACATTTTTACAATTTGCAGAACACCTACTATTTTTTTTAAATAAAAATTGAAAAATCGAGTTTTTATAGCTGAGAACATCCCAATTCCCCTAACCCCTTAATGTACAGTTTTTTTTTTTTTTTTTTTTTTTTTTTTTTTTGAAAAAGGCCGGCCAAAAAAATCAATTTTTAATGTAAAAAACACAATTTAGAACGTTGAATTTAGAAAAAAAAATATATTTTTTATACTTGAATAAGTAAGTGTTATAGCTTACAATCCCATGTAAATAATAAATATCAATAAAACGATTGTTTTTTTTGTTTACATTGTTGTTTTCAATTCTCGATTGCATTCGAGTGTGAAAAATTATAGCAACATAAAGTACAACGCTGCTCGAATTATCTCGAGTGTGCACAGTTTGGCCAGTTTAGCGCGCTCGAGTTATCTCGAACGTTCACGTTAAGGGTTTAATTATATTTGCAAGTTTCTCCAGCGTTCCACTTTTGTAAAAAATAAAATAGACTACCCATAAATTACTATGTTTTTCAATGATATTTTACTAGCTGCCACTCCATATTATATACTCCAGGATATGTTCTAATTTCCCTAAGTTTCTCTACTAGTTACCTTTATTCACTGACAAGTTTTAAAACAGTCCCAGAGACAGAGCCCGAGCAAGACAAAATTGAGCCTGGTGTTTATTCAGGGCCTCCCACTTGAAGTATAAGGTTTTATCAATTTGTATTGATTATAACAACTTTCCTTACATAATGAATGATAAGTTTATAAATATAAAAAAAAGTATAAATTTGACATTTGATTTTTATAATTTCGAATAAGAATAAAAAATTATCATTTGTTTTAATATAACTTTCTGAGTAATTCATGAAATATTGTTTGAAAAATTAACCAGAAAGATTTTTAAAATTTTGTTAATTAAAGAACTTAAATTTTAAAATTTAGATATAAAATTACGACGTTCCCCAAAACAGGAGGCCCAAGGGAACGGCTAAGTCAACACGTGTTTTAGTTGAATCTTGCCCAGATATGAAGAATTCACCTTTAGAATAATCCGTGATAAGCTCACTTGTTGAATAATTTTTTATGAAAGAATCAGACTAACTTTGATAATTTTTGGATGTATATTTAGATTAAAATACCTCATAACACCTTTATAAACTGTATATTTATATTCATATCAAGTTGACTGTCTAACTCTTCTTACGAACATATTTTCAGCCTTGCACGTCTCCGGGAGATTCTATTTCGCATTTTTATGTCACTGTATTTCCCATGATCCTTTGTCCAGATTATTTCTATTCAACATGTGGAACACCTGTCGATGACATATCTCTCTCAACTTATCCATCTGCTTGTCAGTTGTTGTTTCCAGTATGTACGTCTATGAGGTCAAATGTTTTGTATTAGTTGGTGACGCTAACTTTCCGAGGAACTAATGTCTTAAACACTTGATTTTACTTTAAAGAGAGCTTAATCCCTTTGAGCAGTTTTTAAAATTTATGATTGTTTTATTAAATACTCTGCATATTCTAAAATGATACTACTACGAGTGGATTTTGAGAGAAAAAAAAAACAACATTTGAGAGATAGATTATTAAAACGTTTTTAACTAAAAACATTTTTGAAAAATTAAAAAATATTTTTTCCTATTCAATTTTTAGTATTTTACCAGTTTTTTTTATTATATTCACACTATTCTGTATAGCTTTAGCGATTTTATTTGTAATTAAATAATTGGTTCTAAAGACAAATTTCAATTTATATGCAAAAATTTACTAAAAAACATGAATTACTTTATATTTTAAATTAAAAAATATACTATTAATTTATTTTAAAATCCCTCCCTTATACTTGAATATACACATTTTCAAATAGGTATAAAAAATTCAGATATGTATACAATTAAACCCTTTTATTAATTTTTGTTTCAGTTTGCATTTTGAATAAGTAAACACCATATAAGATAAATAATTTTAAAGATTTCAAATTAAAATAAATATTTAAAAAATAATCAAAAATTTTTTAATTTTACATGCAATCAATATCTTGCTATATTTTTATATACAAATTATATCTTGTTATATATACAACCCTTTTTTTTTACAAATTTAGCTCATTATAATCATTGATACATTTTATGAGCTTCAGCGAAGGAAAATTCACGAGGAAAAATTGGCAAAGCATATTATAAGATATATATTTACATCACTATGATAATACTTGCTTAAAACTGTTTTTTTTTTAATATTCCTAGTACATTATAAATATATAAGTAACAAAATTTCATATTGTTAGTTAAAATTTTTAGAACAGTAATATTATTAAAAGTATTTCTTCAATTCCTAAGGCCTTATGTTCACAGAACCTTTTTTTAAAAATATCCTGCAGCTTAAGTACTTCCTTTTTTATTCAAATGTTTATACATTACATTCTCTTCTTTTAGAGTCGTTTTTAAATTAGAGTCATTGAAGCGAATGAAATAATGAAGGCTGTCTTAACAATTCATTTAAAGAGACACAATCTTGATAAAACGACTTTTTTTATATATTTCTAATTATTATATCGTGTTAAAATTTTGTTACGATTTATTTCATGTGACAAAAAAAAATAATATTGTAAGCAAAAAATTGAAAAATCGATATTTTTTGCCAAAATAAGAGTTTCAAGTGCATTTATAACAAAATTGGAAAAGAGGTATTTGAAAATACAGGATGGGGAATTGATAGTTTTCATAATTAATCTATTAGAAAGGTAAAAAAAAAGCTCATCTTTTTAAATGTAAACAATTGTTTCTATATCAACTAAACGGGACGCGTGGAAGCTCAGTCGGCAAAGGCAGCGATCTCGTAGCTGAAAGGTGCGCTAAAGGTGACTGGGGACAAGGCCTGATTAAAGCACGGGCCGCCTGGGCTATGCACTGGGCCCCGTAAAACTTGGTACTTAATTATTAAATATTTAATAATTTAATTAACAAAATTTGAAAATGTTTTTTGTTAATTCTTAACCCCTTCCGGTAAAATGACGAGTCTAGCTCGTCATTAGTTTTTCATTCCATACCGCACAATGACGAGCTACACTCGTCATGCGATTAAAGTTACTGTTAAATATGATAATTAATTTAGTTTAAAATTTCTAGTGTACTGAATTTGGCAACACTTTTATCACTTGTGAAAATCACAAGTCACTATTGCATATTGTTTACTTGGTACAAGTCATTGCCAAATTAATGAGTCGGAATAAAAGAAAACCTACTAAGAAATGCCGTGTGTGTTACAAGAATCAAATTAAAAGTGAGACTACTTGGCGGTGTAAACAATTAAGAATTCCTTTGCACTTTGTTTTGAAAAGTACCACTAGCTTGAAGACTATTATCTGTATACCTTATTAATGTTTTGCTTCGATATTTTCTTAATTTTACTGTTTCTGATATTATTTAACACTATGTAAAAAGTGGATTTTAATTAAGAATATGTAAGAATTGTAAAATGAAACAAGTTTTTTAAATAAAAATTAAATGGTTATTTCATGCACAGTTTTTCATTATTAAATCATACCGGAAGGGGTTAAAGTAATATTTCATGAAACCTTACTCAGAAATTAAATAAAAACAGTTAAAATGTTGACAATTTTATCTGAAACACACTCCAGTTTACTTATATACATCACTGCAGTCACAGATTTTTGGCATTCGAATACTACAAAGGTATGTAAACATAAAAAAATTAATATAAACTTTCCTCCAAAAATATTCGTTTGTATCCTCTTTTATAAACTATTTTTTTTTGCCTTGAAAGGAGGGTAGGGGGGGAGCGAAAGACTACCAGGCCTTGGGCACAACTTTGCCTTGATCGGGCTTGACTGGGGAACGTAAAATATATTCGTGGTCACACAGTCCTCCAAGTTCTCAAACGATACCTCCGGGGGTGGCAGGCTAAACTTGGGCGTCTTCTGCTTGGTCCTGTGACGCCTTCAATCTTCTCAAAGGAGAGGTAACGTGAATAATGGATCACAATCAAAGATAAAATTAGAAATTTAAATTTATTCTGGATTAACTACGGCTATTTACAAAGGAATGTTAATTCCTAAATCATGTAGAACTGCAAAGGATCGTTGCCGTTAAAACTTCCTCACGACGATCACAGTCGAAAGAAAAACAAGAGAATTAAAATCTCTTACAAGTGGGGAGGCTTTTCAGGGTGCAATCAAACCCAATTTATCCCCCGTTCGGTATCCGAGACTCTGCCGCTCCCTATATGAGCGGACTTTACGAATCTCCCGAACTAGCAAGCTGGCTCTGGTAAAAAAGGCGAAAGCCTCCACGAGGTCAACACACCTACGAAAAAAATGACGAAAAGCCCTGAGTCGCAAAATTGTAGGCTTTTTATACCTGGGGGTCAGTTACGGTTCCGCCAATTGTTTTTTGGGGTCAGTTAAGATCCCAGTTACTTGAGAACTCCAGCTAAAGTTACAGTTATATTTTTTAGCTGAATTCTCATTCGCTGGCTGTCCCTTCACGGAATTTCCGAGCATTCATTAACGAGATCCATCAGGGGCGTATTCGTCTATTCAGTCCGATTGTCAAGATCCCAGACTCTGCGACGCCACGCTATTGTCCAGGTAAACAGGTGTACTACGATCAGCTGTTTTGGCGCGTGCTCGGACAAAGGGGAGTCTTCACAGTCCTTGCTTCTAAATTAGGAGGACCCAGCGGGAGTAATGTTACTTGCGTCTGTAGCATATCTTGACCTACACGTGCTCCTCGGGTGATGCTAAATGAGTAACAGGTTCGCAGCCTTGTTAAGGCGTTAGGATAATGCCTGTATCGTCTGCTCCATTGGAAAAATATATCAATTAAACGATTTCAACAGTCATTTATTCCGCAATGTATAAAGTTACCTTTTAACACGTTGAATGCCACTGCAATTTTCAGAAATCTGGCCTAAAATGACAATTTGATTTAATCACATTATATTATTAAAAACTCTAATTTGTGGACAGAAATTCAACAAAGTCCTAAATTATTTATTTTCCAAGAGCATCGATTTTTTTGTTCTTTTCCCAGAAGCCATCTATCGATATTAGCACTGATATACTACTAGTTTATTTGTAGCTGCACAAAAATGGCAACGTGTTAACAAACCGCTTTGCCTCACGAATGCATATTTTTGCAAATATATTCTAGGCATTTTTTGTGGGTGGATAAAGGGATAGAGAATGAAATTATGAGCATCTAGGTCTAGGTCAATTTATTTTACTGGTCAGTAAAGAGCATCGAAATACAATGACACACACGCGTTCTCAAATGGGTGGATAACGCAAACACGTGAACCCAGTCTTTGAAACGTTTTCTGCTCTCATTAGCACAAATACAAAAGATAATTGATAAAAGACTGGTATTCTAAACAATTGATTTTTATTATCACTGAAAAATGAAATCTCATGAAGCAAGGTCGATTCTTGTCACGCTATCAAATCTTTTCTATTAACCAACATTATCTGCGAAAAATCAAACGGTAAAAGAGTTTCCATGCTAGAATGAGAAGAAAATGCATAAATCAGATTGACGGTGGCTAACCAATAGTTCGGTATGACAGAATATCAATGGCATAGTCAGTGGCGTGCGGTAGGTTTTTTTGCAGGGTGTGCAGAGAACATGGATTTTCCAATAAGTCTTTAATTGGAGATATCTGAGTTCTCCATTCTGAAACGGGTTGTTTATTATGAATATAAATTTAAGGATTACAATAAATAAAATATCTACCTACCAGTAGTCGAGTTATAACTATAAAAACAGCTAAACTTATGAGAATTCTACTAGCACTGAAGCAAAAATCATGTCTTGTGTTGTATGGTGTCATATTGGCGTCGAAAAAGCAACGGAAAAACTTATATGTTCTAACTTCCAGGGAAAACTTATATGTTCTGCAAAAATAGCACCACATGGCTCCCGCCGCTGCGGTGCTTCACCCGGATGCTCATTGGTGCCGAAAAACCGAACGGCTATTCCAAGTGCAGAGGATTTCACTGCACGCTGTCACAATAGAAAGAACTGTTTTTTGTTCGACCAGTGGAATAAATTATATTTATAGTTTTTAACATTTGGAAATCATATATTCTGCGAAAAACATCTTGGCAATTTTTAAAAACAAAACCAGGGATATGGTGTTACATAATATAACTTATATACTGTCTGTAAGACACAATGAATGGTAAAATTTGGACTTTTCTGTTAAAATTCGTTTCCTTAAAACAAAACATTTTTTTCAGCTAATTATTTCAATAAATATAATACATCACCGAAATTAATTTACCACACTAAAACATTTCACTTTATATTGATGAAATACTTTTTTTATATTTCCATGAACACAAAATCTTATAATATATAAATTTAAACATTAGCCGTCTGCAAAATCGCATGGCCAGTTAATCAGTTAAAAAAACCAAAATCGCTTCAGCACGTAAGTCCCCGCTCTAATACAACGCTTAATAAACCGTACCTTCGGATGATTCTGAATGCCATGTGCAGGAAAAATAGCTTCACTTGCCTCAGTGCCATAGTATGCTCTTCTTCTCCAGTAGCCCATACCTATAAAACGTGATTTTCAATTTAGTGCGCAGTGCGTACACATCAGAACTTCCTATGTTCGTTTGCGTGCTACGTGGTGCAGCACCTAGTACCGCACGCACTGCGGGAATACAAGCAAGCAAATCAACATAATATTTGAATATATTATAAACATTATTATATACCGTATAAAGATAGGTAGACATAGGTGCAGAAAATTATTGTCCCTCATAATTTTGCCAGGGTGTGCAGTGCACTCCCTGCACATATGGACCGCACGCCACTGGGCATAGTGTAGGTTTCTGCTACTTGGGACAGATGCTAATTTTGTCCTCTCTCCTATATTATTCTAATAAATATTTATTATACAATATTTATAATAAAAATCATAATAAATATTATTAAATAAAACTATTTACATGTGCAATAGAAATTTTCTCTTTAAAAAAAATCAGTATCAGCTATCGATACACACACACATTCAAATATTGTCACGTAGGGACTTAAATAGAATAACACACACATTAAGTAGAGTTAACCCACTTTATTAACTCAATTCAAACAGCGAAGTACAATTGCAAGCTCTTCACAACTCTGAATTCAAAATTCTCTGTGTGTAGTAGTTTGATCTGGGCTCCTTAGCTAAAAGCTGTATCCCCCGTCGTAAGAAGTGATTTAGATCAATCAGGCTGCGTATCAGGATTTGCCAGTTCATTTTGGATTACACACAATAATTAAAATAAAAATTACATAAAAAGGAATAACAATTTGGCCCTAGACAGCAATTAAAAATAGTAAAGTGGTAAAGAAAAAAGTAATTAATAGAGAGTAGGAAGTTTAAAAGAAGCCCAGTGGCGTTAGGGTGGCGCTTAGAGCTTCCACAACACAGGTCCGAGGTTCGATCCCCGGGCTGGGCAAGGTTGACTCAGCCTTTTATCCCTTCAGTGAGTAGATGAACTGAGGACCAAGCTTGCTTGGGAACTAAACACTGGGGGTTCCGCGTTAGCTTGACCACCTAACCGGAACTTCGCACCCCAGGGGCTTTGGTCACGAAAACGGAGATTGGCACCGTAAGCCTTGGCCCCCTAGGGACTGTTGCACATTTTTATTAAATTATTATTATTATTATTATTATTAGGAAGTTTAAAAAGGGTAAAGAGTTTTTATGCAGATGCAAACATCAATTTTATAAAATTTTAATAATTTTTTTTTCTTTCATAGTTTTTAATTCTTTTGGCCTTTATAGCAGCAAGGAAAATTCCAGAAATCTGTCTGGGAAGGCAACGAAAGTTTTACTGTGCAACGCAGAGAAATGGTGAATATTCCAGAATACTTTCTGGCAAACTAAAGAAAGGACAATTGTAGCTAGTTTCCAAAAGTATTCACAATTAAATTTTTCGAACTTTCTATTGCAGAACATTTATATTCAGTACAATATTACTATTATATTTAATATAATGAAATAGAACAAAATATTTATATTTAACTCAATACAAAAAATCCCATTGGGACCAAAACATTTTAATCTCAATTTCATAAGAAATTACGATTTACTAGAGGAAGATACATGAAACTGCTTATATTTTGACGGTGTATCCTTTATATTGGGATCAAGGGCGTACGCGGGGGGGGGGGTTAGGAGTTTAAACTATATTTATTATAATTCATTCAGTTTATAAGAGCAGAATCGCGAACGTGTAAATTTTCGGAATTTTAAATTTGCGAATTTAGCCTCTCTTTTTCTCAATTGAGCTAAAAAAATGTCAAAAATAAAAATTTTAGTAGAAATTATGCGGGCTATTACTTTTTAGAACTATGAACCTCCCTTGAAAATTATGAACCCCCACCCTTTGAAAAATTTCCACTGATTGGGATCAAAATATATTTTGCTAATTCATTATATTCTGCTTAATTAATAGTACCAGCGTCGAATGACAGCTATTTTCGATCTTAATTTTTGCTATGTAATTGCAATTTAATACTACTTCCAAGTTATGGAATTTATCAGAACAAACAAGTGTTCAGACAGGAGCTGCATGAAACGGTCTGGGAGACAAGCTTTGATAACCCCTGGAGTAAAGTAACATTTTTTGACCGATTACATCAATGGGTTTGAATTTCATTACATCAATAAAATTATTGTTGAAGAATGCAGTATATAAATGCATGCTTATAATTTTCAGAGTTTCCATAGTTTTAGTTTTTTTATAACAAAAATTTCTTATCAAAACAGATACATTGAACAAGCTTTAAACTAAAGAAATAGAAAAAAAATCGAAGTAAGAAAATTCTCTAAATTTTGGCTGATGATTGGTAAATTGCAGCCACACTTATCACAAGAGAACGATATTTACTAGCGAATTGTGGAGCAAATTTTAAAGACGTTATTCATCGAACGCTATGAGCCATGGTTACTCAGATAGAAAAGGCAGCGATCTCGTAACCAAAGGATAGTGAGATCGAGGCTCAAGTCGGCTAAAGATCCACCGTGTTCATTAACCCCTTAACGTGCACGCTCGAGTTAACTCGCGCGCGCTAAACTGGCCAAACTCTGCAAACTGTGTTTAGAATTGTGTCTGGCCAAAAACTGGCCAAAATGTGTTTAGAAGTCCAACCTGCCGAGCCAGTAGCGATTGTCTTTTCATAAAAAGTTGTATGACTTCTAAATGGACACAATGCCAACCAACCAACCAACCAACCAATCAACCAACCATTCTTCCATCGCTAAATTTCTCCTATGGTCATTTAATTTTAGAACAAAGCTGGTCACCCCAAAAGACTTCGCTGGCCGCATTATATATATTGAAGAGAAAACATAAAAAAATACATTATTGTTCTAGTTTTATTATTATTATTTTTAAATAAATAATATATCAAATAAAATATATTAGTCAATTAAAAATACATAGTCAATACATAGTTATAATGATAGTTAATAAATTAATCGAATAACATTATATTTAATGTAATGAATAGAGTAATATTTCATTTGTAAATTTCGTGCATTCCATTATGGGCCTCGACATTTTACTGACGGGCTGTAATATGATCTATCTTTGTGCTAGAAAGCAAAATATTTTTAATTTGTGTAAGAGTTTTTTAATCTTATACAAATTAACGTTAAATTTCTCCTATGGTCATTTAATTTTAGAACAAAGCTGGTCATGTCAAAAGACTTCGCTGACCGCATTATATATATTGAAGAGAAAACATAAAAAATACACAGTAAATCTAGTTTTATTATTATTATTCTTAAATAAACAATATATCAAGTAAAATATATTAATCAATTAAAAATTTGTAAATGTGAATACATGGTTATAATAATAGTTAATAAATCAATCGAATAAAATTATATTTAATGTAATGAATACAGTAATATTTCATTTGTAAATTTCGTGCATTCCACGACGGGCTACAACATTTTACTGACGGGCTGCAATATGATCTATTTTTGCGCTAGAAAGCAAAATATTTTTAATTTGTGTAAGATTTTTTAAATATTACACAAATTAACGTTAAATTTCTCCTATGGTCATTTAATTATAGAACAAAGCTGGTCATGCCAAAAGACTTCGCTGGCCGCATTATATATATTGAAGAGAAAACATAAAAAATACACTTTTGTTCTAGTTTTATTATTATTATTTTTAAATAAACAATATATCAAATAAAATATATTAGTCAATTAAAAATACATAGTCAATACATAGTTATAATGATAGTTAATAAATCAATCGAATAACATTATATTTAATGTAATGAATACAGTAATATTTTATTTGCAAATTTCGTGAATTCTATCAAAGGCCATAACATTTTACTGAGTGGCTGCAATATGATCTATCTTTGTGCTAGAAAGAAAAATATTTTTAATTTGTCTAAGATTTTTTTAATTTTATACAAATTAACGTTAAATTTCTCCTATGGTCATTTAATTTTAGAACAAAGCAGGTCGTCTCAAAAGACTTTGCTGGCCGCATTGGAAATTCATTTCATTCTGGTGGGCCGCATTATACATATTTCAGAGAAAATAAAAAATACACAGTAGTTCTAGTTTTTTATTATTATTCTTAAATAAACAATACATCAAATAAAATATATTAATCAATTAAAAATTTGTAAATATGAATAAATAGTTATAATGATAGTTAATAAATCAATCAAATAACATTATATTTAATGCAATGAATACAGTAATATTTCATTTGTAAATTTCTTGCATTCCACGATGGGCCTCAACATTTTACTGACGGGCTGCAATATGATCTATCCTTGTGCTAGAATGCAAAGTATTTTTAATTTGTGTAAGATTTTTTTAATCTTACACAAATTAGCGTTAAATTCCTCCTATGGTCATTTAATTTTAGAGCAAATTTAGTCATCCCAAAAGACTTCTCTGGCCGCATCGGAAATTCATTTCATTTATGCGGGCCGCATTATATATACTGACGAGAAAACATAAAAGATACACTGTCGTTCTAGTTTTATTATTATTATTATTATTATTATTAAATAAACAATACATCAAATAAAATATATTAATACAATTAAAAATTATACAATTAAAAATTTGTAAATATGAATAAATAATTATAATGATAGTTAATAAATCAATCGAATAACATTGTATTTAATGCAATGAATACAATAATATTTAATTTGTAAATTTCTTGCATTCCACAATGGGCCACAACATTTTATTGACGGGCTGAAATAGGATCTGCCCTTGTGCTAGAAAGTAAAATATTTGGAATTGGTATAAGATTTTTTTAAAACTGTGCGTATGAACCACTCCATTTCTTTTATATTTATTATTAAATATAAATGTTTACATTCTAGCCAAAGAGTAAAATTCAAAGTATACAATCACGGTTGTAATCCTTAGCAGAAATAAACAGAAAGCTTTTCTTTCTAATTATTTCTGCAAAAATGATGACAGATTGTTTTGATTTCTTTAAGCTTTGTGAACAGGCAGATCCTGGATATAAGAAGAAAACAGACCGGTTCCATCCTGAGGTAATTGAAAGGAAATAAGGTCAAGTTCGAATCAACAGAAAAGAAGGGTAAACACATTTGAGTCTGAGCATATAAATTTACCACTAAGATACAAAATGTAAACATATGATTCTTTTGTTTCCAAAAGCTATGAATTGTGTTTATTTGCATCAATAATTTTACCCTTTCGCTCACTTGAACCTCATAGATGGCTCGTTATTCATGCATTAAAATTATGGTTTAATATAATTTTTTTTAAACAAATTTTTAAGTGCTATCCTGTTGCTTTCGAGATATGTCACAGCCGACTATTTTAAAAAATTTTAAAATATATATGCATTTGCAAATTCCCTCGCCACAACTCAGCATAAAATGCCTCTTGAGATATTCTTTTAAATCGATTTATTAGGACCATGGTGAACAAATTATTTTTACTACATTTCGTAGAACACCACTCTTAGTATAACAGTTCTCCAATTTTTTTTTTCTGATTTTTATATAAATGAGGAGAGGGTTAAAATATTGAAGTTCCCAAAGTCAATTAAACATTTGTTTTGAGTTGACACATTTAAATTTCGTACAATTCATTTGAGTTATTTTCTTAAAATAAATCATTAAACTTTGTACATTAGAGGGTTAGTGCAATAGTAATCCATGAATAAACGAAAAAAATTTTAAATGAATAAAACGTTGAATTTTTAAAATTTATTTTTCATATAATAAAAAAAAAGATAATCGAAAAAGTTTTAAAAATAAAGTATAATTATCTAATCATAAATTTATAAATAAATGAGAACTTCCAATTTGATGTTGGCTAACTGATTTCCATAATATATCTGTGCTTTTCTTTTTAGCATGTTTATTCAAATACTCATTACAGAAGTTGATAAAAAGTCTAGTAAGAATCTTACTTATAACTTATCCGTAATTAAAATTTTATGTTCTCACACATTCTCAGTAAATTATCAACTTCTTTCCGGCTAATTCTATCAGTGAATATAAAGCGAAAGCCTATTTATTTTTTAGTTGAAGATAATAATGTTTATTTATGAAGATTCCACTTTTTAAATACAAGGTAAAACCATGATTGCATATTCGATCTGTCAAATTCTGAGAACTACCCGGAGGCACGCATAAGTGAGTTTATTTCAAATAATGGCTTCTTTGACCTGATTTCAGTGAATGTTTCCATTTTTATGTATAGATTATGTGAGTAAGTATTTATTGTTTGCTGACAGTAGAGTTTTCTCTGAAGAAAACTTGCAGAATTTTTGCAAATCGCAAGTCGTAAATAAATACAAATACTCTTTGTTTCTTGAAGGAGGCAGGGAATGCTTCTGAGAAAATTGAGCATACTAGAAATCAAAGCGTTACCCGAGAAGTGAAATATGAAATAGATACTTCTAAAAATTCCGCACACCTACCTTAATAGGATTTTTTCCCACATGCAACGGTCTTATTTTGATAGGAATAAAATGTGGTATTAAAGCTTTTGGATAAATATAGCTGAAAAGCATTGTGTATTGTTGTGTTTTTATTATTGCATATAAATTAAAAAATAACTTCTCGCGTACAAGAAAATGCCATTTAATTTTACAAAGATTATTTTCGAACATATAAGCATTTAAAAACTAAACTCATCAGCGCAACAGCCCCTAGGGGGTTCAGGGTTTATGGTGCCAATCTCTGTTTCCAAGATCAAGGGCCCTGGGGTGAAGAATATGTTCCGGTTAGGTGGTCAACCTTATGCGTAACCCAAAGTGTTTAGTTCTGAAGCAGGCTTGATTCTTGTCGTGTAGTCCTCGTTTATATTTGAGTGTTAACCTGTGATCAAATGTATAGTGGGATTTTGTTTTGATTGAGTTGTGTAAAAGTATTTTTGTACTAAATTTAACCACAGGTTCTGAGACACTACACACATAAATATGAATATAAAGTAAACGCTAAATTACCAGCATCCGAAACTAGCTTAAAATAAAAAAAGTCAATTTATTATAATATATATATACATCTATTTACATGCAAAACTGATGCTAATTTTCATAAAATAAGCTTTGTCAACATTTTCTAAATTAGTTCTGACAAATTTTTAATACTTAAATAATTTTGTAAATAGAGTGAGGACCTAATCTCAATTTCAAAAATGTATGTAAAAGGGGGTACTTTTGGGGAGCTAAAATGGTGTGCCCGGAACACTGCTCGTTGATGGGTATCTATGGATCCTTTCGTCGGTCTGGTCAGGGGCTTCCTCCTGAGTATTTGGGGTGCGGCCGTGCAATTTGATGCAGGAACCCTTCCCGTCTTACTTGGCTGGACTCTCGAACTCGTTCCGTCGGACTCCTCTCCTCGTCTCGACTCTCGAACTCTCGACTCTCGAACACCTTTTTTTTGGACTTCCGAACACCTTTTCAATTTTTAGATTTTTCTTATTTTATTAATTTCAACCTAGTCCTCTCTTCCTTCTTATCGTCCAATCGGGATAGTTGTAAGAATCTCATTGGTCTGCTAAAACCCTGCCTTGAGACCGCCAACGTGAAAAACCTTATCCCTTCTAATTGGGCACTGTCCCTTAGGGACTCATAAATAACTGCACAAAGCTACATTCTTATTTAGTGTCAAGTACGGAGACGGGATTCTAATCTGGGACTGGGATCAGAAACCCATCCGAGACCACCGTACAAGACAACAATATCCGTAAAATATAAATTTATGGTCCTCTATCTTTTTACAAAGATGTGATGAGGTCAGATTTAGATCCCGAGCATTTTACTTCTTGTATGAATGAATCAATTATATTACTGATCTAAATCGCCTCATCACAATTCTCAGTTTATGTACCCACTGAACGGATGAAAGGCTGAGTCAACATTGCACAGTCCGGGGATTGAACCTCGGACATGTGCTGTGGTAGCGCGATTCCAACACCCCAAAAGTGCTAAGTAAATTTCTCATAATTCGACGAACTTTCTCGAAAATTTTATAGGATGTTAAAGATATGATTATGTTATTGTTTTATAAACAATGGGGTAAAAAAAAAAGCGCATTTCGGTTTTGCATGACTTCAACACCACATTTACTTAGTGTTGAAATATATAAATTTAAGGTATACAAGTTTTAAGTGTCATATAAAATACACAGAAAAATGTGTGATAAAGGCAAGAATTCTACAAAATAATTGTTTTAAAAACTTTATTGTTAAGTTAAAATATTATAAAAATGTATTGTTAAAATGTAAAATTTTTAATTAAGACTGTAAGGAATTTGGACCCCCATAACCTGCGTTTCGCAGATGTACACACTTGACTATATCTCCAAAATTGACCCCACTGACCCCTTCCACCCAGCTTTTCGTAAGGAAAAGCGGAGCCGGCCGGCAAAGGGGGGCTAATAAAGTTTATCGGATGTGGCGCTTGTTTTTTTTCCCAGGCCGGCAGTGCATCTGAAAGGGATGACTTCTCTTTTCGGAAGGGATCAAGTTTTGAGAAGCTGACCCACCGAAGGTCTGCAAGAGAGCATTTCGATTCTGGGAGTCGACATAGAGCCTGCGACCGGAAGACATCTGTCTGTGAAACACTACGCTCGGTTATCTAAATCTGGCTAAGACAGGCTCCGAGACTCAAATATGATATTTTGATTTACTTTAATTTTTTTAGTCAAGTTTTGTAAATAAATATTGTTTGTTGTTCTTAAAGTTTCGGATGTAATTTAATGCATCCTCAGGGACAACCGAACACACCTGTCTCAGTAAAGTAGGCGGGCAGGTCACACGCTATCGTAGCGCCACAGAAGGCTACAAAGACCTTTGACTAAACCTTTGAAATTGAGTGCAACATTTGTTAAAGTAGTCCGCAGGAATTATGTAAAATGATATAAATAGTCAACTGTGAGGGATATTTCGATTTTATGAAATTCATCATGGAATAAGAAGATTCCCACCAGTAAAATACACCAAAAAGTGAAATTAGACAGCAAGTAGCTATCCTTAAGTGTGGATGTTTTAATTCAACATTCAACAGTTGGTAACAATTTTCAACACTGAACTATTGTAGAAGATCTGTGCTGCAATTACAAAGACTCTTTCATTTCTAATAACTATATTTTCCCTCCCGATTTGTCAATAAGAATTATTTCACAAATAGGCAGGGCCCGACTTACAGAAATAGGGGCCCAGGGAAAACCCGTTCATTCGGGGCCCCTTCACTGTGCTGTACACAGGTGGTGGCTATGGGGTGATTGTTATATGAAGTGATGCTTAAACTATGGCCCGCAGAGCCTTTAAAGTTGACTCACCAATGTAGTTAGTAAAATAAGATTAGTTTAAAATAAAATGAAAAATTATGAAATAAGTAAAATTATAAAAAAGTTACAAAAAAAGCGGAAGATAAAGAGTATATTAGAATTTTGTAAGTCCTTACGCGAGGAATTTTTCAGCCTAAAACAGAATGTAGCTGCATGTTTTACATTTTTGCCAGCTCTTTAATGATACTGAGTAAGTAAAAAAATAAAAGAAATTGTCGATAATTTAAAGTGAATTTTAGACATACGCATCATCTTTTTAACTTGAAATGGCAGTTAATTTAGGGGCCTTCTTCTGACTGGGGGCTGGGGCACTTGCCCCATTCGCCCTGTTGGAAATCAAACCCTGCAAATAGGTGATCCCTCCACAATAACATCGCTTATAAATAGAATTAAAAAGTAAACATGAGAACATCTCTCAACTCGACAAAGGGAAGTATTTTCGAATCGTTGTTTCATGATGTATATGGTGTATTTTTGGACACAAATATTTGTCGAATTTAAAAACACTTAACAACATTAATTTGAATATTAGTATCGTTTACAATGTAAAACGAAACATAAAAAAACTACTCATTCAGAAATAATAGTTTTAATTTAATGTCTTTATGAAAAAAAAATCATCCTATTGTATTTATTGTTATTGGTTTTTTTTTAGCACAAGTTGCATTGTGAGTTGTAGTTAGAAATTATCTAGTTTAAAGTGCCTCACAATCAGTAAAGATAAGCTTATTGACATGGGAACAATCAGTTAGAATGCATATGATTTCTAGGAGCACAACCGGATATTATCTAAGTAGATAGCATGCCCTTGAGTGAAAAAATGAGAAAAAAATATGAAGTCTTTTTCGACCTTGCAAGAGATCAGTCATCCCATACATCGTCGAAACAGAATAGATGGTATTGAATTTGTTTTGTCACCTGTATTAGACCAGACACCCATTTGGATGGGTAATATATTTTTTTTGCGGAATATTACCACCTGAACACAGTTATACATGCCGAGAAAGTTCCAGGATGAATGCTGAACACTCATATCTATCAGAAAGGTGTTTTAGATTAGATTTGCGATGTATAGTAACAATGAACATCCTACTAGAAGACAAGACTCAGGGACAGGAAAATAAATTTGTAGAGACACTTTTTACATGATATAAAAACTAAAAATTAACGCATTTAAGCGAATAATAAAATGCAGTTTTATTACATTTATTTATAATAATTATTTTTATTTATTTATAATAAATTTAATGAATTGAAATACCCTGACAAACACTTTGTGTACATTTTCTTTATAAAGCAATTTCATGCAACGTCACGAAGTACTTTAATGCCCTTCCAATTCATTTGTATGTTTACGACAGTCAATAGGAAACAATAAACTGCCCTTCCGTTTGAAACAAGAGCCGGAATTATTATAAGTTGAGATGTGCCCTGCTGCGTGAAATCGCCTTATATGAAATAAGGCACCTGTGAAGTAGTAAGCGAGTCGAAACAAACTTCTTGGATTTTCTGGATTTTATTCCTACACTCACAGCTATGCACATTTTACATCAGTATTTACATTTATATACATGGAGCATTATTGGTATAAGCATTTAAAAAAACTCCGTTCAGCTAGGCACGAACATACTTTGAAAAAAAAAAAAAACAACGTTCTCCCCCGAACGCCGGGTCACGAACTCCTTCCCCGTCCGAGAATAACCTCCTTTCTCGCCAATCCTAGGCCCCCTAACCTCTTTCCAGTTAGACGCGTAACTTCGCCTCCACTCCGAAGGGGGGGGGGGATAAGGACTACCCCGCATTTCATAGAGGTGAAGTATAATGTTGCAAAAGTTCACCCAGCATTCCCAGTTTGGTTTGGTTTGGAGTGCTACAGTCTACTTTTAGCAACACAAGCGTTAATGAGAACGGGACCTACAGCTTAAAACCGATTCCGAATGACTAGGAACATCCCTGCCACAGTGTAATTAGAACACACGAACTCCGGTACCGAAGGCCAGCACCCTAACCAATGGGCCATCGATTGCTTAGTGTGCTGGCCACCCTAACCAATGCCAATATTCCCGGAGTGGGGGGCTAAATTTTGGCCGGAAAATATAGAATATTTTACACACCTCATAAAGTAAACACGTCAGCAATTCTTGAGATACGAAATTCAGATTTAAAAAAGGTCTAATACAAATTTACTTTTTCATTCGTTTAAAATATGTTTTTGAAAATGATGTTTATTTAGTGTATCAATATTTCAAAAAATTCAATTTTTTCTATAATCAATTTTCCTATCAAATCAGTTTTTCCTATAATCTTTAATATTTGCTAGACAAAATAATTTGACAGATATTTTAAATACTTGTAATATCTTCTAATTTTTTTCGACCTAAATAAATTATATCCTAATATTTTAGATTAAATACTTTAAATACATTTTCTATAATGAGTCTAGAAAAAAAAAATAAAGATCTGAGGGTGCTCCACCTTATCCCGTCGATGCAAGCACAAAGTTATATACTCTATGAATGTATGTACGTGTGTGTATATATGTGTGTGTAATGTAAAAATTTAATGTTTTAATCCTAAACTAAAATTACTAACTCCTCTATTAAAAAACCACCAAATCCGTAATTTCATCATCTCTTTAGTGGCCATTCGGCGTTAAACTCTTTTGTATCTTTCCTTTCTCACCAACTTATTTTGATGGTTAAGAGCACTTCGAGCACTTCTAATTTGCAGAGTTAACAAATTCCTTTCTGAAGCAGGTAGCGTCCCTAAGGTTATATAAGGCTGTGCAACCATCCTTTGTTGGATTTTTGCTCTGTACGTTGCCTAATAAAGATGCTACAGAACATCTGAAAAATCATATTCTTTTTCGGTGACGACTACATCCTGTTAACTCTATTGCATCCTCGTAGCATAGCAGGCCATGGTATGTTACATATATATATATATATATATATATATATATATATATATATATATATATATACATACAAACATACATATATATATATACATATATATATATATATATATATATATATATATATATATGTGTGTGTGTGTGTGTGTGTGTGTGTGTGTGTGTGTCGAAAGTGTTTGCTCCGAAGAATGGCCAAATGAATAGATGCTTTTCGGTATCTGGGGTTCGAATTCTATTCCTGGTATGGATGTTTGTAGTCGTTCGGAATCGGCTTTAAGTAGTAGGTCCCACTCACATTAGCCCTCATGTAGAAAACCATTGGACTGTAGTGCTACAAACCAAACGAAAATGTTTGCAACTAATACAAATAATTAAAACTCAAACAGTGTTGCATATATAAGGGATGGATTCTCTTCTCAAAAATCAGGAAACTGTATTATGAAGTTGATTTTAACAAAAGATATCAGTAAGCATGTTAAAATGTATGTAGAAAAATAATTAGAGATTGCAAAACATAAACGAAATAGTTTGAAAGTTTGCAGTTTAATGCAAAAAATACTAATAAAATTTACATATTTTAAAAACGTGTGAATTTGTTTCATTTTTCAAGACGCATATGGGATACTTTCAGTAAGCCTTGATGATGATAGCTGAACTGCAGACTTGATAATGATTGAGATACAGTCGATGAATACGAAATATTTTTTTCTTAATTAGTTCAAATTTACAAAAACTAAAACATTGTTCAGAAATTATTTTAACCTGACGTAGGTCCCTTTTCGGTCCGGGACCCTAGGTTTTGTTGTTGTTCATGCCACTTGGACAAACCAAGCACGACTGAACTTCCAGGCTCTCATATTAAGGGCAATGAGTGCACCTTTCTTTTTAATGAGCACCACTAAGGTGAAAGAACGACTTCGCTCAAGTAGGTCCTCGTAATTTTGAAGCAGGGACCAAGCAGAAGACCCATAGACTTGGCCTGCCAACCCCAGAGGTATTAATTGAGAAAGTGGAACCCTAGGGTTTAAACTAATCTAACCTGACCTTAAAGGATATTGTAAGGAATTGGCACCTACGAAACATGTGTACTTTGATGACATCGGCAGAATCGCCCTATTTGACCCCTTCCACCCGGCATTTCTTACGAGGAATAAGAAGCTGGGCGGCAAAAGGGGGCCTGATAAGGATGTTTCGGTGTCGTTGGATGTTTTTGCAGGGCCTCGGAGAAGGAGGATGTGCCCTTTTCGGTAGGGCTCAAGTTTCCAGACACCCCCACCCCCCTATGAAGGGAGAGATCTGCAAGAGGACAGTGGGGGTTCAGAGTAGAGAGTTGGATTCGAGCCGGCGACCGACACACATCCCTCTGCTTTGAAGGGAGAGAACTTTTATTACTTTATTTTTCTCGGACATGAAACGCTCGGTCATGTAGTGATTGTCGTCAGGCTCTGAGACTCAGAAATATGATATATGATTTACTTTTATTGTTTTCTTAAATGTTGTAAATAAATGTTGTTTTGTCCGTCCAAGCTTCCGGACTAATTATTTTAAATTAGTGAAATTATCCTCAGTGACCGTGGATCGAACTTACCTGCCCCAGTACAGTAGGCGGGCAGGTCCCACGCAAGTATAGCGCCCCAGAAAAGGGTGCTATTACATTGTGGTGTCAGGAGTGGTGTGGTCAATTGGATGCTGCTGGATTTCGCTTCGGAAGTTGGAGACAACGGCGGGTTTATTATTAAAGTAATTTAAGGAGCACATGTTCATAAAAGTTATTATTATTATTATCATTACATATGAGGGAACGTTAGCTTCTTATGGCATTCACCACTGCAGAGTTACAGAAATTTGTTGACCCTTTATTTTATTAGGAGAGCACCATCTATGCGGCCTTCAATGTATCCTAGGGACAACATAAGGTGAGTTCATCCGAAACCTTTCTTTTAAGGTAGATGGTCCCTGAAGTGCAACTAAAAACCAAAAACATAAACTGGGTTCTCGTAATTTAGAAGCAGGGACCTAGCAGAATCTATATAAAATTAAATTACAAAGAGAATTTTAAAATAAACAAATCTTAATGCTAAATACCTGCTTTATTCTGTAAAAAAAAATTAAGATTTAAACATGTTAAAAGTCATAAAAAATATTTTTTTTCATTTATTATGCTAGAAAATATAAAAAATTACCCATAGTAATATAACTGAGTTTCAGATGAGAAAATATTATTCAATTTCTAAATGATGTGAAAATTTATATATTATATATATATATATATATATATGTAATATTAAAATCCCTTATTTACGTATTTTAATATTAATTTAATAACTTTTGTTCATAAAGTGAGTTCGGGGTTTGCGCGGTCATTCTGATTTTTCCCTCCAGACACGCTATAGACTTAATTCAGCCTCTGTCTGTACTACTTTAGCCAATAGTTAGCGCGTTCTCTTTAAACATGGGTATTTTGTATCACTTGATCAATTGTACTTAGGGATTATTCGTATAGTCTTTTTACCTTCGGAATCCCTACTTGAAAAGTGTATGTGCGGGATCACATTGTCTGTGTGCACGAAGTTGTAAAGGTGTTTGCCTGTTGTACGGATTTCATGTTTCTTACCAGAAATAAACTGTGTTGTGATTTTGAATGAGTCTCGCCCATATTATATATATATATATATATATATATATATATATATATATATATATATATATATATATATATATATATATATATATATAAACATATATATACATGTATATATACATATATATATATACACATATATATATATATATATATATATATATATATATATATATATATATAGATATATATATATATATATATATATATATATATATATATATATATATGTAATATATCAAAATTATTTAACTTTAATATTTCTTCAAAAACCTCTTCTCTCCCATTTTAATTCATCTAAATATCTTTATCAGCCTCTAACTGGTTTAATCAACGAAGTATTTTCCACTTAACATTCCTTTCTGTCATAAAGGTGTAAACTTTCTGATAAAGCAATTTCCCAGGTGTTCATTTTTGTTTTGCTGATATTGCATTTAATTCGCTTAGTAAGTTGTTTGTTGTGGGAAAATTCTTGTTGTCAGCGCTCTTGGATGTACTTGTGTGAGAGCAGAGTGAACTCTGTGGCTTTGAATTGTAATGTCCGACAGATGTATGTGTTGCCTCTCTGAAATAAAGTTTTAAAATAGACTTCTGAGTTCTCTTGAATATGAGACGACTGCATCTTGGTACTTTATGAAAGCTAGCTGTTGAACTTTCTCCGGAAGGATATAAAAAAAAGTTACATATATATATTCATATATATATATATATATATATATATATATATATATATATATATATATATATAAATGTAAAAAATTATCTTGTATCTAAATAAAATTTTGCCTATTAGGATTTATTAAAAAATATAATACTTAAATGACTCACTAAAAATGATAAATATATTTCAGTTAGTATCTTTTTTTAGTGTATTATAGGTAAAACTTTTTGATTGTGGTAACTACTTTAGGTACACACTTTAAAAAGTAATATTATCTGATTTTAGGATTACAGCAGTGATATCGTATGAAGCTCAAAGTCCGCAGTTATTTGCCGATTCCAATTTCCAAAAAAGATTGCTGAATGTAAACGCAAGCCTTTACTTTCCTGGTTGTGTGTAAATGTAAAACTCCTTATCGTGATAAACGCTTTTATCCGGAGGAAAAAACAGCCAGAAGTTTGAACAAATGCTTTCGTACAAGTCTACTTATCTACCACCTAATTAAAAAAATACATATATATAGGTGAGCGGGTGTGTATAAAAAAGAGAATAAAAACTTGATATAAAACTTTTTGATTAATTCTCTTTGGAAATAAAACATTCACGCTGATATATATTTTCTTCATGGTTTTGTATTTTCGTTATTTACATACTAAGAAGCCATAGAGTTTCTTTAGTAATAAATTACCACATTTACTTGTATATAAAGCGCATTTAAATTTTAGTGCAAAAACTCAAGTTTGCTTTCTATACGCAGAATAAATTTTACTTCTTCCTGTAATCACAGAATATACGTCACGTAATAAAGATAGAATATATGTCTTGTTATAAGATATTTAACTTTTACTAGCACTTAATATTAGAACACAAGAACTTCCGTGGTGTATTTTGTGCACCGCAAGAAAAGTAAACAAAAATAAGGTAAATGAAAAATGTTTATGACATGAGATTTAATGATAATTTTTTTTTAATAAATCTGATTCTTCACAATGGAAGGTTAGATGTAAACATTTCTCTCGAAGATTGTTAGTCGACTTTCGTGTATTTTTGTCATTATCAGCTTGATTGCAGTCAAGTACCAATCGGTTTGAACTTGAAGATTTTGGATGTTAAGGAGGAAAGGACCATTCTGCAGATGTACCCAGTAAATTTAATGAGATTCATTTTAATATAATTGATAATATTTGCCTCTATATACAACTTATATAGCTTTCTATTGCATCTGTGCCTCCAGATATCATTAATGTTCACTGCATTCAGAATGTTTTTTAATTCTTTCTCGAAAATAGCTAATAGACTTTTATGTGTTTTTGTCATTGACCAAGTTTCAGAACAATTAGTAAATTCTTACATCAAATATCCAAAATCACACAAGTTTTGGTACTTTAAATACTAAAGTAAATGCTTGCGGGATACAACAGTTTTTTTTCTTCTGACGATATCAATCAATTGGACTTTTTCTGTTTCCGTCTTGTATAATAAAGATGCTTTGTAATTAACAGTGAGTGTTTTGTAGTGAATATTATAAATTATCTAACAATCATTTTTCACAAAGTATTGTCTTATAAATAATTTTTTCTTTTAGCGACCGAAATGCTAAAAATATTTCACTGTTGTCTGCAATATTGTCATTTCATTCAATCAATTGGACTTTTTATATTTCAGTTTTGTTTAACGAAGATGTTTTGTAATTAACAGTGAGTGTTTTGTAATGAATATTATAAATTGTCTAACTATCAGTTTTCACAAAGTATTGTCTTAAAAATAATTTTTTTCTTTTAACGACCGAAATGCTAAAAATATTTCACTGTTGTCTGTAGCACTATCATTTCTTTCAATCGGAATTTTTTTTTTTGTTTCAGTTTTGTATAAGATGTTTTGTAATTAACAGTGAATGCTTTGTAGTGAATATTTTAAGTTGTCTAACTATCAGTTTCACAGTTTTGTCTTAAAAATAATTTTTTTTAACGGCCGAACTGTTGTCTAATACTTTTCCTCTATGCAAGAAAAATTATAAAACATTTCCTTGTCGTTATCTTTACGGTTGAATTCAAGGTCATATGAAGAATGGAATACATCAAGAGAAGCAAGTATTTCAGATTTGGCTTAGAAGCCATTCTGTAAAACTTTATTTGAAAGGCCTTATAAAAAAGTTAATGGTTAACTATTTTCCTTTAAAAATCCAGTTCTTAAATAAGTAATGATTTAATTAAACATAAAATTTGCATAATTAATTATTCATTACCATTACCAATTGTTGTAAGCCATTTTAAAGGAACACAGCCCCTTTAAATCTTTATAAATTCGATGTTTTTAATTTTACATTTTTAAAATCTCTGGACATTCCTGAATGTTAAAAACAAACCCCAATGAAATATTCGAATTAAGAAAACTGTAGTGCACAATCTTTGCATTTAACACATTGCATGCGGGACACATATTAGTACGTTTTCTGACGATTGATACTTGCGCGGGTCACATACTAGTACGGGTTACTGTAACAACATGGTTTGTTTGAGGGTACAAAAATAACGGTATATACAGGAAAACGAAGCCGAATGTTCTTGTCTACTACATAGATTCTGGAAAAATTTACATAAATAAAAACTAGTTTTTACATCAGTCGCATCGACTGATGTAAAATTAAATAATTTTCGATCTATTGAGATTTAACTAAATAACTAAATTTACACGCAAAACGCCAGCTCCAAGTACAATTCCGCTGAGAAATGTACCTGCATACAATGTGTTAATGTTATACTTTTTATTGAAATTATAAAAAGTTTAGATACTTGTTTTCTCAACTCTCAAGCATTGTAAATAAAAAAAATATTTCACAGTTGGATTTCATATTTTCACTGTAAGCACATTATAGTTCTACTATGAGACTCTATTTACATTTTTCGTTGTTGTTCATTTCATTTATTATTTATAATATTTGAAATGGAATTTTTAAACATTATTTTAGCTTTTTTGGAAATTCAATCTCCTAGTGTAAGATTTCTGATGCTTTTTAAAAGCTTAAACAGTTGGAGTTTTATACATAATAATTATTGTACACAAAAAGTCAAAATTATTAATGAAATTCACGTTGGGCTGTTAAGTTTTTGCACATTAAGTCAGAAATATTTTAAAGGTTTTGAAACAAGCTCTCACTTTTCACTTTACATAAAAGTTGTTATTTTTAACACATTGTATGCGGGACACGTACTAGTACGTTTTCTGACGATTGATGCTTGAGCGCGGGTCACGTTCTAGTACGGGTTAATGTAACAACATGGTTTATTTGTGGGTACAAAAATAACGGTATATACAGGAAAACGAAGCCGAATGTTCTTGTCTACTACATAGATTTTGGAAAAATTTAGGCAAATAAAAACTAGTTTTTACATCAGTCCACAGAACAGTAAGGTTGATTAAAATATCAATTTAGATTTAATATTAACTTTTTATTTATCCTTGCAAAAATTACATATATATATATATATATTTATATATTATATATTTATATATTTATATATTTGTATTTATATTTGTATTTATATATATTTGTTTATATATTTCAATATAAAATACGAAAAGCTGGTTAAAAAATTAAATAGTTTTCGATCTATTGAAATTTAACTGAATAACTAAATTTACCAGCAAAACGCCCACTCCCGGTACAATTCCGCTGAAAAATGTACCCGCACACAATGTGTTAAAAAAAAGTAAATTTAGCAAAACTAATTAAATATAGAGAACAAATGCTGAAAATCCCATGCATTTACGATAATAATTAAAAAAGATATAAGGGAAAAAAATAAGAAAAAAATCTTCTATTTGGAGTTGCTTAAAGATGACGTGTCCCCTTCCGAAAAAGGTTTACCCATCCCACCTCTTTACCTTTAAAAATTCCGTCTTAAGATTTAAAAAAGAAAACACTATATCCTGCCTCAGCTATTCTTAGTAGTATCCTCTACGCTTATTGGAGTAAAGAAAAAGTAAAGGTTAAATAAATCTTTTGTATATTTTCATGAGACCTATCAGAAATAGCGATCCGATGTCTAGCGTAATCCGTAACCCGTTTCTACACGTGCTGTTTTGATGACGCATTAAAGTGTGACGTTGCAGGAAGGTTACGCCACCGCGCTTTGAATTTTTTGGGGCGGTGATTCAACAGGTGATGCTGAAAAACACGTTCACTGCTATCTGTTGGTAAATTCGCTTCCGTTGTGGTCGGAAAAGTGTTATTCCTACATTAAAACACTTTCTAAGTTTGCTTTCCGCTCCTGACTCATGCGATGATGCTATCGGTACAAGTCATATGAATGAAAACGAGGTTGAAGGTCCTAAGATGTAAAGCTACTATTTATAGGGTTGCGTACAAAGACCATTTTTTTTTAATCTTTTGATCTTGTTTTTTTTTCCTGTGAACGCATAGGGAGATTTTGAATGTACGATGTTCAGTTATTTTTGTGAAAGGTTATGTCACTGCCCATTTTTGTTTGATAACTAGAAATGGGGAGAAACGCGATCGTGATGTTCCGCTGGAGATGTCCCTCTGTTTTGAGCGTTCTCAGGAAGGTCTATTTTTGCCCTTGATGCAATATCCTTGTTCCACCTAGTACCAAATGTCACCTAGATGGCAGAGGGTCTGGGTTTTCTGGTGTAAGTTAGTATCGAAATTGATTTCAGTCCTTACAAGGACTTTATTTTACCAACATACACACTAAAGAAGCAAAGAAATATAAATAAGGTTTCTTAAACAGTAAAATTACTAAGAAGTATCTAACGTTAGGCGTCGAACCCTAGAGTACTTACTTCTCGCTTGGCGGTTCAGGGGCTTACTCTGGAAGTTGCGGTTCGGTTCGAACTTTCGCTGTGACGTCATTTTTACGTCAGCTTTATCGTTTACTAGAAAAATGTCCGCAAAATGACGTCAAAGTGATGTCACATTGAACGTTCGAAATGAACCGCAACTTCCAGAGTAAGGGCCCCAGTCTCTCTCTGAAATGTAAACAAAATGTAGAGGGCGTCTGTCGTCTGTCGAAAAGTCGTTCGAGGATTGGGAATCATACTTGACACTTACCAACGGTCCAAGTGTATATCATAACGAGTGACAGGCGTTCGTGATGATATGTCAGGGATGTCGATAATTTTGATAATTCTCAGGAAAGAGAATTCTTGTTCCTGATTTTACTCCTCTCCACCATATGCCAAACTACCAGTAGAAGGATTTTCAAGTACCCAGGCTCATTTGCCAGTGGCCCATAGGCAATCCAGGCATGTCCCGGAGGTGGTTGGTAGACCAGAAATATTGAACCACCCCACTCGGTTGACTTTCACAAAAGTACCTGGCATGCACCTGTCAAACCGCAGGTGCCATGAGGGAGCGATCACAGAAAAGTTGCCATCAGGAGAAGAGAATTTGGAATAGGACTGGATGCTCTTGTAACTCTCGTAACCTTGATGGCGGAATTAAGCCAAAGGGAGACATCCAGATGTACAGATTTAACCTGCATGTTCTCTAGATACGCAGGGAAATATTTAGTGGGCCTGGCACCCTGGGATTCTAACAAAACATGCAAACCACTTCAGTCAACTATCTCCCACCTATCGGCTTCCTAGCGAATGGACATCTCACAGATTTATTTTGCATGTTGCATCAGTGTAAACTACTACTCATAATCCTGATCCTACTCCACTTCCAAATGCGAAATGAACTTATGGGAGCCAGAGGCAAGACGTTATTGGAAGCTCTGGAATCACCGTTTCTCTAAAGAATGTGTAACAAACTCTATCATTATATGATTTTTTACTTTATTTTGTACTCCCTATTTCTTCGTCTTATCTAACATTTCACACATTGAACTATCATCGGTTAGCACATACGTAATGGTATTCACTTGAAAACGCTAAGCCGACAATGGAGAAGCTTGCTGAAATACCTACGGCTTTCTAAACTCCCTTCTCACCATTCTCACCCTCCTGCCTGCTGGAATCCATCTTCTGCTATCATCGATTGCGCAAGCATGTTGGTTCATGGAAGCGATAAGAACAGGCGCAGGCAGTTTGGTTTCTATATATGCGATTTATACGAATTTTTTATTACAGAAATTTTGCTTATTCCACGATTTTAATAATGATAGTATTGACACCTTCGACCTAAAAAAAAATCGAAGAATTAACTTCAAAAATAAGAAGTTAAAATTTTAATAGCTAAGAGAAGGAATTTAATTTTTGGGTGAAATTTCCTTATATTCTATATTCAAATTGAAAAGGAGGAGTCTTTCCTTTATTAATTCGTTAAATAAATAAAGTTGAGGAAAATTTTGATGATTCTTGATTCTTATAAAACAGATACTATTCATAACTTCTACTGTTTATTTCTACAGATTTTATATGATGTGCACATACACACACAAACTCATGCATATATATATATATATATACATGCATATATATGTGTGTGTGCATATGTGCTTATTAATGAGGTTTAACTAGGGAGTGGCAAAGGTGGCATTTGCCACTGGCGCATCAGTCTTAGGGGCGCCGCACCTTGAAACAAAATGGGGTCCGAAAGAGGACGATTCGCCCTATGTATAAATAAGGAAAAGTTGAAAAATACTTGTATTATTATAAAATCCAGTGTGTTTATAAATTATTTTTTGTGGATTTTCTTATTTTTTAAAAATTCTTATATATATATATATATATATATATATATATATATATATATATATATAACATGTTTATCTATTTTCTCACTATATTTGGTGGAAGGGGCCCAGACCAGTTTGTTGCCATAGGCGCTAAAGGCCCTAGTTACGGACCCGCTTCCCTTACGTATGAATTCATGTCTCGCCATTGATGGAAGCTGAAAAAATACTTGAAGGGTACGAGCTTATCAAGTAAAGTCCCGTTCAAATGTGTCACTAAAGGAATTTTACTTGGAGGGTCAGAAAACCAGTTCACGTGAGCAATGATTACAATCCTCTTTTTTCTGCCGGGATGTCGTCAAAAGTCCCGTGATCATATGGGAATACAATTCTATCATTCCGTGTTTTGTGCTCTTGTTTACTTGATACAAAATGCAACATATAGGTTTCTTTTTACTATTTTTAATGAATCACATGAAAAATTGATTAAATTATGATGAAAATTTTAGATGAAGAAGAATAAACAGGATATGAAGGAATTAATTTGATCCGATACTGTCATTATCAGTTTCAACTATATTTGTGAAAATTTTTCAATTTGCATTTATTACTGTACTTTTTCTGACATTTTAAAATTTAGAGTCAGAAAACACAAAAGATCATAGTAAAAGACGCTAAACTCTGCTATTAACCTGATAGAAATGTGGAATTTTTCTACACCTCAATTTTTTTCCAGAACTTAAAAAAGATAAATTTTGAAAGGGAAGTACGATTCCAGGATTTATACCTGCATTTGTATTTGGTAATCTAAACGGGGCTTTTGATCAAATTAGGGCGACGAGTCCGCCCTAATCGACAAAGAAATAAGACCTCGACTTAATTTAGGGGGAAAAATCATACACAGGCTACCGTTATGTTAGCAGAATGCATGATACAAATGTTATTAACATCCATTCAATTTTCTTAATACTTTTACATTATTGAGATTCATAGTTACAATTTTCCTTTTTCATAGTTTTAATAAGTACGATGGTGAAAGAAATGAAAAACTAATCACGTACAAAAAATGTTTTATGCATTTTGATTGACAAAAATCTATTTACAAAGAATATAGAAATATGACAAAAATGTTAAACCATACTAAGAATGACGTGATCCTCGAGGATGCGTGCCTGGCCTCTGAGGCCCGAGCTTTATAAAAAACATTCCACACAAAACACCGGATAGAAATAAATTGTGTCTTATCAATGGTGTCTTATTAACCTGTCTTATCAATGGCGTTGGGGAACCGCTTCGCGCTCCCACGACACAGATCCGATCGTCGATCCCAGGACTGGGCAAGGTTGACTCAGCCTCCATCCCTTCAGTAGGTAGACAAACTGAGGATCAAGCATGCTTAAAAACTAAACACGAAAAACTATAAAATTCCGATTGAAATTTCGATTTCAATCGGAAATTTCGATTGACACTGTAAAGGAAAAATTGCTAGAAGTAAACCGAATTCTACAAACTATTTTTAAGTACCCCTAAAATGGGTTGCTAAGCATTAATGAGTTAATACACTTGTATCATAAAGCCTTAGTGTTTCAAAACTAAGTTTGGTATTTCAATCAATATACCTACCTCAAAAATAGGTTTAGTTTGGAGTGCTGCGGTCTACTTTTTGCAACACGAGGGCTAATGAGACCGGGACCTATACCTTAAAGCCGATTCCGAACGGCTACGAATATCCATGACACTGTGGGATTCGAACCCACGAAAAAATAGAAAAATAGCATGGTCAGATATTTATAAGTAAAAACAGCACTGTAAAGTGAAGTTTTATAGCATATATAACTTTTAGTTTTGATTTTGATTGAAATATCTGATGAAAAAGTATTCTTATTCAAGGCTTAAAAAACTATAAAATTCCGATTGAAATGATAAAATTTTAAATATTAGATAAAACTGGAAAATTTCGATTGACACTGTAAAGGAAAAATTGCTACAAGAAAACCGAATTCTAAGAACTATTTTTAAGTACCCCTAAAATGGGTTGCTAAGCATTAATGAGTTAATACACTTGTATCATAAAGCCTTAGTGTTTCAAAACTAAGTTTGGTATTTCAATCAATATACCTACTTCAAAAATAGGTTTAGTTTGGAGTGCTGCGGTTTACTTTTTACAACACGAGGGCTAATGATACCGGGACCTACAGCTTATAGCCGATTCCGAACGGCTACGAATATCCATGCCACTGTTGGATTCGAACCCATGAACTTCGGTACCGAAGGCCAGCAACCTAGCCAATCGGCCATCGTTCGGCTGAAGAATAGGAATAGAATGCAACGAACTTCTAGATGTCAAACTGTGTTTTTTGTGACAGTTTGTTTAATTGATACTCATATTACATGATCTTTAATGGTATTACAAAATTTCACTTACAAAAGATTAATAAAAAAATAATTTCACAAAATACGTTGAAAGGCCTCAATCACTTTTTCCTGGTCAGTGAACTAAGCGGATTTGTTTTGCCCTTCAAAATATTTCTGACATTACCTTCGACTCTTTACACGCGCTAAGTCGAGACAGGAATTTAAAGCATACGTTCGCTTGCCTTGATTTGTAGTTTGTTTTGTTGACCTTTCACCGATGGTCAATGACAAGTAACGTGCAATTTAAAACACACCTGGCACATGTTTTAACAAACTCTTGCATCAACCGCGGTTCACAAAAAAACTATTGTTTTGTGCATTTCACCACGTCGTTGCGAAACTCTGAATTGGTTGTGCCGAACGACCATGGTGCCGTGAATTCTGTTTGTGGAAAACGAAAAACAAAAAATAATGAGCATTTGTTACTGACGCACAAGGTCATTCTTAATTCGCGAATTAAGGAGGCGAGAAGGGTTCTATTTCGAACTCTTGTTTCTTTACTATCACTATAAAGGCGGGGATGTTTTGGGTCCTAATTAGGCCGTTAATAGCTGACTTCATATCATCTGTTGAAAATTTAATAGAATATACGAGGCTTTTACAGAGTTACGTTTGCAGAGTTTCTATAAGCGGAAGAATAGATTTGTTTGCCGGATTTTTCACTTTGTATCGAATGATCGTGTGATACGCTGAATCTTAGATTATAGCCGTTGTATGGCAGTGATGTATATTAATTATCCGACAACGCCCTATCCACACATATACAGCTGTTCCTAAGAGTAAGTATGCATACCATGCCTTAAGCCATAAATTCTAAATCCTACAAGTAAACAAAGGTATATGAAGATCACTATGAAAGTTTTGAGATACGTCTAAATCAAGGATGGGCAAACTACTTCTGGCCCTCCAGAAGGTTTTATCCAGCCCGCGGATAGAATTTTAAGTTGCCGGTACAAAGCAAATTAAAAGAAATATATATTTATACATTATATATGCATCTCCTTTTCTACTTTGCTTAAATATTATATCCCAAATTTATTATCTCACTCCCAGAAGATCCACGGTATATTTGTGCTTATAAGTGAACAAGTGTTTTCAACTTTGAACCATAGAAGTAGACTGACAGATGAGCATTTAGTATCGTTCCTTAAAACCAGTACATCTCACTTCGAACCTCAGTATAAGGAACTTTTGAAAATGAAATCGCAACTTCATTCATCTCATTAACGTATTTAAACCGTTAGGTACTTGTACATTGTTTTTAAAATTTTAGAAAAATTTATCTTTCGATTTTTGGTTTTCAGCCGAATAAGTTTGTCCATCCCTGGTCTAAATGGTACAACCAAAATTTAAGAGAGTTCAAAGTAATCCCCGCCAACATCAATACACTTTTATGAGCGAACTTTCCAATGTTTAAATGCCTTAACCCATATCTTTCTTGGATTCGATGCAAAATATGCTTCTACAGCCTCATTCATCCTACCTTCAGTATCTTAACGTTGAACGCGTAATTTTTTTTTTAGATGGTATAATAGCCAAATCACACATATTAATATCAGACCAATGTATATGGATGGATGCTTTATCACTTTGTTGTGCTTTTGTTCAAGAAATTCGATTTTCAATTTTGCCGAATGAGAAAAAGCATTGTCTTAGTGAAGTATGAGCGTTACATTACCTTCTTGAAGACAGTTAATAGTGTATCAAACAGCTATGACTGTCTTCTGTTCCACCAAAATTGATGGCTTTGACCAGTTCTGAACTTCTGAAGAAAATGGAAGATTTTTTTTTCTTTGCTTTTCTTCTTTTCACCATTGTTGGTTAGGGTATGTTCAAAAATCTATACTTAAGTTTCTTAGCTTGTTGGAACGTTAAAAAAATGGCATGTAAATTTTATCACCAGTTATAAGACGGTGTACTGCATTATAAGTAGTCTGAAAGTTTCTTTGCAAATTCTGACAAGCTCCGTTTTTTGTTGTTCTCCCAAAACGTGGATTCTCTCAATAATACCGAACGACAAACTAAGTTTTTCATATACAGTTTTTATGAATAATTTATGTATTTCTGCAGACCCAAAGTTAAGTTCATCATCTTCTTAAGTGAATCGATTGTCATAGATTAACATTTTTGTATGGCCGACACATTTTGTGGTTCTACAACTAAAAAGATCCTTTACAAGTGTTCTTCATCCAGGAGAAAACTTCGACCTCTACGACATTCTCTGCCCCATCTAAATACCGTAGCACGATATGGATCCTCCTTTTAAAATACTAATTGTAGACGCTGTAGGCATTCTTATTGATTTAATTCCCACTATAAAATCATAGAAATCATAGCGCGATAATGCTGTCACGTCAACTTCATTTCCCCCTATTTCAAGAGTTTATGTTTAGAAGCTAAATTGCAATTGTTATTATAAATTATTTTCTTCAATCATAAAAGAGTTCAAATTTTCATTTTTAACGGATATATATTTTCTCGTATCTTCTGACACTGTGCCAAAAATTTCAGAATTGCTCATGTATCTCGGTAGTAATTGCCATTCAGAGCCAATCATTAAGCTTTGATAAGAGCATAATATCTATATAATCATAATAGCTGAAAACGGTAGCTTAATTATTTTACTAGTCTTTATATAGTTAATTTTATCATTATTAGTAATATTTCCGAGAGCAAATTAAAAGATATACTTTGGTGGATTAAAATACTTCAAATATTGCTTTATCTTTACGGAATCAATGTGTCAGCGTTTAAAAGTGTGTAAATGTGTTATGTAAGAAAATAAAGAGGAAATAAATATGGCGATACCTCTAAAACAGTTTAGATAATCTCTACATGTAAAACAGGGAGGACGTTGCCGGTTGACAACTGATGGCAATATATGTTTTTTATTAATGCATCTAAAAATAGCTCAGAAATTCCTAAACTCTTTTTTTCGGTTACGACATCTTTGTCAAATTCAAAATTTTCAAGGTCCAGTGTTTCTATATCCTTAAGCGTTTTGAATACCACGGGGAAAATTTTAAAAAAATGCAAATTTAGTACTAATTTGTTTTTATTCGATAAGCAGATTTTTGGATTAATTTTTCTTTTTTCTTGATTACTACGCTTGCACCCCATGATATAGCGTAGTAAATCCCGATATCGATAATTCTAGAATAACAAAACGGTAGACTGTAGTATTTCAAACCAAATGTAACCATACCAATCTCAGCCTGAGCTTCACTGAAGAATTTAGAGAAACCAATAGACTTCTTAGCGATTTTTTTAATGACCCTCAAAATAATTCCAAGTGATGTCACGTTGGGTTTGAAAACAGAATTTCGTTATGTAAAAACAAAATTCTAACATGCTAAAAAGAATCCTAAACACGTGGTATATATACATATATGGGAGGCTTCATCATAATTCACAACACCTGCAATATACTCCGATATTTTTTTATTTCAGGGATCTATGAAGAGAAAGACAAAGGCCACGCCATTAGTTTCATTTTCTTTGTTGAAATGCACAGACAACAGAGTGGAGATGCCTACAACCTAGATCCGATAACCAAAGTGTTTAACTCTTGCCTGCGTTACCTCCTTTTTTCGCGAAATAACATTACGCTTGTAGTGTTTTTTCGGTACTCTTCCTCTCACATTCACTTGTCTCCTCATTGACGTAATATTAATTAGTTCTGTGTGTTTTTGGTAATAATTATCTTCATTTTCCCAGTGTCCAAACCTGACACACACACACACACACACACACACACACACACATATATATATATATATATATATATATATATATATATTCAGTGTTGAATGTCTTGACAGTGTCAAGCACCCTTTGCCTCCTCGTTTCTGTATTTCATAGTCTGTGCAGAAAAGAATGTTTTAATCAATTTTTTAAACAAAGTGAACTTAAAAAAATAAACATCCTTACAAGATTGTGTATTTTTTATTATCTATTTTCTCTTTACCATTATTTCAACGAAAGAGATTAAATTTTGCAACTAAAATTGTTCCTAAATTTAGTGACCCCGCGACATTTGTACCTATTCTAGACAATGCAACACGTACTTCCGTTTTATATTTACATTGCGTAAGTTAGACTAAAATTGTCTCAGACAGTAATACACGTGCGTATAAAACCTCGCTCTCTAGGATTTGATGAGAATTGTCAAGGATTTCGTATAATTCCCTAAACTTGATGACAGCCTGCAATAGGTAGGAGTGAGGTTTTACATTAATATATACCCCTGGAAAATTATGGGCTAAAGGTGCCAAATATGGCAACCATCTCCTGATGTCGCTATATATATTTTGATATATATTATTTTGTTACTCTTCTCTCCTTGTGCAACCCTTTTTTAAGTATCAAATGAAACTAACTTTTACTGTTTTAATTTTATGAAATTAAATTTATTGGCTCCGATGGATAACGGCGATTCTACTGAAAATTCAAACCAGATAAACTCGTACTGTATCATTTTCTTATGGATGAATGAACCAACAAAAGAAGTTGAAAATACTTAGGGGTACCCTATTTTGTAGGATCATTGTGAATATTCTACTGCAGATTTTAAAAGCATTATAGAACATACAAAATTCTGCGTGCAAATAAATTGTATCTATTCAGGTGTAGTATTATAGTTAAATCTCCCCCCCCACACACACATACCCTGACCTTCTCGGTTTGTTTAATGAGGTCGACAAATCGTAAATGTCGTACCTACTCGATATGTAAAAGTTTGCCAGACCGGTCTTGCCCCAGATTCTAGACTCACTGAACAAGAATCGTGAGACATGAAAGTGACATACATTCTGCGTCAACTAATTGCGAGATTATTTCTTCACTCACTACCGGCACAATCGGAAATAATAGATATAAAATAGAAGATTTAGGATTGCACAACAATGCCGCTGCTTTAACAGTTCCTTGAGGATAGCAGCATAACACATTTTATACCAATTCATTAGCGAATGAAGAATTATAATTAAATGTCTTATGTGTACACCAAGACTTATTCCTACTACGCCTATTAAAGTACTGTGGATTCCGCATAATGGGATCTCGGTTAATGTTATCAATCAATTATTGTTATCGAAATCACTTGGTCCCGATTTCTTCCATTCATTTGTATGTTAAAATGATCGCTTTATGTGATCTTTACATCGGTTAATATTATCAGTTTTCTAACCTCATTTTAAATAGCAAAGGAATATTCACAAAGTATTTAGAAGGAACTCATTTTTTTAATTCCTTTCGCTATAGGGTACTTTAGAATTCTGGAAAAAATAAAAATTTTACTGATCCCGTCATATGACGGGTTATATAGTAGTATAAAAATAGAGAACAAAAGCTGAAAATTCTATGCATTTACGACAGTAATGAAAAAAGATATGATAAGGTGAAAAATAAGAAAAAATCTTACAATTCAAAATGTTTATAGGTGATTTGTTCCCTTAATTTACTTTTCCAGAATTTATATTTGATATTGTTGCCTTAGGTGCACCACAAACAATTTCAGATATTTTTAATGTGCCGTCTGCCAAAAACGACTGAGAAATACTGGTACATTGGACTCCGCTTAATGTGATCGTGGTTAATGTTATCAAACGATTATTTTTATCGAAATCACTTGATTCCGATTTTCTCTATTCATTTGTATGTTAAAATTATCGCTTTATGGGATCGTTACATCGATTAATGTTATCAATTTTCGAACCTCATTTTAACTGGCAAAGGAATATGCACAATGTATTCAGAAGGAACTCATTATTTTCTTTTCCTTCCACTATTGTATTATTCTGGAAAAAATAATTTACACCCATCCTTTCTTATTTATAATAATATTAAATTATAATAAAATAAATAATTAATTTACGACAAATCAAAATTATGATGCGAATAAGAAAAATATTTAAATTACAATTTATATGTTTAAATTTAATTTCATTTATTTTTATATTTTATTTTATATGTATTTTTTTACTCCCCAAATATCTGATTATATCTCAATTTTAATCAAAAAAATTTTTATTTAATCATTAATTATTTTTTTTATCATTTATTTTTTATTATTATTATTTAAAAATTTTCTTTTATTTTAATTATTGTAATTTAGTTTTATATTAATCTATATAGATTTAAAATCAAATTTATTTTTTTGAATTATTATTTTAATTTAAAATAATTCCTCTTTTTCATTAAATTTCAATTTTCAAAATTTTACTTTAATACAATTTTCATCAATTACAATTTTCCCACATATTTATTTTTTAAGCATAAAAACACATTCTTATAAAAAATGAATTTATTTATTTTTATTTATTTTTAATTTATATTTTATGATTCGTTAATCAATAATTATATGTTTTTAGTTATTCTTTATTTTTCTTTTCAAATTTCCATCTGGCAAAGATGTAACACGTAAATCAAAAACAAACTGGTGGTTAGTGGTTGTGAAATAAACAGAAGACAACACATTCTTATCGGAACAGAGAAGAATCGTATTCATATTTTATGCCTTGCTAGCTTACATGCAGCTTGTCGATGTGGAAGCCAGAAAGCGAAATGATTTAACATTAAACAAAAGATCGAAATTTTAAGTCATTTTGACAGTTTATCAAAAATGAGCCAACGCAATGCTGGAACGCAGTTAAACATTTCTCAGCCTCTGAATTGCAATGAAAGTGTCGAAACGGGGAGTACAACACCGCTCCGATGACTTTAAAAACATTATGATTGCGAATGATTTATCGATAAGCTTCATAGAAAAAATTGTGCACAGTCAACAATTGATTTTTTAAATTATGTATATAATTCTTATCTTTTAAAGATTAATATAATAATATAAATATATGAGTTTTTTCATTTTATTTTGAAATTTAGTACGTGGAAATTAAAGGGAGTGGTAAATTTATCTAATTTTGCTTATCGTTTATTATTATCAATCGGTTATTGTTATCAAAATCAGCGTGTCCCAAACTGATCACATTAAGCGGAGACTACTGTATAAATATTTTTTCTTCCTTTCAATCAAACTTGTTTTAATAGAATATGAGATACACCACTCCAATCCCCTATATAATAATAACCTAAAATACTGTCCGTCTGTCCTCGAATTTATGAAGCGATTGGACCTGGAATGGAAAGAGGCATTCATATTGGATTCTTGATGAGTTAGGGTTAGCGAAATTCAAACCAAGTAAAGTTAATCTTCTCCTAAACTATCGATCCGATTCTAAAATAAATTGATATAAATTTGCTTCATATCACAGCAAAAGTATACTGTCATCTTTAAAACGTTCAAAATCCGCCCAATTCCCCTTTTCGAACTTTTAATGAAATTATTTAAAGCTGTATTATCCCCGGTGAGCAGCAAGAGATTAAATTTATCAATTTATCTCAAAATAAATAGGTAAAAATAACTTTTTCTAGCATTATGACGTCATTCCTTTAACCATCTCATTTAATCATTTCTTATTTTAAATTATATAAATATCGTCTGCATTATTTTCTTGCGTTTTATCACTGAACTTAGATATTACTTGAATACTTTTCTTTTATATTTGGCTTAAATAATAGATTAGGTTCATATGCGATAATCTTAAATTGAATCATCGGTTAATTTTTGTTGCAATGAAAATTTGATCACCGGTATTAACAACAAATTCTTTTCATAAAAGTCTAGGAGTCTATTTCACGGACTAATAAGGCAGTTTCATTCAGCATAGTACATCTCAACTCTTGACAAATCTAGATTTCATTTCAAAAGGAAGGGCAAAATTTTGGTTTCATATTGGCTATGGCAAACATGGAAATGAACGGGAAGGGCATTAAAGTAGTTCTTGACGTTGCATGAAATCGCTTTATAAGTATCTAGCGTTTCAGTTAGATTTCTTTGAAAATTAAGAAGTTTGTTTTTATACATTACCACACGGTTTGGAATTATCGGGAGCATTCAAACAGCCCCATCATTGATAATTGTATCAGGCCCTTATTCTAGAAGTTGAGGTTCGGTTCGAAAGTTCGTTGTGACGTCACTTTGACGTCAACTTGCGGACATCTTTATTGCAAACGATCAAGCTGACTTCAAAATGACGTCACAATGAACTTTCGAACCCACTCGCAACGTTCAGAGTAAGCCCCTCACTCATCTAGCTCGCTGGCTGTTTGGGATTTAATTGTACCCCTCGCTATTTGACATGGCTTTCAGAGTATAGAGAAAGTGCATGTTTGTAAGCAAATAAGAATACTGACTACAACTCAACTTTTCGTTGGCAAAACATTGCTTGTTTTCATTGCATCTTATGAGATTCGATATGGATCACGTATACAATAAAACTAAATTTTATTTGAGAGAAGGGGAAGGAAACATTATAAACTGGCCAAGTATTTCAAAATAGATATTTTTAGCACTTACAAAATCATATATTTAAAAAAATAAATACTTTACCTAGTACTATTAAGTATCATAGTGTAAGTATAACTACTTTGATTATGTTAACAGGCACAGTAAACTATTACATAAATAAGAATCTAATAAAAATGAGCAAAACCTGATCATTTTAAGGACAAAGAATAATTACATTTATAGGTACAGTACTTCTCACAAAAGCAGTGAAAATACGAACATTAGAATTATGAAAAAAAATTTAGTAATAATAAATAAATTCTTAGAGTATAATAATTTTATATAATCTATTACATTACAGTAAGGTTAACGTTTTATTGCCATTCTGAAAATGTTTGCCACAAATTCTCGAAGAACTTGGAGTGCAGTCTTGCCTTTTCAAAGCTATTATCCAAAGCATTCGCAATGTAGAATCTTTAGAAAAGCAATAAAATCCAATATTTTCACCCTTTTTGAAATGCTTAGTACAGCCATACTTACAACAGCTTGTTACCATTTTCAGATAATTGACAAAATTAAAACCCTAATAACAATCACAATCCGTAGGAAATTCAAATGTTTCGCCAACGAGGAAGTTGAGCTGCAATTTTTGCTGCACCTGACGTCATGCGCACATTCTCTATCGCTGTTGAACTTAGGGAAACTTCGGAATATTTTCCCCGAACCCACATCTTTGAACCAATTACACACCGCGGTGGTCAAACGACCTGGATTGAATACAGGCTTAGATATTGGTTTCTTGATGAGTTTTTACAATTCTGGAAAATAAAAAAATTTACTGATCCCGTTATATGACGGGCTATATGCTAGTTCTTTAATAAAGAAACGAGGGAGAATGACGGCTACGTTGTAATATACACTCTAATTATAATTAAATGCTATTTCAAACAGATTTTACTTTCAGAAATATGTTTTAAATTGAATTACAAAACGCATAATACTGGAATGTTTATTTCAATTTTTAAAACTAAAAAAGATCTGATGTTGACATCTGGACTTGAAAGCCTTTTAAATTAATACACATATTTGCTACACTTCATTCAAAAATTAAGTTATTTGAACTTGAGATACGATCTTCCACTTCTGTAACAATTTATACAGTTACACATTTGCTAAAATACTACCTATTAACACATAGTGTGCGGGTACATTTCGCAGCGGAATTGTACCGGGAGCTGGAGTTTGGCACCTAAATTTAGTTATTCAGTTAAATCTCAATAGATCGAAAATTATTGAATTTTTTAACCAACTTTTCGTATTTTGTATTGAAATATATAAACAAATATATAAATAGAAATATATTAATAACAACCATAAGATTTTTGTAAACAAAAAATATATTTTCTAGTGGATAAATTTGTAATAGTATCGTAAATATGAAAAATCAAATAGAAATGCTAATATATAGTTTTAATTTTTTTCGAACTATGTTACACATAAACATTTTTACATTATAAAAAATGAAAAGAGCAATCATAAAACTAATAATGTAAAAACTAGTTTTTATTTGTCTAAATTTTTCTAGAATCTATGTAGTTGACAAGAACATTCGGCTTCGTTTTCTTGTATATACCGTTATTTTTGTACCCACAAGCAAACCATGTTGCTACACTAACCCGTATTAGTACGTGACCCACTCTCAAATACCAATCGTCAGAAAATGTACTAGTACGCACCCCGCGCTCAAGTACCAATCGCCAGAAAACGTACTAGTACGTGTCCCGCATACAATGTGTTAGTAACATCTTGTAATAGCCTTTGTGAAATTTAAAAAGATAAGATCTTAAAAGTTTAGAGTGCTAGGTATACTGTTTTGCAACACGAGAAATAATGAGACCGGGACGTACTGCTTAATTCCGATTTCGAACGGCTATGAACATCCATGCCAAATTAAGATTCAAACCCACAAACTCCGGTTACAAAGATCAGCGTCCTAACTATTCGGCCATCCTTCGGCATAATGTGTTAATGATTTTTTAAAAATTAGTTGTTGATGCTATATTTATTACGTAGTTAATGAGTTCAGTATTTAAATAAATATTATTTAATATTTATTGAGATATTTATTGATTATATTTTTTCAAAGATTTTTGTGTTGAACATTTTAAAAAAATTTAGTTACTATTTGCTTTGCACAAAGACTTCCGTCTACATAGTTAAGATCCTCAAGTAAATGTTATATTTTAAAATTTAAATTAAATTTTAGATTTTATTACATACTAGCAATATAAAGAATTTAAAAATCTAAAAAATCACTTTCACAAACAGAATAATGCATTTTAAATTCTGTATCAAAGTCCCTGAACTCTGATACTTAAAGATACCAGAAGCCCGCGTAAAGGTCATATTGAGTGAATATATTTTGAAAAATAAAATGTATATTAAATGAAGCGTTTTTTAACACCAATTTTTTAAATAAAAAAAGGCAATAATATATTTTGTATTCATACATTACTTTTTCTACTATAAAAAATTAAAAGCATCTAACGTCAATTACCATAATTTTATTTTTTCACTTACAATAAAGGGTGACTGCTTTAGAATACTATACTTTAATATTAAACGCAAATTTTAAAAAATCTAAAAAATCACTTTCACAAACAGAATAATGCATTTTAAATTCTGTATAAAAGTCCGTGAACTCTGATACTTAAAGATACCAGAAGCCCTCGTAAAGGTCAGTTTGCCATTTGTGGTGTTTCTTCGTAGGTTTGGTTTGGTTTGGAGTGCTACGGTCTACTGTTTTGCAACACGAGGGCTAATGAGACCGGGACCTACAGCTTAAAGCCGATTCCGAACGGCTACGGACATCCATGCCACAGTGGGATTCGAACCCACGAACTCCGGTACCGAAGGCCAGCACCCTAACCAATCGGCCATCGTTCGGCTTCTTCATAGGTAGCAACGTTGACTGCGTACATAGTGCTTCCAAAATAAAATGTTTAACAAACCTGTGGCATTGTAGTGGTGAATCCATGAATGTGCCCCGCATTTGTAAAAGAGATACAGTGGACTCCGCTTAATGTGATCAATTTAAGACACTGTGATTTTGATAACAATAAACGATATGAAAAAATTAGATAAATTTACTCCCCTCCTTTAATTCACACCTACTAAATTTCAAAATAAAACGGAAAAAACTATCCTTATATTTATGCACTGTATATTGTCCTTTAAAACATAAGAATTGTATACATATTTAAAAAATTTGATCTGTTGTTGACTGTCTACAATTTTTTCTAAGAAGCTCATTGATAAATTGTTCGTAATCATAATGTTTTTTAAAGTCATTGGTGTTGTACTCCACGTTTCAACACTTTCAATACAGAAGCTGTTGTCCTCCGTATTTTTATTTTGTTTATCTCTTCTAGTAAGTTCATCACGATTTTTTAAAATTTTGTAGAATAAAAGCTGAGAAATCTGTAACTGCGCTGAATCATTGCGCTGACTCATTTTTGGTAACCTATCATAGCGATTTAAAATTTCAATCTTTTATTTTAATGTTAAATCATTTCGCTTTCTAGCTGCAATATCGACAAGCCGTATGTAGGCGAGCAAAAAATGGGAATACGCTCATTCTCATATTCCACAAAAATATGTTGCCTTCTGCTTATCTGACAACCATTTGTTACCATCAGGGTGTGCGTATATCTGAAAAACTCTAGGAACGTGTAATAACCCCTTCCTTTGTTCATTCCCTATTTCCCTATGTGGTTGAAGGAGAATTCTCAGAAATTCAAACAACAGCGAAGGGAAAGAAAATAATGAGTTCCGTCAGAATATATTGTGAATATTCCTTTGCCAGTTAAAATAAGGTTCGAAAACTGATAACATTAACCGATGTCACGATCACATAAAGCGATCATTTTAACATACAAATGAATAGAGAAAATCGGGACCAAGTGATTTCGATAACAATAATCGATTGATAACATTAACCGCGATCACATTAAGCGGAGTTCACTGTTCCAGTATTTCTCAGTCGTTTTTGGCAGACGGCACATTAAAAATATCTGAAATTGTTTGTAGTACACCTAAGGCAACAATATCAAATATAAATGCAGGAAAAGTAAATTAAGGGAACAAATCACCTTTAAACATTTTGAATTGTATGATTTTTTTCTTATTTTTCGCCTTATCATATCTTTTTTGACTACTGTCATAAATGCATGGAATTTTCAGCTTTTGTTCTCTATTTTTATACTACTATATAACCCGTCATATGACGGGATCAGTAAAATTTTTATTTTTTCCAGAATTGTAAAGTACCCTATAGCGAAAGGAAATAAAAAAAGAGTTCCTTCTAAATACATTGTGAATATTCCTTTGCCATTTAAAATGAGGTTCAAAATCTGATAACATTAACCGATGTAACAACGGTCCTATAAAGCAATCATTTTAACATACAAATGAATAGAAGAAATCGGGACCAAATGATTTCGATAACAATATGCGATTGATAACATTATCCATGATCACATTAGGCGGAGTCCACTGTACTATTAAAATTTTATTGAAAAAGTGGAATAGCTGATCAATTAACTATTCTTCAATGTAAATTTAATATAAAAAATGAAAAGATATATCGAAAAACAAACAATAAGACAAAACAAGATGTATTGAAGAAGAGAAATTTTTTTTCTAATTCTCCAGCGATTGAAAATGTCCGAAATATAAACGAATAATATTAAAATGATCTTATATATTTTTGTCATTTTGTGATAAGAATAACTGCAGTATCCGAGAATCTGAGGTAATTATATTGAAGCTTCGATGACAAATCGCCAGTATTAGTATCACTAATAATTATTCTCAAATTAAACAAAAGATATTCATTTTGATCTTTATCTAAACATCCCAAGACGGTCGTTCAAAAATCTTTGAAAATGTGCCAGAGAATAGTTAAAGGTCAATAATTAATAAAATTTTTGAATAAAGTTTTCACACAAATTAAAGGTGGCAAAAGAAAGTGGCCTATGGCCAAACGACCTATTTCGAACAAATAATTCGATTTCACTTTGTAGCCAGACTCCCACCACCATGTAACTGTAAAGAAGACTTACTTTTCTTAGGGAAAGTATTTTTCTTTAAATGAGTTATAAAGAGAGAATCCAAACTAAATTATAATTAAGAGATACTTTGGGTTTTAGTTTCGGATATTTAAAAATGAACGTAATTACAACAGTTTCGAGAAATAAAAGACTGATTTTTTTAAGAATAAGTTTTTGACAGCACCCATGAACGCTATCGTCTCCTTTATTGATTCGAACAATTTGATTTTCTAAATCTAAAAGTATGAAAATCAATAAGAAACTGCTTTGAAAAAGCAGAGAAAGAAACCGATTCATAACTGATCCATAAGAAACTGATTTAAGTGAATCTTATGTATTATTAAAGATAACAAATTACGAACCAAATATAAATGACATGAGTAATATGTTTCAGAAACAGGTGACTAAATGTGATAAAGTGTATGTAATTTTTTGATATTGTATTACAGAATTTGTTTATAATATTGAGTGAATATATTTTGAAAAATAAAATGTATATTAAATGAAGCTTTTTTTAACACCAATTTTTTAAATAAAAAAAGGCAATAATATATTTTGTATTGATACATTAATTTTTCTACTATAAAAAATTAAAAACATCTAACGTTAATTACCATAATTTTATTTTTTCCCTTACAATAAATGGTGATGGTTTTAGAATACTATACTTTAATATTAAACGCAAATATTTTAAAAATACTGTTTATTGAATTTACATTTTGTAAGGCGTCTCGCATGTCCACGGCTGTCCTTTTCGATGACCGCACGCCTCGTTTCTGTACCTGCTCGCCTATTATTACTGGAGCAGGTATCGTGGATTCGAGTAAATTACTAATCATCAAATATAGTTACAAAATGTATATCAAATAGACACAGAGTTTGAAAAATAATTTTTAAAAAAATATGTAACAAGTTGCGCACTGGACAACTGAAAATAATAACCATGATTTAATTTGTAAACTATTCGAAAAAAATTTAGCCATTCCTGGTAAAAATACGGTAAAACACCATTTACACATTGTTCAGGACACCTAAGAAAAACATATAAATGAAAAGACCTATAATCGAAATTTTAAGAAATAACTTTGATTATTGCTAAGTTGATTCAAATTTATGTAAGGTTCATTATGTATTAAGATTTTTATGATAACACCAATTATATATCACAGAAAAACCTCGCTTATCGCTTCTGAATTATTCATTTTCCCACATTGATCATTCCATTAATTTGGTTCTGGTTTGGAACTCTATTTTTCTCTTCATTCTTCAGACTAGGATTTTTCTTAATGAAAAATCTGTACAATTTTTAATATTGAAGTTAAATAATTATAATAAAAAATAACGGAAATAAATGTATAAGCTGTGTATTTCATATTGTGCAGTGTTTTCTAACACAAGGGTTAATTGTAATAAGAATTGTAACAAGAAATGAAAGCTACAAATAAAACGAAAAACAAATTAAGATCTAAAGAAAGGTAAAATATAAAAATAAGTGCAGCAGGCATATCTGGAATAACAAAGTAACGGAACAAAATACGCAATGAAATCCAATCATTAACTGAATTCTTAAAAGTAAATTCGCCTGCATTTATTTTCTCTCGCTGCTACCCTAGTAACCAATAACTCAAGGAATGATGATATGTGACTTTGAAGCGATTATTTTGAATATATAGACTATAGTGGAGTCACAAAGGTCCTACCTGAAAACCCTAATTCTCCCTGCTATCTTAGAAATAATGATATTCAAAACGAACTTAAAATTCCTCCAATTCCTCTCTTCTTACACAATCTTTCCACTAAATTCCACAAAAACTTAAATAATGAACTTATTAATAACTATTATGATCATACATCAATAACTTGTCTACTATGATCATATTGATATCACTAATAAAAGGAAGCTCAAGGCTATTTTTGTTAAAGAACTTTAGCTTCTGTGTCTTTTAAAAATTAAAAAACACCAAAAATATATTAAAAATGTAAGAAAATTTTTAAATCTTTAAAATGCAAGAAAAAATTATAAAACATGTTAAATTGGCCATCTTATCCATCGTTCACCCTCACATTTTCAGTTTTGCTAGGAAAACTTTCGTTGGTCGTCAAGCTCACTCCCATTGGCTGTTGAGATTAAATTCTAATCCGAGGTTATATCAAAACTACTCGGGAGTTGTAGCTTATTTGGAGCACCTGGCTTAAGCCGAATTCCTTATGGTGAAGGTGAGAAATTTCTCTTCAAGGTGTGCATCATTAATTACTGGATCATATTATAGATGAAAAACAATTTAAATGGTCAAAACTACTCATTCCCGAGTAAGTTTCCAATGTAAACGGATATCTCCGGCCACAAAATATGCCTGCTTGTTATTTTATGTTATGAACTCTCGAATCCATTTTTGTTTATCCCTGACATCTTTTTAGCATGTTATTACATGACCACTGACAGAAATATCAAGTTTGATAGACAAGGCTTTTATAATCCTGTTGACGGACATCCTGAAGGCCCTGGAAGGTCTGTGAAAGATAGAGAACCTATGCACAGATTAGTAGCAAGATCATGAGGAAGGTGAGGAGGAACCTGAAGATAAACCTGAATCAATACCACAAAACTAATGTTACTTTTGTTACATTCATTGTTCTCATATAGTGATAGTCCGTATATTTCTGAATTTATTGTAAAAGAAATTCAGTTCCATCGCTTTGTGTCCCCGGAAAAAAAGCGTTTATTGTGGAATTTAGGAGAATAGGGGCATTTTGTGTTGATGAAACTCCTTCAAGGTCGTGAGGTAAGCAAAAATTTGTAGCTGATCAAGGGTTACTTTCTGGTAGTGCCAGAGGGTTTTTAAAAGAGTGGTGACTTGTTGAGTCCGAAATGTCCTTACTCCACTGGAATACTAGAAAAAATAACAGTAAAACCAGCTAGACCTTTGAGTCATTACCAGGTTTTTGAAATATGCAAAGCTTTGGTCTAATTAAAATAATTTATGCACGTGCACATTGACAGTAATAGTGTACTTGTAAAGGTAGAGGTAACAGAATAATCACTGTTTAAAATCAAGCGATTTCCTTTCACAAAGCAGGTATAAATTACACAATACTTTTTTAAATGTTGAGTAACATTCTAAATCTTTGTTCTGTGTGTTTCTCATTCATAGTTCAGACTAGGAGTAGTTGGAAATCTGTATTAATAACATTAGTCACAAGCACAAGAATATCATTTTAAATATACTTAATAGCATGTTAAATACTTCCAATTTGGTGTTGTAAATAATTAACTTATTCTTGGTCGCACAATTTATAAAATTCCTACATATATTTCCTGCAACCTTCGTTTCGCCACATTCATGGTTAATTCTTGAGGTACCAATCTGCATTAGTAAATTTATCACAAGCACAAGAATCTCATTTTAAATATACTTCATAGCATGTTAAATACTTCCATTTTAGTGTTGTAAACAATTAACTTCTTCATGGTCGCACAATTTATCAAATTCGTACATACATTTCCTGCAACCATCGTTTCGCTACATTTATGGTTAATTCTTAATCGAGGTTCCACCTATTTCTTTTAGAGTCACAATAAAACGGTAAAATCTTTCATTTGAAATCCATAGAAGTAACAGCAACGATTACGTAACCAAATATTATCAATGCAATCCTGGTGGTATCGCCTGTCATAATTGCATTGTTTCTTTTCGTCTGTACGAGTGGGTCTGGAATTTTGTTTGCTCAACCAGAATGTTATACCTCCGTTGCGTAAGAGAAGTTTCGGATTTCATCGGATCCGTCAATACAATGCTGCATTTTTTTACGGAAACAAGACGCCGCGAAAAACAGGCATTATCCGTATCGTATCATGTGATTTATTGACGTTTTCTGAATGTGATTTTCTCCGCATGTCAGGATGGAAAAAAATCTGTTTCGATGGACGAAGTGCGCCATTATAGCATCGCAGACTGAATGAGACGTCGATCTCTAAGGAACTGAAGAAAGCAACCAAAAAAAAAATGTGTATCAATAAGTGACATTAGGAATTTCATCAAAAAGAATGTTATTAAATTATTTAGTGTTGTTGAAATTATACAGCGAAATGCTTACGGAAAGATCCCTGGAAAGTTTTAAAAGGGTAAAGACTAAATATTTGTTCATTACATTGGTTAACAATAGGTGTATAATATTAAATTCATTTTAATATTTAAACTTACATAAGTTATAAATTTTAATAAAATGATTTTAATTACATTTACAATAAAATAACTATAACCATTTTATATTTCATTCAGTCTTTTTTATTTATTTATTTATTTTTATACCGAAATTTGATGTTCCAAGATTTGTTTTGGGTGGCGAAAATTCTAAATACTTCAATGTTGATTGGACTGATTTGAAACGATATTAACTGCTTTTCTTAAACAGGAAGGCTAATAAATCCAGGACATTCTCCTTATAGCCAATTCTAAACAACTAGGAATATTCTTGCTATTTCGTTGTGGGTATTTTCGTTGTGTGTTATTGTGGGATTCGAACCCAAACTACCGATTTTTAAAAGCAACAAGTATCTTTCGGCAATTAACCGCCGATCTTATTTGGAGTGTGTATCACACAGTGGCGTACGCAGAATTTTTTCAAGGGGGGTGTTCATAATTTTCAAGGGGAGTTCCATATTTCTAAAAAATAATAGCCCACATAATTTCAACTAAAATTTTTATTTTTTCATTTTGTATGACCTCAAGGGGGTGTTTAAACCCCTACCTCCCCCCTTGCGTACGTCCCTGGTATCACACAAATATCTGCCACTAATACTAATTTCAACTACAGTGGACTTCGCTTAATGTGATCCCGATTAATGTTATCAATCGCTTATTGTTATCGAAATCATTTGGTCCCGATTTTCTCTGTTCATTTGTATGTTAAAATTATCATTTTAAGTGATCGTTACACCGGTTAATGTTATCAGTTTTCGAACCTCATTTTAACTGGCAAAGGAATATTCCCAATGCGTTCAGAAGGAATACTTCCTTTCTTTTTCTGTGCTGTTGTTTGAATTTTTGAAAATTCTCCCTCTTTCACCTAGAGAAATGGGGAATGAATAAAGGGGTGGGGTGTTACACGTTCCCGAAATTTTTCAGATATACGCACACCCTGCTGGTGGTCACTGGTTGTTAGATAAGAAGACAACACATTTTTATTGGAACTGAGAAGGAACGTATTCACATTTTATACCCTGCTCGCTTACATGCAACTTGTCGATATGGAAACCAGAAAGCGAAATGATTTAACATTAAAACAAAAGATCGAAATTTTAAATCGTTATGATAGGTTGATTATGGTTACTAACAATTTATCAATGAATTTCTTAGAAAAAATTGTAGACAGCCAACAATTGATCAATTTTTTTAAATATGTATACAATTCTTATGTTTTAAAGGATAATATACATAAATGCAGGATAATATAAGGTGTGTGTTTTTCATTTTGTTTTGAAATTTAGTACGTGTGAATTAAAGTAGGGGTAAATTTATCTAATTTTCCCTATATTCTTTATTGTTATCAATCGGTTATTGTTATCAAAATAATGGTTCCCAAACTGATTACGCCGAACGATGGCCGAATGGTTAGGGTGCTGGCCTTTGGAACCGGAGTTCGTGGGTTCGAATTCCACAGTGGCATGGATGTACATAGCCGTTTGGAATCGGCTTTAAGCAGTAGGTCCCGGTCTCATTAACCCTCATTGTAAAAAGTAGACCGCAGCTCTCCAACACCAAACCAAACCAAACTGATTACATTAAGCGGACTCCACTGTATATTTCTATAATCGATATTAAACCAGTATCCATGCATTATCTGGAATATGAACAACTAACAACAGCTAATTGACCAAATATATAATTATAAAATGAAACTAGAAAACCTAAGAACTCGAATGTTCATAAGCGAGGTAGGATAAAGTCTAATTATCTCCCCTCTAGAATCAAGAAAATATATTATTTAATGTTTTGAGATTGCGTAATTCACCCCAACAGCAACTTTATAAAACCGATAGGTACGATTTTGTGCTATAAATGTATTAATTACTATCAAAATTATAAGATAAAACAAAAAAAAATCCTGATATATCTATTTGATTACAGGATCTTCTTTTGTGTTGCTACCCGTCCCCGAATTGGGAAATGGTTTTTCCGATATCACGAGTTTCGCCAGAGTATGAGAAAATTTAAAATTCCTCTTAGGCAAACGACTAAATTTTCCCATAATCGATTTTTCACGTGAGATATTAAAAATATACTAAACATAAGATAAATACCAAAAAGAATTTTCTTAGATATTAAAAATATAGATTATTCGGGTATAAATTTGTATTATTTATCCTTCGCTCAAATGACTGAGTTTGTCCTTTAGAATGATCCGGCATGCTTCAAAGATAATGTCTATAATTACAGTCATAACGGTAAATAACAGTAGAAATGTAATCAGTATTTCTGTCTGTGATTCTAACGATTAAAAACCGGACGGCTATTCAAGCTTTAAATGTTCGTGATAACTCTTAGTATGACGAAATCCATTTCTTTAAAGCAATCTATTGTGCAACTATAGATGTCTTGTAGACACTAATTGTTGCATCCGGTAATATTTCATAGAAAATGTTTTCCAATACAATTGATTTTGCGAAAGAAAATTAAAGGCTAAACTATATCTTCAATTGAATATAGAGAAGAAAGTTTTCGCTGTTTTATATTTATTTTTGTCATGGTTGTAGTGTTATTGTATGATAATGGTTCTCAAAATTGAACCTTGCTACACAAAGGAGCATCGACTTTTTCACAGAGGTGCCACGATGTATTAGTAACTTTCATAACTTTAGCTACATTTTTAGGTTGCTACCACATTGCGGTCAAGATATGTCACAGGCGATTTCTGCGTCATAATGATGCCAAAAGCAGTACTAATGACGCCAGAAGTCACCAGATAGGGGAATTTAGGGTAACAAATTCCCATCCCTGGTAACTTCTGACGTCATTATGAAGCAAACCTATCTTGACCACATATCTTGATATGTGACATATCTTGACCACAATATGGTAGCATTCTTTATTCAATAAATCGATTTCACGCAGCAGGGCAATCTCAACTTATGACAATTCTGGTTTTAGTTTCAAACGGAAGGGCAGTTTATTGTTTGTCTATTGGCTGTTGTAAACATGAAAATGAATGGGGAGAGCATTATAGTAGTTCGTGACGTTGCGACAAATTGCTCTATTTTACATATTGTGACATTGTTTGCACGAACTCCAATAGATGCCACATACATTAATGGTTCCTATACAAAAAATGTCAGTTTTGAGGGATTTTGAATTGAACTGCATGTACAGTGATCAAGTCAACATAAACCAGATTAGCATAAAACGAGGATGTATTAATTGAATATTCTTGAGGTTTACATTAAAGAACGTACTATCTTTTGAGCTGGAAAGTCTTCATTATAACAGCCTATGTAGGATTCAATATAGAGTAATAGGTTCAGATCTATTTAGCATAAACATTTATGAAGCAATGTGCTTTACAAAAAATATGTACAAAAAGGCCAAAATAGAAATCAAATTACCGTCAAAATAACTTTTGAAATTTGCAAATTAGAAATTAATTTTTAATATAAAGTCATTTTATCCTTTATACTTTCATTTATATTCTGTGAACCTCAATTATATTGAAGCCGACAATGTACTGTATTTTAGAGAATGCTTTTTATTAATTATACAAAAATCACATACATCAATTAAATCATAAGATAAAATATTTATAATTGAGATTTAAAACACTGAGAGTCGGGAAAATGTCCGTATTTTAGAGCATTCCGAATTTTGGACGCTCGTATTTGACGCCGTAAAATATTCTATATTTTCCCGTCAAAAGCTAGCCCCCTCTCCGAGAATGTTGGGTGCGTCTTTTGCAACGTTGTACTTCACCTTTTCGAAATGCTGGGAAATCCTTACCCCCCTCCCCCTTTGGAGTGGAGGCGAAGTTACGCACCGAACTGGAAAGAAGCTAGGGGGCCTGGGATTGGCTAAAAGGCTTTGTCCCAGGAGGTTATTCGTTTTTTCAGTAACTCTAATATATTCTCCTTTCCAGCATCTTCGAGTACCAACTGTACACATTTGTTTGTATGCAGCTAAAAACATAAAAAGAATAAAACTAAATAGTGTTAAATAATTTAGTATGCGAATGAAAAACGAATGCATCCAAACAAAATTAGTATTTTAAAAAAAGTTTCGTATCTTTAGTCCGCATGACACTTTCTTTGGAAAAAATGATAAGTAAGCAGACGACACTGTCATGCCAAAGTTAGGAATTGCAAATAGTATTCCACAATGTGTAAAACAATACTTTTTAGAAGAACACTTTTACCTACTTTACCCAAATGGTTCCTCTCATTGTTTCCTATCTCATTCTTACATCCACTAAAGGTGATATTATTTATTTATTTTGTAAATTTATTTCAAAGATTATGTAACTAATTTGGAGATACGACCAGGTTTTTGCAGATGTACACCGCTCACGGTATGAGGGAGTCGACCCCTTGACCCCTCAATCCTGCGTTCTTCGGGAGTATAAATCATTCGACTACAGGGCTCATACAGTTTTCGGATTTGTCATTTTTCCAGCCACTGCGGTGAAAAGAGATTGTAGATGTTTTTCGGGAAGACTTTAAGACAAGAGGATGACTTCTGGTGTGAACGATCTCTTTTTCAGAGGCGATCGGATTACCAGAAGTGGACCGCCGAAGACGGGACATAGGAAAAGGAGTCTTCGACAGAACATGTCTCGCTTGAGAAGGGATTTTTTCCTTTACGGAGAAAAGGAATGCAACTTAACGTTTGCTAAACATTTTGTTGGAGGCCACTCGTCCACGATGTTATGGTTGCGGAGAATCCGGCTCCGGGACTCGAATATGAGGTGAAGATATTTTCTTTCATTTTAATTATCCGAATTAAAATAAAATTTCAGTCTTGCACTTTTAATGGATGCACCGCATCAGCAAATCAGTTGTCCATGCTATTTGAATCCATATTGAGGTATGGCTTGTTTAAACAACTCCAGTTAATTTTTTGTAACAAGAAGACAAAAAGCTATAGTTTGGGGATGTCTGTCTGGAAAACGTTCTCGATAAATGAGTGTACAAACTTGTCCTCAGCTATTCGACACACTAAAGACATGTCTGCAAGCTCATCATTCGTTTACCTTTCGATGCTCTTCGAATACTGACAAAGCACTCAAATGATGAAACCCTCACTGTCCACTCCGGCACTCTCAAATACAGCACGACCTGGAGACGTAGGAAGAGCACAGAACGATACACGAACGGTGAGCTTGAAGACATGATCTTAGTGTAAACCATTTGTATTCATTATGTACAAGAAATATTTCACATTAACCACTCTCTAAAATCCTTTTCCATCTTCGACCTCTGCTGCTCATTACCCCTGGCGTTTTCACCCATGGTTTCTGTAAGAAAGAGTTACCTTACAACGCAGTTGCTGCCAGTACGGAGAGACTGACCGAAAGACGGAAGTGATGTCAGTAACGTTTACCTTCAACTCGATTGGACAAGTAATGTTTACTAACCCCTTAGTAGCCTGTTTTTAGTGGCTTTCCTCAAAGTTAGCAGGCGAGAACGAGAGAGAGTGAAGTGCGAAAAAATCATTGATGGCAAAAGCTGTTTCTCACCATTTTGTTTTAGGTCTGAGGGTTGCCGTATTGACTGCCCTCATCATTTTACAATGTTAACATTAATAACTTTCAATTTTGAATGAAGTGTTTAAAATAAAGATTCATCAAATGGCAAGTCTTCGCTCATTTATGTCTTGTGTCTTATTCTCTTGAATTTCTTAACAGGCCTTAACTTCACATGTGCTGTGTTGTGGGATTGCATTGTATTCTCCCTTTTCAACCTCTCCCACAGCATGGCATTATAGGTTTCTATACAGTTCTTCCTTTTTAAGATGTACCGTACCTCCCTTAGAAGTTTTTAGCAACGTTTACTGGACACCCTGTACACACACACACTCATATTGTGAAGATCCCCTTGTTCAGAACACTAATGACCATAATCAGCAGAGCTGGGACCTGCTTGACAGACTACAATAGCGCGGCGACGCAGTGGCTGGGAAGTTGACAGTTCGGTTGAATAGTCTTCCTTCCACGTCCTGATAGGTCGTGCTAATGATTCCAGAGCATCATCTTGACAATTCCAGATCGGGACTGCTAGCGAATGAGAATTCGACTAATTAACTAGCTGTAACCTTTGGAGTTTTCAGATAATTGGAATGGTAACTGACTAGAAAAACAGTTGGCAGGACCGTAACTGATCTCCATGTATAAAAAGCCTAGAATTTTGCGACTCTGGGCTTTTCGATATTTTATTACGTAGGTACGTTGACCTCGTGGAGGCTTCCGCGACTTTTGAGCGAAACCAGCTTTTTAGCAATTACGTTCGGAAGACTCATAAAGTCTGCTCATATAAGGAACGGCAGGGTCAAGAACACCTAACGGGGGATAGATTGGGTTTTCATTGCACCCTGGAAAAGACTCCCCATCGTGTGAGAATATTTAATTTTCTTTTACAACTGAGATCATAGTGGTGTGTGATATAAGCAATAATCGTATGCATTTTGAATGTTTTGGATTTCAGAATCCCTTTGTACATAGCAACAATTTACTACAGAAATAAAAGTGATTTCCAATTCTGTTAAGTCTGTGATTTTTCTACAGGCTATTTTTTGACTCAAGAACATTGAAAGCGTCACAACATGTAACATATATGTGATATTTTGTATTATTATTTACATATATGTATATTGTATACGTATATGTAAATATATGTAAGGAAAATTCTCTTGGGTTTTCAAACCTGAAATTAAGGGCTAAAAATTAAAGCTTCCTTTTGCATTACCCTTTTAACCTCTAACCTAAATTAACCACTAGGGCTACAGTTTACGTCCTCAGAGAAGGGTCTGACCAATTATAACTCTACATTACCCTAGCGGACAATTTGGAAATTTTCAAACAAAAAGAAGATGCACGCTGTCTGGGGCAGATTTTTCTAGAGATTTTCTCACAGATGTTAAGGGTCTTTTTACATATAACCTCATGCTAGATGACCCCTCAGTTTGTTCTGTTCCTATGATGAAGTGGGAACCCGTCCTCCAACGTTATCTTAATAAAGGTCTTTAGCTAAAACGGTGTCATTTTTAGGGGCCATGACTGCAACCACCCACAATGAAGTCCTTCTTATTATATATATATATATATATATATATATATATATATATTTAATATTAATTTAATAACTTTTGTTCATAAAGTGATTTCGGGGTTTGCGCGGTAATTCTGATTTTTCCCTCCAGACACGCTATAGACTTAGTTAGCCTCTGTCTGGACTACTTTAGCCAATAGTTAGTGAGCTCTCTCTAAACATGGGTATTTTGCATCACGTGATCAATTGTGTTTAGGGATTATTCGTAATCTTTTACCTTAGGAATCCCTACTTGAAAAGAGATGTGCGGGATCACATTGTCTGTTTTGTACGTAGTTGTAAAGCTGTCTGCCTGTTGTACGGATTTCATGTTTATTACCAGAAATAAACTTTGTTGTGATTTTGAATGGGTCTCGCCAATATGACATATATATATATATATATATATATATATATATATATGTGTGTGTGTGTGTGTGTGTGTGTGTGTGCGCGCGCGCGTGTGCTTGTATACATATATTTATGTACAGAGGTTGGATAAAAATATTAAAACATCTCGTGAAATATAGGTTTGAATTAAAATGTGGATTCTAGCCAAGACCTTTTGTCCAATTAGACTATCTGTACAATGTCCTCGGTATGTTGCAAGTGTAAAAGCATTCCAGAAACTTTATGATTAACACATACAGTTTCCTTGCTTTTAACTACAACTTATTAATTTTCTACGCTTTGTATGTTTCCAAACAACATAAACTTTTCCTGAGTAAACTATTTTCAGTCAGAAAATTTCTATAATTGTTTGTATTTGTTTTATCCTTTAAACTAGGCAAACATAGTTTGAAACTATATATGAGTCTAACTCATGCTTTCCACTGACTTCATGATTCTAAGAAAATCATAACTGATTCAAAACAATACTCACCTCTCGAAAATTCGAAACAAAACGGAAATAACTCGTGCAGCGGGAGTGATAGGATTTTTATTTCCAGTCGCGTGACCAGATAATGACGAAAAAGCGAATTCTCGTTTAATACCCAAGAGATCTTGATAGAATATGAAGATAAATGTTTTCAAGAATATTTTTCATCAAACAGGCGTTTTGGGTGTGGTGAATCCCGCAGGTTGTCCTGAAACAAGAGTTTAATAATTTAAAGGATTCTACAGTTTCACTTCCTGTCACGAAAGATAATTGCATACTTAAAATAGGTAAATAATAGGGAAAAAATAGAGGTAAGTAATAAGGACAGGAAGGTATCAGAGGTGTGAGTTTAAACGCAGGGAAAGCTATTTAGAACAATAATGCCGTTTATTTTAATAAACACACATACACACACACACACATATATATATATGTATGACAAAATGTATGGTGGGATTTTGCAGTCATAGCCAGTTGGTATGGTAAAGAAAGACACTGTTTTCAATTACGAAAAATATTTAGTGCCAGATCCTCGGTTGGATAGGTTCCTACATCATTATAGAGACAGGATGAACTGTAAGAACATCTAACAAATCTAAGCAAATAACAAACCTACTAACAAATCTAGACGATCTCCGAGAAATTTAAGAAAAATCTGTTCCCGAAAGCGTGTATCCCCTTTTTGTTCAGAATTTCCTAAATTAGCCGCTAGGGCACGATAAAGTTTTAATTAATTAGATCCCCTTGACTGAGTACGCGGACAGTACAACAGTGGTCAGTTTAAATTAGTGGTTATAAAGGGTTAAAGTAGATAGACAAATTCTATTTTAAATATTTTATTATTTTTACTCCCCTTTGGCTGAAATACATTATAGAGCACTAAAAGGAAGATGTACTGATAAATAATTAAAATTTAATTTAAAAAAAATCATATATATATATATATATATATATATATATATATATATATAAATGGTTGGGTTTGGTTTGGAGCGCTACGGTCTACTTTTTCGAACACGAGGGCTAATGAGACCTTGACCTACTACTTAAATCCGATTCCGAACGGCTACGAACATCCATGCCATAGAGGGATTCGAACCCACGGACTCCGGGACCGACGATCAGCGCCCTAACCAATCGGCCAGCGTTCGGCATATATATATATATATATATATATATATATATATATATATTTATATATATATATATATATATATATATATATTTATATATATATATATATATATATATATATATATATATATATATATATATATATATATATATATATATATATATATATATATATATGAAGAAATTTTAATGTTACATTTAATTTTTTTCCTCATCTAAACATCATCATTTCCAACAATATTTAAGAAAGCTGAAAATATTTACTTGTTCTATTGTGTGTCTTAAAAAGGCTTTCATCTTTCAACGTTGAACATTTCGCTTAGAGATTTAGGGAGAGGACAAGCATTCCCCGTGGGTACGCGTCTGCGAATATATATATATATATATATAATATATATATATATATATATATGTGTGTGTGTGTGTGTGTGTTTGAGGTTTAAAAATGGAGGTTAAGAATTAAGCGAGTTATAATTAAAAATAATTAGAACTCATTAATGATAACATACTAGGAGAAAAACACACCCTCAAGTGGAACTATGCAGAGGGAAGAAGCCGACGTGGAAGTAGACATAGGAATTTTACTGAGGTAGTAACGGCAAAAAAGACACTTCTGAGCCGGAACTCGGGTTGATAACATCCTCCACGCTTGTCGTGGCATATTATGAGAACAAAAGTTATTTAAATGGCATAACGATGGACAGAAGGATTACAATAAAGAAGTTTTTATATATGAAATCAAATGTGTCTTCCATACCTCTACCTCTACTAACCTCTACCCGAGCTATGCTACTTTTGGTGTGATGGATTAAAAGAAGTATTTACCTTTTTCTCTCTTTCTCTTTCTCGCAAACATACACACACACGTGTATATTTATACATACATCCACGCATATATACACACGCACATATATATATATATATGTGTATTATATGGAGATATAAGTGCCATAGTCATGGTGTATTTCTCTGTTCCTAGCCTCTTCAGTTGTTTTTGTTTCTAGAGAATGGCAACGACGTCAAACAGAACAAAAGAAAAAGGAAGAAAAGAATGAATTGAAAAAGAAACAATGAACTAACATGGTTTCAAGTTAAAGAGCACAATTTGACTTATTTCTAAAAATTCACATTTGTTTATTGGCACTATATCTACCTCATTACTTCAAAGACATTTAGAAAGCTTTTAATTAAAAAAGTCCAATCCAAACAGATTTGTAAAATACCTTTATCATGCTCTCCAGTAAAATTTGAAATTTGTGACACAGTGCTCTTACTTCCGATGTACAGATATGCGGATAAACAATATGGCCCCTTCAGAATGAAATGCATTTCAAAACTAACCCACAAAATGTAATGTATTCAAAAGTAACAGGAAGTATTATTTTCTAGGTGTAAGTTTTAAAAAGTTGTTTACCTTTAACCCTCTCGCTGCGCATCCCGCGATTTCCACGGGCATGCATTTTAGCAATCCATTTAACTGTGCAACTCGCTCTTTTCCCGTTTATTCTTCCATTTTGGCTTTACTGTGATTTTCAAATGTTTATTTAGCTCTAAGCTAGCAGATGGCTTTAATTGTCCACATTTCTGGGAAATACAGAAGTACTTTTTGTAGCATTTTGAGAGCGCTTTATAGCTGAAAGATGTCTGGCAGGAAGCGTTTCGCGAGTGATATAACCTATACTCCTGACGATATTTCCGACACTGACAGCACTTATGACTCTGATTTCAAGTATATTGAAGATAGTTATAGCGAAACTGATGAGAATTTCACGGATTCCTCTGCGGATAGTGATGAATCTGAAAATTCATTTTCTATTCAAAATATTCGATAGTGGTGCAAAATTAATATGCAAAATATTCCACCAGCTCCTGCTTCATTTCCTTTCCTTGGAAATCCCGGACTAAATTTCACTATGGCAAATAATGCAACTGTTTTGGACTCTTTTGAACTTTATTTTGACGATGTTATGTTGCAAATAATAGTAAAAGAGACCAATAGTACATGAGAGTAACAGACCCATGAGACTAACTGCTCGACACTTTGCTAGCCATATACACCAAATCCCATCAACAAAGAGCCTTATAGATAGTGTGCTGTCTGTTGTTAAAAAAACTGAAGGTGGAACAAAAACTTCGAAAAGAAACGCGAATTTGGTGCAAGGATTGCTTGGTAGGACTTGCCTCGAGCTTTGTTTCGAAATTTAACATACAAGACTTCATTTCTAATAAATGTTTTGTAAGTCTTTTGCATTTTTTAATTAGTATAAACGTTTTACTTTTTTATTTTATAAGATACATGATAATTTAACCACGATTACTTTTCAAAATTTAGCTTTTATATCATAATTCTTCAATTTCATTATGCTAAGCACCTTTTTTTTAGGACCTAATTCTGTATTAAAAAAAGTCTTTTACAAAAATTGTTTGTATATTTTAACTCTAAAATGTATATAGATTTGAAATATGTAATAAAAAAATACTCAATTTTTGAACCTATTTGTATAACCCTAAAAAAATACGCAGCGAGATTGTTAAAGGAAAAATCAATGTGTTTCCTCATACTTTAATTTTGAAAATATCACATTCAGATATCTACCGTCCTAGTACTGGAATTCAATTAGTTTCGAATACTAGCAATATCTAATTTCGAACCCAGGTTGCAATTTGAGCTATCGTATATCATCGATATCAACGATTTCAAATGATATGGTTGCAAGAAAACCAATAAAGGAGATAAAACGGTTATTGCAACAAACTCCACCGGAAGAGCGCAACAGTGTTCATTGAATCAGGCAGTATCCTATTGATAGCATTCATTATCTATCAGAGATGCTGGTTGCTTTAGGTTGGGCAGATGTTGCGGCGGGGTCACCAGGTACGAGTCACTGAGGTCAATGCCTGACCTACAAAATATTGTTTACGCTTCACACTTAGTTGCAGAAAGTAATGGGGACACATTCAAACATGGTAGTTTCTCAGTAAAAATTGCAAACTATAGCTCAACCATATATATGAGTAATGAGACGGACTTCACGATGGATGGTTGCAATCATAGTCCATAAAAAATGACGCTGTTTCAGTTAAAGACATATTATTAACAGAACGTTCGAGGACGGTACCTACTTCATTATAGGGACAGGACAAACTGAGGGGTCAGCATGAAGTTATGAGTAAAAGGCTCTTAACACCTTGGTCAACATCTCAGTCAAATTCTGTGGGAAAATCTGTAGGAAATTCCGATAGCGTGCATCTGCTTTTTGTTTGGAAATTTCCTAAATTATCCACTAGGGCAATGTAGAGTTATAATTGGTTAGGCCCCCTTTTCTGAGGGCGTAAACTGTAGCCCCAGTGGTCAATTTAGGTTAGGGGTTAAAAAGGAGGAAGGAAAAGGAAGCGGGAATTTTTCGCCTTGACTTAAGATATGAAAAACCCTGAGAATTTTACTTTTTCTTACTTATACATATATATATATATGTATGTATATATATATATATATATATATATATATATGTATATATATATATATATATATATATATATATATATATATATATATATAATATATATATATATGTGTGTGTGTGTGTGTGTGTGTGTGTGTGTGTATGTATATACACACACATGTATCGAGTGAAAATATTTTTCGCCGATTACACTCATATTATATGAATTAACGGGCTTGCAGGTAAATAAAAACTTTTCGTAGTGCATTCTTGACTTCACCAGAAACACAAATCTGCCGTTGTGGAACTTAAATTTATTGAAATTAAAAAAGCAGCGGTAAACTGACCGTACAGGACAACGATTATACGAATCAAATGCTCAAGAATATATGCTTCTTTCACAAATGTCGAGCCCAAGAGCCAGAATTACATGATTTTATTCAGATGAGACTAGAGATTGTTCAGAGATTTTTGGATAGCAAGAACAAACCTTTATCATTTAATCTGACTCGAAAAACCCACAGTTCTGAAATTCAGTTATTGCAGAAGCATAACCATTTTCCAGGGAGAGCTGAAAAATGTGGCCCGTGGACAGAAAATTCGCATTTATTCCAGTATTAGTTTTAAGATATGTGTAAAAACAATTTAAGTTGGAGAACACTCCTTTATTTGATACTTTTATCGGTGGAAAATTAGGTGTTCAGAGATGAAACGGAGAATTTTAAATAACTATTTTAGGGATAATAATTTTGAAATATTACGTACATACATATATATTCAGAGAGAAGGGGTGTTATTTGTAATGATTGCTGTAAAAAGTTTTGTAACGAATTTTATTTTCTCCATGGAACGGTTACACTTTAGTTTCTTAATCCCCTCCCAAAACAAAATACTAGGTACGAGCTGTGTACATACATACATAAATACACACACACACACATATATATACAGTGGACTCTTCTTAATGTGATCAGTTTTGGACACCGTGATTTTGATAACAATAACCGATTGATAACAATAAACGATATACAAAATTAGATAAATTCCCAACCCCCCTTTAAATTCACACGTACTAAATTTCAAATCGAAATGAAAAAACACACCTTATATATATGTACTGTATGTTATCTTTTAAAACATAAGACTCGTATACACAATTTCAAAAAATTGATCAATTGTTGACTGTCTACAATTTTTTCTAAGAAGCTCATTAATAAATTGTTTCTTAATCATAATCAACCTGTCATAATGGTTTAAAATTTCAATCTTTTGTTTAAGTGTTAAATCCTTTCGCTTTTTTGTTTCCATATCGACAAGCTGCATGTAAGCGAGCAAGGCATAAATTGTGAATACGGTCCTTCTCAGTACCGATAAGAATGTGTTGCCTTCTGCTTATCTGACAACCATTGACCACCAGCAGGCTGGGCGTATTTCAAAAAAAAAATATAGGAACGTGTAATTCCCCCATTTCTTTATTCATTCTCAATCTCCCTAGATGTAAGAGGAGAATTCTTCGGAAATTCAACCAACAGCAAAGGAAGAGAAAATATTGGGTTTCTAAGAATACATTGTGAATATTCCTTTGACAGTTAAAATGAGGTTCGAAAACTGATGGCATTAACCGATGTAACGATCCCATAAAGCGATAATTTTAACATAGAAATGAATAGAGAAAATCGTGACCAAGTGATTTCGATAACAATAAGCGATTGATAACATTAACTGCGATCACATTAAGCGGAGTCCATTGTACATATATATATATATATATATATATATATATATATATATATATATAGTGTGTGTGTGTGTGTGTGTGTGTGTGTGTGTGTGTGTGTGTGTGTGTGTGTGTGTGTGTGTGTGTGTGTGTGTGTGTGACATGTCGTGGTGCAGAGTTAAGGCGAATGGAAAACAGTCTTCTTGATAATAATAAGTTTTATTAACTCATCGTTCTTAAGGAAAGCAACTTGCACCATTTTCATTAATCGACGGAGAGCTATGCGTGAAAAAGGTGTTGACCGCTCCATGTCCACGCGTCAATTGAAACTTATCCGTTTGCAAGCTCATCAAATAGCTCAAAAATGCTTCCGCCTGACTGGATGATCCTAAAAGCTTACGCGAGCGTGGGTCTTTTTCATTTATTTTATTATTATAAAAGAGTTCCCTTTTTAAAATCGTTTTTAACTCACGTAATTTCAACTACCCCCTTTTTAGACCTCTCACACACACACACACACACACACACACACACACATATATATATATATATATATATATATGAAAAAATGTTCCGTACATAGTATCTTCAACAAGATCGAGAAGATGTAAAGACATTTAAAGAAAAAATAATAAATTTCTTTTTTATAGCTTAGAATGATTCTCAATATATGATTAGCCGTCACAAATTTACTTACTTCGATATATGAGAGAGTTTAATTACTGTGTAAACACAACAACAACTGTGTGTATACACACAGGCTATATCTACAGAAAATACCGCTACATTACAGAAAACAATGAATATGTGTATTTTGCCTTAAGTGCTAATGTGTTTCTGTAAAGATCCGAATCAGCATTAATTCTTTGCATTATTTACTTTATGAATATTGACTCCCCTCCTCTAGCAATGGATATGCTTTATCTGAACATCCGTCTGTGTGTTCTGATTAGATGCACATCCAAAACACGAAGAATATGAAACACTTAAGAATTTTGATTGATTGACAAACAACCTTCTTTTCTTTAGTTAAAAACACCATTTTGTTCATTTTATTATTAACCTACATCTATTTCTTTCCGCTCCATATCAGGGCGGTTGCTAAGCAACAGATTGAATTCTCTAGATGACCTTATGTGTAAATTCGTGAAGTTTTTCGCATGTTCGAGGAAGTTCAAAACTTTTCACAGAACTACTGAGTTGACGATAGTTCTTTTGATTACCATTTTGCTTCAGAACTTTACGGTATTTCCTGTCCTAGGATACCATCTCCGGTCTGTATCGTGTGGCATGCAATCCAACTCTAAGAAGGTTTTAAAGACAGCTGGCACGAAATTGTTAGCTTTATCACCAGACTTTCTAGAAAATATCTTTTAAAACCATGTATATTATTTATTTATGAAGATAATCGAAGCATCACGAACTGTGCAAAGTAGCTAATCACAAGGAGAGATATTCCAAAATCATATTTTAAGTAGAAACTTCAGTAGGAAAGTTTCAAAACTTCGATTTTTTTTTACTTTTACATTTTTTAAAATCATTGGACATTTTTGAATCATTTAAAACTAAACCTACTAAAATATTTGAATTAGAACCTTTAAAACTATACATTCTTTGTATTTATATCATAGCTATTAAAAAAAGTATAAAAAGTTTAAATACATTTTATTCAAAATTTGTTTTTCTATCAACTTGCGCACTCTGTGCAAAAATCCATTGCATATATTAATTTCAAATTTTTGCAGTAAATACATTATAAATCTATGATTAAACTCTACCTAATTTTTTTCATTGATGTATATTTCTTTTAGTATTTATATTATTTCAAATCTAATTTTTAAACATTATTTTAGCTTTTTTGAAAATTCAATACCCTGGTATACTATTTCTGATACATTTTAAAAATTTAAACAGGTGGAGAATTGTACCTAATAATTACTGCTTACAAAAAAGTAAATTGAAAATTAACCTTTTTGAAACTCAAATCCATCGTATATTATTTCTTATACGTTTTAAAAATTTAGTTTTTAAAAAATTTAGAATCCTGGTATATTATTTCTGATACTTTTTAAAAATTTAAATATATGGAGAATTATATAAAATAATTACTGTTTACAAAAAAATAAATTAAAAATTTACTTTTTTGAAAATTCAGTACCCTGGTATATTATGTCTGATACTTTTTAAAAATTGAAATAGGTGGAGATTTATACCTAATAATTATTGTTTATAGAAAAGTAAATTGAAAATTTACTTTTTTGAAAATTCAGTACCCTGGTATGTCTGATACTTTTTAAAAATTTAAATAAGTGGAGAATTATACCTAATAATTATTGTTTACAAAAAAGTAAACTGAAAATTTACTTTTTTGAAAATTTAGTATCCTGATACATGATTTCTGATACTTTTTAAAAATTAAATGAGTGTAGAATTATACTTAATAATTATTGTTTATAAAAAAGTAAAAATTATTAATAAAACTTAGTTTATGTTTTAGTAAATCTGCACAAAATGTGCCAAAAATTTAAAATTTTTAAAAGATACTATCCTTTTTCATTTTATATAAAAGGTTGTATTTTTAAAAAACAAAGTAAATTCAGCAAAACTAATTAAAAAATATATAGCCGAATTGGTTTGGTTTGGTTTTGGTTTGGAGTGCTACGGTATACTTTTTGCAACACGAGGGCTAATGAGACCGGGACCTACAGCTTAAAGCCGATTCCGAACGGCTACGAACATCCATGCCACAGTGGGATTCGAACCCACGAACTCCGGTTCCGAAGGCCAGCACCCTAACCATTCGGCCATCGTTCGGCCTAGCCGAATTGTTGATAATCCCATGTATTTATGCTTTACTAATAATTAAAAAAAGATAGGATGAAAAATAAGAATCTTTCATTTAAAGTTACAAAAAGGTATGTGCGTCCTTAAATATAAACTCCTTTGTGAAACCGCCCCTAAGGGTCAGGACCTACGGTGCCAATCTTCACTTCCGAGACCAAAAGGTAGAACGATGGTTAGGGTGCTGGCCTTTGGAACCGAAGTTCGTATGTTCGAATCCTACTGTGGCATTTATATTCGTAGTCGTTCAGAATCGGCTTTAAGCAGTAGGTCCCGGTCGCATTAGACCTCTTGTTGCAAAAAATGTGCTCGAAACCAAATCAAAACCGAGACGAAAGGCCCTGGAAAGCGAATAATATGTTCCGTTTAGGCGGTCAGCCTTACGCAGAACCACAAATGTTTACTTCTCAAGCATGCTTGGTCCTCAGTTTGTCTACCCACTGAAGGGATGAAAAGCTGAGTCCACCTTGTCAAGCCCGGGGATCGGACTTCGGACATGTGTCGTGAACAAGCGCTACCCCAACGTCACTGGGCTTCCGTCCTTTAGCACGCTGAAAATTTATTCCATTTAATCGAGCATCGGGAAAAGAACTTTCAAACTGTTCGACGAAAACTATACTTTATTACGAAATTTCGGATATCAAATTACTTCTATGTTTGGAAGTACATACCTCTGCTGGCGTGTATTCTCTGACATGAAAAATATAATGTCAAAATATAGAACAGTGATTGCAAAACTTTTGAAAAATGCGTTGAATTATATTCATTATTTTTTTATAAACAGCCCTTATGGCGGTATTTATTACTTATATTTACTATTAATGGTATTTACTACTTTATTATTATTCAAATTTGACCATCCACTCCAGGGCTTGATTATCTCATGGGCACTTAGGGCATGTTCCCTGAGCAAGAAAATTTAAGGGGGCATGAAAATTTACTAATTGTACTAATTTACTAATGCACTAATTGTTATATATTGCTGCTTATTTCATGACTTTTTTTTCTTATGCCAGCTGTATATTACTACTGCTTTAGTTAATGTTTTTTGTATGCATATCTTCTTGTATTCATCTCCTGATGAAATTTATAATTTTTTACCTTTGTTTATCACTTTATAATGTGGTTATTATAATTTGATAAATTGATATCCATTTCTGTGCTTAAATTTTACCTGCTAAATATTTAGTCCTGATAAATTTCAATCAATATCTTTGACATTATTTTGCACATAACAGTTGAATTTTATGTCAATGCCATTTAAGTAATTTCATTTCCCTTATGATATCTTGTGTTCATTTGAACTTCTTCAGTATAATTTTTAATCCACATGCACAATTTCCCTTTAATTAAGTTTTAATAAATTATTGTACGAGGTAATTGTGTTTGTCATGAACTATATTGATTTCTATTTACTTTAATTTTACTGTTATTTACCTGATAATTAATTCCCTCAACAAACCTGGTGCTCTTTTTATCCTATGGGTTATTGCATATTTAAAACAGATTATTAGCAACGTACCACTATAAAACATTAAATCATTTCTTCAATTTAAATTATTTTTAATTCTATTATTAATATTTATTTTCTGGACCAGAGAGCTTGTGAGTGTGACAAGGTAGAAAATAAAAAAGTGGGTCACTCTAGGTCCTTAAAAGTCCTTAATTTTTAGCATGGCTAAACAGAGATAATAATGATTACGTAAAATGAAAATTTGGTGTTTTTGATTTTGAATATTACTTTAATGCTAATTTCTTAAATCTGTTTGCTAATTCAATGTTATAATTTTTATGTGACTGTAATGATGATAATAACTTGTCGCTATAAATTTGCATGGGGGTGGTGGGCACAAAAATTGGATTGTGCCCTGGGCACAAAAGTATCTTAGTAGGGCCCTGTTCCACTCCAATTTACAATAGATTCAAACTCCTGACATCTCGTCTACAATTCCAAAAGTGATTATCAAACTTTTTTATGTATTTTATTCCTTCTAGTATTAAAGTTTTACTACAAGACAAATTACAAAAGGCTTTTATCTCTTACGCTATTCAATACATTTACTAATAAAGTAAAAATAAGACAGGTATATTTGCCAGTTTCTTTTGAAGTCGCCGCTAGAGCTCCCGATTTCCAATAACTGTGTTTTACAGTCCTATGAAATGTTTTGTTTCTCCGAACAGGCTGACTGTTATTGCAAAACTTTCTTTTTTTCTTTTCCTTCCGAACCGGATGTAATAAACGCTCTTCGTTGGGAAAATCGCATTTTGCGAAAACTGTCGACTGTTTACACCGCCTTTGCCAATTTTTTTCAATACTTTCTTCCCTTCTCTATCTCTCTCTTTTTTTTTCTTTGATTACCTTGGCCTAGAGAATACTGTAAATTGACGTAAAAGCGATAATGACTCATTCCCCCAAGCTCATACTCACACATGTAAGCATTTGTGTACGTATATGTGCATCTCTTTCTCTGGTTCTGTCGATATATACCACTATTTCTCAGTCGTTTCTGGTTGACGGCATATTAAAAATATCTGAAATTGTTTGTGGTACACCTAAAGAAATAATATCAAAAATAAATGCAGGAAAAGTAAATTTTAAGGGAACAAATATCCTTTAAACATACTGAATTGTAAGATTTTCTTATTTTTCACCTTATTATATCTTTTATTACTATCGTAAATGTATGGAGAGTTACACATTCGGATATATATTTATCCCCATTTTAATGAACTTAAAAGAACCCAAGATATTGTTCCCTATATCCAACCTATTAAAAAATTGATTTCTCACAAAATGCATAAATCATTAGCTCTTAATTCTATTCAGTATCGATGTAATTAAAAATGTATAGGAATCTGTTAAATTTATCCTTAATATGATTTTACATCGAAGTAAAATCAATTTAATTTATTTAAAGAATTTTCCATTAAACTGACAAAAATTAAGTTTTTTAAATATGGAAACAAATGAACAAATAATTAATTTTACTTTTAACTGTTGTTTACTGCTCTGATACAGAAATAAACGGTTATCTTCTGCTAAGTTTATGCCATTTTCAAGAAAATATTATAAAAATATTTTCTCGATACAGCAAAGGATTCAGAGGCTGTAGTTTTTTTATCAGAATTATTGGTATGATTTATTATGTATTGTTTAGGTTTCATTTTCAATAGGATCTATTCCTAAATCTGGAAACCCATTGGCGTTGCGTTAGCTCTTCGCTCTCTGAACACGCAGGTCCGAGCCTTGATTTTCGGGCTGGGTAAGGTTGTCTCAGCATTTCTGCAATGAAGAGTAACTCGGCAAGGTGGTTAGCGTAAGCCGGGCCCACGACGTATTGCTGGCTCCCACAGCAACCCAGGGGGCCCCACCTCCCTAGGGACCACTGCTCATATTTTAGCTTCCCTCCCTTTCTCTGTTTTTTTACTTTATTAATTTACGATCAGTATTGCTTAGGTTTTTGCAACCCCTGAAGCCATGCAAAGCTTCAGCGGGTCTTTTTTCGAGCAAGCCGAGTCACAGAGGTTCAGCAGGGAGGGCCAAATACGATTGTCGCTTGTCACAATTTCCTGTTTTTCTTATTTGGCTGTTCGGTCTTTCGTCTTTAGATGCAACGAGCAAAATTCTTATTTCTTTGTTATCTTCTTCTAGGCTCGCGTGGTTCGCGCCACCCTTCTTAGTCAAGAGGACCGATAAGCATCCAGTAGTATTATAATTCTCTCTCATAATGCCATTCTTCTGTGTTCATGTTTGGACAGTAACGATCAGCAAGTTTCCACTGATGTTTAGCACAGTAGCATGGCCTAACTGAAGATTGAGTTTCTTTGAAGAAGTTACACAAAAATATAAAAACATCAAAGTTTATTTTTCCTTTCTCAAAACAACGTAAAAAAACAGTTAAACAAAATATCCAAAACAGTTGGCAGATAATATAAAACTAATTTGCAAATTCAACATTCTGGAAAATGACTATATTATGTAATTTACCTGAATGGGAAAAAAAACTATTTTGAAGCAAAAAAATGACGAGCAACAGGCATCACCAAGCAACAACAAGGCCACAAAAAAAAACAGAAAAGCTAAACGTAAAGTGCCCCTTTTATACTCCTTCTTGATCTCGTAACCTCTACAATTATCCACATGAAAAAAAACCATGGAGCATACAAAAAAAAACGAGATTAAGTAACCAAGATTAAATTATGATTAAAAGTTTAATTACAAGGAATGGGATCCGTGTATTTAACAGTCCACTCGTGGATTGCGCCTGCGCCGCTCCGGACGATTTCGGTGTGCTTTGCGTGGGTCGGAGTGACCCAGTACTCGCGATCTGCCCACCACCACCGGGAGAAGCTTGGAGGACCCCACAGCCATATGAGCCCGGTGTGTGCTTGATTGTCTCAGCCTTTCATCCCTACAGGAGTAGACAAACTGAGAACTAAGCATCCTTGGGAACTAGACACTGGGGATTCTGCGTAAGATTGACCACCTAACCGGAACATATTCTTCGCATCCCAGTTCTCTTAGTCTCGGAAAAGGAGATTGGTATCTTAGACCATAGCCAAACATTTTTGGGCTGCAGCGCCGGTGTGTTTAGTTTTTTCGTTTATATTCCAAAATGATCCGATCTACAAATTATAAACCACTACTTAATATTAAGTAGATTAAACTATTCCATTTAGACTAAACAATAGGCTAAACTATTTCATTTTTTCAAAATTTCACTTTTTAAAGTTATCATCTACATTTTAAAATTTATATTTTGCTCCAAATTATTTAAGGTATTAATTGAAACACTTTACACGAGATTGTGTATAGTAGACAAAAAGAATTCTAAATTTTATACATAATTTTAATGCAATTATTAATATTAAATGTTAATATTAAATTTAATATAATTTTTCTAAATTATATATTTTTTTAGTTTCAAAATAGTGAAATATTGGAAGGGGGAAATCAATTCAATTCGAGACCCCCGATACTGTAGTACTCCCATAAACCAAAACCTGGCTACACCCAGCTGTGTATTCTACTCAAAACTTGAAGTGTCACAGCTGAGAGATTTTTCAAGACCTAAAACTCGTCAACTTGAATACAAAGTATGTATGTGGTTCTTCGAGGTAATCAAAAGTGTGTTTAGAAAGCCTTAAGGTTTCAAACGATTAATTAAGTTTGATACACATTGAAACGCGGTCTCTTAACGAACCATTAAAACCTTTAGAATATGAATGGGTAAATGATGGAAGTCATTCATTTTTTAAAATTCTTACGAAAGAAAACCTTATCGATGTCAAAGCAAAAGAGAAAATTTTCTTCTTTTCTTTTCAATTGAGCCCAAGGTTAATTTGCAGTTAGAAAGAATTCAAAATTGCTTGCGATGGAGATGATGCAATTTAAGAAAGTGAGGTCACTAGAAGGTTAATCATCTTTTTGTGACAACCGACTTAATAGCTGTATGTACTTATACTGATGAATCTATAATAAAAATAATGCATTTCTTGATCTTAATGGCCTAAATTGATTATAATGAGACGTCGAGGTTTTAATAATAAAAAATATTAAATTGATACTACGAAGCTTTTTAAAATCAGGGAGTAACCTAAAATTTTGAAAACATTTTCCTGATAAGTGTTGAGACACTGTCTCTCTCTCTCTCTCTCTCTCTCTCTCACACACACACACACACACACACACACACACATATATATATATATATATATATAACATATATATATATATATATATATATATATATATATATATATATATATATATACATAGAGGACTCCGCCTAATGTGATCAGTTTGGGACACCGTGATTTTGATAAAATAACCGATTGATAACAATAAACGATATGAAAAAAATTAGATAAATTTACCTCCCCTTTAATTTCCAAGCGTTAAATTTCAAAACAAAATTAATAAAACACACCTTATATTTATGTACTGTATATTATCCTTTAAAACATAAGAATTGTATACATAATTAAAAAAATTAATCCATTGTTGACTGTCTACAATTTTTTCTAAGAAGATCATTGGTAAATTGTTCGCAATCATAATCAACCGGTCATAGCGATTTAAAATTTAGATCTTTTGTTTTAATGTTAAATCATTTCGCTTTCTGGCTTCCATATCGACAAGATGCATGTAAGCGAGCAACGCATAAAATGTGAATACTCTCCTTCTCAGTTTCGATTAGAATGTGTTGCCTTCTGCTTATCTGTCGACCACTGATCACCAGCAGGGTGTGCGTATTTCTGAAACATTTCAGGAACGTGTAATATCCCACTCCTTTGTTGATTCTTCATTTCTCTAGGTTGAAGAGGAGAATTCTCGGAAATACAAACAACTGCGAAAAGAAAAGAATAGGTTCCTTCTATGTGAATATATTGTGAATACTCTTTGCCAGTTAAAATGAAAACCGACCCAATTAACCGATGGAACGGTCTCATAAAGCGATAATTTTAACATACAAATGAATACAGAAAATCGGGACCAAGTGATTTCGATAACAATAATCGATTGATACCATTAACCGAGATCATATTAAGTGGAGTCCACTGTATATACATATATGTATATAACCACACACACACACACACACACACATATATATATATATATATATATATATATATATATATATATCACACTAGGTTTACGGGAACGTCATTTTGATACATTTCGAAAGAAAATTACAAAAACCTTTTGCATTTTTATTTTTTCTCTTGTATTGACTTTTAGAAAGGCAGTCCAAAGAGTAGCATTTATTTCAAATTTATATAAATTCAAAAACGCGTTGGTGTACAGATCGTCTCTACAGTAGCAACAGCTCTACTAGAATGCTCGAAGAGTATACACATTTTTGTTAGCCCCCCTCCTCTTGTTACATTTTTGATAGAATATCCATCTTAATATACTTAAAAATAAATATATGATAGTCCTTTTTTTTTACTTTTTTTATACATAATCAATTATATGTACCATTTATATAAAAAGTATAGTAAGTTTTTACACGGTGCGTGCTTCGGAGGGGGACTTTCCTATACCTCCATATTTTTTTCTAAAATCTGTAGAGAAAAGTTTTTAATCGACTGGTTTTTTATATGAAAGTAATAACATACAGTCTATTAGTCAATACAAGCGGAGTTAGTATCCAAAAGTGTTCTTCTAGATCCTGGCAGGCAGACTAAAAAATCTCTCCGTTTACTCCAAGATTGTTCAGCATTTTTTTTAACGGATAATGAGTAATCCTCACACATCACCCAAAATTCTTCCTGTTCAAAGAGGCGAATCAGAAAACGTTATTTCTCATGAAAAGGTGAGTATTACTGTTAGTGACTTACGGGTGTCAAGTATCTTAGAACGGCACAGCTTGAATAAATCAGCAGAGATCTAATTCAGACAAAATTCTGCAAATGGAAGACGATGTTGCACAATCAATAGTGGGAACCAAATGAGCAATACAAACTTTGGAGTTCCACATATATAAAGTTTCTGTGAAAGGTCTTTTTAGACATAGGTTCTCGCAATACCAATGTTTATCAAGACTGAATCTTGAAATCCCGTAGCATGATAAAAGGTTTTAGTCCAACTTCAATATCATTATTACCCTTTCACTTATATCGGCTATTAACTACGTTTACAACTGTTCATTAGCTGTTACAATGACCTCCAAGAAGCTTTTGAAGACTTCTTAAGCTGTGCTTTTTCAGGCGTATTAACACTGACTCTACACAAGACACGATAACATCTACGTAAACTATAACATGTTTTGGAACCGTGGAACACACCTCTTATATTACCTTATATATCAACAACATACTCTTATATTACCTTACATATCTGTTAAACCAGCTTATAGCAATGCTTTATTCAGTAACTGCTCACTGTAAAAGTCCAAAAAGGAAAACGTTTCTAATGCATCCTGTAGATTGAATATAAATAAAATTAAGTATACTTAAGCTCCTACATGGGTATTCAATGGAAAAGAAATTGATATTGTATAACTCTTCCTAACTTCTATCGAGTTTCAGCCAAGTACTACTCCGAAGCTTTTGTCTTTTACAAAGTCATTGCTTTCATTTCAAAGCTACGTCTTGAGGCTTATCAAATTCATTTTGTGATAAAACCATAATTCTAGACTACAACTCTCATCTGTAACTTCGTTGGGTGCTACCCGGAAAGAGCATGTACGTTGCTTCCGTTTCCTCTGGAATTTTCTTTTTCACACATGCAATAACTTCATTCAAACTAATTGAATTTAAAATCGTTACATGAAATTCTTCACGATTCCAGACAAATGTGAAAAGCTACACACGTTCTGCCCTTGAGGGAAATTTTAAAATAAATTTTTATGGTGGGTTCTGTAACTGGGCAAATAATTTTAAAACTTTTTTTTTCAAGTCAAATACAATCAGAAAATAGATTTTGAATCCCCAAACTGTTTACCAATGAATTTAATATTTGCTTACGAAAAATAATTATGCATCTTTCATATTTAACGGGTAAATGATCTTGATTGGGACTTTATGTGCTTATCAGATTTAGTTTGATTAGGTTTGAAGCAGTAGATCTACTCTTTCATTTTCTCCATACAGGCAAACTAGGAACTGCTGATTCTCGCTAACTTGAATGATGAATGTAGCAGTGGTGGGTAGATGCAGCCTTCGTCAAATTCAATGCGTCTCTCGCGGTTATTTTCTGAATCCATTAATTTTCGATATAATTGTAAATGAATCATCAATACTTATTGAAAGAGCGGCTGAACTCAAATTATTAGAAATGAAAGAATAATTGTAAATGCAGCACAAGATCTGCTTGAATAATCCAGTTTTGGAAACTCGTACTAAAATGAAAATATTCACACTTAAAGCAGTGCACTCTACTAGTCATCTAGCTTCAATTTTTAAAATAACTTACTGATCTGAATATTTACACTCTGCTATGAAGATTACAAAATTGAAATATCATTTCCAGTTAACTAATCATCATCTTGCAGAGCTTTTGCTAACGATTTTAACTAATTTGCGCCAATTTTCAAATGTTTGAACTAAAGTCTTAAATCCTTATCACTCGCGAACTTCTATGTGTTGAAAATACAAATGATTAAGTTTATGATTCTTTTTCTCTATGAAAAATGCTCATATTTCAAACGAAAAAAATTTCAAACGATTAAAAACCTCATCCTACATAAGTTGAATTAAAATAAATCAGCTAAAAAATTTTCACTACCTAACGAGAAATTCGAGCATTCTTCTCCAAGAAAAGGATCGCAAACTAATTAGATGATTTTTTCATCCTACATAAGTTGAACTAAAATAAATCAGCTAAAAAATCTAACGAGAAATTCGAGCATTCTTCCCCAAGAAAAGGATCGCAAACTAATTAGATGATTTTTTCATGCTACGTAAGTTGAACTAAAATAAATCAGCTAAAAATTTTTCACTATCGAACGAGAAATTCGAGCGTTCTTCACTGAGAAAAATAATCGCTAACTAAATAGATGTTTAATTCAACGCGAAACATGTTGATGAGGGACAAGGCTAATTGTTAAATATTTTACATTTCATCCATACATTGATATACATTTTAACTTTAACAGTAACTTTTAGAAACATTTATTTTGTAAAATTCTTACTTTTACTTTTTAAATATTTTTCTACGTCTTTTATATTGTACTTAAAACTTGTGTACGATTTTAGTTAAATTAAAAATGAATTTATGATTTTAAAATGATTTATTTTGCTGTGAATAATAATGGTTTATTGAATTTTCGTGCTTTGTCGAATTGAGTTTTCTTTTTTAACAAAAGTAAATGTTAATCTTATAACAATCTACCAAATTTTCGATTATATTCCATTTTTTATAATTTTGTTATTTGGATCGACATTATACAATATTCCGAGCCTGGGACATAAATTTACTTTTGATACTGGTGCATCGATTGAAATTATGAAGGAGGGGTTTATTTATTATTAAGCTTCACTTTACAATACTGTGTTTACATATGTATCTCTTATCACGAAGTTTTCATTTTTTTGTATAAATGACATCATACATTGTTTAAAAGTACAGGTGATGACTAATTAAGACAAGTTGTAATATACAGAGTTGTTTAGATATGTTTGTTTTATACTGTGTTGTCCACAACAACTTAGATTTCAGATTAATCTATATTTGACAGAAATAACCAGGGCATTAAAGGGTTAATATATATATATATATATATATATATATATATATATATATATATATATATATATATATATATATATAATGCACATGTATATATGTATGTCAGATTTGAAAACGTAAAATTAATAATTTAGAGGTTTAAAGGCGTAAAACGCAGCCAACTCTTTAATTCAGGCACATGAATCACTAATAACTCTAAACAAAAGCGTTTGACGAGTAAGAATAGAAGGAGAACGTCTTGAGAAAGGGTTGCTGTATGAAGCTTGTCCAAATATAGCTTCTTTGTTAAGAGTGTGGACGCTAGACACTCGGCCATGTTTGATATCTGATTGTTAAACTGTGCAATAGTCATGAATAAAGACGGTATCAAGACATCATCAGCTCGTTAAATTGTCATAGGCTTGTCATGCATATATATATATATATATATATATATAATATATTGTTTAAAAGTACATATATATGTGCGTGTGTGAACATATTCCTTTCACCCACTCTTGAACAAAGTACTACAACTCCAGAGTAACAGAGTCCATCACGAAGTCCTCAATTCGACTTCCTGAGTTGGCAACAGTTGTGTTTGGAGAGAATATGTATAAAGTTTCGAGTTCTGAGTGAGGTGTGTGGGAGAGATGAATAATCTGATTAATCGAGCCACAATTAACCAAGTTTATCTCTATACCCCTATGTATATAAATCCCCTTAAATGTTAATTAAAATAATGTTCATATTATTAGCTATTCGTCTGTGTCCTGAGTCTCTCTCCTTCACATATATGTAATGTAATATATCAAAATTATTATACTTAAACTATCTGTACTATTATACTAAAACCTCCTCTCTCCCATTCCAGTTCCTTTAAATTTATTTTTCCAGCCACAAATTTTCTTAATTAAAGGAGTGTCCTCGAGTTAAAATTCTTCCAACCCTTTCCCACAGCTTTCTCTAGAATATATGTAAATTTTTTGTCTAATCAACGCATTTTCCAGCTATCGCTGGCAAAAGGCTCAGATTTCCCATCCGATCTAAGTTCCCTTTTCCTGTTATAAAGCCAACTAAGCTATTCTCTCTGGGAAATATTTCATCTCTGTCTCGCTCTGGAGTTCACCCCTGTTCCAGCACGTGTTTCTATGTAAATCTCATGTCTGCCGTTGACTGTTAAAGATGTCTCTTCAGCATATATATATATATATATATATATATATATATATATATATATATATGTGTGTGTGTGTGTGTGTGTGTGTGTGTGTGTGTAATATATCAAAATTATTTAACTTTAATATTTCCTTAAATACCTCCTCTCTCCCATTCTAATTCCTAAAATATTTTTCCCATCTTAGCAAAGGAACGTTCTCGACTTAAAATTCGATATATTTCCCAAAGCTTTTTATCCTATAGATGTAAACTTTTTGTCTATTCAACAAGTTTGCCAGCTCTCGCCGGCAAATAGCTGCGTTTTTTCCCTGATCTTACACTTAAATTCGCTGAGCAAGTGGGAAAATTCTTTCTGTCTTCGCTCTTGGGTGCACCTCTGTTCGAGCAGAGTGATTTTTGTTTCTTTCTCTTGTCTGTCGTTGACTAGTAAAGATGTCCGTTTTAGCAGCTCTGAAATAAAGTTTTAATTAGACTTGTACCATTCTCTTCATTGTCGGTCGACTGCATTTTTATTACTGCTAGCTGTTTAGCTTGATCCTTGTCCAGCAGTTTTATAATTATTGAATTACATATAAATATATTTATTTATTTATTTATTTATATACATATAAACATTCTCACACTATATATTATATTGCTCAACATAAATTTCTATTGACGAAAGAGACAAATCTGTGGAGATATGTGCATGCTTTCGAATTGAACAGGAAAAATATTTTCCTGGTTATAGTAACAAAGTTCGGAACTCTAATTCCGTAAATGGACCAAATATAATTTTAGAATTCAGCCTCTTACATCAGATACGTCGCATTTCATATTTCTTGGGTCGTATGTGACTACAAGAGAAAACACGTACCGAAGACAAAAAAAAATCAGCTTCAAGAAGTGCCAGAAAATATGTAAAAGGAAAAAAAAACAGAACGTGGTTCTGTCATATTATTTTTAAGATTATTTGAAAAACAAAATTGCCAAGAAACAATAATTTCCCTAAATTTCTTTCCTTTTTAATATTGGCACAAATATTACTTACACTTTCGTAAGAAAAAAAAATTTAAAAAGTGTTCAAGGAATTCGTTTAATCCCCGAGACAGATAAACTTGCATCAAACTATTAATCGGAGAGCGGAGTTTTTCTCCTCGAATTTATTTTCTCGCAGGGAAATTTTTTTCTTCTTATATTTCGAATACTTTCCGTTCCTATTTTTCTTTTTTAATACTAACAAGGTCCTGCGATGTACAACATTTTCTTTTTTTTAATAGTTTCACTCTTAAAAATTTTGACTTCCGTTCCAGAAATGAAGCACTAAAGATAAGATTCAAAGTTCTAGTTAATGTTCAGTTTGAATTTTTTTTTCCTGTTTTCGATGGAAAATGTTTTCTCTAATTTTCTCTCCGACGCAGATTCTACGCAATTTTCGGGATACTTTTTATAGAAATTTATGTTTATGATCCTAATATAAATATTTTATTAGATATTTGATGAAAATATTTATGATGAAAATTTTCATTTAATATTTTTCCTTCTAGATAGTTTGCTAAATATTAATTTACACTTTTATTACTTTTTAGGGGTTACCTCTGATTAGTGATTCTCATCTAAAATCCAATATTAGATTTTGGGAAATAGAAACCAAACATCGCATAAATAAATGTTTGAAAGGTATTGTATATCGAAAGTAATACTTCTTATAAGTTTCATTAAATAATTTTTGAGCATATGGGAGAGGCATCACTTACCCGAAGGTCAGGCGTTATTGGAAGTTATGAAAGAACCAATTTCCAAGCAATTTAACAAACTTTAAACTTCTTATTTTTTTTTACCTTTTCAATCTATTGTTTCATTATGTAGTCTCTATCCCACTACATTTGTTAGCCATATTTTTTGTTTTCTCAATGTTCTGATTCAACATACTGGTTGTAAGTTTAGTTTACAGGAGTACTCTTAGGGTCTTGCTCTGATCGTTGCGAGTTGGTTCAAACGTTTGTTGTGACGTCACTTTGATGGCAGATTGGTCGTTTGCTCGCTTAATGTCCATAAGCTGACGTCAAAGTGACGTCACAACGAAGGTTCGAACTGAACCGCAACGTCCAGAGTAAGGGCTGTGGCAGCTGGTCACAAGAGAACCAGAGAGGGTCGGTCATTCTCAGGACTCGTTTGAATTTATTCCCATGAAAAAGCAGGAGCTCCAGACCCAGAGGGGTTTCGGATTTTTATGTCCCTGTATACATCTGTGTGGAATGCCGGCTATCATTGAGGAGTCCGCTCCGCCGACCACTCCCTTTCTCTTAGCCCTTTTTCTCTCCCCCACCTCTTTTTTGCGAGGGGTCTTTCAAGAAGAAAGCGGTTGGTTGTTGGGGGCTGTAGAGTAGAGAAGGTTGTTTCTCTCTCCCAAATGATGTTGTTTTTATCGTGTATATTTTGTATATAGTCAAGATAATAAAATCTAGGACTTAAAGTGATTGTTTTTGCTAAGCCCTCGCAAACACAGGGTGTATGTATGTTGCGACGTTACAGGGCCTTTAACTGAATCAGAAACGGTCATGATGTTTGGATCGGAGATCTGGCTAAGCCATTTTCTGGAATATGCAAAGTTTCTCTGCAGCTATAAATTGAAGACGTCTCGTACGGGAGCTCGTCCTTTTATTTTCCCCTTCCCTCTAAAGACGTTTTTTTTTTCGGTGCTCATCGGTATGAAGGAGTGCAGTCGATGGACGAGGTATAAAGGTCTTGGCCCAGGCAGTTCTGTGCTAACTTCATCCTGTGACGATGTTATGGCTTATGCTTTTCTTACGTAAATGCTTCATTTTATTTTTTATTAAGTGTTAAAAGTACTTTTTACGTTTTTTTAAGTCTTCCTGACCACTCACATTACTAAACTCCACTGTGCGTTATAAAGCATTCTAGATTTTTAAGCTGTCAAGCGCTCGGTCAACACTGCCTTCAACCATCAACTCCCCACCCTATCTTTTTGTGCAGTCGCTCCACAATTCACCTATTAGAAATATTATACTGTTAGCATCAGATGCGCATGGGTGTTGATTACCGTTTGGAAGTGCTAAGTCCGAGTTTTTTGATTTTGCTAAAATATACTATTTCTATTCTAATGGAATACCTTTTGTTCTTGTAGTTGAGCGAAATACTGGGATTGAGTGTTATTGAAACTCACAGTAATAGTTAACGATGCTGTAACAGTTATTTAACTACAATGTGATAATTAATTAACGACACTGTAATAGTTAACACATTGTATGTGAGACACGTACTAGTACGTTTTCTGACGATTGATATTTGAACACGGATCACGTACTAGTACGGGTTAGTTTAAAAGCATGGTTTTTTGTGGGTACAAAAATAACGGTATAAATAGGGAAACGAAGCCGAATGTTCTCGTCTACTACATAGATTCTGGGAAAATTTAGACAAATAAAAACTAGTTTTTAGATCGATGCGGAACCGCAGAACGGGAAGATTGATTAGAACTCTAAATATAACCTAAATATGATCCTCCTGAAAAATTATCATTGGATATATAGAAATATATTTTAGAGAAAATGTTTGCTACTGAGAAGAAGAAAAAGCCGCAAAGACAATGTCTTGTGTGTACTATAAAAAAGTGCGGAGTGAAACATCTTACATATGCAAGTTTTGCCATGCTACCTCTTCATAGAGGAAAAGGCTTTGAACGTTACCACACTGTAAAACATTATTGGTGTTATGATTTCTCTTTTCATTTTTTATAATATAAAAATGTTTATATATAACATAATTAAAAAAATTAAAACTATATACTACTCTTTCTATTTGATTTTTCATATTTACGATACTATTATAAATTTATCCACTAAAAATATATTTTTTGTTTACAAAAATCTTATGGTTGTTATTTATATATTTCTGTTTATATATTTGTATATATAATTCAATATAAAATACGAAAAGTTTGTTAAAAAATTAAATAGTTTTCGATCTATTGATATTTAACTGAATAACTAAATTTACGTGCAAAACGCCAGCTCACGGTAGAATTCCTCTGCGAAATGTACCCACACACAATGTGTTAATTAACGACATTGTAATACTTAACGACACTACAATAGTGTGCATTTCAGAAAATCTGTAGTAAAAAAGCAGTTATGCTATTTGTTGAGGTTCATGCGGATATGTGGCGTTATTGTCATGATTCACGAGAAACAAAAAGAAATTTTGAATGTGGTTTAGTTGGGTTTTTTTTTTTTTTTTTTTTTGAGTGCTACGGTCTACTTTTTGCAACACCAGGGCTAATGAGACCGGGACCTACTGTTTAAAGCCGATTCCGAACGGCTACGATCTTCCATGCCATAGTAGGATTCGAACCCACGAACTCCGGTTCCGAAGGCCAGCACCCTAACCATTCAGCCATCATTCGGCAATTTTTAGTGTGAGAAGTGGCGCCCAATGTTGATGGGGTTCTTAACTGTAACAGTTAAAATTACAATAAATGTACATTAAAAGAAGTATATACAAATATATATTATATGCGTGTGTGTGTGTACACATACATACAGTGCAATCCGCTGGAAAAAGGTACACTTCCAAATCAACCCGCGGGATCTTTTGGGCTGATCTATTCTAATACTAAAACGGAAAAATCGTTACGCAAAAACTTAAAAATTCTACAAAATATTCTTATAGTCCTTCCTAGAAAGGAGATAAGCATTATAGGGTTAATTTGTATAACTTTGTATGGCACATAGCTTATACGATCGAGGAACATTTTATTGAAACACGAACATTAGAGCTGTAACAAATGTTGAATATCAGTTATTACCATGTGTGTTATTAAAGCTCCCAGAGACGCTTTATTTCATTGGAGTTACACTTAGAATGTGCAAAACTGGTGGTAATTTCTTATTCACTTTTCTTTTTTAGCCCCATATTTCATCAATAAGAGGACACGCCATGATAAAAACCATATGTTCTCGTGTTATCAATGAACAAACAACACGATCCTCTTACCCTTATGAGATTATTATTGATCCCCGGGAGGAAAGATACATTGTACACCACCCTGAAAGATGAATGTATGTGATACAAGCGAGAACTTATTTCTTTGGATGTGCGAGCAAATAATATCTGTTATGGAAATCTCTCTTTTCCTGAACACGAAGGACGTGAGAAATGGTTTTCGGAAAAACAATCACTCTTTGTAACCCAAAAAAGGTTTCTGGTTCAGGAAGGATAAAAACATGAAAATATTTTCTACTGCATTTGATTTTCTTGACCCCTATAGCAGTTGAGGTTATTAAATATACCACAGAACATTTCAGCTAAATAATAAGTCAGTTCGGTTTGATGGAAAGAAAAAGAGGCGAGGTTTTGCTTTCAGACAAATGCTATCAAACTCTCTTTAACATTTGTATTCTGAGAAAAAAAAACTTCTTTCTTTAACCTATTAATACCTAGAACAGTTGTTATTAAACTTTTTCTTCCATGGAACTTTTTTGCCCTATCATCTATAGGGAACCATTGAATAAATATTAATTAAAGAGAAACAGAGAGCCTATTATTATTTTGTTGTGTTTGTGTTGTAATGTACTTACAACACAAACACCAGTGTTTGTTCTCAAAGGAGAAACACAGTAAAATATAAGCTATGGAATTAAAGGAAAATACCCAATATTTAAACTAAAACATTTATTATGTACAATATTTACAAATTAATACATCACTTGATTAGTTTTTAACATGACCTGCGATTATTTGGTTTTGTTATTCGTCAATACTCTTGAAATAGTATTCCTTATCAAAAGTGTATGAGACCCAGGTAATAATTATGAATATTATTAAGTTTACCTCTAGTAATTGAAGGGGAGCAGACTGGGACTGTCAACAGGCTGGACGTCGGGGCAGGCTTGCAGCCGTTATTTTGCTGGACGTCTATGCTGGCTTGCCAATCAAAAGTATGTGGGTTCGGGAATCGATTGCTGGGTTGCACTCTCTGGCTTGCTCACGGGATCTGGATGTCCAGCAACTCTTAAATCCCGACATCGAGTCCTTTTCCCACTTTCTTTCCACCCCTTTCCACCTCGGTTCAACGCCCCTTTTTTTTCTGTCCTAATCACTTGGTGAAATTTACATTTTTTACATGTACATCGTTTGAAATAATGACAAATATCTCTATTATAAAACTTCCCTTTACAGAACAGCGTCTGCATGCAATCACACGATACCAAATAAATCTTATAATTTAATAAATCAAGTAATTACAAAGTTATTACTTTTTAAAAATAGCACCGTATTATATTTAAAATAATAGCTGATTACTAATTAGGATAGCATTAATATAAAGTTGTTTAAATTTTATACCTGTTTACTTCCTTTAGTCCATAATAACTTAGGTTTAAGACATTGAAAAATACATGTAAAGTAGAAGTGACTGGGGCATTAATGGACTAAAAATTCCCTTTCAGTTGTTTTTTCACATGTTCCATTAAAATTCTATTGCTTCTGCAATAAAGGTTTACCGTTGCCTACCAAAAATTACTGAAAATCTTTAATCTGATTGGAAGCAAATTTACCTGACTCGCTCACTCCAGAAACTGACATTGGTGAAAGATGTGCTTTATTCTTCGGGCATTCTATTCAGAGCAGTTGCACTGAAGATAGATAGATAAGCTTAATATTAAGTTAATGTTAAGATTTGTGTTAAGATTTATATTAGTAAGTCAAGATAGAGCTTTATATTAAGTTTGAGCTTTTAGTATAATCTAAGTTTTCATCATTCATGGCACGACAGCCGAAGGTCAGCCAAAGCCTTCTGAACCAATCAATTGCCCTGCCTGCAGGCAGATTCCTCCAATTCTGGGGTGTAACGGATAAGTCAGTCCGAATTCGAGTGTGTCCACCTATAGAAGTTTGGGTTACCCCCTGCTTAATGTGTTGTTCACTTAGCCAAAAAATATTTCTTTGGAAATGTTGCTGTTGTTCATACGAATAGCATGCCCTGCCCAATTAAGGGGGCTTATCTTTGTGAAATGAACAACTTCTGTATCCTTAAGCAATCTAGAATCTAAAGGCCCATCTCCACTATTGTCCACCGCAAGCCATTAGCACTGTGTGGAGGGGGTATATCGTGGTCGACAGTGGCAGACGATTAAATGGCCTTGGCAGAGGATAACATTGGAAGTGGTTTTTCTCCAAACATGAAAAACAGTCATAAACCAAGTCATAAAGTGCGCAGTAGATAGAGGATGCACCCAATCACTCAGCTCATTTAATGGCCCAGTGTGTGGATGCAATCTGTGAATTATCGTACCAATTCACCATTAGGGCGAGTACTGTGGTGATCAATAATAGGCCATAATGTAGAGGAGGATTAAGCTTTAGCTAGATAATAGCCCATCACAACATCATTCTGTTCCAAATGGTAATATCTCAGAAAAGTATATTAAAAATTCTGTTTCTGGTGTGCATACTTAATTTTAATTTTTTTTAAATATTTCAAGCAATGAATAAGGTTCTATAGATTCAAGTATTCATTAAGCCTACATAAAACTTTTCAAATGTGTTCGGAATTATCCTGCCACATAATATATGGTAACAAGACAGGAGATCCGATTTCTTTGTTACATTTTATTTTAGCTTTAGAAATGTTCAGCCTTTGTAATTCTTAAGCTACTTGCTCTTGATTTTCTTCTCCAAAATTCTGGGAGTTGAACTATTTTAAAGAGCACAAATAAAAAGCAAATGACCCCAAATAAAATTGTAACTGTAGCATTTTGACTTTCACACCTACGCTTGGAGTCACCTGCAACATTATCAGTTGGAAGGTAGGTGAAACTGCTATCTTCTTTCCAAATCATATTCAAAAGCACTCGATCTTTGTACTTTTAGATTACAGAAGAAGTAAGGTTAAAAACAACAATGGCATTTGCTTAAAAACCCGAAAAGCAGTCAATAAATATTAACTCTGCAAGTACATATTTATATCATCCGAAACCAAAATTTGCCAAACAAAGATTGGATAAAATGAAAAACTTCCCTTTTTCTAGTTTGGTGTATCTAAAATTTATCTTCATAAAAGAAAAAGTCTGATCCAAATGTAAAGTAAATTAGATATCTCTTAAAGCTTGTAAGTCCCAGATGTTAAAAAACACAGGCTTTGATCTAATCGGGAGTTTTTCTTTTAAAGTATATTCTTCAGCAGAACTCAAAGTGCACTATAAATAGTCAATATAATGAAATTCTAAAGGCATTTCCTCATTTATTGATTATTACTTTCTGTTTAAATATTCTTTACAAATTCGGTTCACTTTGTCTTTAACCATACAATCCACTGATTCGTTATCCTTTTTACTATGGGAGCACCATATAGGTAAGGCAACACCACTCACTATGAGAGGCAACACACGAATACTACCAAGCCTTACTCGGGAGCACAATACGTTAACCACTATACAATCTGGGCCTTACTGATTATATAGAGCAGGGGTTCTCAAACTTCTTATGCCGCAATGCCCTTATGAATTTGAAAAGCGAAATACGTTTCAAAGTTGGCTTAAAACGGTGTGAAGAATAAGAAGGGACAGAAAAAAATATTGAACAAATGTTCTTTTGTCTTTAATGCAATGAATAAAACTATCTGGTTGAAATTTTTATTATTTCCTTTGTGTTTATGAAAAATTTAGCTAATTTTATTCTTAAATCACTTATCCTCAATTATTAGAGCGAAATACGCTCGTGATACCCCAGGGTGCTTCATCACCCACTTTGAGAACTGCGGTTACAGAGCATGGAACTTGAATTTCCAGCCAGTCTGAAGGTTATATCCAGCCCACAGGAATTAAAAATGCTTAAATTTTAATCATTTATATAAATTTATTGTATAAACAATTTCATTGAATAATAAATAATATTATAATAATGTATAAAAACATAAAATAATAAAATAATAGATATAATATTAATATAAAAATTAAATAATATATACAAATAATAATAAATTAGTTTAACTATAATAATAATTAAATTGATTTATTTTCATTTATATTTAGTTATTTATATAATTGAAATATTTATATATTTTAATAAATTACAATGAAGTAAAAGATTACCAATAATTTAAGTGCATTACTATTTAATTTCCACTTGATATAATACACACATAATGGTGGTTTCATTTTAAATTGAAAGCTAGGTATCTAGGAATTTTTTTCTTATTTAGATGAATTCAATATAAGAGGAATAGAGCTCATATTTAAGAGACTACGCATTATGAGCTTTACATATTGCTGCATTTTTTTCATTCAAACGCAGATTTCAAGACTTAATGCCATTCAGGCAGAATTGAATATTTTCGTCATTCATTTCAAAGTAAATTTTGAAGCAAGGAAGTCAGATTTGCAGCTTGAATTAGTAGAGATAAAATGTAACAACCACCTCAAGCAGTTGCATCTCAATGATCAAAAATTAAAATTTTTCAAATTGCTGTCGAAAGCAATTTTACCTAATTTAATATCTTACTCCCGGAAAATTAGGTTTCGTACTTGAATATAAGGATGTTGAACAAAAATGCAGTAGCAGTCATATTCACCACTCTAATATTTCCATTGTAACATTTGAATGCTGTTTTTAAAGTTTTAGATTAAACTACATTGACCCGCTTCCGCTATTATTGCTTAAGAGTGTAGATACAGATATAGCCATAATTCGAGGATTGAGCGAAGAGCTTTTAGAACTTGTTAAAACAGCACAAGTGTGTGATTTTATATATAAATGTATATATATGCTTAAATATATTTTATATAAAAACTAGATATATATATATTTAAATATTTATATGTTCAATATATTTATATTTTGTTCGTCATACATTTTATAAAATTGTATAAATTTACTCATATTCATATAATAAGTATATATATATATATAATATATACCTAAGAATATATTATAGGGAATATATATATCCTTATAAAATTTTTATATATAGTGGGAAATTTACCTATATATATATTATATATACTTTGTGTATTTGTATAAAGTTTAAAATATATATATTGGATATATAAATATTATTTTATAACATTTATATGTGTGTTTTTATATATATATATTTATATATATACTATATTATATATATATGTTATTATTATACACTCATGTCCATAAATTAAGGATAATTCAGAATCACACAGAAATTGAGCTCTAAAATAAAAATTTCACCTGTAGAATTATCACACACATCTTGAAGAAGAATATGCAAATTGCAGGAAACCACCAGATGGCGCGGATAGTACGTCACAATGACGAGAGTGTATGAAAGGGGTATATAAGGAATGGTAGCAAAGAAGTAAAATTGTTCACAAGCGCTTTAAAAGCCTTTCAGTGCAATAACCGCATAGTTATGGCACAAAGGAAGCATTTGGATGATTTTTTACGTGGTAGAATTATCGGACGACTGGAATGTGGACGTACCCAGCTGGAAGTATCCGAGGAACTTGGAATCGCCCAGAGTGTCATCTCCAGGCTTTGGCAACGATTCAAACATGATGGTAATGTGAGTAGATGTTACAGCACAGGTCGCCCCCGAGTTACTACGCCGAATGATGACCGGTATTTGGCAGTTACTGCCAAAAGAAACAGACGGAGCACAGCATCAGACCTGTCTCGTCAGCTCTCTTCAGCTACCGGTACGACAGTTTCAAGGCAGACCGTGTACAGACGCTTAGGGAACATTGGTCTATATGCTCGTAGGCCTGTCAGATGTGTTCCCCTTACCGCAACTCACTGTCGCCTGCGATTATGCTGGGCTAGAGAGCATGCATTGTGGACACCGCAACAGTGGTCTTGTGTGATGTTTTCCGACGAGTCCAGGTTCAGTTTACATTCTGATTCTCGCCGGACTTTCATATGGAGAGCGCCAGGTACCCGTTACCACCAAGAGAACACCATTGAACGACACCGTTACGGTGGTGCAGGATGGCTCGTTTGGGGAGGAATTATTCTTGGTTCCAGAACTGACCTGCATGTTCAGAGTGTAACGATGACAGGCCACATCTATCGGGATGTCATTCTGGAACAACATGTACGTTTGTTTCGGGGCGCCATGGGTCCTGAATTTCTGTATATGGATGACAACGCCCGACCTCACCGTGCAAACATTGTAGACGAATGCCTTCAATCGGAGGATATCACCCGTATGGATTGGCCAGCATACTCACCGGACTTGAATCCAATAGAGCATGTGTGGGACATGCTTGGCCGACGAATTGCAGCCCGTCAACCCCCTCCCAACTGTCTATCGGAACTTCGGAGGGCATTGCTTGATGAGTGGTGTAATTTTCCCCAAGATCAGATTGATAATCTGATACTCAGCATGCGTAGGCGTTGTAACGCTTGTATTGCATCGTCCGGGAGACATACTCCGTATTAACCATCATACTAACCATGTTATACTGTTTTCTGTAAATAGGTTCTTTTTTGAAATTTGCTCCAGGGAGTAAAAATCGCAATTTTTATTAATTATGTCAAACATATAGCATCTTTTTTGCTCTTTACCTTTTGTTTAATAAATAGACTTTACAAATAAGTCAAATTTGTTTTGCTTTTGTCTCTTTCATTGCCTGAACTTCATTATCCTTAATTTATGGACATGAGTGTTCGTTGAGATTAAATGATAAATTCTATTAAGAGAAATGCAAAAAAGTAATAAATAAGATTTCACATGACGGAACAGTTTCACACGTCTCTGCCCTTATCATCTTCAATGTTAATTTATAGTTGAATACACTGGTTACGGTTAAAACTAGAGTTCTTTAGTATTTTCCTAATTATGTTGTTGTTTCTGATGCCACTTGGTCAAACCAAATGCATACGCTACTCGTATTAAGACAAAGGGAAGCGCCTTTCGTTTAAACGAGCACCACTAGGATGAACGTATGACTTATGGTCAAGTGGGTCCTTGTAATGTAGAAGCAGGGACGAAGCAGAAGACCCAAAGGCTTGGCCTGTCACCCCCAAAGGTGTTGATTGATAACTTGGAAGACATTGCAACTATGAACATATTTTACGAGCCCCAGTCACCTTTAACGAACACTTCGAAGACGAGGATTGTAGGCTCAGAACCTGCAACACTCTGATTACGAGAGCGTTGCTTTCGCTGACTGAGCTTACGCAGTAGAACAGACTCCAGATGATTGGTTGGTTCTAGACTCTAGATTACTGTTTTGTTACACGAGAACCAATGAGACCGGGCCCTACTAATAAAAGCGATTCCGAATGGCTACGAAAAACCATAGCAATAGTGAGATTAGAACCTACGAACTTTGGTACCAAAGAGCAGTGTCCTACAATCGTTATATAGATAACAGGTGGAGAGAAATAGACAATGGACTTTACATTCACACAATGCAGTACAGCAAGCCAAAAATTAAAACTTTATAATGTTTTGCAAAGAGAATGATAGGAATTAAAATGGCTCATGCGCAAAGGTTTTTCGCGAGCAATTATACTCGCAAAATAAATTATTATTGTAGCTCTTTGCAGTTAGAATCTTTCCTGGTTTTTCTTTGTAGAGGCGGGTTTTGAAATGGTTGCGTCGCTTCTGCTTGAATTCGCAAGACTCAAACTCATTCTTTTACATGGATACGTTTTGCAATATTAATATCTGTCTTTATACTGTTAAATTCACAGAATTTTGCAAGGGGATCTAACTTTATGAATTATATAGTGTTATGGAGTCCACTGGAGATTGGATTTATATATAGGTGCCTGGTCGCGAAAAAGATTAACAAGCGTGATAGAATCTTTTAAATGTTACGAACATTATGATTCTTATAATGTTACAGAATCACTCCAGATCCAGTTTATGAAACTTCCCATTTAGAAGTCCAAACTGACATAGCACAATACTGCACTTGTATATAAACCGACAGTAAATTAGTCAACCGTGTAGCAGTTAGTATGCCTTAAAACTCCAGACAAATATAAAGCTTAACAATGTTTTGGCTTCCTACAGCAACTTTGTACAGTATATACGAAATTAATGCAGGGAAACCTTCATATTTATATATAGGATCAAATCTGATTCAATTAGATAACAAAGCCTAAGAGCAAGTTTGCAATTAAAATAAAAAAAATATCTACAATGCGAGAGAAAGAGTATGTTTTATATAAGTTTAATGTTCACACAATAAAAATTCCAGTCCAGTCATTTAAGAAAGGACGTTTTCTAAAGTATCTCACACTTTATGTTTTCCTGAAAAAAACCTTAATCCATTTTGTCGTGAAATTAAATTTAAGTTTTAGAAACAAGAACAACCAACACTGAAATGAACTGCAATTTGAATTAATTTAAGAGAAAGCTAAAAGGTAGGAAATTCCTGAATAAAGTACTCGTCCTTATTAAACAGAAAATCAATAGCTCGTGATATCCGCAAGAGTGATTTGCTGATTCTGGGACATTTAATTAGATGATTAGAGAAAATTGAGAAAACTTTTCAGCAAACGTGTCATTGTGAGAATGTATTATACATGAAAAATGTGCAGATTCTCACAGAAGATTCAAGAAAAGCAAATTAGCTTTTATTCAAGATATATCATGTATAATTCTTCTAAATTGTTAATGGCATTTTGTGGGCTTGTTTTCTGTATCATGGCTACTTTAATACCTTGGAATATACATATTACTTAGGTTTGATTAAAAATGATTATGAGTTCTAATGTTCGTATTGATATTATTCAATATTTTCGAGATGCTTAACACATTGTGTGCTGGTACATTTCGCAGCGGAATTGTACCGGGAGCGGGCGTTTTGCGCGTAAATTTAATTATTCAGTTAAATCTCAATAGATCAATAGAAAATTATTTAATTTTTTAACCAACTTTCCGTACTTTATATTGAAATATATAAACAAATATATATACATACAAATATGTTATGTAAATATACATATATATAATATCATTTTCGCAAGGATAAATAAAAAGTTAATTTTAAATCTGTAATATAAGGTGTGCGTCCGTGTGTTGGAAAGGTTCATCGATAAAAAGAAAATATCGATACAAATTATTTCGGTCGTAACCGCATTTCATATTATGTAAATATATTGAGTCAGCCATGATATAAATTAACTTCCCCGGTAGGCTCAGGTGCTTTTGCCTTGTCTCTTATTTTGATTTCTTAAAAATTTTAATGCCTTATATATATATATATATATATATATATATATATATATATATATATATATATATATATATATATATATATATATATATATATATATATATATATATATATATATATATATATATATATATATATATATATATATATATATATATATATATATATATATATATATATATATTGTCGTTCAATCTGGACGAATAAAATCCATGAAATTTACAGCAACATTTTCAACATTTTCCATCAAGAGTTTTGAGAAGCTTAACACATTGTGTGCGGGTACATTTTGCAGCGGAATTGTACCGGGAGCGGGCGCTTTGCGCGTAAATTTAGTTATTCAGTTAAATCTCAATAGATTAATAAAAAATTATTTAATTTTTTAACCAACTTTCCGTACTTTATATTGAAATATATAAACAAATATATATATATATATATATATATATATATACATGCAAATATGTTATATAAATATACATATATATAATATCATTTTCGCAGGGATAAATAAAAAGTTAATTTTAAATCTGTAATATAAGGTGTGTGTCTGCGGCTGTGTTTCCCAATGACCGCACGCCTCGTTTCTGTTCCTGCTCGAATTATGTTACTGGAGCAGGTATAGTGGGTTCCTTGAAAACCTGTCTTGCTGGCAATTAATTATTACAGCGATAAAATTCTGGACAATATATTTATTATTTACAAATTTTTTGAGCATTTGTACATTGAACTTCATTAACCACAAAGCATGGTTGAAAAAAACACCGAGAATAACCAAATAGTGCCCAGCGGAAAGCACCTCTCTCGGTCTCAGCTCTCCTTCAGGAAAATCCCTTCTCTCTCGTTCCGAGCGGGCATCCCCTCCACTGCTGTTCGCGAGGGCCGAGTGGACTCCCCCACACACACACTTGGTCAGGCTTTCGCCTTCATGGGAAAATGTCCTCCGCAGCTGGCGCGGGCAGAGTGGCATCCTCCCCCCTCCTGGCAAACTTTCACCTCCCTGGAATAGGGCTTGTCTACCCTCTCTCGATGTGTCCGGCTTCGCTTCTTAGCGCCGTAAAAAAATGCAGGTGTCCATGTAACACAAACTCGAGTCTTGAGCCTAGTATTACAAACTCAAAATTGATATTTTTAATCAACTTTCCCGTTTCGTGGTTCTGCATAAACTGATGTAAAAACTAGTTTTTATTTGTCTAAATTTTTTCCAGAATCTATGCAGTAGACAAGAACATTCGACTTCGTTTTCCTGTATATACCGTTATTTTTGTACGCACAAAAAATATTGTTACACTAACCAGTACTAGTACTGACCCGCACTCAAGTATCAATCATCAGAAAACGTACTAGTACATATCCCGCATACAATGTGTTAAAAAACTAGAAATTAGTATGCTTTCATCAAAAATAATAAAATTTCGCCACAAGATAAAATCTTTATGAACATGAATTTGGAAACCTGTAGTAAAAAATAACACACTAATTTCAAAGATGGAGCTGAAATTCAAAATTTACATGTCAAACTTTAATTTCTTATTAATCACTAATAAGAAAGTCATAAAAAATCACTGCATGAAAGGAAAAAGATAGTTCAGTCTGATACTTCGCACACTTCGCGTGCGGGCAACGTATTTTTACGCTTTTAGCAGTCTGTCACTGGGGCGCGGGGATCACGTAAAAATACGTATTTAGTAGATTTGTGGTGGATAAGCGCTAACCACCACAAATCTACTAAATACGTATAATTATATGTATGTGTGACATTCTATGCATGTTGCGTGCTTTGAAATGCAACGCTTTGCATTTTTTCTTTCCACAAGTTATGATTGTCGAGTTACTCGGTCTTTTGTTGCGTTATTTCGTCTTCCACCGAATTCCTAGCTCCAGAACGTACAAGTCGTGTTTTGCAATTCGAAGCTTGGTTTTTTTTATTGATAAAATGAACCGTTGGGACAAAGATAGTGATGAAGAAATATACGCTGACAGATTATCGGACTTTCCTTTTAAAAATCGTTTATTTTTGTGACTTCGGAAAAATATTGTTTCTTTTTTGTTAAATAATCATAGAGTATATATTAAAGTGTAAAATAATAAAAATTTCGTTCATAAAAACAAAGTAGTTTTCGATTTACTGTGATTTTTCTAAATAACTAAACTTTTGCACAATTCGCGAAAAAACGCCCGCTGCACGCGTATGGTTTGATTTGGAGAGCTACGGTCTACTTTTTTCAACACGAGGGCTAATGAGACCGGGACCTACAGCTTGAAGCCGATTCCGAACGGCTACTAACATCCATGCCACTGTGGGATTCGAACCCACGAACAGCGGTACCGAAGGCCAGTACCCTAACGAATCGGCCATCGTTCGGCCACTGCACGTTAAAGTTGGCAGTGAAGTATACCCGCATTCCAAAAATTAACACTAAGTTTTATTACTGATTTATACTCATATTTCATATACAGATTTTATGTACATTATTTCATATACTGATTTTATGTTTCATATTATGATTTTATATACTGATTTATACTCATTTATTTCAGATTTATTCACAGCTCAGTTGCTCTGTGAATAAATCTGAATAAAGGTACCTTAATACAATTATTAATTCTTAAATGTATTCAATGTGTTATATTTTATTCATAAATCTGAAACATTGATGTTAGCAGTGAAACTTTAAGTCATATAAACAACAGACTTAGAGAACCTAGAGTTCACCTATACAAGCAAAGATATGTTGTGAAAACGAGCTATAATAAGGTAATTTCTTCACGGCCGTACAACAGAATGGGGTCATTATGGTACTCGCTAGGATTTCGCCCATCGAAAACCTAGCAGACGAAAAATAGATGTAATTATGAGACTCAGTGCTGGAGAGCAGTTTGGAAGTTAGTTCTTTATGATGAAAAGCAAACTCACGTCCTTGCCCAGTAATTGTTTGTTGGCGTCCCGTAATGGAAAACTCGAGTTTTTTTCCTCTCTTTCTCATCAAGGAGTAAGCATTATTTTTTTTTCGGAAGAGTTAACGCTACAGCCTCCTCTTTTGAGGTCGAAAAATCACTAATGCCTGCAGAATTGCTGATTCCTTTATTCATTGTTTTCTGCGAAGTATTAGAAGGGAACAAAAATAGCTTTCTGCTTGTGTAATTAGATATTTCCAAACTGTTTTTATCTCTCTATATACGAGATGCGGTTAAACGATAACTCCACAGCGCATTAAAGTGTTCTTGCAGTTCACACAGTCATAAAATACTACGAATCAGGAATTTAAAATGTTCAGTCTTTAATATATAATATACACTAGCATATAGCCCGTCATATGATGGGATCAGTAAAATTTTTAATTTTCCAGAATTGTAGAGTACCCTATGAGGCAGGTAAAAAAAAGGTTTGTTTTTTGGCTGAGAATTATCTGGCACACGCTCAATAATTTGTTTATCTTTACTGACCGCATGTTATTTGCCAACTTGTCATATTGCATGATAGGTTGGGCAGCAGAGGTTTTAATATTGACAGTGATTATTTTGCGATATATATGAATGAAGTCCAAAATTGAGCGATTCGGTTATGTATAAAAAACAAACACACAAACGAACGAACTTCTTAATTTTCAAAGATATATAACTTAAACGCTTCATACTTATTAGTCCGTGATATAGACTCCTAGATTTTTATGAAAAGAATTTGTTGTTAATACCGGTAATAAAATTCTCGTTACAACATAAAATAATCGATGATTAAATTTAAAATCACCACATATGTACCTAATCTATTATTTAAGCCCAATATAAAAGAAAACTATTTACGTAATATCTAAGTTCAGAGATAGAACGTATGAAAATTATGCAGACAATATTTAAATAATTTAAAATAAGAAATTATTAAATGAGATAGTTAAAGGAATAATGCTAGAATAAAATGTTATTTTCATAGATATATAATTTTCAAAGATATATAACTTAAACGCTAGATATTTATTAGTCCGTGATATAGACTCCTAGATTTTTATAAAAAGAATTTGTTGTTAATACCGGTGATGAACTTTTCATTGCAATAAAAAATAATTGATGATTAAATTTAAAATCATCACATATGTACCTAATCTATTATTTAAGCCAAATATAAAAGAAAATTATTTACGTAATATCTAAGTTCAGAGATAGAACGTATGAAAATAATGCAGACAATATTTAAATAATTTAAAATAAGAAATTATTAAATGAGATAGTTAAAGGAATAATGCTAGAAAAAAATGTTATTTTCATATACTTTTGTGATAAATTGATAAATTCAATCGCCTGCTCTTAACCGAGGAAAATAGGGCTTGAAATAATGACATTACACTCTCGAAAAGGAGGGAAAGGGTGGATTTCGTAAGTTTTAAAGACGACAGTATTTTTTGCTGTGATATGAAGCATATTTATACTAATTTATTTTAGAATGGAATCGATAGTTTAGGAGAAGATAAATTTTACTAGCTTTGAATTTTGCTAACCCTAACTCATCAAGAATCCCATATGGATGCCTCTATCCATTCCAGGTTCAATCGCTTCATAGATTCGAGGATAGACGGACATATAACTTAAATTATTATTATATAGGGGATACGTATATAATAAGGGAGCTACAATATTGCGGTCGAGATATGTCACGGGCGACTTTCACCTAATAATGACGTCAGAAGTCGCCAAAGATGGGAATTTGGAACCATAAATTCCTATCTTCGTCGAGTCATAATGACGACTTCTTACATCGTGGATGTTGTTTGTAACACATCTGGACTGCAATACGGTAGCACCCTAAATCAGTGCTAACCATTAAATAAACTAGAAGTTCCAGAGAAAAATTATCTACACTTTTCATAACTTGTTATTGTTGTACTTGATATTGTGTTCACTGATTTCTATCGTAATTCCTCAATTTTTCGCCCTACTGTTTCACGTAGATCACTGTTGTTCCATTAAACGTTTGCACCAATGAGGAACAACTATCAATGATTAGTTGTCTCTGATCCGATGATGTGATAAAGAACAGAAATTCATTTTAGACTATCATCGTAGTTTGGAGAAAGTGCATTATCCCATAAAAACTTGTTTTGTCGATTGAGAAATTTAAAATTGAAATATATTATTAGCAAGAATGCCGTCCTAGCGGATTATTCTAACTTATTTCCACAGCTTAAAATAATTCAATATTTCGAAACTTAAAAATAAGGTTCTCAGAAAATAAGTTATTTTAGCGTAATGTCAACGCAATTCGTGAATTAATCAATACATATGTAATGGGTAAAAACATTCTTCACGATCGCACGATAGAAATAGTCCATAATTTTAATTACCAGGGCTTACTTCGTAATGTAAATTATCGGGACGAGAAAGGCACTCACTTATAACACAAGGCCATGTGTAATACTTTATAAAAATCCTTTATATCCATATCAATGTTGGAGAACTGACGGACGCGTTTTACAATGATCCCTCGTTTTTCGCGGTTAATGTAGACCAGAACCTTCCACGAAAGCTGAAAAACAGGTAGGGGTTTTGCCCCTAGGAATTTTCGTGTATGCGGGTACAAGAATGTTTTAAATATGTAAACAGTATTTGTACTTCACAAATTTAAAACAAAATTTACAACAGCATACGTATTTACTGAAACGTGTCAGTGCTTATTAATAAGGTTAATTACAAAACCTTATAGAATAATAAACATTTATCAACATTGCTTTCTGAGAGAGGCGAAGAGTCTTGTCTTCGTGGATGAGGAGAGGTTCTCACCTGACTTTTCTCACCTGAAGTTTTAGACTCACTAGGTGACTCTTCTGCTGGAGGCGCTGTCGGTAGAGTCAGGGGGCTTTACCTTGGAGAGAAACATGGTGATGAGTAGTTGTTGCCTTTGTTTTTCCTTTTCCTTCAAAATTCCCCTGTAGAAGGACATAACCCCGTCAACGCGATTTCTGAACTCGACAGCTCGAACCATATTGTCGCCAATGTCTTGTGCAAATTCTTTCCATGTTGCACAATTGTTGCAGATCCTCCAGGGTTTCAGTTTGTTCTTCGTCTTCCTCTTCATTTTCTTCCTCACTTGCAGACTTTGTCATCTCAAGAGCCTGTGGTATGTACTCTGAGTCAACTCATCTCTTTGTTTGACATGCAGGGATCCTTCTCTCTCACATATCAACATGAAACAACGCTCCTTTCCGCAATGTGGCTGCCGACATGGTTGTATTTCTTCATTTGTATTTTTTGATGAATATTTTGGAAAAACCCGTGAAGAACTGAAGCCGCAAAACATGAAGTACATAGTGGCGAGGGAACACTGTACTTAGACAACATACAAACGTGCCTCTGTTGGATCTACGAAAATGCTGTCTTGAGTTTTGGTTTGGTTTGGAGTACTAAGGTGTCCTTTGTTGCTACAGGAGGGCTATGAGACCAGAACCTACTGCTAAAAGCCGATTCTGAACAGTTAGAAACATCCATGTTAGGAACATGTCAAAGTGGAACTCAAGCCCACGAACTCTGGTACCATAGACTTAAGCCCTTCGGCCATCGTTCGGTATACAGTCTTGAGTATATGTGTATGATTTCTCCAGAGGAAAAGAAGTTTTAAATTAGCGCTTCTTTTGTCGTTTGTTAAACCATTAGTGGAGAAAACGTCAGCATTAAAGTTGCAAAGATGTTTCCTTAGAGGATTTACAGCTGGATTAGAGAAAGGAAAGAAGGGGACATACTTAGTAATTATTAATTCAAATTTCTAATTTTGGGTAGTATGGAAGGAATGACAATATCAATTATTCATATTTTAAACTTATTTTGGGTGGCTAGAAAAGTTAAGATTAAGAAAAGTAGAACGGGAATTGGTAAAGTTTTAAAGAACTATAAGGGCAAAAATTATATATGTGTGTGTATGGCTAGAAAAGTTAAGACTAAGAAAAGTAGAACGTGAATTGGTAAAATTAAGAACTATTAGGGCAAAAATTATATATATGTGTGTGTGTGGATAGAAAAGTTAAGATTAAGAAAAGTAGAAAGTGAATTGGTAAAAGTTTAAAGAACTATAAGGGCAAAAATTATATATATGTGTGTATGTGTGAGAGAGAGAGAGAGAGAGAGAGAAAGAAGGAGATTGTAATGTTTAAATTTATCTCTCATTTGCTATTAATATGTTATTAATTTTATAGTTTTGATTACTTAAATAGGCTGGTATTTTGATAGTTATTCAAAATATAAATTAACATACTATAATATATTTTATCATTCTCTGAAAAATAAGAAACTCTCATGCATTGAAATTTAATATCATAAGATAAAGAATGGCGAATAATCCTTAACAGGCTGTTGACCTCGAAACTTTGAAGCGATAAGCTATTTTTTGCGACGACCTATTTATTATTGGGCAGCAATGCTGATCGCACCCAAATCGGTCACTTGCAGTACGCACTGAAGGCACTCCTTCAATGATCAATCATGCGTTCATTTCCAAGAAATACCTCGCTCATTAACCGTTTAAATTCCGCCGTTTTACAGTAATTGCCATACAAAAAGTGACTTAATGTTAAGCCTTTTTACCTAAGAAGATAATGACAAAGTAAGAATTTAAAATCTCATTAGTTATGTCAAACAATTACTCTCATTTTTTATGTAAACTAATTTACTACGGAAATCTATATATGCAAATAGTTTAACATAAAAATACTTAAGAGCATCAAAACAGATTTCTTTAAAAAAAGTTTTTTTATTCTATGTACTACAGGTGTTACTTTATCATAGACTTATTTAGATTTCATGCTTCTTAGGTGGTTAGGAGAGCTATGGCCTACTTTTTTGCTACATGAGGGCTAATGAATCCAGAATCTACTACTTAAAGCCAGTTCCGAACGGCTACTAATGTTCATATCAATAATGGGAGTAAAACTCATGAATTGCGGTACCGAAGAAAAGAGCCCTACCCATTAGGACATCATTCAGCCATGCTGATTGAAGATGTTTATTAAACATGAATTTTTATGCAAATATCTTCTAAATGTTTAAGGGGTGGATATATATTTTGAATTTATTTAAAGATCAAAGTAAATTATTAGGTTATTGGTAAAGATTCTACCCAAATTAAGAATACAATTTATGATTTTATTCTGATTATAGATAGGATCTCTATCAGACAGCATTCTGATCTGGTTGCTGTACATTTGATCCTTAAATCAAGTGTCAGCAGAACGATAGCCGATTGGTTAGGGTGCTAGCCTTTGGTACCGGAGTTCATGGGTTTGAATCCCACTGTGGCATGGATATTCGTAGCCGTTGGGAATCGGCTTTAAGATGTAGATCCCGGACTCATTAGCCCTCGTGTTGCAAAAAAGTAGACAGTAGCACTCCAAATCAAACCAAACATAAATCAAGAGTCACTGTCTACATTATATTTCATAAAACCTCTCTTGAGATCCATACTTCCATCGCGGTAACACATCGTCGTAGTTACATTGGTGTAAAGAATAGTGACATCTTGTTAATCTGTGTGCATAATTTCTACATGTTTACAGATTCATTCCGATCATGATAAACCTCCCTCGAGATCCACACTTCCATCGGGGTAACACATCTCCGTAGTTGCATTGGCGTAAAGAATAGTGACATCTTGTTAATCTGTGTGCATAATTTCTACATGTTTACAGATTCATTCCGATCATGATAAACCTCCCTCGAGATCCACACTTCCACCGGGGTAACACATCGCCGTAGTTACATTGGTGTAAAGAATAGTGACATCTTATTAATCTGTGAGCATAATTTCTACATGTTTACAGATTCATTCCGATCATGATAAACCTCCCTCGAGTTCCACACTTCCATCGGGGTAACACATCGTAGTTGCATTGGCGTAAAGAATAATGACATCTTGTTAATCTGTGTGCATAATTTCTACATGTTTACAGATTCATTTCGATCATGAATAAAAAACCTAAATTTGAACAATCCCGTTTACATAAAGAATAATACATTTGGTAGTTAAAAACGCATAAATCCAAAGTCCTATATCGGAGTAACAAAAATAACAATAACTGCATTCAATATTGAAAAAACTAAATCCAAAAAGCTAATATAAAACACAAAAAAATTATTCAAAAAATTCTAAATATAATAAAAAATTTGTTCCGCATCATTTAAAAATGACCTACCAATCATAAACAAAAGAATACTGTTTAATTCTAATGAGTTCTAATAAACCTATGAAAATATTTTAATACATTACATTAATGATTACTTTTAAGAAATATTTAAAAACATCTAAATTCATTAAACATAAATAAAAAAAGAAAAGATAATCTAAAAAAAATAAATAAAAAAGAAATCAGGATTAAAAATCATTAAAAACTTCTATATATTAAAACATTGCAAAACAAATAGAAAATGAATTACTATGAAAAACTAATTTTAATAAAACGGCAAAAACTTGAAATTTTCTAACAACCATCTAAATACATGGTCATTCTACTTGATAGAAATATCGAACATCAATCGCCGTAGTTGCATTGGCGTAAAGAATAATGACATCTTGTTAATCTGTGTGCATAATTTCTACATGTTTACAGATTCATTTCGATCATGATAAAATCTTTCACATTTGACCTTCAAAACAAGGAGAAAATTACTGTTTGTAACAGATTTCGAAATACCTCCCTTACGTTGTCCGTACTCATGCTAGATCAGTGGTTGACAATAACATTTTAGAGTAATCGCGCAGGTTTAAATCCCTTTTGGATTTGCTTAGAAACCTGAACAGAGATTAGAATTTTGTTTCGAATCTTACATTTGTTTATTGCTCATAAATAGTCTTTTCTGCTAAACATGAAATCAGTTTCAATAAATCCGTAAATAAAAAAAAAGAAAGAAATTGCACATAATAAAAATAAAATTGAAAAAGCGTTATTAATACACTGAGAATTTTAGAATACATTTTTCATCAGAGTTTAAGAGAAGGATGACCATGTTTCTGGTCACCAACTTTTTATCTTAGAAAATTAGGCAGTAGCTGCCATTCGAACATAGTTATCAAAACGTACGAGTCATTTTTTTCTCTGTACTTGTTTTTGAAAATTCCTTGCAATAAAAAGTAACCTTATACAAATTACATAATTAATGCCAACAGCGGGGCACTAATAATAACTCGACGCAAAACTGACCAACCATCTGTAACTCGCTTCTAGTCCTACCGTGGTTAATTTTGTCTCATTCAAGTCTAAACGGTCGCGAAATAAGCACGCCTTACAAATTTAGAGAGATATCGGAAAGAACACGAAGAAATCAAACATAATTAATCACTGGTTAAGTAATCATTCGTTCACATTCAAACAATCATTTCAAGTAACCGACCCGACCCCTCACAGAATTAAAAATAACATTAATATCAAACTAGGCCTATAATTTTAATTAACTTTGAACGATATAAAATATACCTATGCTATTAAATTAAATCCCATTAATTTTGTTGATTCGAATAAATTAACACTAGATTTACGGACCGAGCCAATTTGACAGATTAAAAATTTGATTACTATACATACATATATATATATATATATATATATATATATATAACTTTAATATCACTTTTCAAAAACATACGTTGGTTTTTAGTTAAGTAATAAAATATATGTAAACTTTTATTCTTGTTCCCCGCAGACCACTTCATTTCGCTTTATTAAATGTGGTATACCAATTTTCACGGTTGTGAGCCAATTTGACTCAAAGAATGGTTTAACTTTTAATCGCATAACATGCAATTTATTAGTCGACTCAAGTAAATATTTCACAAAAAGATTTTATTTTCCAATTGGCGGAAGAGCTAAGAAGTAAATATAGAGAAGTTGAGAGCACTTCCATTCCAGTGACAGAAATTCATGCTACTGACGCACGAAAGAATTGTCAAGTTCAACAATCATGCAAAAGAAACGAGATGAAGAAATCATTGTGCTAAATGTAATAGAAATGTTTGCGGAAAATGTGTTTCAAAAAAAGATGTTATATGTAAAAAATGTTTTCCATGAATTTTTTGATAATAAACATTTTATTTAAATTAATTTGGAACTATTTTCTTTGCAAAAAACTTAAATTTTCTTGTATGAGTCAAATTGGCTCACTTCAGAAAAATAGGTATATGATCAACATCCGTAAATCTAGTGTTAAATCGCATTACGTTGGGTCTGTTAAGATCATTTTACTTTCATTTTCATAGAAACTGTTCAGAAGTTTCCTGTAACTCAGGCAAAAGAACCCTGCTCTTAAAGAAACGATTCTCCACTGGTAAAGCCTCGGAAATTCCAAATACTTTAGCTAGTCTCTAATAAAACCAGTTGCAGGGCAATGACTTCTTTGTACACCTGTTTCTTTCACAATAAAATTTCCGTAAGAACTTGTTAAAAATCGAATAGATAAATGATGACTGGGTGATATAAAACTTCATTCTCTTCACACAATATATGTGAACTTCTGTTTGCAATGAATCATCATAAAAAGACTGCCAGAGAATAAAATCATTATGCTACAATATAAAACACAACAAACAGTTTCTCTCAATATGTTTGGTATATTAGTCCCCAAAAGTGGAAAGACTAGTGACGCATTTCTTACGAAAAGATTTCATATATTGTGAAAACAGGTTTCTACCCATGGTGATAACAGATGACCCACGTTTGGAAAGTTCAAAACTCCAAAGTAAAGAAAATACCAGTGAACACTTTTTTTTCAAAGAACAGGCAGATACTATCAAGATGCCTTATTTTTCTGAATAAGGTAATACATAAAAATAGGTATATAATAAAATGCAAAGCCAAAATGAATAAGGCATATATACACTTTTATTGACTTTACAAAATTTTCAGTATCATAACAGAATAATTATTACATTCAAATTAAAAACAACGCTATTTCCAAAGATAGGTTTATTAATTAATCCAGTTTAAAATAGTTTATATAACTATATTATGTTCATCTGTGATTCCCGCCTTAAATCAAAAATTCCTAGTGCTATCCAAACACTAATACATCAGTCTGTGATCAATATAACTATGCAAATAAATAATAACACTATAAAAATATAATGGCTTCTCTCTATTTTTTCTAAATAAATGGTTTTCTTGAATAGCAAATTTATTTAACACTAAACACATCAGCACTTGATACATACCTATTTCTACCATTGACCGGACTTTATGTTTCCTGATTGAATGTTTAGACGGACCATGGATATTAGGAATAAAACAAACAAATAAAATTTATTATAATCAAACAAAATTGTATATTGTCATTTTTATGTATCGCAAACTCAAAAAATAAGAATTTTTACAAAAAAAAAATACCAAAAGGTAAAAATTGCTTTTAAAACAAATTATTATATTGAATATTCATTATCTTTATTAAATAATAAAATGTATTATAAGTATTCATTAAATACAAACCAAAGTTTATGAAGTCAATTATTTTCACACCGAAAGTAAAAGAAAAAAGGGTAGATATTTTCAAAAAAATCTTTGTTTAAGAAAAAACTTAAATTATTTTTTATGTAGTATTATGTATACCGTGGTACCTGCATGAATGTACACTCTGCACACCTACTAACCATGATCCTGTACGTGTGTGTGTGCGTGTAGAGCACATAATTTAACTCACTAAATCCAAAGACTGAAAATTAACAACCATTCGGTGGGGAGCGAAAAATTTCGTTGTTTAGCTGCAAATTATCACTAGGTAAGTCCAATAGGTCTCATCACCATTTTCAATATCTGTCGAGGACAGTGCTGTGTACACTGAATAGCAAGTCGATAGTCTAATGCACAAAAAGTGTTTTTTCTCACAATCTAGACAAACGCTGAAATGGCAATTTAATTTTTACATCTACCCCGAAACTGTGTATCCTGGAATCCTCTTACATTATCTCCGTGTCATTAAATAGTTTTATAAGTTTGTATACCGATTAAGAGGAAAAATTAAATTAAAACTTGATTATTTTTCGAGATAACGTTTACGAATCAAACCCCCCATACACACACACACACACACACACACACACACACACATATATATATATATATATATATATATATATATATATATATATATATATATATATATATATATATATATATATATATATATGTATATATGTATATATGTATATATATATATGTATATATGTATATATATATGTATATATGTATATATGTATATGTATATATATGTATATATGTATATATATATACATACATACATACATACATACATATATATATATATATATATATGTGTGTGTGTGTGTGTGTGTGTGTAATGACTAATTGGCAACAGAATTAATAAAACTCTAGCATTCATTTTCATTTTCATCTTAATTCAGTACAGAAATTTATTCATTGAAAGTTGAAAAGGGATAGCACATGAACATTTCGGAATACTTGAACCTTCTCCTGCGAACTTACACACGTGCATCAGCGTAGAGGTATAAAAGTTGTTACATGATCAATTTTAGTTTATAAATTTTGTACCATGAATTTTTTTACTGTTTTCTTACTTGTAGATAGTTGCAGTGTAGAAGTACCCCGCAGGTGTATTTAAAAATGGCTAAAGAGCCTTGTTTCAATTCTCTGTGACCGAGTGTTTCATATTCTAGAACAGGGGTCGGCAACCTGTTTGTCCTTAAGGGCGCAATACTAAATTTGAAAATCACCGAGGGCGCATATTTTACAGATAATCAACAGGTATAAATAGGCATAAAAAAACAGATTTTTTATAACTTTATTTTGTTGGGGGCATACATAATGATACATATATTTCAGTGTGAAACTTGAGTGTCCATATTTTCAGCTAATTTCTTATAATTGGGGATTCCAACGTGTTTATAGCTGAAACTATTTCTTTTTTATTTTTAAATTCTTCAAAAAGTGAATCAGCAGCTTCTAACATGACTTCTTTCACTTTTTCTCCATCTGTAAATGGTTTTTTATTCTTAGCTAGCAAATGCGATATTTTATAACGCGATCGTTGCTGCTTTATGTTGTTGCAGTGGTTTAGTAAAAAACTTTGCTGGTTAGTTATTGCAGATTTTAAAGAAATAATTTTTTCCTTCTAATTTCAGAGTTCTTTGGATAGTCACTATGAAAATTGGTATGAACGGTCTTAAAATATCGTTCAATATTACTTTTCTTGGGAATCGCAACACTATTATTACACAACAAATAAATACATTTCCCTTTGTAATCAACGAAACAATATAGATGTTCCCATTCATCGTTAAAATAATATGTTCTTTTTCTTTTACATTTATCCATGAAGGGTTTTGAAAGAAAAGAATTATTTCGGATTACTTGGTAGTTTTAAATGCATGGTCTACGCGTGGTCTATTCGAAATACGATCACACACTAACAAAAAATGCGTGTGTGTTATTAGATACGCTCAAGGTTAGCAAACTGCTAATCTATGCACAATCCTAAACTCAACTGACTACTTGCTGTATATCGCCGTTTGACAAGAGTAAGTAAATCGCTCTGGCTATCATACATTTACATAAGTCCAGCCAGGGCGCATTAAAAATCGATCGGGGGCGCCATGGCGCCCGTGGGCGCCACGTTGCCTACCCCTGTTCTAGAAGATTAAAGATTCTTTTGGTAGGACTGTTCAAGTTCTATTAATAATTCTTCTTTTTGGACTGTTATTTAATTTTTTGTCTTTTGGATATCTCCATCATTTATTGAATCTAATCGATTACTTAATACGTCATAATGCATAACTTACAATTTTATTCATTGAATTACACACACAAACACATACATGTTTGTATGTATGTGCGTATATGTGTATGTCTGTTAAACCTCGGAAATAGCGACGGATATTTATATATAAGTAAATCAGTAAATTCAGCGGAACTAATTTTTTCAGCACCA
>CM063506.1:14961032-14986032 GCA_032207245.1 Pardosa pseudoannulata
CTCGTGTTGCAAAGAACAGACCGTAACGTTCCAAACAAAAATTAACCTAACCAACCACGTAGTGAAGGGGTAGGGTGGGGTATCTAACTGTCACATTAGGATTGTTTTGTAAACATATATATAAAGGATGCCATAATTTGGGGATATGAGTTGAAGGGGTAGATCCCCCCGAGTGGAAAAATTCTTGCTATGCTCCTGTCGATGACCAATAAGAACATAGCAGTATATTAACTGGTCAGTAGTGAAGGGAATGGGTCTGTGAATGTTATTCATTTGTATAGGAATTAAAACTCTGTACCAGATGTTAAAAATCGCATTGGGGATTTAAAGAAATTATAAAATTTATATTAATAACTCTGATTTTTTAGAATGTCTGAGATAGGTCTCGCTTCCCTAGCCCAGAAGAGGATCTAAGTAGTGACTAATTAGGGATAAGGTATGGGTCCTTACGGTAAAGAGCCCACAAAAACTGAAATATAGTTTTTTAGAGTCATAGTTTTTTAAATCTTTTTCATTAACAATGAATACTAATCGTATAGTAAAAGAAAAGTCAATATTGTAACAATATTGGTAATTTATAGTATATTTGTTTTATACGTTTTGAAAAAGTATTTTAGTATTATTTGGTAAATGGAGTGATAACATATTGAATTTAATGTGGAAAGAAACAGTATCCAAGAAATTTCAACTTGAGGTCACAGACTACTTTGTTCCTATTATCTGCGTTCTTTTTAGTTTTTCTTAAGATTGGCATTCTTCCAATTAACAAACGTTTTATGTTCGTGCCTGCTGACCCCGCTCTCGATAACATGGTGCTAAAAAGAAATCTTTACATTCAGTAGAGGGTTGACTGGGAATCCAAACAAAGTCCATGGACCGATAAACTGTAAGAAAAGTCTATACCGTTTTAATTTTGGACATAAAGATTTTGCCTCGGCTTACGCATTTGTATAACATTTTTGACAAATTATAATATGATAACATTTATACAATTTGGCAAAATGGCATGGGTGTCAAATACAAATATTCTATTCCTCCCATTGCCGAATGGTTAGGGTGCTGGCCTAACCATTCGGCCTAACCATAGGGTAGGGAACCAGAGTTCGTGGGTTCGAATCCCACTATGGCATGGATGTTCGTAACCGTTAGGAATCGGCTTTAAGTAGTAGGTCCCGATCTCATTACCACTCGTGTTGCAAAAAGCAGACCTTAGCTCTCCAAAAAACCAAACCTATTCCTCCCATTGGAACACCATTGTTTGCATTTAGTGGCTAAACTGGGACTCAAATGTAATGGTCGATGTGCTAAACAAAGTCTATTCGAAATAGTCTTTTTTCCCATTTTACTGTCTTCTCAACAACAACACAACACCTTGTAAAATTATTTCTGGTATTTTATTTCCCCATTAATTAGGGATGTAAAACAGCGAGCTTGCGTCTACTCTCGAAGTGAACGGAAAGAAAAATGTTTAAAGAGGCTTATAAAAGGCATTGAGAGGGAGAAACTTGAGACAAGAGGAAATAAGGCATGGCACAAAGTGTACCAATTGAATAAAGTGTATTGAAATTAAGAGTGAATACTGCATTATAGACGTGAACTAGACTTCATAATTTACTAGTATAAATTAAATATAAATTAATATATAATTGCTTATAGTCTGAAATGGCTGGACCGACACGCTTTCAGCGCATCTCATGAAAATTTTCGGGGATAATCTCTCTGAAAAACAATAATAATAAAAAGTTTTTCCCTTTAGGGAAGTTACAAGATCTATGTTAGGAGCAGAGATCTCGTTTCCAGCAGTGACCAGGGTATAAACGTGGACCAAATGAATTAGAGAACGCTGAATAGTACTAAACGAGCACAATTTTTCGTCAAGATAGAGCAAAATTCAAGGTGCACGTTATACAAACAATAACATTTGTTGTTTCCCATAATCACACGATATGCATTTCATAAGTAAACGTGTATTTAAATAATTAAATAAAAATGTAAATATCTTACTGACTAAAAGTACTGGTGAATCTATATTTGATTTCTGTTGTATTTCTTTTACACAACACTGCTAGTAACGTGATTTATTAACATTGAACGCCGAATTTCCAGCTCAAAGCACGATTTCCATTTCCTATTACATACTACAGCATTTGGAATTTAAAGCTGCAATATAACTAGGTCTACATCAAAGCTTACTCTCACATTGTTACAAAACTCTTTTTTCTTATAGTATGAAAAGGAAGAATAAAATACAATACATTGTAAAATACCCCAAGCAAAAAGGATGATGATGATGAACGAGGTACACAGTTTCAGTCCCCATCATCGTATAGTAGCTAAAGCATATCCCCCCCTCCCATATGTTATAGGATGGGGAATAGCAAGCGCATAGGACTTAATGAAGTCATCTTTTAAGAATTAAGTCATCTTTAGACTAACATTGAAAAATGTCAGATCTATCTTAATTCATTGGGTCCAAGTAGTAATTGCTTTAAAATCAAATAACTTATAGGTCAAATTTTAGGTTTGCGTTGTAGACTAGATATTATTTTTACGTTGTGAAGACCACCTTTGTTCAGAACACTAACGACCGAAATCAGCTGAGCTGGGTCCCACCTGCTTGACCAAACTAAAATAGCGAGGCGACGCAATGTCTGAGATGTTGAAAGTTCGGTTGGATAGGCGTCAGGTCCTGATCGGTCGCGGTAATGATTCCGGAGCATTGCCTCGAGAATTCCGGAACGGGACAGATAGAGAATGAGAATTCGACTAATTAATTAGCTGTAACCTTAGCTGGAGTTCTCAGGTAACTGGAATCGTGACTGACCAGAAAACGGTTGGTGGGACCGTAAGTGACCACTAGATATAAAAAGCTTAGATGTTTTGCGACTCTGGGCTTTTCGACATTTTTTATGTAAGTGCGTTGACCTCGTGGAGGCTTTCGCGACTTTTGACCGGAGCCAGTTTTTTAGGAATTACGTTCGGGAGACTCGTAAGGTCCGTTCATATAAGGAACGGCAGGGTCTCGGACACTGAACGGGGGATAGATTGGGTTCGCATTGCACCCTGGAAAGCCTTTCCATCTGTGAGAATATTTAATTCTTTTTTACGATTGTGATCAGCGTGGATATGTTAACCAAGCAACAATCCTTGACATTTCAAATTGTTTTGGGATATTAGAATTTCTTTGTATATAGCAATTATTTACTCCAGAAAATAAAAGAGATTTCCAATTCTATTAAGTCTGTGATCCTTCTTCACTCAAGAACATTGAAGGCGTCACAACGTCATTTTCCTTGTCAAAAACATGGTTATGTGCGAGTAAGTACGGTAAATAAATAAATAAAAATTAATATATTTCATTATTTACTACACCGATAAACTAATACTGCATAAAAATTATTTATTGTCCCCTGTTTCTTAAACATTTTTGCGTAAATATCTCATGGATAACAGAATTGATTTTTTGTATGACCTGAACTTACCTTTTTACATTACTATTTATGTTTATTAATATCTATGGCAGAACTCTAAAAAAATATATATTATCAGCATCTATTTTTAGTCCATTTACATTTAGGGTTAAGACCTTTAATATTTATCGTGAACAAATTTAACTTACAAAAAAACAAACACGAGATAAAGGAACTTTAACTATAATTCTTTTTCTTCTAAGTAGTTTTCATAGTCTATTTTCGATGACTGCCGCACTGTCTCGTTGCGTATATGATAAACCAAGACTTTTTGGCAACATTTTCTTAAATATTATATGCTGTATTTTGGGATAAACACTACATCGTTTGGAAAAAAAGACTCTGTAAACTCATGAATTATTAAAGAGGCTTTATCTTTTTAAGTCAGCAGGCATCCTAAAATTAGGATATTCACCTATGAGTTTTGTTAGTTGCCGATAAAAGACTGCATATTTTTTTTTTTTTTTGAAACAGCGTCATTTTATACTAAAGGACAAGTTTGGATAGAGCTTCCGAAATCTCTTTTTATCCCGTAGACTACTTAACACTAGAATTACGGGCTGAGCCAATTTGATTTATTAAAAATTTGATCCCTATATATATATAAAAAACTTTAATATCACTTTTCAAAAACAAACGTTGGTTTTTAGTTAAGTAATAAAATATATGTAAACTTTCATTCCTCTTCCCCGCAGACCCCTTCATTTCGCATTATCAAATGTGGTATACCTATGTATACTTATTTTCACGGTTGTGAGACTCATAGAATGCATATGGAAATAAATATAGTAATAAATATAGTATAAAGTAAAAAATATATATATATAAAGTTCATAAAGTATAGTATAAAGTAAATATAGAGAAGAAGTCGAGAACACTTCCATTCCAATGACAAAAATTCATGCTACTGACTACTATGGAAGAATTGTCAAGTTCAACACTCATGTAGACATGTAAAACAGATGTAGAAACCATTGTGCTAAGTGTAATAGAAATGTTTGTGGAAAATGTGTTTCATAAAGAGATTTTATGTGTAAAAAAAAGTTTTCCATAATTTTTTATTATAAACTTTTCATTTAAATTAATTTTGAACTATTTTCTTTGCAAAAAACTTCAATTTTTTTGTATGAGTTCAATTGGCTCAATTCATTAAAAATAGGTATATGATCAACATCTGTAAATCTAGTGTTAATGATTTTTTTTCTGTTCCGCTATCCAGTAAAGTAGAAGCTACCTGTGAAATCAAAATACATTACTCAATGATTTCTTTTCCGGTGCTCAAAAACAAAAACTAACATGTTTTTATTCTTGTTATAGTAAAAACTTTAATTTCTTTTTAATAAATACTGTTACATTCTTTGCCTTCCTTATAGATGGAAAATCGTCACAAGTCACAAGCTACCGCTCCTGTTTCTATCAGCTGCTTCAAAACAGTAAAGTCCTTGCAGCTTTGAATGTATACATAGAGTAAGTATTTGTACTAGAGGTAAATTCGTGATGAATAAAAAATAGAAAAACTACTCTTATTTCACTGCTGATATTTATTGGTAATTTTGACTATAATTGGTATTAAATTCATTAAACCGTCATTCATTACGTTACCAAAAGTTTCCGAGCAGAATTGGCAGAATTAAAATACACTTTTCCCGTATGCCACTGTAAGCAAAAATGTAAAGAAAGACAGAAAATAATTTAAGAGTTTTTCTGGCAAAGTTACCTTTTTGTTATAAAAAAACAGGGGATGTTCAAAAATGAGAGTCATTGTCGAGAAACCACTCATCACAATAAAAAATTCGGTGCATTAAAAGAAGTATTGGTGCCTTTGTTAATAAAAAAAGGCAATAGATATTGCATAGAGTAATATGTCAGGGTGTTACATGATTAAACTCATTCATGTTTCGCTGCTCTTGAGTCTCAATGGAATTTGCGCTCACTAGTCAATACCAACTACACTGCGATCAAATGTTTGTTCGTTTTCAAAAATGGCCACGCACTTTTAATATGATTTCAGCGTTCAAGAGATGTGAACAAACAGTATTAGTATCAAGCAGATTCCAGAATCACAAAAAAAAAAGACCCATCCTGAAGAAAGGCTTTTACTACATTTATAAGCAAAATTGCTGGTTACTAGAATTTTACTGAAGAATACAAAATCATACTATATTCTTAAAAGTGTTATCCTTTAGATCTCTGTATTCTGTATTAAGAAACAACCAAGAGACCGTTATTTTTAAAACAACAAAACTTGTGTAAAACCCGTGAAGGCGGTTTTGGAATAACTTTATCTGATTTAATCTGATTTTCAGATGTGTTTAAGAAGTGGACAAAACATTCAGACTAAGGCATTGTGTCTCTTGGTAGTTATATATCAATATATGCCATGTAAATGATAACAGTTAAATATAACATATTTTTTTCATAAATATAGTCTTATTACTTTTTGGACAGCTCTTTTAATAAGAGTGCACATCTGGCAGTTTGTCTAGAAGTAACACCAGTTTATAATGTTCATGATGCCATGGAGCAAAATCCTTCTCCATTTGGATAATCCTCAAAGGGAATTGGGTTTTTTTCTCTGTTTAGAGTACGTACCTCTCTGTTTCCTATCGATCTCCCAGAGGGAGCCTTTTCAGACCCGAAGATTTATCTTACTTATACTTTGTGTACATAGGGGAATGTTTCGAACATTTACCAAAGTTCGAACTCGGCAACCGGGTTTTAGTCTGACACACTAAACATTAGCTCTAGGAGTATGAGTTTGAACTTGAGACAACAGTAGAAATGAATTTCTAATACTTTACTGTCAATACATATACTGAGAATGTGAGTCATAGGGAGTATTTAATTTTCTTAACCTTTACTTTACTTCTATTCTACTGAAAGTTTACGGACTGTGTAGAGCAGCGGTAGCCAACAAATCGATTGTAAAGTAAATGGCGGTCGATCTTTGAAATTAAGACTAGAGTGTAGACAAATTCAATACTACTAACAGGTTACTGATTTCAAATTACCACTATTAAAATACTTCTTGCTTTTTATGTAGGTACATGTAATACATGGTACGTAAAGTGAAACATGGGGCGAATGAATTTTTATGTTTAAACATCAGGTTTTTCTCTATTCTTTCTTTTTCGGATAAGAGTTATTTATTGTGCAGTACTAGCAAGGAAATGTGAAACACATAGCTCCTGGGAAAATCCTAAAAGGAGTTTATGTTAGTCAAGACCAAGTTGGCCAGTAAGATCCGAATCTACAAACGATCTACATCATAGCAGACCGAACCGGCTAGACAGATCTGGCGAAGTCAAAAGTTCTTGTAATCATTAAATAAAATGCAAAGACAAAGGTATGAAGGCCGTTTTAAAGGCTTCAACCGTTATCCTATTAGATGTCTTTGTATAAGAAATTAGAGTGAAAGCCTGCAGCTCACTAGCCATAACTATGGTAATTTTAAAAGTTCTATTATTATCAGTATTCTAATGCGGATATCAATTATTTCCACTTGGTTGTATATCACTCGCTTCTACCAAGCCACACATACATATTGGTTCATTTACTATGGCAGCACCATATACGCAGCCAACATTACTCCTTAAGTTTACACAAACAATTAAAGTGAACCTCCTAATTTAGAAGCAGGGACCAAGCAGAAGACCCATTTGGCTGCCACATGATTAAAGTTTGGGACTTAAATACTGCCGCCAAGACTATTTCATGATGTCACTAAAAAGGCTTTGACGGTCCCTCAATACAATTCGTTAAGATTCATGTTTCACTAGAATTAGTGTATAAATATTTAATATTAAGTGAAAATATAGTTGTAATAATGGCAAGTATCAAACATTATCAGATTCTTAAATATACTATACAGTCATTAAAAAAATCTTCTTAATGCAAATTGTCCTCTCCTTTCTCAATCTATCTTTTTCACAAATCTGTTAGGTGTATATGTAATATATTAATAACAGTGGCGTGCGGTAGGTTTTCCTGCAGGGTGTGCAGAGAACATGGATTTTCCAACAAATCTTTAATTATTGAGACATCTGAGTTCTCCATTCTGGAACAGGTTATTTTTTATGAATATAAATTTAAAGATTACAATAAATAAAATATTTCCTACAAGTAGTCGAGTTATAACTATAAAAACAGCTACACTTATGAGAATTCTACTAGCACTGAAGCAAAACGTAGCACCACATCTCCCGCCGCTGCGGTGCCTCATCCGGATGCTCATGGGTGCCGACAAACCAACCGAACGTCTGTTCCACGTGCAGAAGATTTCGCTGCACGCTGGCACAATAGAGCGAACTGTTTCTTGTTCTCTCGGTGGATTAAATTATATTTATTAATTGTTTTTAACATTTGGAAATCATATAGTCTGCGAAAAACATCTCGACAATTTTAAAAAACAAAACCAGGGATATGGTGTTACATAATATAACTTATATACTGTCTGTAAGACACAATGAATGGTAAAATTGGGACTGTTCTGTTAAAATTTGTTTCTTTAAAACAAAATAACATTGTTTTTGAGCTAATTATTTCAATAAATATAATACATCACCGAAATTACTTTACCACACTAAAACATTTCACTTTATATTGATGAAATACTTCTTTCATATTTCCATGAAAACAAAATCTTACAATATATAAATTTAAACATTAACCATCTGCAATATCGTATGGCCAGTTAATCAGTTAAAAAACCAAAATCGCTTCAGCATGTAAGTCCCCGCTTAATAAACTGTACCTCCGGATGATTCTGAATGTCAAATGCAGGAAAAATAGCTGCACTTGCCTCAGTGCCATAGTATGCTGTTCTTCTCCAGTAGTCCATACATATAAACCATGATTTTCAATTTAGTACGCAGTGCGTACACATCAGACCTTCCTGTGTTCGTTTGCTTTTAAACGTGCTACGTGGTGCAGCACCTAGTGCCGCACGAACTGCGGGAATACTAGCAAGCAAATCAACATAATATTTGAATATATTACAAATAATATTTATTATATATCATATAAAGATAGGTAGACATAGGTGCAGAAAATTATTGTCCCTCATAATTTTGCCAGGGTGTGCAGTGCACACCCTGCACATATGGACCGCACGCCACTGATTAATAATATAAAAAAAAATAATTAAATATAAAAAAAATCTTTAAGATTTAATAATATATAGCATATTTCCATGTTTATTTATTTTTTTTATCAGAATTCAACTAGTATAACGTATTTTTATACCAAAATGTAAATCTCAGAAAATACGTACTAATGTAATTGTTGTACTTGTATCAAAATTCAGGGTATAAATTAAAGCACTAATATACCAATAAGACACCAAAAACCACCGTTCGTGAAATTAGTGAATGTATTTGACACCGCTTATGTAGTAGGAAATACAATATAATAATATTATGATGCCTAATTTTCATCCGGATGAAATGAAAAGGTGTTTTCCAGTTAGTTTTTTCCTGAAAATTATAGGAGATACCAATGAGATGAAAAGACACCAGGATATTTAAATCGAGGAAAATCAAGCAAGAATGACATGATGGCTGATTATTGCAGGAGAAAAAAGGAGAAGATTTAAGATTGTCACAAAAAAAACCGAAGTGTTTCAGTGACTAAACTTCGTCTCTCAAATACAATTGGGAAAGGTACGAGTATTTACACTATTCTAAGTAAATTTTAAATATTAATATTCATAAATTTTTTTCAAATTGTATAAATAAACTTAATTTTTTACATTAAAATAAAATATTTAACACAGTATAATATTTTCTCAATTTTTCTCTCATCTTTGTATTAAAAATTCTTAAATTTTATATAATTATCAATAATTATATATCTTCTAAGATATTAAAAATATATAAATATTAATAGTATATTATTTTTTTTTTTTTTCATTGTTCTATAATAGTATCTGTATTTTTATGTAAATTTAGTGCGGAGTTTGTTTTGAATGGCATCTTTTGTTTTGCTTTTCGTGTTTTTTAGTTAGACCCTATATAACAAACAAAAACTTTTTACTGTATTTTTTTCGTTTCTGTTGTGTTTGTTTTAACCATTAATCCGATGTTCTTCGTCTATGATAAGGTGTTCTAGCTTATATCGTTTCTCAATGACAGAGCAAAAGAGATACTTTCTCAAACAAAATGCAGGCATTGGGGGACGCATCAATTTTCTTCTTGTCAGTTTAGTTTTGACCGAAGTAATTTAAACTTTTAAAGAGCACACGAAATAATTGAGGGAACTGACAAAATTTTGTCAATATTTCTTTTGGAGCAAAAATCTTCAAATATTAAAATAATAAAGTGACATTACTCTTCAATTTTCAATGAGGAAAATATCAAAATAATCAGTATTAATATTATTTAGCTGATTTTTTTCTTCATTGTCTAGCAGGATCTTTTTATATTAATTATGGGAAAATTTTTGCATCTTAGCATGAATTTCTAAATTTCACTTTATTTCTTGTGATTTTTCGTTAATATACTTTTTTTTGCGCTGCATTTCGACCAGTTTACAAAATGTTATTTTTCTTTCTCTGCTGTATTGTTTTAAAAAGAGCAAATATATGCTATGTCACTATCTTTCAATTTCTATACGATATTTTTTGGTCTTAGATTTTCACCTTTGCCGAGATGTTATTACTTTGTTACTCTTAGTTTCTGTACTTGCATTGAGGGAATTGACGGCTTAAACTTCTTGTCAAGTTTTGCAGCTTTATAACTTTTAACAGAGCACATCATAAAATAAAGTAAAAATAAATTAAAAATATTTTTAGAAATAATTTGGAGCAACAATCGAGTCCAGTTTAAAATCGAAGTGACATTACTCTTCAATTTGCAATGAGGTTTGGTTTGGAGTTCTATGGTCTACTTTTTAGCAACAAGAGGGTTAATGAGACCGGGACCTACAGCTTAAAGCCGATTCCGAACGGCTACAAACATCCATGCCTCAGTGGGATTCGAACCCACGAACTCCGGCTCCGAAGGCCAGCACCTAACCTATCGGCCATCGTTCGGCCAATTTGCAATGAGGAAAAATATCAAAATAATCAGTATTAATATTATTTAGCTGATTTTTTCTTCATTGTCTAGGCAGGTTCTTTTTATATTGATTTCGAAAAAGCTTTTGCGTCTTAGCGTGAATATATAAATTTGATTTTGTTTCTTGTGCTTTTCCGTTAATATACTTTATTTTTGCTCTGCATTTCGACCAGTTTACAAAATGTTATTTTACTTTTTCTGCTGTATTGTTTTAAAAAGAGCCAATGCATACCATGTCATTATCTTTCAATTTGTAGGCGGTACTTTTTGGTCTCAGATTTTCACCTTTGCCGAGATGTTATTGCTTTGTTACTCTTAGTTTCTGTACTTGCATTGAAGGAATTGACGGCCTCAACGTCTTGTCAAGTTTTGAAGCTTTATTTATATTAATTACGGAAAAGCTTTTGCATCTTCGCTTGAATATATAAATTTGATTTTGCATCTTGTGCTTTTTTTGAGTGCTTTTTCGTCAATATACTTTTCTCATTTCTAATGCTTTTTTGCTGACAGTTTATAAATGATATTTTCTTTCTCTATGCTGTTTTTTAAAATCTTTGCCGAGATGTTATTCTTTTGCTCTTAGTTTCTGTACTTTGAAATTGACGGAGTCAACCTTTGAAAAGTTTTGCAGCTTTAAATTTTGGCAAGCACATCATAAAATAAAGTAATAAACAAAATATTAGAAATAAATGCAATAGTCCTTAAAAATAATCGAAATCAATTATATAAAAACAAAATAATCAGTTTTAAAATTTATGATTTTTTTATCAATCTGAAAACCAAATCGAAAAAGCTTGGTCTTAGCGTGAAAATCTTAAAAAAAAATTTGTGCTTGTGATTTTTTGAGTGCTTTTTCGTTAATATATTTTATTTTTGCTCTTCATTTCGACCAGTTTACAAAAGTTTTAAAAAGAGCCAATGTATGCTATGTCACTATCTTTCAATTTCTAGGCAGTACTTTTTGGTCTTACACTTTCACCTTTGCAGAGATGTTATTGCTTTGTTACTCTTAGTTTCTGTACTTGAATTGAGGGAATTAACGGCCTCAACGTCTTGTCAAGTTTTGAAGCTTTAAAACTTTTGACAGAGCACATCATAAACTAAAGTTAAATAAAATTAAAAATAATTTAGAAATAATTTTCAGCAACAATCCAGTTTAAAATAGAAGTGACATTACTGGTAACATAAGCAATTGTGAAAAATAGGAGGGGGGGGATTCTTCATATCAATGATTCGAATTTTTATGTAAAAATTATATACATCCAACTCTCTTTTTACATGGTAGATTCGTCCCTTAGAAAACTGTGTAAAAAATACATGCGACGTATGTTAAAATGGGAGATATGTTCGAAAACATTGTGCTAGATGTGTAAGATGAAAAAACTAAATATTTTGCCCCAAAACCGTGCAAAAAAATAATAATGGTATCCATATTACATATTTATCTCACAAAAACAGTTGATTTTTATTGTACAAAATTAAAATTGGTGTACAGTGAAAATTCAGTCTATAAGTTCATACAACATATACAAGTTCATATTGAAATGAGGAATAAAACTACTAACAACTATTCATTCACTTTTTCATAACAAGCTAGCACGTTTATTACGAACTGGTTCGAAAATGCGCTATCATCAGTAAATGTGTCAGATATGTCTAGCACAACTGTCGGCTTTGATTCTAACAAAGAATTTAGTTCGTTATTTACGGCCTCTATTGGGTTTTTTTTATTGTTACAAAGTGTGTTATTAGTAGCTTTTTTTTAAGTTTCTTAAGTTATTTGTATAATTCTTGACATCCTGCCACTCAAAACTTAAGATTACGTTGAAATTTTAATGCACGTTCTATTTCAAATCATGAGTAAGAAAATGTTCCGTACTTGTAGCAAATTTGAAGCCCATGCCAATTAGATCAACTATTAATAGCTTAACTTCATCTTCGACTTCGTCATTATTGACTTCTTTATTATCACTAACATCAAGTTGATGTACAACGAAATAAAGAAAAAGTGATTATAAAATTCAGGTATTCCTCGTAACTCCTGAATACAAAGTAAACAAGTCATGGACCGTATCCTAATTCGGGGACCCGCCGAACCAAGTTCAGTGGACATGCCAAGCGTGGGAAATGTTGCCAAATTCTAGAACCCAGTTTGCTGGCAAACCTTGCTCTATTTTTTATTTTTAATTTTTTTTAAATTTGCATTCATCTTAACAAAATTTCAAACCCTTTTTTTTGTTCAAAATATGCTTTGAAATTGAGTATAAACTTAATACAAAACGAAGCACAAATTGTAAACATCACTTGGCGACAATTTGGTGATCACTTGTACAAAAATAGAGCCAAAAACATGGCGGCCAGCCCCCGGAACTGAGATTCTACCCAAGCCATGAAGTAGACCAAGTCACTAACAAATGTATTGGCATGAACCGACCGTCTTCTGATTACACTGTCAAAATTAGAATTAAAAAAAATTTGTTTTTAATCCGTGCTAGTATAAAAAATTCGTGTAAAAAAGTATAGTGATGAACCGTGTTATTTCAAAATTGTATTATAAAAAAATTATTGTTCTTTGATCACCTAAGGCGAACTAGGCAGTAAGAGAAAAATAGATGTCTTATGAAATTTAAGTCCCAGAAAGTTAGAGAAATTTCCAAATACAGAGGTACGATAATTTCTGACCTAAATATTTTTCTACGATCCGCCAATACGTATTTTCTCCACTACGTATGATATATGTCAACAACTCAAGTGTCATTCCGTCAAGCTACTTGAATCTGGATTTCTAAACAAAATGGCGTGTTTGTGTTAAAAGTAGAAATCAAGTCAACACACCTGCATGCTTAGGTAGGCTATTGATATCAATGACCTTCTTTTTATACAGAAACAGCCATATTCCCAACATAAAATGTTTTACCATTAATCTCTTGATTATGTTTATTAATTTATTTTTGATTTCCAATTCTCGTTAATAATGCGTCTCAGCTCAGTCTGTAATTCCAATATTTTTCACATATCAACACTGATTACACGGACTGGACCAAATGATCGCAGTTAATTATGGGGGCACAAATATTCTACCATAGAAAAGGGCGTACTTAGTATTTGTTGCCAATTTATTACATCAGAAGAAAGACCTCACATTTTTTGGCTGATGGAACTTTATTATTTGAACGAGAGAGTTTTCAAAGAAGGGTAATTTCATAATATATGCTTTTCGGCTTCATACCAATATTTGTACCGTGAGTTTAAATTACATGTTCGACAAATGGTTAAATAAATAGCTCGGTGCAGTCAGGTATAAACATTTGTAGTTGTTTATACTCGTTCAATCATACGTTTTACTCTTTCCATGTAACCAATTATTTATCTTAATGTTACGGTGTTGAAAATTGGGAATGTGCCCACTGAATTTATTTTAAAATCCTCTTTGCGATGTTACATCTTTTAAAAAAAAGAAATAGTACTTTTAAGCAGTGCACGTTTCGTTTTTATAGTGTAATTCTGAAAGAAAGTATTTTAAGGGGTTTTGTAACTCCAATTAGTCATAACTATTTAAATAAATCAGGAATGATATGCAGTGATGCCTCGATCAATCGTTTTTAAGGGGAACAGAAATGGAAAATGATGAATGGGTGTAGAATGTGAGTGGAAATAAATAAATTATAAGACTAATTAACAAAATAAATTATAAGACTAATTAACAAAAAAACGAGCCAAAAACATGGCGGGCAGCTCCCGGAACTGGGATTCTACCCAAGTCATGAAGTAGACAAAGTCATTATCAAATGTATTAGCATAAACCGACCGTCTTCTGATTACACTTAACGTTAACGTTAAGCACTTAACGTTATAAAAGGACTATATAAATGATATTTAACACTTAAGAAAATATTTTGTATTTGTTACCTATTAAGGTAAGTGAATCTCCTGACTACATAAAATGAGCATACTGTTGTTTCTATCTCTTCAAAGCAGTACATCATCATCATCATCATCATCATCATCAATGTAAGTGTATATAAAGGATTTTAATCATGACAAAGCTTCGTATTCTACAGATTGGTTTTGATTGAAGCTCTAGTGCCTATTTGATACACGAGGGCTAGTGAAAGTGGGATTTACTGCTTAAAGCCGAATCCAAATGGCTACAAATACCCATTCCAGCAAAAAAATTCCAGTGAATTCTTGTACCGAAGAGTAGCGCCACACTCATACGGCCATCGTTTAGAACTAGAAAGACAAGCTAATGATTCAGATTCGCCTTCATATTCATCCCTTTGTTCCTCGTGATCTTTTTTCTGGTGTGTGCATAGCTCCTCTAAGAACAATGCACGGAACATACGGAAAATACAAATCTAGTTGAATTATTATTGGTCTTGTAAAGAACTACAACTTTTTCTTCTCTTGTAGGATGTCTAAAGAACTACAACTTCTACTTCGGGAAGAGAAAGTTTTCCGGATTTGATTGGTATTGTGAAAAAAAAGTCGTTGCGTTTCTGTATGATGAGCCAGTGGGAAGTTATAAATTTATGATTAATTAAAGTCTTTTAAAACTGAATGGTGGAGTGATATGTTCAAATTAAGTGTATTTTGCTCGTCAAGAAATAAATAAGAATTTTCATTTCATGACAATCTAATATTTATTTTGTTCTAGCATTCCATCAAAAGAATGACTGTTCTCCTTTCAAGAAATTGACACCATTCAAAAACAGGAAAAGGGTTATCAAACAACCTTGATTAGCTAAACTTTTTTTTTTTTTCTCACACGATTATGAAACATTCTTAACAACGTAAAATCTCATTTTCACAGTTCTCCTAAATAGCACTAAAACGATAATTCTGAGAAAACTTTAGAATGGGAGAGAAATTTCTTCGACGACGAATGCAGAAAAGTAAAGAATTTAGAAGTTATACAAGATAAATTAACATTGGTTCTATGGAAATAAATTTGGAACCTAATAAATAGAACGACCAATACGGGGACGATAGTTCGAGGTTTCACAGCATTCTAAATTTTGCAATCTAACTTTGTGATTTTAACCCTCAAGTCTTGCACAATAAGCCGCCTGACCGGATCAGCTGAAATATTTTTTTCGACCCTTCACTATTAAGAATGGTAATAATCTGTCCCTTCTATCAGTCTACTTTATTTAAATAATTAATGCTTCGACCTTCCCCCCCCAAAAAAAAATAAATAAATAAATAAAATAAAATAAACAGAAGACTCTCCCTATTCTTGGAAAGCAACTACTTACCATATGGATTTCTTAAGTGGGATGCATAAACAAAATCGTCACCACTTTTGAAAATTAGAAAACGTATTTTTTCTTAACCTGGGTGTTTATTTTATTCGTTCCATGACCGTATCTTGCAAACATTCACTTTAATTTTCAGAAAGATAATGATTGTTCAGAAAGTAGAGGGATTTGAGAAACGGAGTCAGATGTTGTATCGTAGATGGAAAAAAATCAAGAGTAGCTTCTCCTCTACTTTCTCATATACTCATAATAAAAGAAAAGTAACTATTTTCGTTAGTTATGTTTTGTTCTTACTTTAACAAAATGTATTACAAAACATTATTTCTTGAAAAGTATGTGCCTTCTAGCTACGCTAACATGTTATTTTATGAACTTAAATGACAACATCCGAAACCGGATAGTAACCGGCAGTAGCAGGTAAATTGCTACTCCCAGTAGCCGTAAGTAACCCAAAAGTTGACAGAAAACAACAGTTTTGCTATAATGTAAGCCTACAAAATTTGGTTTCTCTTAGTCAAAGACTATTCAAGTTATTAAGTTCACACGCATACACACAAATTTAATTCCAAAAATTGCATTTTCAGACTCAGGTAGGTCCAAAACCTGAAAGTCAATCAAATTCTTAAGGTCGAATTTTTGACTGTTTACATCATTTTTCCTATACCATGTACAGAAAAAAAGTATTACATGCTTTTTTTCGTTAAATTTTGTTTTTTCGCCTATGAACATACCCATAAAATTCACTTATACGTTTTTTAGAAACCTAAAATTAAACATTAATGGATATTAAATAATAGTTGATTGCGCCCTTTAACCTTTATTCAACAGCAGCCTACCTAGGAATAACCTTCCCATGCTTCTAACACCCTCATCAAGATCTCGATGGACTTCATCTGATGCAAGCGATAAATACCAAATGAGTGACGTGTTCTCCGGGAATAATAAAAAACGAAGTCATGGCATCATACACGTGCTCTCAGTGATTCCGACACGCCTCTTATTCAACGGCTAAATCTGCGGGCCTCGCCGGAAACAGGCTAACTTCTAAAACATGACACCGTTCCGCTGTTTCAACTCTCTTGAACCAAGTGCCAGGCGTCCAAGGACGGATATTATGTTGAGAGAAGAAAAGCTATCAACCTGTGCACGAGAACTTCCCTTGTCAAGATGACGTCATGGGGAAAATGAAACCCACTTCGTGTCAACACAACGGCGTGGTGTGTGTTAGAATCGAAAACTGCCGGCTATCCGAGGAAAAAAAGTTGAAATAATTTTATATTTTGGTGGATTATATGCACAGCTTTTCCGAAAGTGTTTCAAAGTGTTTTGTAGAAACAACTGTTCTATCAGAATATTATTGGTTTGGTTCACTGTTATACCGTTTTGCAACACGTGGGCTAGTGGGACTGGGACCTGCTGTGTGAAACTGATACACCTACTAAATTCATGTTAGCAATGAGATTCGAATCCCGAGCTCTGATACCAAAGAGCAGCGCCTTGTCTATTCATTCGGGGTTTTATCAGACTGCAAGAAAAGAAGTTCTCCCATAAGAGAAAAATAGAGATAAAATGTTTAATTTTTTTTTTTTTTTCCTTACCTATACTTGGACTCTGATGCAAAGTGATGTACCTAATTCACTAATTTTTGAAGGAAAAATACTTACAAAACTTTATAGGTTGATATAGTAAAGTAATAACTGTTGGAGAATAAGAAGTAATGACGAATTAGAGGCTGTCATCAAACATAAAAACATAGTAAAATTCATCAAAGCACACTATCTCTCATGACTTGGGCACATTGAGAGATTACCTGACAACAGATTGATAAAGATGTTGAATTGGATTCCCTGTGTAATAGGCCAAGAGGTAGACCCAAGAAAGGGTGGATGAATGATATCTTGATGGATCTAAAATCTTTAAAGATCTCCAACAAGAAAATTAAACTCAATGACAGAGATGTCTGGAGAAACATTGTGCTACAGGCTACGGACAACCTGGGCTGTAATGCCAACAAAAAAGACCATCTGGATAACAACTGTTCTATTCTAAAGATTCCCAACTTTTTCTGTACCATCTTTTTTACAAGAGAAAAATTTCCAACACTTCCTCATCCATAGTTGTTAATTATACCAAATGTGTTTATTACATATATATATATATATATATATATATATATATATATATATATATATTGTAACGTCTTACAGGTGTCCTTGAACACTTGTCAGACGCTCAACGTCAAGACATCCACATTTTTATTTACATCACTACACACAATATACATGTAAAAAACATTTAAATCTACACAAACGAAACGAATCGATTCATCACTTCTCCCTAGAGCCAGGCATTTTCTCTGGAGTCAACATTAATCCACTCACTTCACTTCGTTTTTCCTTTAGTAGTAATTCAGAGAGGAAAAGAAAAGTGGATGTTACAATATATATATATATATATATATATATATATATATATATATATATATATATATATATATATATATATATATATATATATATATATATATATATATATATATATATATATATATATATATATATATATATATATATATATATATATATATATATATATATATATATTCTATCTGTCAGAAAAATAATATTCTTCTTTAATAACTTCTCCATACCTTAAACCACAAATTCTGAATTTTGTGATCAAAAACACAAGGTACATTTTATGGATGATAGACTTGTATTACAGGCTCTTAGACTTGCATTTATACTTTAGTACATTAAACATCGGTATTAAGTTTATATTTCATATATCTAGATAAATATTTAGGATATAAACAGATATTTTATTAATTCCCTAATAGGTAGATACGCCATAACCGATTCCTTTGACTATTTTAACTCCCCCACCCCCATTTTCCTTTGAGCTTAGTAAGGATTCCTTTGATGTCATCAATCACTGGGTTGGGGAGGGCAGTTCCGCCGCTACTAAGAACCTATGCTTTACACTGATTTCGAATGACTTCCAACATTAATACTAGTGATACTCAAAGCCATCTAACTCTTAAAAGAAAACTGCCTGAAAAATTACTGTTAAAAACCATTATGTGAGAATTTAATTTCTTTAAATGGAAGCAAATTAATTCTGCTAATTTGCTGCATTTATATTACCAAACCTTAACAGTAATATCTTTTTATATTCATTTGTTTATTTTTTTTAGGTAAATGAGCATCTTGGCAAAATTTACTTGACTTTCAACAAAAATTTAATTCAATGAGAAACTTTTTTTTATTCATACTCTGTAATGTATCAAAAAATATATATGAGCACTGACAGAACTTAAACCTTTTCAAAAATTTATTTAGCAATTTTACTCGAGTGCTTTTGTTTCTAGTTCAGAAAAAGTTTTCACCTTAATAAGATTAGTAAGCACATATGCATATCTGATGCGTGTTAAATAATTAAGAATCCCAAGAGCATAGGTTTATTTTTTTCTCTCATGTTAACACGCACATTCGCAGTATGTATCGATACTAATTTATAACATATGGACATAACATTCTTCTGTGAGATAGGCATTCATTTTATGCTCTACATGCATATAAAAAGTTATTTTTGCCATAGAATACACCAGAGCAGCGTTCTGGAACTAATGCTGGTTCTAGATATTTGCTAGTCTCCTATCTAGGAGCGAAAACTATCCAGTACATAAAAATAACAGGAATATCATTATGGTAAAAGGGCAATAATTCTAATCTCAATTTTCAGAGAGAGCGTTTAGGAAATAATAACGTGAATACGAAAAAGAGTATGCACATAAAGGCTTTAAAGGGGATGCAGGAACTGGACCAAATGGGCCAAGCCAGAGGTTTTTATCAATAAGCACAAAAATGACAACGAGAGAAAAAATAAACAAATAAAAGAATAAAGAGATAGAAGGGTGCATTTGTGAGTTCATAGCACAGAAACTAGAGAGTAGAGCAGGGGTGCCTAACCCAAATCGGTTGGTGGGCGGCCAAAAATCAATTTACTGAATTGAGGTGGGCCGCACATATAAAAATAAGACAACAAATTATTCAAAATATTTTATTATCGTACAATATTCAAAATATGCATTTTTTTACTTGTTTTCATTCATTTATTTTCACCTTGTAATTTCTGATTTAGTTCATTCAGTTTCATTGTTATATCTGTTAAAAAACATAAATCTAGAAGCCATTGATCTTCCGAAAGTACACTTATATCACCACTGTACTGTTTTATACATCAAATTAAACATTTTGGAGGTTAGAATTTCAAACGCATCGTTAGCTTGCGTTTCCTAAATAAACAATACCTTAATTATTCTTTTACAATTAATGATAGCCATAAATATAATTTATAACTTTATTTCCATACAACGTCCACTGACTGGTAATTTGTAAGTATCACAACATAGCTAAACTTAAAAATTTCAGCTGAAAAAACCCAAGCAATTAATTTTGGAAAGGATATGAGTAAAAGGTATCCCATCCTAAAAATAAATAACAAGAGTATTAAATTTGTAAAGGACTTAAAATATTTGGGTATAATTATTGATAGAGGACTAAATTTTCAACAACATTTAAAGTACTTGGAAACAGAAATCACTAGATTAATAATAAATACTAATAGACTCGGTAATGCATACTGGGGCATAAAGTCAAGTATTATGAGAACATGGTATATTACAGTGGTAGAGAAAAAAATCCTATATGGAATAGAGGCATGGTATGGTTTTCTTAATAGTCATGGAATTAATAAATTATACTCAATACAAAGAAAATTTCTGATAAAAATTCTACATACCTATAGAAAAGTATCAAGCCCAGTATTAAACTTATTATCAGGAATCCCACCAATATTCATAACAGCCAAATACTTAACAAAAATTTATGAATTGAGATACAGAGGATCGAAAGAAACTTATCAGGGAAATATATTACAAGCAGAAAATATAGAATTGAAAAATTTGAAAAAGAACAATAATCCAATAGATATCCCCATAAATCTAAAATTATATTACGATAAGATCCAAGATGATATAATAAATGAAGGATTAAAAATCTTTACAGATGGAAGTAAAATGGAAACAGGAACGGGTTACGGTTATGTAATAATAAAAAGAAATAAGATAGTATATACCTGTAAAAGAAAATTGCATTGTCATAATACTGTATTTCAGGCTGAGGGGTCTGCAATACTTGATTCGTTCAGAAAGATAAAAGAATTGAGTGAAGACAATATATATTTATATACTGACAGTCTTTCAGTAATCAAGAGCCTAGAACAATTAGTACCGAAATCAAAATTAATTACCGAGATACAAAAAGAATGTAAAAACATGAATAACCGAACAATTAATATAATTTGGATCAAAGCTCATGCGGGGAATACCGGAAATGAATATGCAGATATTTTAGCAAAGAACGCCACGAAATCAATAAATTACAAACCAATACAGCTCCCGGTATCAATATTTAAAAAATATATGAAAGAAAACATAAATAAAGATTGGCAAGATTATTGGGACAATAGTGAAAAAGGAAGAGCAACCTATACTATAATGTCTAAAGTAGAACAAAAGTTACAATTCGAAAATAACGTATTAAATTATTTCATTACCGGTCATGGAAGTTTCCCAAATTTCTTGTACAGAATTGGAAAATTAGATTCACCAAACTGTAAATGTGGAATGATAGGCACCCCTCAGCATTACATGCAAGTAAGATGTAATCTAGTTCCGATGTGTATCAAAAAATACGAAAACGAAACACAGATCGAATATTTTAAAAAAATAGACAATAATCATAATCATATTAAAAAATTAAAGGAAATTTATAATATATTAAATTCAAATTACTCTTATATACAAAATAAATTTTAAAAATTTTAAAATGTAGGAAAATACTTGTAAAAATAGTAATAGTGATAAAAAAAAGTGTTTTAAGTTAATAATTCAGTGTATAACATTAAAATGAATAATGTCGAATGGTTCTCCCCACCCACTTAGGCTTTTGCATCCATAAACTTCTTCAGTTGGATGTGGGTGTGGGTCATCTAAGTCTAAGTCCACTGACTGGTCGGACAGAGCACGTGCACGTAACGCGAGTCAGCTGGTTGTATAAGTAATGGCCGATTGACAGAATATTCTAGAACTCTCAAATTTCAACGTAACCTGTCCAACCCTACTCAAAGACCAGGTTTACGTTGGTTACTATCAAGTCTTAACGTATATAATAGGTGATACTTATTATTGCAAACATTAACAACGAAAATTCTGTTTCAACTGTATGTAGTCAAAATGACTAAAGCTATATAGACAGTTGAAAACTTCAATTGGGCCGCGGGTTGGGAGTGCCTGAAGTAGAGAGTTATGGATAGAAAACATAAAATATTTTTGTAGCCAGGGACATCCGTACAAAATACATGAAGTTAAATAATTTAAATAGTAAATATCATGAAAAAATAAGAAATAATGATTTTAAAAATATTTAAAGTTCATTAAAAATTATAAAACAGAGTAAGTCCATAAACTAACACAAATTTGAAATATAGTAAAGGTACTTTTAAAATTCTGTGGTCAGCTGTGGAATATAATTTTCCTTAATTATAATATAATATAATTATTCCTAATAAGTGAAGCCTTTAAAAATAAAACAAGTGTAACAAAATGATTGTATGATGAAATGAAAAGACTTAAGAAAAATAAGTTGGAAGCGATGTAGTGTGGAGCCGAAAATCGTCAAAGACCAAAATGTTGTTAAATTAGCAGAATTAAATGAGAAACTAAAAGACATAGAAAAAGGACAAAAAAAATGTTATATCAAAAAATAATTGAAATTTACGAAAATTTTGAACTGAGTAATACACGAAAATAAAAATTGAAAAATTAATTTATACTGATTCTTACCTTTTCAATAATAATTCGAAAATAGCAAAAAGGCGATATTTTGTGGACATATATATTCGACTCTGTGTGGTAGAGAATTTTCCCTGAATATAGGATTTGAAATATTTACGAGACAGTTCACTCTCATAAAAACTTTAAATCAAAATGGTAGACATACACACGCACTCTCTCTCTCTCTCTCTCTCTCTCTCACACACACACACACACACACACAAAAAAATAAAAAATAAAAATAAAAATAAAAAAAAATAGTATATTGGCAAGTCATTACCGATCGATGTCCATTTTTTGAAATAATAGAAATTATATCAAATTCTTGAAAGGAAGCTTTGGGCTAGTCATTTGTAGCTAGAGCTATCGAAAACGATTTTCAGTATTAAACAAAGTTAAAACGATTGTCTTGAAACACGCAGAATTTGAAAACTAAATTTATGTTTCTTACCTGTTCATTCATCTTGCCAAAATAGAAAATATACGACAGAATTCCATGGACATATACTCGACTCTCTGTGCCATACAGATTTCCCTAAGGGTTAGTCTTTTAAATATTTTACATGCTATTGTTTACTCCACAACAAAAACTGTACGCACATACAAAATGGCACACACACAAAAAAAAGGATACTAATGAGCCCCTACTGATTGAATGAAGTACTGATGAGCCATTACTCGTTCATGTCAATGATTTGAAATAAGAGAAATCATATCAAATTTGTGGAAGTAAGCTTTGAGCTAAATATTTGTAAATAAAGAACTTACAGATAGCGAAAATAATTAAGTCCAAAATAAAGTTAAAACGATGGTCCATATTTTCGCAAAGTTAATTTGAATTCCAGTATGATGTCCAGAACATGTTACTTTTAGCACAATTATATTTGAGTCCCAATGCATGAGCCCAATCCCGATAGTAATGAGAATGAGCAGCATATACAAGGAAAGATAATTTTAAAAAAGTAATAGAAAGGACTGTGTTCTTAATCAATTGAAAATTTTATAAAAATCTTGTACACATTGTATTGAGATGAAAAAAAAGACATTTGCAACAAAGATTACAACGTTATAACCATGAAAAAACGCATTTTGAAAGTGGTAAGAATTATTGCTTCAGGTATGAAACGCTATGTACAGTTTACAGTATTTGAATATTAATTTCATTACTAATTGAAGGTCTTAGATGATTTTGACCATTTATCTGAAACTGGTGACTAGAACACAATCCTCCGTCATCCAGGATGTTTGTTTCTGTACCTTACTGAACAGGACTTTGTGTTCAGTACTGAAATCACTTCTATTCCTCTCCCGTTTAAACTTCTTTTAGATGAAAATCTTTTGTGAGACAAGAAAAAAGGTACAGCTGAGCGTTTCCTTTCTAACCACAAATGCAGTTTGGAGACTTAGTCTCCAAAGGAAACGAGAAAGGTATTAAGGGCCCATATTCCGTTAGATTTGGAAACCTGAAATGGAATGTTTGGATATCTACACTTAAAGTATGGGTTGGTCAATTTTTTTTTTTTTCAAAACAGACTAACTTTCTTGTCTGAGCGGATGGAAACTCTAGACTCTAAGCTATTTTCTAAGAGTCAATTTATTGCCTCCTGGATCTTGGATTATTGCGTGTTTTTAGATGGGCACTTTAGCCTCTCAGGGCCATTACCTTTAGTATTCCACAAAAATTTATCATTCGTAAACGACACAGTTTCAAAATCCTTCTTGCGGATGTAAATTTACTCAGCATTCCTTGACGTCTTGAGGAGAACATCCCCTACCACTCTGCGCTGGCAAAACCACTGTAGGGATCAACAAGAAGAAAAAATACCATTTCTGTTTTCTTCAAGTGAATGTGAATGCAGGTTTTCATAGGTAAACAAATCACCAACCGAACGAGCAATAGCTTGTCATTTTGACAATTTCGGAACTTTACTTCATCAAACTTGTCGGACCATAACATAGGACGTTGTTGATCTGTGGTTTCTCATAGATGCTAACAGCATTGAAAGAATCAAGAAAATTTTCGTCAGTCGAAGATTGAGTGAAACCTCGGAATGTGATATGAGCATTTTGTTCAAATACAATAAATTAAATTTATGCTGACACCTATACATCTAAGGACAGGGAACTAACCGGCCCCAAAACTTTCACTTGAAAACTTCTTTTGAAATTGCCCCTATTATTTTTCTCAGCCCAGGCATGCTGGGCTGCCAAGAGTCCCGCTGACCGTCTGTTCGAAAAAAACACATCAGTCGTCGTGGCCGAACATAACTTTTATTTCATCCGATAAAAGTAGCACAAAATCCAGAGGCATCTGAA
>CM063506.1:14996032-15053532 GCA_032207245.1 Pardosa pseudoannulata
GGTGCAGGCAAAGCTTGGAGGTCTTCTACTTGGTCATTGCTTCTAAATTACGATGACCCACTTAACCCTTTAACGGACAGTGGTTTCACAGCGAAACCTCTTGTTAAACATTTTTTTTCTCTAATTTTGGAGACGAGTGTTTTTTTATCAATTTTTTTATGTTTTAAATATTTAAAACTTACAATAGATGATAGTACTGCATTTAATTTATTTTTTCTTCTGAAATATATGTATCTATACTTGCTGTAACTTGAAAATTAATAATTCGATTTTTTTTTTTTGGTTATGATCCCAAACAAAAATATTTATTTAAATAACACTTATAAATTGTTGAACTATTTATTTATTATATTTTTTAAGAACACTTATTTTTTGTTCTTAAAATATAATTAAAATTTTAGAAAGTATTGTGTTCCCGCTGTACAAGGGGTTGTTTTTGTCAGTTACCCCTCTCATTCCCTGCTATGGTATCCTCTAAGGCAAACCCCTCTAAGAATTAAAAAAAAAAGATTTAAAAGATTTTGCATTTACAGGACTTATAGATAATATTTATGAACTTAATTTCATTAAATTCCAAAGAATTTATGTAGGTGACCTTTAAAGGGTTAAGCAACGTCATTCTTTTACCGCAGCGGTGCTCTTCAATCGAAAGGCGTATCCCTTCGCTTTAATACGATTAGCCTCTGGCTCACGTACTTGGCTCATCCAAGTGGCTTTAACAGCAACAAGATTACATTTTCCAAAGCTTCAAGAAGAGCAAATGAATAAATAAATATTTCGTAGGCTGTCTTTATATATATTTGTTATTCTCTCTTGTTTTGTTTTCATTAAAAACATCAGCCTGAATAAATAAATAACAGTGCAAAAGAAAAAGAAAAAATCTCGAATATGGACTATAAGACATTAATCGAAAGCAGCGATTATCAAAATTCAACTTTCTTCTCTTCTACGGTTTTTGTTTGCTTGCGTTTGCTATTTTCACCTATAACGGTAACGAAACTTGGTGATTAAATGTCCAACAGAAAAATGTATTTTCAAGTAATTTTCTTCGTTTTGGCAGCAAATTGCGAATGATATCTTCTACGATAATTACAAAGTTTTCATGATAAAATACATGGTAGGAAATAGCGTTCTGACAGATTTTTACTTAACAACATTTGAGATAATCTTGGAAGATTTCCAGATTCAGTATGTTTAATCATGGACAGAATTTATTCGTGTTTGTAACAAAGAATTATTCAAGGTCTTGGAGCGTAACATTTTGAGGAAAAAGAATAAATTAGTATGTTATGTGGGATGCCAAAAAACCCATTCATCAAAAAAATTATTACTGATTAAAAAAATTCTGTTTTTTAAATTCCGGTAGAATATGTATAAACAAAGCCTGATTACCACTCAGGCCATTTGGACCTTCGGCCTCAAAATTTCAAAGGCCCCTTATATAACTAGACTGATTTTTGGAAGCAGCTTTTAACACTAAATCCTCCACGATTTTGTATACACCTACCTCAATCAAAAGGTGTCTTTTGACACATTTTAGCCTAAATGTGAATAAATGCCAAAATTTCGGGAATTTAAATTGTCCAATTAAATACACATAATTTAAGCTATATATATATATATATATATATATATATATATATATATATATATATATATATATATATATATATATATATATATATATATATATATATATATATATATATATATATATATACATATATATATATATATATATATATATATATATATATATACATATATATATATATATATGTACATATATATATATATATATATATATATATATATATATATATATATATATATATATATATATATATATATATATATATATATATACTATAAAATAACAACTGGAGAAAAAGATATAATTTTGAATTATATAAGATCTTTAACAGTGATGATGTTATCAAATCTATAAAGCTGAATAGAATGAGATGGGCGGGACATGTAATGAGAATGAGCCCAGAACGAACAACTTTGAGGGGTTTTAATGCACTCCCTTCCAATAAAAGACCAAAAGGAAGGCCTAAGAAACGGTGGAAAGACTGTGTGGATGAAGATTTTGCCATCTTAAAGGTAAAGAACTGGAGATCAATTGCTGGGAGAAGGGCAGATTGGGAAAAGCGTCTAAGGAAGGCCCAGGCCCACAAAGGGCTGTCGTGCCAATGCTGCTGCTGATGATATATATATATATATATATATATATATATATATATATATATATATATATATATGTGTGTGTGTGTGTGTGTGTGTGTATGGTTCGGTGTCTAGGGGTATCGTTAGACAAATTCGATGACAAACTAAATTAACAATAACAAACATTTAATGACGTAACAACACAGAAAACATTTAAGCACAAAGACAAATAGTTAAATCACGGTGAAGACGCAGTTTAGACAAGACTTCCTACTCGAAGTTTAACATAGGCAAGCCACCCTACTTGGTGTTTAACATAGAAAATACACCCTACTCGGTGTTTAATAAATTGAGGGAGCTCAAGTGCAACGGGTCCTCCAGCGGGTCCACGACCTGGTCACTCCATCTCTTCGATTCTGACTCGAAATGTCCCTCTGTCGTTCCTTACTTACCCCATTCAGTGATGAGGGCGCGACCTTGAGAGGATGCGCTGCACTAAATCCTACACGTAAACACACACATATATATACATATAAATATATATGTAATAATATATGTAATAATAATTGTATTTTTACTAGTCACGATAATTATGTAGCCCGTATTCTTTTTACTTGACTGGGCTACTGGGCAAGGAGAAACCTAATCAGCTAACAGTAATAACGATGCAGTTGGGCCATTGAAAGAGACTGGCACAAGTCTAATTATAACTTTATTTTAGAGCTGCTGAAACGGACATCTTTACTAGTCAACAACAGACAAAAGAAACAAGCAAAAATCACTCTGATCGAACAGGGATTCACCCAAAAGTGAAGACAGAAAGTATTTTCCCAAGGAACAAAAAACTTACTCAGCGAATTTAAGTGTTAAGATCAGAAAAACCCGGAGCCATTTGCCGGCGAGAGCTGTAAAACGTGTTGAAAAGACAGAAAATTTACATCCATAGGACAGAAAGCTTTGGGAAATGTATCGATAGAATTTTAAGTCGGTGACGCTCCTTTGATTAAGACATTTTGAGGCTGGGAAAAAGTTTTTAAGGAATTAAAATGGGAGAGAGGAGGTTATTAAGGAAATAAAGTTAAATGATTTTGATATATTACACCCACATACCCACCCACACCCACACACCCACCCACCCACGCACACACACACACACACACACACACACACACAGACACACACACACACACATATATATATATATATATATATATATATATATATATATGTATATATATATATATGTATATATATATATATATATATATATATATATATATATATATATATATAAAGATCTTTATTAGCAGAGCATCGGTTAGACGGTTCCTACTTCATTATAGCGACGAGAAAATCTTTGTAAAACTAAGTAGAAATTTAAGTAAAGAATCTAGGTTCAAAATCTGTCTCCTGTACCTAGCATCTCTCTTGGTTCGGGAATTTCCTAAATTGGCCGATAGGGCATTATAAAGTTTTAATTTGTTAGACCCCTTCAACAGGGCTTGAACTGTAGTCCCGATGGTCAGGGAAATCTAAGGAAAATGGCATTGCTTCTGCCATGATTAAATTGCTACATATGTGTTATCGAGCTTTTTTTAGATGTTCAAGATGCACTCTTACCTCACGAAATTGCTGATCTAGACTAATTCTCAAGAGAACAAAATCACATGACTCGCTCGCTGTGGGACTGACATAAAAAACTATCATCCTTAATTTTTTTTTTTTTTTTTTTTTTTTTTTTTTTTTTTTTTTTTTTTAAGCGTCTTATGCAAAGCTTCTACTCAGTAAAGACGGTTGGTGCACCGTTGCTTTTCTGATACTAGATAAATGTGAAGTTCGAAGACTCTTTGGACTTAGGTTTTCTGATGTCACGACTGTCCTTCTATCTCTCTGGCAGGATAAATTAAATGATAGGGGCTAATCGCGAGTAAGGTTTTTAATTGTAATTGCTAGTTTATTCCTACTTTTATCATGCAACTTACATACATGTGTGTATGTAGATGTATAAATATGTGTATATATGTATTTATAAATATGTGTTTATGTACATATATATTTTTATATAGATCTGTATGCATGTGTATATATATATATAAATATAAATATATATATATATATATATATATATATATATATATATATATATATATATATATATATATATGTAATATATCAAAATTATTTCACTGTAATATTTCCTTAAAAACCTCCTCTCTCGCATTCTAATTCCTTAAAATCTTTTTCCCAGCCTCAAAATGTCTTAATCAAAGGAGTGTCCCCGACTTAAAATTCTTTCAATACATTTCCCAAAGCTTTCTGTCCATTCAACACGCTTTCCAGCTGTCGCCGGCAAATGGCTCCGCTTTTCCCCTGCTCTTAACAGTTAAATTCGATGATTAAGTTTCTTGTCCCTTGGGAAAATTCTAGTTGTCTTCGCTCTTGGGTACACATCTGTTTGAACAGAGTGATTTTTGTATATTTCTCTTGTCTGTCTTTGACTAATAAAGATGTCCTTATTTAGCAGCTCTAAAATAAAGTTTTAATTAGACTTGTGCCTTTCTCTTCAATGTGGGCCGACTGCATCTGTATTACTGCTAGCTGATTAGACTTCTTCTGGCCCAGTAGCCCGGATAAGTAAAAACAATAGGGGCTACATAATTTTTGTGTCTAGAGGAAATAATTTTTACATATATATCTTAGATCTATGTGTTTGTGTGTGTTTAAAGCTGGAGCTATATTACAAAATTTATTACAATAACGACCTAGTTTCCGGTCAATCCATTTTGGGCTCTCCAAAACAAAATCTTGACTAGATGGGAAAAGAGGCTTGTGCAAAAAGGAAAAAAAAATCCTTAAAATTCTATACAACTCTTTCTCCGTTTCGGAGACAACGTATTTTCTCAGAGTTAGCTAATGAACATTTTAAAGATTTCATTAAAGAAACTGTTTCATAGAATCAGTAAAACATTTTAATTTTGAAAGTATTTGAAAAGCATTAAATCTCTTAACTAATGAGAAGTTGAATAAATTAACTACTTTTCGGTAATGATTAATTTTAGTTTATCAAACTTTATTATTTTCTTTCCCAAAACTTTCTGTCCTATAGATGTCAATTTTCTGTCTATTCAACAAGTTTCCCAGCTGTCGCCGCCAAATGGTTCTGCGTTTTTCCTGATCTTGCACTTAAATTCGCTGAGTAAGTGGAAAAATTCTTTAATCGAGCAGAGGGAGTTTTGTGTCTTTCCTTTGTCTGCCGTTGAATAGTAAAGATGTCCGTTTTAGCAGTTATGGAATAAAGTTTTAATTAGACTTGTGTCGTTTACTTCATGTGGCCAGACTGCATCGTTTTTAATTACTGCTATCGGTTTTAGCTTTCTCCTTGTACAGCAGTTTTATAATTTAAGGATTACATATATATATATATATATATATATATATATATATATATATATATATGTGTGTGTGTGTGTGTGTGTGTGTGTGATATCAAAATCATTTAACTTTAATATTTCCTTAAAAACCTCCCCTCTCCCATTCTAATTCCTTAAAATCTTTTTTTCCAGCCTCTAAATGTATTAATCAAAGCAGTGTCTACGACTTAAAATTCTTCCCAAAGCTTTCTATCCTAAAGTTATAAATTTTCTGTCTATTCAACACATTTCCCAGCTGTCGCCGGCAAAAGGCTCTGCTATTTTCCTGATCTTGCAAAATTCTTTCAGTCTTCGCTCTTGGGTGACCCTCTGTTCGAGCAGAGTGATTTTTGTGTCTTTCCTTTGTTGTTAAGTAGTAAAGATGTCCGTTTTAGCAGCTCTGGAATAAAGTTTTAATTAGACTTGTGTTGTTTTCTTCATGTGGTCAGACTGCATCGTTTTTTATTACTGCTATCGGTTTTAGCTTTCTCCTTGTCCAGCAGTTTTATAATTTAAGGATTACATATATATATATATATGTGTGTGTGTGTGTGTGTGTGATATCAAAATCATTTAACTTTAATATTTACTTAAAAACCTCCTCTCTCCCATTCTAATTCCTTAAAAAAAAAAAATTTCCGGCCTCTAAAGGTATTAATCAAAGCAGTGTCTGCGACTTAAAATTCTTCCCAAAGCTTTCTATCCTAAAGATGTAAATTTTCTGTCTATTCAACAGATTTCCCAGCTGTCGCCGGCAAATGGCTCTGCTTTTTTCCTGATCTTGCACTTAAATTCGCTGAGTAAGTGGGAAAATTCTTTCTGTCTTCGCTCTTGGGTGCCCCTGTGTTCGAGCAGAGGGATTTTTGTGTCTTTCCTTTGTCTGTCGTTGAGTAGTAAAGATGTCCGTTTTAGCAGCTCTGGAATAAAGTTTTAATTAGACTTGTGCGATTTTTTTAATGTGACCAGACTGCATCGTTTTTTATTACTGCTAGCGGTTTTAGCTTTCTCCTTGTCCAGCAGTTTTATAATTTAAGGATTACACACACACACACACACACACACACACACACACACACACACATATATATATATATATATGTGTGTGTGTGTGTGTGTGTGTGTGTGTGTATGTGTATAAATAGACTGGTCGCCTCCTACTAAAAAAATAAGTAAAATAAAAAAGGGGTGAATTTTGATTTTTAGAATTTTAGAATTTATATTTGAAATCTCTAAAATAAATTTTTATTTTATTATTATTTATATTCACTAAAAAAAATATTCATTGTTCATTCTTCATATGTATTTACTCAAATAGTAGTTTTGACAAATTTACCGATAACTTATATATACTTGATATTTAAAAAAATAATTATATTATTTTAAGTTGTAATATCTCTAGTTTTTTATTTATACAAGGGCTTTCAAAGTTGATATGTTGAAAAAGTCTAATTATTTTATTTAAAGTATTTCAATATTTGTATACAAGTGCTTATTAGAATTTAGATATACCATTTAGTATGCTTTTTCTTTTTTCAAACATCCCCTTGCATCTATATGCTGTTTCAGCAGGTAGATAAATAAAATTCCGCATTTAAAATCGTATATCCAACTCACTGTAGACATTTGTTTTAAAGCAATAATTTGTTTTTCAGAATAAAACTCTGTATAGCGTGTCACGAAGTTCGATTTTATTAAAAAAAAATACTGTTAACTTGCCCTTTGTTTCATTAACCATTTTTTTTTTAAATTTCATTCTCTTTGGTCTACCTATTGCAATATTTAGAGTTGCTCAGGCCTTTACGTCACACCTAATCATAAGACTGTGACGTCAGGACGTCACATGATCTACTATTTATTAGACGTTTGCTCTTTCGCTGTATTCCTTCTCTCTCTCGTATTCTTGCCGGAGTGTCGTGGAAGTGAGCACGTACAGTGGATTACTTCAATTTTTCTTAATAAGTGTTTTTATTTAACAAGTCCAAAATGGTTCAAGGAGGAATGAGTTGCGTCAAGTATTTGATGTTTGTGTTCAATTTCATATTTGTGGTAAGTTTAAGCTATATTTTTGCTATAATTTAATCTTTGTAATATTGATGTCAGACAGTTATAGACCTTTACACATCATCCTAGAACTATATTCATAACATGATAATCATTCACTTTTTTCATGAACTCTTCTTGTGTTTTGAGTTTTCTCTTGAATGAATGAATGATTTATGAAATCCTATAATCCTATCTCTTAATCTTGTTAATGTCGAGCTCGCAAAACTGTTGTATTAAACAACTACGATAATCTTCTCGGTTGTTAGTAGACATGTCATCCCTTTTCAGAGGCTTAAAAGTAAAGAATAAAAAAAAGATTGTTTATATTGACGTCTTTACTCTCAAACAAATATGGCGTCGCAAGAGCGCCTCCTTATTTTCAAGGCTGTTATGTATTTGTGAGTTTAAATGTTCCCTCTCCTCCCACTCCCACTTCGTAACACTCCTTTTTATCGCTGCCTTACGGTCCTCTTAATTTATATATTTTTTTCGCATACTCCTTATTCATTGAATGTACAATAATAATGTACCTTTTAGAATTCTGAAAACCTCTTTATGATTGTTTCACTTTTCTCTTCTCAAAGCTATGGTAGCGCGCAGAAATGACAACTATAAACTAGATAATTTTTTTACGCATTATTTTTATTAGTTTCATTCAGTTTAAATCCGTGTCGGTATTTATGCAACTCACCATGAATTTGATGTGCCCACCAGATTCGGATATAGCAAGTATTTTATGTATCTTTAAAAGTATGTTTTACATAAATTTTAAAATTTTGTCTTTTTAAAGTTTCCATTATTTTTGTACTGTAACATTAGGTTAAACCGACATTGAACATAGTTATCTTACCGAATGTAGTTTTAAAAGCGACTGACTATTGAAATAATTATAATAAAGTCTTGAATCTATGTTATGTACTCAATTAATGAAATAATAAACTTCTTTATTAGAAATTGTTAAAATATAAATCCTACACTTATGAATCGAATGCAAGAAAAAAGAATTTAAAATTGCTTAATTATAAGGAATGGGTCTGTTTTGCTTATTAAGTATCATCAGCCTTCACCATCATTCATGTCTCTCCCCTTCAGAATTTAATTGTCACTTCAAGCAATCATAACATAATCAAACCATATGTGATGAATGGTGAAGTTGTTAGAGCATCTTTTTATATAGTTAACACAGAAACATGTTTTTTAAACACGTGTTTAAATAGCATATACTGTTAACTGAAATGTTTTAAGAGTTGCAAGTGTCATTTTAATTGTATAAAATTGCTAGTACAGAATTATAGTAATATTGTACAGTGGTACCAACATTTGTATGGGTTTCCTCAATTAGTATTTGGGAAAATTTGTTTTTAGTTTTTGTCATAAAATATTTATTTAAAAACATACTTAGATGTATTTGTTGCAGTAAAATTAAATTCCAATACAGTTCAAAAATTTGAATTCCTTGTATTCAGGCTTGCAATTCTGTCACTTTTCTCACCTTAAGTCACTTTTTTTACAATTCATCACTTTTAGTCACTTTTTTAAGTAAACAGTCACTTTTTTCATGGTGTATCACAGCAAAAGTCTGTTGTTGAAAAAAGAAAATCTGAATTAATAACAAAATATTTTAATAAAAGACCAAAAATGTGATGTTCTAATCTTATTTTTCTTATCAAAATGCAATTAGTCATATGGTTTCCAGAATTTAGTGATTTTAAAAAGTCGTAAAGAAGTTTCTGAAATCTACATTTGTACTGAAATGTACATTTAATACATTAAAGTAACTTACATCAAAGCACACATTTCTCTTTTTCTTCATAATTTTTGTTTAGATACTCTAATCTAGCTATGTACATATTTCAAAACATCATTAATATATGCAGAAAATTGTGATTATAAAATTAATGTATTGTATCTATTCAAATCTAATTTATAGATTTTCTTGAATAAAAAGCAATGTTGAGTTGGGTTAAACAAAATTTTGAACCTTTTTTGTATTTGATGCTAAAATGTCTTGCATGAATCATTTGATTTAGAGTTAAAATAAATAGAAAATCTTAATAATAGCATCTGTAATCAAGAGAACAAAATCACTTTTTTTTTTCAATGTTTAGTCACTTTTTAGTCACTTATTCTGTATTATTTGTCATTTTTCTCATCTTTTTGGAAGTACCTCAGCAGTTGCAAGCCTGTGTATTGTAACTTCTACCTTAGTCTTTACATTTTTATTTAAAGTTATATATATATATATGGAATTTTGTTTTCTTTAGGTATGTGGAATTGCACTGATAGTCATTGGGGCTGTTGTTCAAAAGCAGGATTTTACAGTTTTTATGAACAATAAGTATGTAACAGCTCCAACAATCTTAATTGTAGTTGGAGTTATCATCTTTGTGCTTGCCTTCTTGGGTTGCTGTGGTGCTATTCGAGAAAACTACTGCATGATTATGACTGTGAGTATTCTGTGCTAAATATTTTACTTCTCTTGAACTTTTTTAAGTCCTCTATTATATCTATGGACCCTATTTGTTTAGCAGTTATTTAGTAATCATCTGCATTTTATCTCTAAAATACATGTCAACACTTCAGTTTGGTTAAAGTTGGTAAGGATATGTTTGCCTTTTTCTATATAATTATTTTAAGTCATTTATGATATTAAAGATGTATTTATAGTCATATTGGTAGCAATGTAATCCTGAGTTGTGTTTACTGAAACCAAAATATCATATGACTATGTATAAAGTTCAGCTGAAAATTTTGTTTCATTAATGGTCATCCAAGTTTGATATAGTCCTTTATATCCAGCAGTTGATGTTAGATTTTGCAGGACCTTTATTAATATTTTCATAAATCATTCTATATGATTATCTTTAAAAGATAATGTATAGTTTAGACTTGATGTCACAAGAAACATTCATAAAATTCTTCAACCTAAATATGAGAAGTATAACATTTTAAAATAGTAACCTTCATCTACAAGTTTAAACATCCACATTATGTTTATCAGGAGTTAATTTAACCGTCTGACTGCTACAAAGTGATATCATGCTTGTCTTGTGCTGTGTCAAAAATGCATAGAAGTGTGAATGCACTGCTGTATTTTACTATAATTTTCACCCTAGAGGTTTATTTTTATCTTAATTGATGGGAAAATTATAGTAGCATACAGCACCACGATTGCACTTCTATGCATTTTTGACAGAATATATGACAAGAGTGATAGCGCTTCGCTAAAAGCATTAAGGAAATGCTCTTTTCTGTCAAATCTTGTTAGACATAGGAGTTATGGTCAAGTTAAATGTTTAAATTCAGTGGAACATACAGTATAAATTTTATTAAGATCATAAATATTAAATAATTGGTATTAATCATTAAATACACAGGGGAGAAAAGTATAGTGAAATTAAACCTTATTTAATATGTTACTTCTGTAATTGAAACTTTTGTAAGCTAAAGTCTAGCCAATTTTTTGTAGACTTTAGGAATGTTAAAAGTAAAGACTTCTCATTTGTAGAAAATCTTTAAGACTTTTTTTATAGAAAGTTAATCAGGCATGAAAGAAGTTATATTGTTCAACTGTGCTGTTCAGTGAATTAACAGTATGACAATATTAAGCTTTTAGTGTTTAACATGTCTAAAGCTTTATTTTGCTCTTTACATGCACATATAATAGATCATCTAAAAATCTAGCACATTTTATTAAACTTTATATTTATGTTCAGATACCATTTGTAACAATCTGGGGTCCTGGATAAAGATAAATTTGAAAGCTCATCCCTCCTCAGACTTCTGTTGATGTATCATAGAGGGTCATTGCAATTTAATCTTTAGTTTTATTTAAGCAAAGTTCTGATTAGCCCATGTGGTACAATCTTTTATGCTCACAGTATCTATATTTCCTTGATTTATTACTGATGGATTTGGTGTCATACTAATAATACATCAAATTAGATATTGCTTTTATTAAAAATATCTTCACAAAATACTCCCTTCTCTCTTTAATCTCATTCTCTGTTTAAAAAATGACTTGCATTTAAAGTATTTTTTGTTTTCCCTCAGCAATGGCTATTTGTCTGTTCCAAGATGGATAACTCTTCTATTTTAGATTTTAACATAACACATTAGTGTACTCTGGTTTTGTAATATAAAAAAATGTAATGTTTTTTATATTGGCATTAAGAACATTACTTGATAATTTTTTTGGTCTTTATTTCCTTCTGTGCAGTAAAGAATCGCATTTTGACAAATTTCAGTGTATGTCTCTATTAAACATTCCTTTTAAAATTAAAGGAAGTTTACAATGCTTAAAAGATGTTATAATGGCTTTTGATCTTCATGTAAGCATAAGTGTCTTTTCCAAATGGTCTTTATACATATTAGCCTGATGGTATTGTGTTGTCTCTGAAATATGTTAGACAAATATTGCACATTTTGTGCCAAACATGCTCCAAAACATGGCCTTTTGGCAATTGGGTAGTTATGTGTACTTAAAAAATGTCAATTATGATTAACCTTGATCAATATAAATACATGCATAACACATGGGCATTCCCTAAACTGGTGTTTGTTGCACATAATATGCAGAGCCTTCTGTCTTTGTTTTTCTATAGTAGAAGACAGTGTTACACATCTGATCTAATGTGTCTTCAGACCCTTTTTGTAGAATTATACAGCAAGGCTGTAACTTGGGCGTGGCATAGGTGGCATCTGTCACGGGTGCATCAATCTTAGGGTTTCCGCACCATAAAGAAAATGGGGTCTGAAAGAGAATTAGTCTGGAGTAGAAATAAGGAAAAGTTGAAAAATAGTTTTTTTATTATAAAATGCAATATGTTTATAAATCATTTTTTAATTTTTCTTTTTTAAAATACTTCTAGAGACTAAACTTGTTATATATTCTTACAAAATGTTTACCAAACACTCCTAATATGCCTTAATACAAATCCGGGTATTCATTTTAAAGTTATTAAAACTAAATTTAAATTTAGAAATTCACCAATTTTCTATGAAAATTCAACATTTAAATAAAAAATATTCCCCTAAAAAATATTCAGTTTATTAGCAAAATAATACCTACAAAGAGTTTAAAAATATTAAGTATTAATAAGGTAAAAATAGAAGAAAAATTTAAAATGTGCTAGAAACATTTTAAGAATTGCAAAATATTTTGGTAAGTTTATTCTGAATATATGATTAAAAAAAAAATCATGTTTGCATATTTTCTTACTATATATGGTGGTAGGGGTGTAGACCAGTTTTTTGCCACAGGCTCCAAAGTACCTAGTTACGGCCCTGTTATACAGTTTTATCATTAACCTGTTTTCTACTGTTTGGTTGGATTTTACATGAAAACAGCATAAAAATACCCTTATTTGGTTTTGTTTAAAAGTTTTGGCTTCATTTAAAAATTTTTTATTAGGCTTACTGTAAGAATTCTGAAAAGATTTACTATGGACTGTTTCTACAACTATCACATTACTCGTCGTTATCCTTAATTTTTCGTTATAAAAGAATAATTTTCACTGATAGAAGTAAACACTATTTTTTACAAGAAAATGTCTTACTTCAGCAGTCTTGGTAAATCCTTTCATGTTCATCACTCCCTTGAAATGTCAAGCAATGTGGTGCATTCTTATACTATATATAAAAAAAAGAACTACATTTTTAAAACTATTAAGTGCATTTGGATAAAAGGTATTGAGGCATAATTGCCTCCAACAGCTCTAAAAATTATATTACTGTAGTTAGGCTACTGGTACAGGATAACGCTTGATCTCTTCCATGAATACTCCAATCCAATCTTTTTGCCTTGTCTTTCCCATGTAACCTCTGAGGGATTGCACTTCCCCTCTCTCATTAGTCTCCTGAGTAATTACGTCAACTGGGCCTTTCACCTGTTAGGTTAAACAGTTAGAACAATATTTTGAAATGTTTACTGTTTATTACTACCTAATATGGAATTAAGGAAATATAGTAGTTATGAAAAATTTGTTTAGAATCAAATATCAATAATGAAAAATATCAATGTAGCAAATATTAACTCTACAGATTGTAGTATTTAAGTTTTACCTAGACACTGTGTTTATAAGAAGTAAAACTTAGAATTTTGAAAAGAATTTAAAAATGGTAATTATGATGATCTATTTAAAAGTGTAAAATTTAATAGGTCTACTGGGATGTCTAGTGGTTTTTATCAGTTTTTTCATCTTAAAAACAAATTTGATTTAGGGATATTCAAATGTTTCCCGAGATTCAAACTGTTTGTTGAAATTAAAGGAAACTCAATGCAAGTCTTATAGAAGAATCTGTGTTTTTAATAAGCCAAACAAATTCTTCCCTGAAAGGGTTATGATTTTTAAAATTTCATCAAATTGAAATCTTTGTTATTAACTAGTCAATATTTAACATTAATCACAAAATTTATTCTGTAGGAAATTATCTGGTCCCTTTTTGTCTTTCCTTACACACAGTCTGGATTATTTACTGTCTGAATTTTTCTTATTCTTAATCTAGTCAATTTTACTTTTTAGTTTGGAATCTTGTTGTTCTTGGTATTTGTGATTGAAATTGCTGGTGGAATTACTGCATATGTGAACCGTAATGAGGTAAGTGTAAAGTATGTTATAGAACATGTTTAAATTTTTTTATACTAATGCTGAACTAATATAATGTTAATTTTTTACAGTTGGAAAATATTTTGAAAGAAAACATGGATTCCTCGATTAAACAAGCAAAGGGTGATGCCAAAACTATCTGGGATGAAATGCAGAGCAGGGTAACTTTCATTAATGAAATAGTTTTTAAAATTTAAAAAAATATTTTAATTCTTTTTAGAATTATTCAAACTGATTATGAAAACTGTAATGTGACCCACTGTAAAAATAAAGACATTCTAAAATGAAATATTTTGAAAATATAATTAAAGAAAAATAATCTTTAAGTTTTTGTTTAAATTTGCGGCCCATAACATGTGATGCAGTATAAACTATATTGCAATTTTGTAAGCTAAGTTATGCCTCCCTCCTTTCCAAGGCTTTATTCTTTTTCGAAAATTCCCTCATTTAGAGCTGAATAAGGGCTTAAGGGTAGGGTGCTACTTTATTGTACCAAATTTCACAGGTTTGAATTGAACTCCTGGCATGGATGTTACTAGCCGTTTTGGAATAGGCAATGAGCAGTCTCATTAACCTTCATATAACAGAATGGACTAGTGTTCCAAACCAAATTTCTCATTTTAGAGAGGTTAATTTTGTCAAAGAGGGGGAAGTCATCATATAGACCAATATGTCGACTTAATTTATACCCATAAATTAAAATATTTTCATAATATAAATAAAACTCTTAATAAAGCTTTTTGGTAATTGTAAATCACTGAAATTTATTTTCTAAATGTTGGCTAAAATTCTGTAATGTTTATCATCAAAATATGAATTAAGATGTAAGGAATTTGAAAAGGATAATTTTGATCGTAGAGTAACAGTGAACTAACTGAATGCAATATACACTGGTAAAAAACACCCAAACATTTGTAACCAATATTTTTTTCACATTTCTAACAAAAAATGACCTGATTGTAATTTCTTAATTGCCCAAGATATCAAAGATTAGATTATAATAAAATAGAAAAGTACATTAGAAAAATGTGTTGCACTGTTTATGTATTTTGAAAAATATGCTGCAAAAGTTGTAAAGCTATAATTTTTTAGAACTGATATGTAATCATTACTTTGTACCTTCTGTAATAACTATGAATAATCTGTAGTAGTCGGACAGCTACAGGAATTACCTATTCAAAGATAATTAAATTTTATGAAACATTTAATGGAATACTTTTTTTTTTTTTTTCCTAACAAAAAGCTCCCACATGCTATAAATCAATGACTGTTACCCATGTTGAGAGGAAGTTAAGACCTATTAGTCTGGTTGACACTGGTATTCTGTAGGGTACCAGGGAATGCTGAACATTAAAGAATCAAACATGCTTCTAAGGCCTAAATATTGGTAAGATTAATGCAGTTTAGTAAGAGGGTGACCCAAATTTTAAGAAATATCGTAATCTATTATTATAGATTTCTTATTAAATAGCATTATTTCTGTTAATTAAGAATGCAGTTAAAGTTGTTTTAAAAATTCAGATTTAAGCTCCGTTGTGTCAATTCAAAACTGCCAAATTTTTATTTTTAGTATATGAAATGCAAGCAACTTTTAAAAAGGCAGCATTGTGGATTCATAAGTGGCTGTTTAGGTAGTCAAATGACTCTTGATATAGCTGTTTGTAAGTAATTTAAAATATAGTGAAGATGGATGTAAGTGCTTTGAGACCATCTCCTGTATGATAATAGCAAAACTGTTGTATGGGCATGGAGGGGATAAAATCAACTATTTCTCAAGACCAATAACTGATTAGATCAGAATGCTAATTATTGGATGAAGTTAGTTTTTCTAGGATTGGAAATTTTGTATGTGTTACCAGTGGGATACCTTTCTTTTAACACTAGTAATTCTATAGAAATGCATGTTTTATCAACATTACTAATGAAACATTTTCTCAATCTCAAAGCTCAATAAGTCTCTTATTGGTATTGCCTCCCTGTCCCACTTTCCAACCCACAAGATGACTGTTGTATTTACAGGTATACCCTACATATTTATGCATCTACATACTGTAGATGTTTTCAAACACTTTACTGGGATTGAACATTCTAGTAGCCAAGGTAGGGCCCCTTAGTATTATGTCAAATATTATGCAGATTTGTCTTTTTTAATTTATGGGAGGGGGGAAATTAAAATTTAAAAAAGCCAATGTTCTTAAGGTTTGTCTGTCTTAAAATGATTCTTAATACTTGGGATAAATTAAGAAACAGAAAATCCTGCCATTGTTAGCAAGACTATTTTGGCAGTGTTTCTGTGGTACTTCTAAGGTTGGGGAGGAGAGAAAATTAGGTGTCTTTTAAATTGAAACAAATCTAGAACCATAGTAAATCTTGTTCAAAGTGCATATGGATTTAGCTTCCTTTTAAATGAGCAATGCATTTCAAGTAAAATTTGCTCAATAGGTGATTAGTAAAATCTGGCTTTAAACCTTAAAGAGAGCTTTAAAGTATTTAGATATTTGAGCAGGTTTTTTAACCATTTTCTCCAGGCAACTTTTTAAAGACAATCTTAGTGGCATAAAACTACCCCAGTAGCACAGCATTATTTAGCAGTTTTGTTAACAGCTACTCGGCTAATATTGTACAATGTCAGACCAATTGATATTGCATGTCTTAATTTTTTTCCAATATTGGGCAATTGCTGATATTACTCAATATCAATGATTGTTGAGCTGGACAATATTTGATTTGGTACTATAAAATAGCATATTTCTCTTGATTATAGAAACTTTTGTAATCACCAAGGATTGGTAATTTTTATCTCTGTATTGGGAAAGAATTACTATTCTGTATTGGTTAGTCTAATATACATTTAGCTAAATAAGAACTAAGCTTATTTTTTTAAAACACGTGTAGTTTCTGTATGTAAAATTCTTACTCTTTAAAAAAAAATTTTCTTATATAAAACTAAGTAACTTCTCAAATTTTAATATTGTAAATTCTACATTCAACATAAATATTGACTAAATTGGTAAAACTTGACCTTTCTTGATAAATGCTAAGATGACCCAATATTAAGCATTGCTGTTGTACTAACTTGGTAAATTCATATTTGTTTAATGAACCTCATAAAGAACAAAATGTGATGTGTGCAACCCAATATAAATGAAATCCTAATGTTACAAGCCCAGGTATTTTATCCTTTTAAATCTTATTGTATAATTTTATCATTTTTAGTCTTACTTGCTGTTTTGAGTTGAACCATCCTTACATTTCAGTTTTCTGAAGTGATACTGTATCACTTAAGAACAGTAAAATTTAATTTTTAGATTTTTGATAATGTTTGGCTCTGTTTCTGCAGTACTAGACACAGAACTGAATATCTGTAGGTTATAGTTCTTGTGTTTGCCTTGTGCAGTTCTTGATGTGTATTTGCTTGACTAATACTTAATATTTTTGAGATTAAGATGGATAATTTTATTTTCTAGTGGCATTGTTGTGGTGTCAACAATTTTACAGATTATGGAGATATCACCAAGGTTCCAGCCAGTTGCTGTCCAGATGCTACAGCAGATCTCAAAGCAGACACCTGTCCTAATCCCAATGATGTTTATAGAGCAGTAAGTTACTTTTAACTCTATATACTGTGTAGTTTCAGACTGCTTAAGGAATTATACTCTAGGTTCTTGGAGTAGCTTGATTTTTCAATTCTAGTTCTGGAAAAATTAGTTATTGAATGAAATAGAATAATAGTTAACTTAAGTTCTTAGAATTATTTCACATTGCATCATATATTTTCAATGATTTGTATGTATTATTGCAAGTATACATATCTAGGAGATGGGAAAATAGAAACAAACACCAAAACTATGTCAGTGGGCAAATTAAATTGAACATTTTAATTTGTAAACTTATTTTAAAGGTTTGCATCCTTAATACTAGTTATATGTAGCATGATTTGTTACCTAGGGGGGACAATATAATAAATTCAGTCAAAAGTAATTCACTGAATTTTCAGAATTACAAATGCACATTCTACAATTGAGAAAAAATATTCAAAGTTCACATGCCTAATATTCTAAATTTGTCACAAAAAAAATTCTGAAATTTGATATTATGAATTATGGAACTGATAGGCATACAAAGTTTTTCCTCTACTGTAGGTTTTTGGATTTTCAAATGAGGTTGCATTTGTTCCTGCTCGTATTAAGAACATCAAAATTTAAATAAAATTTGTGGTACTATCCATGCCCTAAAGTTAAATCATGAAGTTTGAGTGCACAAAAATAACTCTTAAACAAACCAAAAACAAGTTTATGAACATTATTCAGAATCTTTTAAATTGATTCCCTAATTTGATACATTAGGATATTTTTATTTAATGGATCTCTTCTGTAAAAATTCACATTAATTTTGTCAATTATCCTCTTCCTTGTGGTAGGGATTGATATTGGTTGCATTTGACTTGGATAACTCATTTTAAATTTTGAAGCCACTCTGGCTTGTAATACTTTTCACGACTGCTTTTTCTTAGCTATTGTGGTGTTCTAAAATCTGGTCTTAAAAATTTTATAGGAAACTTTGTAACATGTGGCTGTTTTTAAATTTACATATATATGTGTATATATACATAATTTTCAACAAATGTCTTCAACCTTGGGAAGGGAAGCAATGTATTAAAAGCTATCTTGGGTACTCAGCCTTGCCTGGGCTTTTTTGTTGCCTTCCAGTATTAAAGTGCTGAAAAGGAGAGATCAAAGGAAATGGAACAAAGGTTTTCCTTTTAGGTTTAGAAAGTAATGGAGTACATCATATTTACAAGATGACTTTCATGTGTACACATTACTTTGCCTTTGTTACATTTCAGCAATTCCATATTTATGCAAGTTTTTTCCTTGTACAAATCCAGTTTTTGGTGTATTTAGATTCAATTTGGTATATTGAAGTTTTGAAGTTGTGTATATGTCAACACTGTTTTATTTCATTCAAAGTGTCTTTGATCCCATAATTGTGGACCTTTTTTAATCTTGAGGCCTTTTTTGTAAGTGAACAAGCAAATTTTTTTGTTCCAAATATTTACACAATAAGTGGCAAACAGATTTGTTGATAATTCATGATGTTGTAAATGAGCTGTTAATAAAATAGCTGTCAAACATGTTTTTAAAATTAATGACATCGCAGAATTGCATTATCCCCATTGTTACTTTCCTCCATCTAACCTTCTTAGCACTGTCATTCCCTAAAATATCTGATTACTTTTAAATTTCTTTAAATTAGGATTTTGCAGTTATATATTGAATAAACTATAAATTACATAAAAATTCCTCCTCTCATAACTAAATTTATATTTTTAAATTTTAATTTCTTTTACAATAACAGTTCTATTGTCAATCTACCAACAGATTTTATATGTATAGTACAAATTCTATGCACACAAAAGAATGTTCTCATTTTTAATTATGTAAACCAAAGTTGAGTTGGCAAAATCTTGGATAATTGCCCCCAAATTTTGGCCTTAAAAAAAATTAGTGCTTATTTTTGCAGTAAATAAGAAAAGTACAGGGTTTGGGGATATATTCCAGTCTGTGGGGATTTAAATATCTATTTTCAAAACAATAAAATATTATATTTTTAAATTATCAATGAATTTTTGTTCATGATTTCAGATGGAATAAACAGTTAAGCCTGTTGCAATTCTGCTTTAGATAGCACATGGTGCACCTCCTAACATTAGACACCCACTTAGTGCAGCCATTTAAACAGTCTAATTTAGCCTTTTCTGCTTAAACAGCTGTACTTCTTTCGGAGCACTACAGCCTGTTACCTGTTACAGGCCAAGGCTGTCCCAAGCAGTTTTTCTAGCCATTCCTATCTGCTGCAAGACTCCTCCAGTTTCCCTTTTTGACAGTAGTTAAGTCCCTCTCTACTGAGTCAAGCCACCTAATGGGTGGTCTTCCTCGTTTCCTCTGCTCCATGGGATTAGTGAAAGGGAGCTGTTTTACTGGGTTTGTCATTGAGTCGATATAGGTGTCCAAGCCATTGCAGTCTATTGATTTTTATGACTTTAACAACATGAGGTTGCTTATATTTTTCATAAATTTCAAAATTGAATAAAGATCTCCAAAAATTATTCTCTTGAACTGCCTCAAATATTTTTCTTAAGATTATCCGTTCAAAAGCCAGCAATTTATTTTCAGGCAATTTGGTTATTGCCCAGCATTCACTTCCATAGAGCAGAATAGGTCGAAGTAGAGTTTTATAGATGTTAATTTTCGTTTTTAAACTTAAAACCAATTAAAATCTAGATTTATAAGGCCATGATAGCATTTATTTGACATGGCGATCCTGTTGTTTATCTCTATGTTCAAATCATTATTAGTGGTGATGGTTGTTCCAAGATATTTGAATTGTGAAACTGTTTCAAAGGTGTAGCCTCCCACTGTAAGTGACTTTAGATTAGGTGTGCTCTGGAATGTTTCCATAAATTTTGTTTTATCTTCGTTTATTTTTAAGCCTAATTTACTAGCCTCAGTTTCTAATAAATTAAAAGCTTCTATAATATAATTTCTGGATCTAGCAACCAAGGCAATGTCATCAGCAAATGCCAAGGTTTGTAAAGTCTTCTCGTAAATGGTTCCTCTAGTTGAGACCAGATGCTCTGATGGCCTTTTCTAAAACTAGATTGAATAAAAGGTATGATAGGGCATCACCCTGTTGTAATCCTCTTTCAGTATAAAAATCTTCAGAATAATCATTCCCTAATTTCACTCTGAACTTTACTCTAGTGTTGTTTTTGTTAGATTAATTAATTTAGTTGGTATATTGAGTTCCTCCATTGCTTCATAAAGTTTCGGTTGAATAATGCTGTCATATGCAGCTTTAAAAAAATACAGCTGTACTACAAAAAATATTTTCCAGTTTTAGATTCAATCGAAAGTGTATGCTTGGTAGAGATCAGATAAACTTAAAAGTATTAATAACAAAAATATTAAAACTGTTGGAAAATATTTAAAGTAAAATTATCTGGACTCTTAATATTGAATCATTTTCTGTTTTAAGTGAAAGCAAAGCAAATAATTTTTTTTAAACTGTTTGTCTTGTGCTGGTTAATTTCAACTAAAGTATTTGTTGAATATGACTAACTGAACTTCAAGCATTTTAAGTGTTGCTCTGTATTAATGAATATTAATGCTTCATGTCTTTTTATTGGAGCAGTAGTTCAACTGTACTTGCAATGCTGTTACTTTTTAATAAGGAAATTTTTTTCATGTTGAATACTTTGTGCAAATAATTCTGAAGTTGTGTCATACAAAATAAAAAATATAACATAATAATAGGCATACAAAGAAGTTGGTGGTATCAGAACAATTTTTTTTTTTTTTGTTGTTGTTCAAATTATAATTTTGTTGTCCGATGGAAAAGTTTTAATGTTTGATTGACACACATAAAAAGCAGGTTCTATATCAAACAAATTAAGTTTATATCATACAAAGATATGTCTTAACCAGTAATAGGTTGACTATTAAAATGTTAGTCCAATATATCAAATATTCTGTATTTGGGATAATTTCAAAATTCTATTATGAACCCTGAAAAAGTATTGGTGTACAGGAAATTGTCAGTATTTTAGTGGCCATTGAAAAAGTTTTAATCTCTTAACCTTCTCACTAAATATGTATTTTATTATGAGTTAATGTAACAGTATTTCCAATTTTAAGAATCAATGCTACACATTAACTTATAAAATTGAAAGTATTCTGAAGTTGTGATGGGATGTAAGTTTTAACTTTGAAAAAGTATTTTTCTTAGCCATGCATATCTTTAACTTTAAGGAAAAGAATATACAGTCAAGTAGACAAAATGAATAAACTATTTGTATTTTTACTTTTAAGTTTCTCTTATTAATTATTTAAGTGTAAATGTACCTGAAAACGTCTTTTCCCAGAAATACAGGGTTTTACATAACTATCCTGCAATACTCTTCATTGACTTAAGCTTTTCAGTACACAATTATGAAGGGTATAAGACATTTGTAGGGCTGCTGTAGATAAAATTGCCAATTTGTCCATTGTTACTTGCTGTAATATAGGATTGAATGAAAGAGACCTCTACTGTTATTACATTAGGAGCTATATTTAAGAAGTAGAATGCAGACACATATTTACAAGAGTAATCTACCTGAAAAAAGCTACATTACTCTTGTAAATAAGACTACTAATGGAATCTATTCTCTTGATAAAATTGTTACTCTTTGTATTCTTTGATACATAATGGATTGTCAAGTTATGGGCAAATGGTAGTTGCTGCTGATCAATACTGGAATTGGTGGAATTGAATTCCATTGCTTGCATGAATGATCTGAATCCATTTTAAGCCATAAGTTCCAGTGTTATTAACCTTCACATAGCAAAATAGATTTTAGCACTTTGAACCATACTTAACATGCACATTGTATTTGGAATGCTGTGTTAATTTCTTTACATTGTTTGTTAGTGAGATTGTGATGAATTAAAGAAATCTAAATATCTGGGCAATACTAGGTGCCTTAGCTAGCTAGAATATGTGCAAAGTATACATATTCTTCTTCTTTAAAAGCTTAACAACCTGTAAACGGGTCTTAGCTGCCTCTACAGCTCGCCTCCTCCAGCCCAGTCTATCCCCTGCAACTCTCTTCCAGTTTCTTTATCTTTAATATTTTAAGGTCATTTTTCGACATCATCAAGCCATCTTGTTCGCGGTCCTGTCCTCGGGTACGGGATCCCTCGGGGTTCTTGAAAGTACAAATTCTGGTGGGGTTACCCTCGGGGCTTCTCCACAGATGTCCGATCCCACCTCAGTCTGTTGCTTCTTATGACCTGTATAAAGTATACATATATAAAATATAAATTGGCCATTAACAGTTTTAATCTTTTTGAGAATTAAATGGTTTAATTAAAAAAAAAAGCAAAATGGATTGTTCCATAAAATTAATAGAATTTTGTATCTTGTCAACTATCCTTTAGCTCTTATTTTTCTAAAAACAAGCATTTGTCTATCCTATCTTTTACAGCTATAATTTATATTCAAAATATTGTTACAATTATGAAGTTAAATGTAGTTTTAAACTGGTTAAGATATGATGAATATATTATCTGAATACTAGAATTTTTACCTTTTCTCTTTTGTAGGGCTGCTATGACAAAATGTTGGATGCAATGAAGAATGCAATTGGTGTTATTGGAGGTGTTGCTATAGGAATTGCAGTTGTTGAGGTAAGTTTTGAATTGTATACAAGTCATTTTGATTAGAATGGTTGCTTTCAGTTTGGATTTTCCATTTTCGAAACAGCTGAACTACAGAAACATTAAATATATATTGCCTATCATAAACCTACATTATAGGTGGGGTAACTTCTTCAAAAGTTTCATTGGTAAATTCTCTAAGACTTGATTTTAAAATGAGACTTAAAAATATAAATGCTTCCCATGTCATGTAGTTGGTTATAAAATTGAAGCATCTTAAAGGAATGATATATTTATAATTTTTTATTAGTGTAGCCGAACAATTGACACATAATTCATATTTAAACTGTAGGACACACTACCGTTCATTCTCAGACCTGAAATTCTATTGCTGAATTTGCGAGTATGGTACTCTTGAAAAATTAAAATTTTCAAAGGATATTTTATATTACTCTGAAACTAAACACTCAATTCATATTTTGAGTGGAATAAATGACTTTTAATGTAAGTTTGCTTATTCTGCTTGATCTCAAGCATTCTTAATTTCATTTCAGAAATCTGTATAGCAAATAGCTAGCGACCTCTGTTTGTATCTACTTTTGCCTGTTGCTTTTTAGTGTAGACATGAATTTTGGTACTTTATGCACCCACACACTCGCAGTAATTTTAGAATGCAATAAGCTATACCAAATTGGATATTGTTGCTTTTGCTCCTTTTCACCCCCTGGCTTTTTTAAGTAGTTGATTTTTCTATTTAATTAACATATATTTTTTGTTCCATAATTGAAACATTCCTTTATTAGTTGCTGCCTAATGCCCTAGTACAGCTGTATAAGATTTGTCAATGAATACTTTAGGTGCAACAGAGCAATGGTTTTGTGTACCCTTCTACTTTTGGAGTTCTTAGCACAAACGGGACAAAATTTTCCATTGGGAAAGATAAAAATAAAATTTCCTACTTATATAGGAATTTCATATAAATTCAAAAACATCCTGTGGTACAAATGTGTTTGTATTTTTTTTTCATGACACTAACTTTTGTAATAGGAACTTTGAAACATGGATTTTCATTTATTTCTTGTATTATACTGTAATACTATATAACTTAGCTTTATTGATTAAAAATAGGTGTTAAGCATTTTAATTTCTAGGTTGTGCAATCTCTTTAAAAAAATTTTTTAATAAAAAAAACTGAGCTAGGCAACTCTTACCTCTTTGAATCACTATGTTGCATATCTTCAAAATGTACGAACTGTCATTTCCACTGTTTTCCTGTAACAATAAAATTAGCATAATTTACTCATCACTTTCTAATTATGTCAGTCTATTTTTCATATCTCAGTTGCATTGTTTGATCAGATGCATATGATTACTACTGATATAAACTTTGGATGTTTTAAATTGCAAAAAATGGACAACAGTATTTTCACAATAGTTCTAACTTTTTATATTATAAAGAATTTTCATGCAAGGGATTTGCAGCATTAAATTCTTTTTTGTGACAAAATGCTCTTTTTAATTTGTTTAAAATTCTTTCAATTTTATGTGCTTCAAATGTATTTTAACACTTAAAGGATTATGCAATCTTGGGTTGATAAAAGTTAAAATCTTATAGCATCTAACACAGCTTCATTTCCTTTTTGCCGAGTACTCAGTAAAATTCTAGTGGTGAATTATTGTATTAAGTGATGGGGAAATGTCGATTTCTAGGATCAATAAACTAATTTAGTGAAGCAAGTTATGTTACTAGTCTTCATTTCAAGCATACTTGCTTCGTCCAGCATCACTTCCTGCTACAAGAACCTACTTCCATTTGTAGACATAATGTACCCATCACTGTTAAATGATTATTGGTGTTATTTTCAGCATATCATGCTTACCATTTTAATTCTATTTCAGAGTTTCTTACTTCATGATCAACCACATTTTAATCTTTTTGATTTAACAGATTGTGTACTCTATATGAGCTCCGTTGGGCTCATTTGTTTGTCTATACACTTTTATTACTTATTTACCTGTTTGCTGTCTTCTGAATTTATTGTTTTTATGGTCTTAAGCTTTTCTAAGGTTTGGCATAATATATCTCAAGAGAACTTTGTGTTCAAGAGGACTTCAGAATCAATCTACAATGCAATCTACAGAATCAATGGTTGTAAATTATGTAAAGATGTAGATTTAAAGCCCAGTAGTGTTTGGATAGTACTTTGTGTTTCTAAAGTACAGGTCTGAGGTTTGATCCTTGGGCTCAGTAAGGTTGACTCATCTATTATCCCTGATGTTGGTAGATAAATTGAGTTCTCAAGTATGCTTGGGAACTAAACACTGGGAGTTTTAAATTTGACCACCTAACTGTGACATGCTTCTCATCCAAGGCTTTGGTTCCAAAAAACTGAGAAACGCCTTAGGCCATGGCCCCCTCCCTATCAGACCTACAACTGATGGCCAAATGGTTAGGGTGCTGATCTTTGGTACCAGAGTTTGTCAGTTTGAATCTTTCCATTGGCATGGTCATTTGTAACCATTCAGAATTGGCTCTAAGCAGTATATCCCAGGCTTATTAGCAAAAAAATTAGCTTTGATGCAAAAAAAATAGACTGTAGCTCTCCAAACTAAACCCCTAGTGGATCCGTTGCATTGACACTTTGATAATATCACATTTCAGATATTTTGAGCCCCTTGTCTGCTTTGTTTATCCAGTATTTGTTACATTGTATGCATATTTTTAGATATGTAACTTGCAAATCATAAATTATGTAAGAACTTGAAGAGCAGTCTGACTTCTTGATCATTTGAGTCATGTACAGTTATTATATAGGTGGGACTAGATTTGTTAAAGGGATACCTATTTTATATTTGGCTTTAATTTCAAAATATTCCTAAACCATCTTTTACAGGATTTATTGGGTCTGTTGATGGCTGATTTTTGGGATCCATTCCTTGTAAATTGTATCTAAGCACTCCCAGTTCAATTTAACTTAAATTTTTCAAAATCCTTTTCTGTGGGGCTGTTTGCTTAACAAATTTCCACTTGCAGGTATCTTGATTATTAGTATAGGTATCCAGATGGTATACCAGATACTGATATAATTGATATTGTGCCTGCATGACATATAAAAGGGGGTGCTATAAGTAAACAGTTTAGAAAGTATTTAATAAAACAATTGTAATAATTTAACTCTAAATGTTAATGTTATATTTGAGGTATTGAAATTGACTTTCAGTGATTGTTAATGTTTTGTTCAGAATGGTCCTGTTAATAATTTTTTTTCTTCTAGTTAATTGGAGTGATGTTTTCTTGGTGTCTTGCATCTGCTATCAAGAAAGAATATGAAGGTGTTTAAGGAAATAAAATTGGCACTTTTTCAGCAAAAAGCACAATTTTTTTTTCTCACTGATGTTATCAATTTTAAGTGTCAATTACTGTCATCATAGTTTTTGGATATTTCTTTTTAATCCAATTTGTATGATTAAGTTAAGAATATAAGGTGATTTGCTTTGTGAAAGATTATAAATAGATTACAGTGACAATTATAATTTTTTAACATACAAAATCTGCATTTTGAAGCTAATTGAACTTCTTAAAAAGTAGTTTATTTTCTGTTTGCTCCAAGGGAAATATTTTGCCTGTTTTGTACTTAAAAAAAGTGCTTAATTTTAAGTTTTTGAAGCTATTTTGTATTATTATATGCCATTGAAAATGTGCCTTATAGTTACACTAAAGTGTGCTCTCTTTGAATCAAATGGCTGTCTTATACAAATTTAAAAAATAAAACTCCTTTTTAGATTTGTATTAGGTTAGGAAAAAAATGATTTTTACAGGTGACTAGTTTCTTTAACATAAAGTAAATGGATTCTAGAAAAATTTCAGAGTTTCACTGTTATTGTACTGCACATGATTTTATAAATTTCTTAATCTGCACTGTAAGCCCTTGGTTTTGTACAGTTTTGTATGAAGTTAAGCAGTTAATGGTGTTTCATAAATTTCTTTCTAATATATCGTATTATTTCACAATTAACTATTTTTCTAAATCTAATATTTTAAGTAAGGTCATTGATGTATTTTGTTATGACAATGTTCATTTTGAAAATATTTTGATTTTATACTTTTTTATTAAATTTCTTCTCTGCCAAATGAAGATTTTGCTGTTAGACTAGTTTATTTTGATAATAACTTAATGTGTGCCAATGTTTTACCCAAAATTCTTGCTGTATTTTTTCTTTGAACTGATAGAAAAAAAAAATCTTTGTATATATTAGAATATATATATACTAACAGTTTGTATATCTGATTCATCTTTTTAATTAAAATTGTCAAGTGCACAGTTTTCAACATTGAGTTTAACTGAAAGTGCAGAATGTATTTTTCACATGCTCTACATTTTAAACTTCCCTTACTTCAAAATCTATTTAGAAAGAAAAAAAATAGGGAATATACCTTCTGTACTTTCATGATATTTTAAATGCTGATCAGTCCTCGGTGGGAAGACTGGAGGAACAGTTTTATGAGTATAAAGTGCTGAAACATATGTATATAATGAATAAATCAGTGTATTTATATAACCAGTGTGTGTTTGTTGATTTATACTTCACATAATTTATGTATACTACAAATTAATATTTTTACTTTATTATCCCATACAATATTAATGCTCCAATCACTTCTTAATATGTATCTCTTTATTTTTTATGAATATCTTAAATCTAAGTTATGTATTCATAAGGTTTAAAGAAAATTAAGACACTTGCACGACTGAGTAGTAGTCTGTTCTTGCTAGTAATGAGCTAGAATTTTAAATATCAGAGAATGTCACTTTTTCAAAATTTAAGACTTATTTACTATCATATGAAAATGCATAACTGTAAAGTGAATTATATCAGTTGGTGCTCCTGCTGAAAAATAAACTAATACATGAGGCTTGAAAAATGTCAATCCAAATGACAAAATTTAAAAGTATATATACTTGAAACTTTGAATTGTTAATAGGGTTGTACCTTCACTAAAAGGGTGGGGAGGAGTCATTCCACAAAAATTCTACAGTTTTTTACTACCCACAAACAAGGGTACTACATGTTAAAGCATGAAAGCTTAACTGAGATGTTTGTCTCGTTTCCTAGGTATTTTTTAAAAGGATATTGAATCCTTGACCATACAAATAAAACAGAATTTGCACCCCAAAAATACTTAATTTGGATCAACCCAAAGCTATGCTGAAGCTTAGTAGAAGCAAAAGTTTATTTTAAAAGTTTCCATTGCTATGCAACACTGAGGTTAATGACATTTTAATAGTATAAAATTGGTATTTCTATAAAATGCTTCAAAGCATTTCTAATAGGTAGAAAAACTAACATTTTTTTTTTACATTTCTGGCCTTTTGCTATGCATGACATCTTGAACATAAGCAAAGCAGAATCTAAGCACAAGTTAAATGATTTAATATCATGCTACACAATATCTGCCAGAGGCAGTTCTGGATGTCTCGGAAATGTTGGTCTAAAATGGCTGACATCTCTTGGATGTTGTTGTATATCAAGAGGTTAAACTTGTGTAAGAAGTTTTTAAAAGCATTGCAGTTTTTTTTCCTTTCTTTTTTTTTAATATAATGAAATCCCTGTTTTAATTTAACATTTTATTTCATATATAATGTTTCTTAGATACATTGTGAAATATCATGTAGCATGTATAATATCCCTTGTTAAATGTAACTTAACTTGTTCTTGCTTTAAGCTACAGATTTTAAAATGTTTGATATTTTTCTTGCCTATACCTATAATTTGCTAAAAAGACAGGTCACAAATTTATTTTGAGTTTTTATGCAGCTTGGCTAGTTTTTCATTTTTATGTAACATTTGGGTTTATTTAACTTTTAACAGAGGGTATAACTAATAGGATATATAAATATGGAAAACTACTAGTGTTACAGCTTAAACAAATGGTCCTTTCTTTGTGTTACCACTTAAGCAATAGTGGTTTTTTTTTTTTGTGTGTGTGTGTGTGTAAAAGTGTTTCTGAATGATGGCTAAATAGGGCACTTTTCTGTGGTACTGAAGTTTGTGGGTTTGATCTTGTTGCTGGCATGGATGTTCTTAGTCAATCAGCTCCAAGCAGTAGGTTTGTCTTCATGCTCAGAAGTAAAAGTAAACAGTAGCACTCCATAGCAAATTATTAGTTTCCCAAATTTCATTTGCAAACTCTTTGATAATTTTTCAAACTTTGCAGAACTCTAAAGATCATTATTCTGTCTTCTCTCAATTTTATGATACTAAATAAAACTAATCTGTTTTCAGTGCTTAAATAATTTGATTAATCCATTAAAATAAACTCAGCCCACCCTATTTTTAATAAGAATTAAAAATAAAGGAAGAGGGGGGAACTTTAAAAATGTTGCTTTTTTATTTCATCTCTAAGTTGACTTTTAAGTTCAGAAATTAAATTTGCAGTATATCTAGTGCTGAGTCAGTCCTCTGCCCCCTCCCCTTCTTTTTTCTTCCTGTTGCAGCATATTTTGAAAAATCAGATTTTCACAATGCTTGTAAAGGTGAAAATACAAATAGCCCATTTTCTGTGGAATGAAGTGGCTTAGAATCGTTCACATGTTTTACCTATGGGTGAGTTAGTATGTGACAGAATAACTTTGATGAAATGAACTTTATTTTGGGAGCATTTGTAATATAATTTTTTTTTTTTCTCAAACTAAACCAAAGATTCTGTTTTATTGAAAGATCACTGCATAAACTGAAGTAATGTAACTTTTATTGTGCACCAAAAAAGCATAACAACCCTGTAATCAGAACAAATAACTTTATATTTTTGTTGGTTTAATTTTAGTGCTAGCTCCAGACTTTCAATTTTGAGAGCGAAGTATGTCATTGAATAAATTAGTTTTATATGGGTCACCAATTGGGAACTTCTGGTCTATATATGTACTATGGTTACATAGTCTGCTTTCGAGGTATCAAACTTAAACAGAGGAACAATACACAAATTCTGGTACAAATATCTAATTTATTACTATTAACTTATCAATCTAAACTTTCTATAACTGCATGCAAATATTTGAAGTCTCTATCATATATAAATAATTTTTACATTATTTCCTTGATAGAAATGCTTTATAATAAATGAAAATTTAACTCATTTTGTGTGGGTACATTTCTCACCGAAATTATACTGAGAGCAGGCGTTTTGTACTTAAATTTAGTTATTTAGTTAAACCTCAATAGATTGAAATTTAATTTTTTAACCAGCTATTCCTATTTTATATTGAAATATATAAATAGAAATATATAAATGACATGGGACACAACCAATAAGATTTTTATAAACAAAAAATATATTTTTTAGTGGATAAATTTATAATAGTATCGTAAATATAAAAAATCAAATAGAAATAGTAGTATATAGTTTCAATTTTTTCGAATTAGGTTATATATAAACATTTTTACATTATAAAAAAAAATGAAAAGAGCAATCATAAAACTAATAATGTAAAAACTAGTTTTTATTTGTCTAAATTTTTCCAGAATCTATGTAGTAGACAAGAACATTCGGCTTCATTTTCTTGTGTATACCGTTATTTTTGTACTCACAAACAAACCATGTTGTTACACTAACCCATACTAGTACATGATCCGCACTCAAATATTAATCATCAGAAAACGTACCAGTATGTGTCCCGCATACAATGTGTTAAAAAATCTTTTTTTTTTCCATGTTCAGTTTTGCCCTTTCCTGTTTTTAAAATACTAAAGCTTTTGTTGTATTTCAAATAGAAGATTCAATTTTTTTTATTTTTCTGCCTATAGTAGATCTATAAAGGGATTTAGATTTTAGGTATTTAGTTTTTTTTTTATAAGTTAAATTGTGTAAACAAGTGTTAGATTTCAGTTTTACACAATATGTATCAGCAAAAAAAAAAAAATAATAACATTAAATGAATCTAAAAATTCCACATGCAGTTTTTTGTAATGTATTTTAGTAAATCTTACTAAAGTACATCACAAAAAGTATTTAAAAAAATTAAAAACTTAAAATGTAGCTGGAATTTTTAAGAATTAAAGTTTTAAATTTTGAATAAATGTGAAGTTTTAAACACGTTTTTTGAAAAATGTACTTCTAGTTGAATATTGAAAGGCATTACATTCATAATTTTTTTAAACTGAAAAATTGTTGAGAAGGTTGTGTCCCATCTAACATTGTTTTCATTAAGTGCAAAAACTCTTTGTGGTATGGAAATTAGGTCTATACCCTAACAAATTTTCCCAAAAGTTTCTCTTATGTTACTTGTATTAAATTGTGTCACCTATTAAAATGACTTGATACTAAAGCTTTAAATTAACTGATTTTTCAAAGTACATTTTAGAAAATTTAATGGTAAATTTTCCTAGTTTCAGAAACAGCAAAAAATTACTTGTAGCCTTTGGTAAAAACTGCAAATTAATTTATTCATTTTTACTGAGCTCCAAACAGTAGTTTTTGTTGTTCCGGTTCAACTAAAAAATATGTATCACTAAATTACGATTTTCGTTCCAGGAACAATAATGGTTTTTGGTTCAGTTCCAAATGAATAATTTTATATTTTATGTATATTCTTACTTGTACTAAAAATATAATTCTTTCATAAGCAAAAAATGTAATTCTATTAAAATTTAGAAGATTTTATGAATTTTTTAATTGATACAATTAACCAGCATATACCATACGAGCGGTGAGCATTGACATTGTTACCCCTTATCAAAATCGCATTTGACAACTGAACAGTTAATTGAATTAAATCTACCTTCTACAAGTAGTTTTACTCGAAGCTGAAACAGTAAAGTACTCATGAACATCAAACCAGAAATCGAGAAGCAATGTGCATGTAGTTTGGTTTGGTTTGGAACCTTACTGTCTACTTTTTTGCAACATGAGGGCTAATGAGAATGGTACTTACTCGTGAACTCTGGTACTGAAGATCAATGCCCGAATCATATAGTCATCGTTCAACACAATGTACATGTAATTATGATAATTATATGGTTCACGTTAAATTAGAAAATATTGATAAGTTGGTTATAGTAACAAAATGACTGAAGATATATCAATCAATCCAAGACATTTTGTAATTAAAATAACTAACTTAAAAGCTGACAATAACTTTAATGTACAGTAAATCATTTTAAAAATGAAAGTATGTATTACCTTTCCTTGCTTTAAAATAAATTTTGAAATCAGTTGTCTTGCAGACAAAACAATAGTAGCAACGCTGGACAAAAATATTATAGCTTTCTAGAGTTAAATGATTGGAATCTACTGTCTGGGATAGTAAAATTACTAATAAAGTTTATATTTTGATATCGGGTAGTTTATATTTGTTTTAGTTTGGAAAACGAGACTGTTTTATTATCTACATTTTAGTGAAGAGACCTGATCATTGCTGAAAGCTAACTTTGGATCGATACAAGCATGTATGTCAGTAATGGATGTCAAACCCACTGACTTTGGTTAGAAATGTAAAAAACCCCGAATTTTGGAGAGGTGGGAATAAACCTTGGAATTTTGGGGAATAAACTCGGAATTTTGGAAAAAATCATTTTAACAATGTTTACATATATATATATATATATATATATATATATATATATATATATATCAAAAGTGGCTATTTAAGAACTAGCATATTATTTCTAAGAGATTTTTTTTTTGCTCTTGGCAATATATATATATATATATATATATATATATGTGTGTGTATATATATATATATATATATATATATATTCAAGAAATAATAGCAATGAGCATTTAAAGGATTTTATAGTAGTACTTATATAATTAATTACCCTGTTAGTCTTATCAAACACATAACTGGTTGCTTCAATTTTAATGGCTAATATAATAATTATATACATTATTTATGATCATTATTTATTATGTAAATTGCTTTATGTTAAACTTTTTTCCCTCCTTTTATAGTATAAAAATAAATCATTAAATTTAAAATAACAGTTTATTATTTTTTGTAATGCATATATCGTTTAAAGATGTAATCAAATGACAATGTTGCATTTTGCGTCTAATTTCTACACACACACATTATATATATATATATATATATATATATATATATATATATATATATATATATATATATATATATATATATATATATATATATATATATATAGAGAGAGAGAGAGAGAGAGAGAGAGATGTTATCCAAGAAGAATAATGATTTATGAGTTTTGTGACACTACAGATTATTTCCTAATATTTATGTAATAATAAAAATATTGGATATTTCTCAAAGGAAAAATATACTCATAATTTCATGCTAAACATGATACCTTGACAAATATAGTTAGTTAATACCAATTATTCAATTTTTTGGCTGTTTGGCTTCCTTACACGTTTATTCATTACAATTGCCAGTTAACTATTAATATCAAATCACTTATGAAATGTAAAAATTGTCTTGTGCGATTAGGATAAAAGTAAACGAAATGCTTCAAAATTCCCATGTTTTGGAAATTTTCAAAATTCCCTTCCCAAAAAGCCCATTTTTTTTCCACAGCTCACAATTTTACTTGGGGTATTAAATCACAGGTATATCGCCCTTAAATTGATGAATAAATTATTGGACTGAACCTATATGAATGACAGAATTAATAAAATTATAGCAGCAACTAGAGCCTTAACTAAATCCTTTAGCGCCCGTGGCAAAAAAACTGGTCTGTGCCCCTACCACCAAATATTGTGAGAAAATATATAAACATATTTTTGCATATCATATATTCAGAATGAACTGAAAATATTTTGTTAATTCTTAAAATGTTTCTAGTATATTTTTAGCTTTTTCTTCTATTTTTACCTCATAAAGATATTTTTGAACATTTAGGGGATATTATTTTGCTGATAAACTGAATAGTATATTTGACGGGAATATTCTTTATTAAAACGTTGAATTTTCCTAAAAAATAGCAAATTTCTAAATTTAAATTTAGTTTTAATAACTTTAATAAATTCAAAATTTAGAACAAATACCCAGATTTATAGCCGAACGATTGTCAATTGGTTAGGGTGCTGGCCTTCGGTACCGGAGTTGTGGGTTCGAAACCCACAGTGGCATGGATGTTTGTAGCTGTTCGGAATCGGCTTTAAGCTGTAAGTCCCGGTCTTATTAACCCTCGTGTTGCAAAAAGTAGAACGTAGCATTCCAAACTAAACCCAGATTTATATTAAAGCATATTAGTGTTGTTTCGTAAACATTTTGTAATCTTTAACAAGCAATCTATAGCAAGTTTAATCTCTAGAAACGTTAAAAAAATATAAAAAAAATTCATTAAAAAGTAATTTTTAAACACATTGAATTTTATAATTAAAAAATTATTTTTTAAATTTTCCTTATTTCTACAAGAGGCGAATAGTCCTCTTTTGGACCTAATTTTCCTCTTGGTGAGGCGCCCTTAAGACTGATGCGCCTGTGGCAAATGCCACCCTTGCCACGCTCTAGTTAGTTAAGCTTGATTTATTTTTAACAATTTGCATTCGACTAGGACACTTACGCAAAAATAACTGCTACAGTGATTTTAAAAGTAAATTTACGGAAGTATAACAAAATGTATAAAAATAACGGTATATATATTAATTAAGTAATAATCGGGATGCAAACTCAAATTTCAAAATTTTCTGTTTTTTTTCCAGGCACAACAACTAAAATTTTCTAGGTTTCCATTACAGTTCTTTTCATGATACAAAACATACATATATATATAAATATACATGTGTTTATGGTTTGTATCATAAAAAAACTGCAATGGAACTTTCAAGACGACAATGCCAGTTGTAATGTTTCGAGGTTAACCAAGGCTTGGTATAATGCAAATGGAGTTCATCGAATGGACTGGCCTGAGCCCAGACCTGAACCCTATCGAGAACCTCTGGGACGAGTTAGATCGCCGAATTAAGGGGTGCACTACCAACACCTCCTAAAAGAGCTTTCCTTTAGGAGAATCCTTAGGAGAAAAGAGAATCCTTTAGGAGGTGTTGGGACTACCCGTCCAAAATCGCTGAAGGAGCTTGTATGTCTACTCCAATCCGAGTGGAAGACAATAACACTAGCTCTAATACAAAGACTTGTGGAAAGTATACACCAGAGGGTTCAAGCTGTAATTACCTCTCGTGGAGGCTCTACCAACTGTTGATTTAGAATAAAGTTAGTTTTATCTTTTCTATCACAGGTGTCCAAATACTTATTGGTAGACAGTGTAGTTTACACACTGCAACATTATCAAAATTTAATATTTTTATTTAAACCTTAACAACTTGGGAATCAGAAATGATTATTTTTCGTATACTAGTTAGCTGGTATATATACTTTACGAAGCTGGATTGTTTTGTCATTGAAACTATCGCTTTACTTTCTTTGAGAGAAAAGCAATACATCGTAATTTTTTTTATAATAATTGCTCTTTCTGTTTTGTAACACACAGTTCGTCCACCTTCTTTTTATATTTCGTTTTCTTTTAAAAAATTAGTTTTTCAATTATCAAAGCAACCTTAGAGGTGACAATTTTTGTAAAATATGGAGCTGCAGTTCTTAAAACATTTTAATATTGAACTAAAAGGCTTCAAACGATTTCTTATCCCACGCATAGAAACGAAGAGTAAAACCTTAGCCGATCTCTAATCCACCGATTTTCAAGACCTTCAAGATGGTAGGGCAACTGGATTACCTGATGCATAATGCTGCCATCTGGTAGTGATATTCGAAAAAATCGCACCAATTAATATTTATTTTTATTCGCTACTTTAATAACGTAGATCAACCGATAGTAATTTTCCTTCTCTCTATTTATTTGCAGGATTATGAACTCACGGATCAACGGTTTTTTTTAATCCTTTCTTACTTTTAGATTTTATTTTTCTCGATCGTTGATATTTTTGTGCTAAACGATAGAAATATCAGGATTAGAGAATTTGGTCTATATAATCCTGTGTTTGGCGACTATCCTGAAGATTTAATCACATGACTGAGGAGGCAGTGAAAATTAGGACGAAAGTTGCTATATAAATCCTAATTTTAAAGTTCTTTTTTGAATTAGTAATGTCTTTATTTTAATTATTTGATTAGTTTATTGTGGATTCTCTCCTTATAATTGAACCTGAATTACAAAATCTGATTAGCGTAGGCTAGTCCATCCATTGACAATTTGACATGTTATCAATTACATGTTATCATACTAAACCGTACCACCAACATTTCTTTGAATTTATACAGCTTTATCAGTTATTTTACGCTAATAGCCTGTGGCTTAAAGCAGTGGTGCTTAAATTACAATGTAACGAATACTGCATTCAGCACCAATCCTAGACCGTCCACCGTTACATGTAAATTAAAATTGCCTTTAATTTTTTTTACAAACCATATGTATTTTTTATACGGTGATTGATAATCATTTTGCCGCCGATTTTCTGTTCACAAACTTGCCAATGATCGGCCCTTCCCATATTATTGTTATTCAATTTATTTGGTCCCGAATTTATCTCTATAGAATCAATGTTACGTTTTCCTCATTTACTGTTCCTGAATACTTATAAGAATATATGAGTCCAATCATCTCTTGTTCATCGCGTTATCTGTAGGTGTCCTTGTCTTTCACGTTTATAGCATGCAAACGGTAATCTTCAGATTGACTTAGTACTTTTATGTATAACGTTGTACTAATTTTGTAAAAATACATTTTTCTTAAATTAAAAAACTAACTTATAAACTTCTGTCTATATTTCTAGCTCTGTGCAAAACAGTGGACCGTAGAGCTCCAAACCAAACCAAATCAAATCTTTCTATATTTCTTTCTTCTCTTCTTTCTATTGTTTTCGGGGGAACAGATAACCTAAGCAGACAACGCCCGAAGTAGTCTTCACATCTGTAGTCAAAACATTCTGTTCTGTTGTTTTGTGTTTCCGGAAGTATCGTTTTCGGAGGAACAGATAATCTAAGCAGACGACACCCGAAGTAGTCTTCCGCATCTGTAGTCAAAACATTTTGTCCCGTTGTTTTGTGTTTCGGAAGTATCGTTTTCGGAGGAACAGATAATCTAAGCAGACGACACCCGAAGTAGTCTTCCGCATCTGTAGTCAAAACATTTTGTCCCGTTGTTTTGTGTTTCGGAAGTATCGTTTTCGGAGGAACAGATAATCTAAGCAGACGACACCCGAAGTAGTCTTCCGCATCTGTAGTCAAAACATTTTGTCCCGTTGTTTTGTATTTCGGAAGTATCGTTTTCTGGGGGAATTTATGAGGAATGAAGAAATGAGTTATTTGCAGGGCTTGATTATTTTCTAAATACAGTAGTCTCGACCTAGGGCTCCAAACATTTTGGATTCCCCTAAAACCCCCAAAATATTTTTAAAAATTAAAAATAATATTAAAATGCTTGCACAAAACTGATATTAATTTCAAAATACTATTTAAATGTTAAGTATCATTCTTAATATAAGTTACAATTTTATAAAGTGTTAATTTCTTCAAATTAGTGTTGCAAATAATTAATTTATTCATAGTACACCTTTTTAGAGAGTTTTTACGTTCTTTTCCGGCATTCAGCGTCAAAACGATTAATACGGGGTAAAGAATTTTTCGTTTTCTATCTATGAACCTTCGAAAACGGATTTAAGTTGCTCTGTATTTTCATTTGTGAATTCACATTTTGCGTAAATTTTTGTCGTGACCCAGGGTAGGAAAATGTATAGTGTTCCCTCGCCACTTCACGCTTCATGTTTTGCGGCTTCAGTGCTTCGCAGGTTTTTCCAAAATATTCATCAAAAAATAAAAAATGAAAAAATACAACCATGTCGGCAGCCACATTGCGGAAAGGAGAGTTGTTTCATGTTGATGCGCGAGAGAGAAGTATCCCTGCATGTCAAACAAAGAGATGATTTGACTCAGAGTGCAGACCTTGGGTTCTTGAAATGACTTTTGAGTCTTCGAGTGATTTAGAAAATGAAGAGGAAGACGAAGAACAAACTGAAAAGCATGGCCTTACCCTGGAGAATCTGCAACAATTGTGCAACATGACAAGAATTTGCACAAGACATTGACGGCAATATGGTTCGAGCTGTCAAGTTCACAGTCCTTGTACAGAGGAATTTTTGAAGGGAAAGGAAAAACAAAGACAACTATCCATCACCATATTTCTCTCCAAGGTAAAGCCCCCTGGCTCTACCGTCAGCGCCTCCAACAGAAGAGTCTCCGAGTGAGCCTAAAACTTCTACGAGTCAAGTGAGAGCCTCTCCTCCGCCACCAACACAAGACTCTTCCCCTCTCTCAAAAAGCAAAGTTGATTAATGTTTATTGCTCTATAAGGTTTTGTAATTAACCTTATTAATTAGCACTGATACGATTAAGTAAATACGTAAACTGTTGGAGTTTTTGTCTTAAATGTGTAAAGTATAAATACTGTTTACATATTTAAAACATTCGTGTACTCTCATACACGAAAACTTCTAGGGGCAAATCCTACTTCGCAGTTTTTCAGCTTTCGCGGAAGGTTCTGGTCCCCATTAACTGCGAAAAACGAGGGATCACTGTATAGCTCTATTTTTATAATGTAATTTTATTCTACTGCTTTATTGTTACTGGATACTTGTTGAAGAAAAGCCCTACAGATTTTATTGGCAAATACATTTCTTAGAATTTGACGACCTATAAAAATTGTCTCCTAGTTTACTCACCCCTGGCAGAAATTATTTATGTGGGGGTCTGAACTAGTAGGTTTCACAGATGTTCATTTACTATTAATTGACACCACAAGCATACCGAAGATGGGGTGGGAGATTAGTACAGGAATTGTTTGAAGATTGCCAAATTGTATGTCTCTTTAATCCAATTAAAAGTCGGCTTACTTGAACACGAAGTTTATCTGAAAACAAATCACAGCATAAACTATTACAGGACAGCTTATTCCCTCTATAATAATAGCCTGTGTTATCTATCCTTCTGCATCGAATTTACGAAGCGGTTGGACCTGGAATGGATAGAGACATCCATATTGGATTCTTCATGAGTTAGAGTTAACAAAATTCAAAGCGAGTGAAGTGTATTTTCTCCTATAGATCTCATTCTAAAATAAATTGATATAAATATACTTAATATTAGAGCAAAAAATATCGTCGTCTTCAAAACGTTCGAAATCCACCCCTTCAAAAACAATATTTTTTCTTTCATTATGACGTCATTCCTTTAACCATCTCATTTAATCATTTCTTATTTTAAATTATTTAAATATCGTCTGCATTGTTGTCATACTTTTTATCACTGAACTTAGATATTACTTAAGTAATTTTCTTTTATGTTAAGCTTAAATAATAGATTAGGTACATATGTGGGGATTTTAAATTTAATCATCGATTATTTTTTGTTGCAAGGAAAATTTTATCACCGGTAATAACATTCTATCTACTTCCAGGGTGTAGTGGAAATGATAGTTTCATTCCTTTACTTCCATTAATTACTGTGGCAAAAAAAATTGGGAAGAAGTCAACGATAATTTTGATTAGCTACGAAAACTTTGAATTATCATTCTAAATGAATTCAACTTGATTCTAAACTTCATTCACAGTATCGGGAGACTTTAGACAAGTAGGTAGATTGACAAATTATTGAGCGTGTACTAGATAATTCTCAGCTAAAAAATAAACCATTTTTTTACCTGCTTCATAGGGTACTTTACTATTCTGGAAAATTAAATTTTTACTGATCCCGTCATATAACGGGCAATATGCTAGTTTATATATAACACATTTGTTGCAATGTACTTACAACCATAACACCAGTGTTCGGTTACAAGGGAAAACACAGTAAGAATATAATACTTTATATTGAGATTCAGACATTTATTCTGCACATTCATTTACACATTGCTTCTTGGTTATCATATATCATGATCATCAAATATTTATGTCTTTTATTTACACCATAATAATTACAATTCTCTTTATAATGCGTAATTATTCAATTACAAGGTTAAATCATTAATAGAGGCCTAAGTGACTGTAAATATTATTTTATCTTTACCTCCATTAGATTCACAGGGGAAGCAGGCAGGGGCTCTCCTCACGCGATGTGTCGGTCTTTCAGTGGGTCCAAAGGATCAGGCAGGGGCTTTCCTCATGTGGTGTCGGCCCGGGCGCACGGGACGAGTTGGTGATGGTGAGCGGGGCTTCGGATTCTATGTCCCGCTTCTCTCGAATCCCGACTTCAACTCCCCTCCTTAACTTCGTTTCCTAACACTTCACCTCGGTTTTAATGCCCCTTTTTCTTCCTTTCTAATCGCTTGTTTCGGGAAATTTTCCCACATCTGCACCCCCTTCGGGAGTGCAGGTGGGCTCATTAAAGTAGCCCCTTTTGTGCAAGCTGACATTATTTTTAGCCCTTGTTCCCATAACTCACGGTTACATCTCTCTGCAAGCTTGACCGTTACGCTGCCATTCCGTGATCTATACCTTCTCTGTAGGGGTCCCTAAACCAGACTACACAACTGGAGTCCTAAATTCCTCTAGGAAATTTCTCCCACGGCTGTGCATGCACGTACAGATCACCGTGGGAAAGTACCTCGGTACAACATTAATGCCCATTAAAAACCAAAGACATATGCACTCCGGAGTCTGGTACCACCTCCGGCGTTCTGTACATTACTGTTTATCTTACGGTAAATGGCATTATTCCACTTATGAAGCTAACTCGTCTGTCTCTACAGAGGATCTCTAAAGAATCTTAAGTTTTGAAATCAATTAAATATTAAAAAAAATAATTTAAAAAAATCACTTTTACTTAACAGAATAAAAGTGATAATAAAAACATGGGGTGCTCAACATATAGGAGCTAAATATCACATTAGTATTTCAATATAAATATTCCTTATACCTGAATTGAATTATTTACTTAGACACTGATATCAATTGCTTTTATTTAAGTCGCATACAGGGCAGTAACTAGATTCTTTAGCGTACGTGACAAAAAATTGCCACCAAATCACCAAAAATATTGAGTAAATACATAAATATGTTATATATATTATATAATATATTATATATATATATATATATATATATATATATCATATATTCAATATGAACTCACAAAATATTTTGTTAATTCTTAAAATGTTCCTAGCATATTAATTTAAAATATTTTTCTATTTTTTCTTATTAATACTTAAAAATATTTTTGAATAGAATGGGGATATTATTTTGCTGATAAACTGAATAGTTTATTTGAGGAGATTATTTTTTATTTAGACGTTGAATTTTCATACAAAAATTGGCAAACTTCGAAGTATAAATGTAGTTTTAATAACTTTATTAAATTCAAAATTTAAAACGAATGCCCGTAATTATATCAAGGCATATTAGGAGTGTTTGGTAAACATTTTGCAAGAATCTATAACAGGTTTAGTATCTAGAAGCATTTTAAAAAATAAGAAAATTGATAAAAAAAATAATTTTTAAACACACTGGATTTTATAATAAAAAGTTTTTTTTTCAACTTTTCCTTATTTCTACTTGGGGCGAATCGCCCTTTTTTGGACCCCATTTTCCTCACGATGCGGTGCCCCTAAGATTGATGCGTCCGTGGCAAATGCCACCTTTACTACGACCTAGTGACGGCCCTGTAACCAGGGGTCGATAAGGTCCTTTGAGGCCCTAGACACAGTATCTCCTCCAAATAATGACTATAAATAAGTATAAGGTTCTCTGTCCTTTTTTTACCCTCCTCTCTCTCCAAACAATGCCATAAAAAAGTATGGTTCGGTGCATACCCATCTCCCCAATGCAGTCGAACGATGGCAAAATGGTAGGGCACTATTCGTCGAGGACTAGAACAGAGTTCGTGGGTTCGAATACCACTGCTGACATGGATATTCGGCCTAGTTACGGCCCTGATCGCATAACCCATCATATCAACTGGCCCATATAGAAGCCCCCCATGAAATTTCTCTTTATCAAAGCCTTACAATTTTCATATTTTGAATTCTTAAATTTTGTATACAATTTTCATCCGTAATTTTTCCAACTATTAAATCAGTTATCATACATTTGAAGTTTTACACGTTTTCTTTTAAAAGTATGGACTTGAAGAACTACACATTTTTTTTTCCTGTATACATGTTTGAAACGTATGCAGTATTTAAAAAGCTCTTCCATGTCCAAAATGTTTGAGATATAGACTGCAATTTGTTTGAGTTAAAAAATAATTATTAGACGGCTTCAAATTTTCTCAGTATTATGTATTAATTCTCAATTCCTGCATATCTTTTTTTCTGCTCCTTTTCTTAAGTCATAACAATCTTCGGATTGAGTTTCGTTTTATTTTTACGTTTAAAATCTTCCTGTCAAGCATACTTTCGTTGTGAGAAACATAACTATTTTTGCTTCCTGTGATACTGAAAATACTTAGAAAAAGACATGCTTGGCAAACATTTTCTTCATCTTGGCAGCTGTTTAAATCTGTTTTTCCATAAAGTTTTGGTTCATTATCTCAGATTTTTTTTATTTTTGGTACTTTGCGTAATTGGTGTTATTGCAGTAGCTAAAAAGGATGTGTGGAACACGAACGGAAGTTCGTTTGAGTTCCACTATGATGTCATCTCTGCGGCTGTACAAATAATTTAGGTAGTAAATAATTGTAAGCTGGATAACTGGCACATTGTACTCGGATCTCTCTTCTCGAGAACTTATAAAATAACAACAAAATATGTTGTTGTTGTTGTTTCTCATGCCACTTGGACAAACCAAGCAGGACTGAGCCAGAAGGCTCTCGTATTAAGGCCAAGGGATGCGCCTTCCGTTTTAATGAGCACCATTAAGGTGAAAGAACGACTTCAAGTAGGTCCTCCCAATTTGAAGCAGGGATCAAGCAGAAGACCTACAGACTTGACCTGCCACCACCAGAGGTATTATTGACCCTGAGCTCAGCCAATCAAATTACAGGAACGAGACAAAAGTAATCACACGCAACCAATTAAAATACCAAGGATAAAACTCGAGGAAACCTCGTGCGTCTAAGAAAGTTATTACTTGAATCCCGCCAAAACGCCAAGTCGCTAAATAGGAGTGCGATTACATATTTCAACATAATCTTTCATTTCGTGGCAATATGTTGTTGTTGTTGTTTCTCATTCCACGTGGACAAAACAAGCAGGATTGAGTCTGCTGGCTCTCGTATTAAGGCCAAGGGATGCGACTTTCGTTTCAATGAGCACCTTTAAGTTGCAAGAAAGACTTCAGGTAGGTCCTCACAATTTTGAAGCCGGGACCAAGCAGAAGACCCACAAACATGGCCTGCCACCCTCAGAGGTATTATTGATCCTGAGCCCAGCTAATCAAATTACAGGTACAAGACAAAAGTAATTACACACAACCAATGAAAATACCACGGATAAACTCGAGGAAACATCGTGCGTCTAAAAAAGCTATTACTTGAATCCCGCCAAGTCGCCAAATAGGAGTGCGATTACATATTTCAGCATAATCTTTCATTTCGCGGCAATATGTTGTTGTTGTTTCTTATGCCACTTGGACAAAACAAGCAGGATTGAGTCTGCAGGCTCTCGTATTAAGGCCAAGGGATGTGCCTTTCGTTTTAATGAACACCATTAAGGTGAAAGAACGACTTCAAGTAGGTCCTCACAGTTTGAAGCAGGGATCAAGCAGAAAACCTACAGAGTTGGCCTGCCACCCCCAGATGTATTATTGATTGAGAACTTGGAGGACACAGTGACCAAGAAAATATTTTACTTTCTTCAGTCACCTTTGACAAACATAAACAAAATATAATTTCATCCAATGCCATGTTCTGAACTGTTTGTTACAATAAAAACACGAAGGTTGGTCAGTTATGAAATTCACCGGCTCTTTCGCATTCTGGTCTGAAGGTGTGGTCAACATCCGATAATATTTGATTTATATGCTATCTTTGAAGGCTATTTCATGAAGTAGCGGGGAATATCTAGCCAAAAATCGATATGATGATGAAAAATTTTCCGTTAGGCGGAACATCTCTAGCTTCCAGGATGAATGGGTCGCGCACGAAGTAACCAGTAAATATGTCAATTTTGTCTAATGCTTTTCGAAAACGATACTGTCTCTGAGACTTATTATAATTATCGCATATCGGTTACACCGTGAATACTGCATAATGATTATTTATCCGTGTAACGTGAGTTACACTGTTGACCGAGGGACGAGGGCGATGTCCCCCCTTCGACCCCATTGGACAGAAGAGGTGGCTGACACGGGTCAGTCGTCTTTGGCCTTGGCAACAAGAGTTTTTGGATTTTCACTCAGCGGATTTGGAGGGTCCTTCGTCTACTTCAGCAGAGGCAAAAAATCTCAGTTCTTTGTTCATCTCAGGAAAGCGGCATCAGAGGCAGTTTCTTCCATAGTCCAACTGCTCCATATTGAGATTGAATCTTTTTATGTGCGTCACCAGACTGTAGAAAAAAGAATGAAATTATAAATTTAAAAAAAAAAGTCTACAGAACGGTAAGTCTTCGCTCATTTGTATCTAGTGTCTTAACTCTTTGTATTATATCAACATGGCCTGGTATAAGTCATTGGTACGTAATAATCTGTACGTAACCTATTTCATCTAAAGGTATACTCATTTAACTTTTTAAAATTGTTCTGTACCCTATTCTGTGCCTAATTCTGACTGGAATAATATACAGGTTGGAGTAAGAATACATGCAAATATAGTACTATCACTGTGTATCTTAACCGTCTAAGCGTACAATTCCGCCGGTTGTCCCGTACAATTTTCGACTTCCAAAAACGTTCCGAAAATGGATGTATTGTACATTTCTGCCAGTGCTTTCGCCCAGGGAGTATTGAGGTATGAGGGTCAGGTCGATTGTCTAGGAACCACACCCCTCTTTGGCTGACATTTATTGAGGGATGCACCCCTACTCCCTGAGGCACATAGACGCTGATAGCTTCTCATGGCTTTGTCAATCTCTATTTCGAAGCATTTCGTTTGCGGTAACAGATGTATCTCTAATTGCACCACTTAAATATCTTGGATGACTTCCATAAAAAAATATAAATATTTCTCTTAAAAATATTTTTATTCGTACTTTTAGAATCCATTATTTCTTATGGGTTGATCTTCGAGACTTGACGAGCTTTATGTGTATTAAAAATTAACAAACTATAATGTCTATTTATATATTTATAACCGGAAGTAAAGGGACAATAACGAGGGTGAGTTTCCCGTATTCTAATCTAGTTGAGAGAGGGTGAAGTAAAAAATCATAGAACACTTTGGTCACTGACACAATAAAACTTTATCGTATTTTTGGAGACTTTTTTTTCCTCGGCGTGTTCCACTAGGAGGGTTAAGTATGTCTACACAGGTTATTGATAATTTAACTACAACGTGCTAGAGAACCTCGAACAAGACAGAGAGGATGCTATAAATGTAGAGACTCCTTCCAACAATGAATTCTCTAATGTCGCGGTGAGGCCGTCGGGAAATTCAAATCAATTACCTGTCAAGAACAATGTGAAAAGGTTTAGTGTGGCATGTTAAAAAGATGTCAACGAAAGTTGTGAAATGAGCAACGAAAGAGATGAAGGGTAGGAAGGTAGAATTACAGTGAAATACGTTTATCGCTAAAACGCTTAAGACTAAATATCAGTTAACACGGAATAATACAACGATCTCGATAAACTACTAAGTATTCTCATGCATTTTTTTCCTCTTTTAACACTAGGTTTACGGACGTTTCTTATATACCTATCTTTACGAACACGCATCCATTTGACGTATGAACGAATATATATAACACTCAGAAAGCAATGTAATTATACACTATAAATAAAAAATGAAAATATGAAACAATATCAAGGTTCACATTAATATTACTAATTCAAAAAATATTCTAGTATCTTATTTTTCAATATTCGAACCAAGCAGCTAAAACCTTCAAAATCTCTTAACAATCTGACTTCAACTAACATTCTGCTTTTTGTTCTTTCTACTGTTGTTAATTGCTTGTTTCATTTGAGATAACAATATCGGATAACGGATCGAAGTATTGTCGGTACATTCCTATTTATTATTATTGTAATGTTTACAAGAGTAGAACTAATTTACTGAAAATTTTGTCTACATTACGATCGCTTCAAATTGACGCATATCTGTAGAAATAGGTATACCACATAGAAAAATTTCAATATTTGCTTATTGCTTGTTTCATTTGTGATAACACTATATAACGGATCGAAGTATTGTCGGTACATTCCTATTTATTACTGTTGTAATGTTTATAAGAGTAGAACTAATTTACTGAAAATTTTGTCTACATTACGATCGCTTCAAATTGCCGCATATCTGGAGAGATAGGTGTACCACATAGAAAATTTCAATATTTGCTTATTGCTTGTTTCATTTGAGATAACATTATATAACGAATCGAAGTATTGCCGGTACATTCCTATTTATTATTGTTGTAATGTTTGCATGAGTAGAATTAATTTACTGAAAATTTTGTCTACATTACGATCGCTTCAAATTGACGCATATCTGTAGAGATAGGTATACCACATAGAAAATTTCAATATTTCAACACTTTTAAAGGAAATAGACTCCAATATATATTTACCTCGTTCAATGGATAACAAGTCAGTACAAGAGATAAAATAAAAATGCGAAAGGTTTTTGTAATTTTCCTTATACAAAATTCGAAATGCTTCAAAATGACGCGTTCCGTAAACATAGTGTTAACAAGAAATGAAAATCGCTTAACACATAAATATTTTCCCTCTGGGAATTAACAAAATACGAAAAACACAAGCCCCGCATGCTCAAATTTAGGTATCGTTGGACTGTCTTACTATATGATCGGAAGAATTCATTGCATTAGATGATTATTACGTGTGTACAGCCCCAATTATGGCAGATAAAGATAGTTTGGAGTTTGTTCAAAGCTAAAAAAATATCACTGATGCAGATTCCGAAGACGAAAATAAAACGAAACTCCTGTTCCTACGTCATACGAAATGAGGGACATCAAGAAAAGTATACGCAAAAATTTAGACGAAAATTCCAATAGTGAAATGAACAACAAAATGGACGAAATCTAACAATTTGTTGACATTTTATTCTAAAAAAGACAATGCAAAAAAATATCAGATTATTTTCCAAACTTTAATAATTTTTATAAAAAATTGAAAATTGTGTATTAAATTTATTAAGTTTTTATGAATGCTTTTGGTTCATTGATTTTTACTGAATACATGCAGATATACATGTCTAGGTAAATAAAATGTACTCTGATGAACTTAATTTTGTTATATATATATATATATATATATATATATATATATATATATATATATATATATATACTGTGCTCCGCTCAATGTGATGTCGGTTAATGTTATCAACCTCTTATTGTAATCGAAATCACTTAGTCCCGATTTTCTCTTTTCATTTGTATGTTAAAATTATCGCTTTATGTGATCGTTACATCGGTTAATGTTATCAGTTTTCGAACCTCATTTTAACTGGCAAAGGAATATTCACAATGTATTCAGAAGGAACCCATTCTTTTCTTTCCCTTCGTTCTTGTTTTAATTTCCGAGAATTCTCCCTCTTCCACCTAGGGAAAAGGAGAAAAAACAAAGGAGTGGAAAATTACACGTTCCTGGAATTTTTCAGAAATACGCACACCCTGCTGGTGGTCAATAGTTGTCAGATAAGCAAAAGGCAACAAATTCTATTCGGAACTGAGAAGGAGCGTATTCACATTTTATGCCTTGCTCTCTCACATGCAGTTTGTCAGTATAGAAGCCAGAAAGCGAAATGATTTAACATTAAAACTAAATATTGAATTTTAAATCGTTATGACAGGTTACCAAGTATGAGTCAGAGCAATGCTGCAGCTCAGTTAAATATTTCTCAGCTTCTGAATTGCATTGAAAGTTTTGAAAAGTGGAGTACAACACCGCTCCAATGACTTTAAAAAATATTATGATTCCGAACGATTTATCAATGAGCTTCTTAGAAAGAATTGTAGACAGTCAACAACTGATCAGTTTTTTTATATGTAAACAATTCTTATGTCTTAAAGGATAATATACAGTGCATAAATATAAAGTGAGTTTTTTCATTTTATTTTGAAATGTAGTAGGTATGAATTAAAGGGTGTGGATAAATTTACCTAATTTTGTATATCGTTTATTGTTATCAAAATCCCGGTGTCCCAAACTGATCACATTAAGCGGAGCCTACTGTATTTTCAATATCCTTTAACACGAAAAAATATTTCAGTTCCCTCAGTTTCCTGTAAAACGATTTTCATTGTAGTTGCAGACTATGTCTTAATAAACAAGAAATCAGAAAGAAAAGGTCAAAAACTAAAGATAGTTTGAGAGCCAGAATGTGCGAAGAAGCTTAAACATTATAATATTTTAAGCTGGTCATAATCTTAAACATTCATATGCAAAATTCCTACCAACAAAAGTTGGAGACAATGCCCGCATCCTTGTACAAAAGGGTTACTCGCGGTGGATTCAAGAAGCTTTCTTGCGGGTATCATGAATACCGAGAGCCTTTTCTATAAGCTAGGAACAGAATATGTTGTTCTCAAGCAACTACAGTGGGCTCCGCTTAATGTGATCCATTTGGGACACCTTGATTTTAATGACAATAACCGATTGATAACAATAAACGATATACAAAATTAGATACATTTAACCCTCCCCTTTAATTCACCCGTACTACATTTCAAAATAAAATGAAAAAACTGACCTTCTATTTATGTACTGTATATTATCCTTTAAGACATAAGAATTTTTTACATAATAAAAATAATTAATCAATAGTTGACTGCCTACAATTTATTTTAAGAAGCTCATTGATAAATTGTTCGTAATCATAATGTTTTTAAAGTCATCGGAGCGGTGTTGTACTCCACGTTTCAACACTTTCAATGCAATTCAGAAGCTGAAAAAGGTTTGACTGCGCTGCAGCATTGAGCTGACTCATATTTGAATTGTCATAACGATTTGATCTGTCATAACGATTTAAAATTTCACATTTAGTTTTAATGTTAAATCATTTAGTTTTCTATCTTTCATGTTGATATACTGCATATAAGCGAGCAAAGCATAAAATGTGAATACGCTCCTTTTCAGTTCCGAATATAATTCGTTGTTTTCTGCTTATCTAACAACTGTTGACCACCAGCAGGGTGTAAGTATTTCTGAAAAATTCCAGAAACGTGTAATTTCCCACTCCTTTGTTTTTTCTCCTTTTCCCTAGGTGGTGGAAGAGGGAGAATTCTCGGAAATTAAAACAAGAACGAAGGAAAAGAAAAGAATGGGTTCCTTCTGAATACATTGTGAATATTCCTTTGCCAGTTAAAATGAGGTTCGAAAACTGATAACATTAACCAATGTAATGATGACATAAAGCGATAATTTTAACATACAAATGAATAGAGAAAATCGGGACCAAGTGATTTCGATAACAATAAGCGATTGATAACATTAACCGGGATCCCCCTAAGCGGAGTCCACTTTATATTACATAAGTGAGTTTTTTATTCTGTACGAGGAACTTCTTGCAGAATCAAACAGATATTTTATTTTAACTTCATGAAAAAGTTTAATTTCTAATATTCCCATTTCAAAAAATATCATGCGGGTTTGTGACTTTTTTTTATTTGGTGTGTATTTTTTAATGTTATTATTAAAAATTTTTACTTCTTGAAATAACTGAACTATATCTTTTAAATGCTAGTATGTTATTAAAGAACTTGTAAGAAATTCGCCCTTGAAGGAGAAGATTCATTTTATGACGAATCGAAAAAAAGTCTGTTCTAATGATTTTAAGGCTTAAAAGGAACTATGTCTCTTAATTGATGTTCTATACAATTCATTCACAAAAAATGTTAATATATTTTTATTATTCATTTTTCGAATCAACTAATTTTAGGGTTGATCATTATACAAAAGGATTGTTTTTGAAAAATGTGATCTTTCCAATAAAGCCATATTGGTACTGATCTTTAAACTAAAGGATTGTATCTGAAAGATTAGATTTATTCAATAAACATATCTAGAGGATGAGCATTAAACAATAGGATTGTGTCTGAAAAATGTGATCTATACAAAAAACATTCCTTGGTATTGATCATTGAACAAAAAGACTTTTTCCTGAAAGATGTGATCTATAGAATAAACACATTTTGTTATTGAAGATTAAACAAAAGGATTGTTTCTGAAATATTGATCAATACGATGAATAGATCTTGATGATGACATTGAAAAGAAGGATTGTTTCTGAAAGATGTGATTTATCCAATAAACGCACCTTATTGTTGATCATTAAACAAAATGATTGTTTCTGGAAGATGTGATCTATACAATAAACTCATTTTTTTTATTGAACATTAAACAAAAGGATTGTTACTGATAGATATGATCTATCCAATAAACTCACCTTGGTGATGATCATTAAACAAAAGAATTGTTTCTGAAAGATGTGATCTATGCAATAAACACGTCTTGGAATTGATCAGTAAACAAAAGGATTATTTATGAAAGATGTGATCTATACAATAAACCTATTTTTTACTGAACATTAAACAAAAGGATTCTTTCTGAAAGATGTGATCTATACAATAAACTCATCTTTTTACTGAACATTACACAAAAGTATTGTTACTGAAAGATGTGATTTATGCAATAAAATATCTTCGTGCTGATCAGTAAACAAAAGGATTGTGTCTGAAAGATGTGATTTATGCAATAAACACGTCTTGGAATTGATCATTAAACAAAAGGATTATTTATAAAAGATGTGATCTTTACAAAAAAACACATCTTGGTACTGCTCATTAAAAAGAAGGATTAGTTTCTGAAAAGTATGATCCACCTGTTAAAAGTTTCTTTTTTCTACTTTTTAAAGACATATGAATGAATTTTTTAAATTTTCTATGTTTATGACATTTCAAACTTACAGAAGATAAAAAACACTACATTTTATTCCTTTTTCTATTTGAAGTATGCATTTTTTAACTTGCTTTATCCAGAAAATTCTGAAATTCAATTTATCTTCCTTGTGACCCCAAATACCTATATTTATCCAAATAACACTTAAAAACTGTTGAGCTATTTTATTATTATACACTTATAATTATTCATTGTACTCCCACCTTAATAAAAATTTAAAAGAAAGTATTATTTTCACACAATACAAAGGGATGGTTTTGCATTTAAACCAGCCTTCTAAACTTTCTTCCTCCCAATGAATGCGCATTGTTTCATGTATTTTACATTTATAAGGTTCATAGGTAACATTTATAAACTAATATAATTAAATCCTAAGAAATTTATATTAGTGTCCTTTAAAGGGTTAAGAAAATTAATTTGGCACCAGGCTTTTCTTCATCTAAGAAACCAAATCTTCAGCTCACGCTTTGTATCAATGAACTCCCCTCCCCTTCTCCCCCATTAATGAACCTCTGCACAGTTCTTGTTTCGAAACAGCGCTATCACTTTGTATCCTCTCCCAATGACGTCAATGGTACGCATTTCCATCGATTCCCACCGATTAAAATAATCTCTCACAATCGGACTGTGGTTTTGGAGTTCTATTTTTTACTTTCGTTTTAAAAAGGGCAGCGGTTGCGTCTGAATGATAGCCGGGTACGGGTTATAAAAATCGATTTTGTGGAAACTGCAACAAATGGGTACATGTAGTGACTGTACCATACACTTCTGCAAAGACGTCATTCCGAACTGTTGCTTAACGACGCAAGCAGACAAAGGCTTTAAGGCGACAATGGACTTTCAGATGAGTGAAATTCGATTGAAAATTCGATATTTCTATTTCATTGAATTGAGAAATCGAATAAAGAATAAGAAAAGAAAATATTTAACATTTATCTGCCTTTAAGGAATATAATTATTACCTCCAACAAACAATTAAATTGTTACTAACATTAATTTTAAAATTTTTTGAAATCAAAACAATATTTTTTATGTATATTTTATGAACATTTTTTGAATATTTGAAATAGTGCGTATTTTTAATTGTCATATCTTTTCGAAACTTATCAACTATGGTTTTTTTCGGGACCAGCAGTTTTATTTTCTCAAAGCTAAAAATAATAATTTTTTGCCACTCAAAATGACTACAATTACTCTTTGATCATAGTACAGTCAACCCATTAAATAAGATTTTAATTCATAGACTTTGTTATTAACATATCAACGTTAATAATTTCTGTCTAAAGGGAAAAAAATACACTTTGCTCAAGAAACTACGGCAAGAATAATTATGGACAAAAATGTTTAGTAAAACAAATATTTAATGTCAAGTTAATAATATTAATCCCCTGTATAATAATAGCCTAAGTTATCTGTTCGTCTGTCCTCGAATTTATGAAGCGGATGGACTTGGAATTAATAGAGGCATCCATATTGGATTTTTGATGAGTTAGGATTAGTAAAATTCAAAGTGAGTAAAGTTTATCTTCTCCTAAACTATTGATCCGATTCTAAAGTAAATTGGTATAAATATGCTTCATACCACAGGAAAAATTCTGTCGTCTTTAAAACGTTCGAAATCCACCCTTTCCCCCCTTTTCGAGCATTTAATGCCATTATTTCAAGCCCTATTTTCCCTGGTTAAGAGCAGGCGATTAAATTTATCAACTTATCAGGTAATAAATAGGTAAAAATAACATTTTTTTCTAACATTATGACGTCATTCCTTTAACCATCTCATTTAATCATTTCTTATTTTAAATTATTTAAATATCGTCTGCATTATTTTCATAAATTTTATAACTGTACTTAGATATTACGTAAATACTTTTCTTTTATATTTGGCTTAAATAATAGTTAAGGTACATATGTGATAACTTAAAATTTAATCATCGATTAATTTTTGTTGCAGTGAAAATTTTATCACCGGTAACAACAAATAAGGCGATTTCACACAGCAGGGCACATCTCAACTTTTGACAATTTTGCCTTTAGTTTTAAACGGAAGGGCAGTTTATTGTTTGTCTATTGCCTGTTTTAAACATGAAAATGAATGGGAAGGGCATTTTAGTTGTTTGTGACGTTGCTACAAATTGCTCTATTCTTTTCATAAAAGTGTAGGTGTCTATTTCACGGACTAGCAAATATCTGGTTACATATCTTTGAAAATTAAGAAGTTTGTTCGTTTGTGTGTTTGTTTTTTATGTTTAACCGCATGGTTTGACTATATAATTTCCATCGATTCCCACCGATTAAAATAATCTCTCACAATCGGACTGTGGTTTCGGAGTTCTATTTTTACTTTCGTTTTAAAAAGGGCAGCGGTTGCGTCTGAATGATAGCCGGGTACGGGTTATAAAAATCGATTTTGTGGAAACTGCAACAAATGGGTACATGTAGTGACTGTACCATACACTTCTGCAAAGACGTCATTCCGAACTGTTGCTTAACGACGCAAGCAGACAAAGGCTTTAAGGCGACAATGGACTTTCAGATGAGTGAAATTCGATTGAAAATTCGATATTTCTATTTCATTGAATTGAGAAATCGAATAAAGAATAAGAAAAGAAAATATTTAACATTTATCTTCCTATAATGAATATAATTATTACTCCCAACAAACAATTAAATTGTTACTAACATTAATTTTAAAAGTTTTTGAAATCAAAACAATATTTTTTATGTATATTTTATGAACATTTTTTGAATATTTGAAATAGTGCGTATTTTTAATTGTCATATCTTTTCGAAACTTATCAACTATGGTTTTTTTTCGGGACCAGCAGTTTTATTTTCTCAAAGCTAAAAATAATAATTTTTTGCCACTCAAAATGACTACAATTACTCTTTGATCATAGTACAGTCAACCCATTAAATAAGATTTTAATTCATAGACTGTATGATATCAACGTTAATAATTTCTGTCTAAAGGGAAAAAAATACACTTTGCTCAAGAAACTACGGCAAGAATAATTATGGACAAAAATGTTTAGTAAAACAAATATTTAATGTCAAGTTAATAATATTAATCCCCTGTATAATAATAGCCTAAGTTATCTGTTCGTCTGTCCTCGAATTTATGAAGCGGTTGGACCTGGAATGCATAGAGGCATCCATATACGGTTAGCAATATTCAAAACGAGTAAAGTTTATCTTTTCCTAAACTATTGATCCGATTCTAAAGTAAATTGGTATAAATATGCTTCATAACACAGTAAAAAATACTGTCGTCTTTAAAACGTTCGAAATCCATCCCTTCTCCCCTTTTCGAGCGTTTTATGCTATTATTTCAAGCCCTATTTTCCCTGGTTAAGAGCAGGCGATTAAATTTATAAATTTATAACATAAATAGGTAAAAATAACATTTTTTTCTAACAAATTTATTCCTTCAACCATCTTATTTAATCATTTCTTATTTTAAATTATTTAAATTACGTCTGCATTATTTTCATACGTTTTATCACTGACCTTAGATATTACGTTAATAATTTTCTTTTATATTTGGCTTAAATAATAGATTAGGTACATATGTGATAACTTAAAATTTAATCATCGATTATATTTTGTTGCAGTGAAAATTTTATCACCGGTAACAACAAATAAGGCGATTTCACACATGCACACACAGTGCACATCTCAACTTTTGACAATTTTGCCTTTAGTTTTAAACAGAAGGGCAGTTTATTGTTTGTCTATTGGCTGTTGTAAACATGAAAATGAGTGGGAAGGGGATTATAGTAGTTTGCGACGTTGCTACAAATTGCTATATTCTTTTCATAAAAGTGTAGGTGTCTATTTCACGGACTAACAAATATCTAGCATTTAAGTTATATATCTTTGAAAATTAAGAAGTTTGTTCGTTTGTGTGTATGTTTTTTATATTTAACCGCATGGTTTGACTAAATGAATTCAACGTGATTCTTAACTGCATTCACAGTATCGGGAGAGTATGAAGATAAACAAATTATTGAGCGCGTACCAGATAATTCTCAGTCAAAACACAAGCCATTTTTTTACCTGCCTTATAGGGTACTTTACAATTCTAAAAAATTAAAAATTTTACTGATCCCGTCATATGACGGGTTATATGCTAGTTAAAAATAGTAAATTGCCCGAACAGAGGTTCACACTAAAGCGAAGACAGATAGAATTTTCCCAAAGAACAAGAAACTTAGTCAGTGAATTTAACTGTTAAGATCAGGAGAAAAGTCGAGCCATTTGCCGGCGAAAGCTGGTAAAAGTAGTGAATGGACAGAAGAGTTTACATCTATTCTACAAAAAGCTTTGGAAAATTTATTGGAGGAATTTGAAGACGAGGACACTCCTTTGATTAAGACATTTTGAAGCGGTAAAAAGATTTCAAAAAATTAGAATGGGAGAGAGGAGGTTTTTAAGGAAATATTATAGCGAAATAATTTTGATATGTTACATATATATATATAATATATATATATATATATATATATATATATATATATATATATATGTGTGTGTGTGTGTGTGTGTGTGTGTGTGTGTGTCGTAACAGAGTAGACGACGTTTGTTTTTAGTCATGGGCAGTTAGTATTGTAAAGCAAGAAACCGTTTCTAATTACGAAAGATATTTATTGCCATATAGTCGGTTGGATGGGTTCCCTCTTCATTATAATAACGGGATGAACTGCTAAATCATCTACCATGAAAAATGTTCAAAAGGACTAACGAAACATCCAAGAATTAAAATGTTTGAAAAATTTATCTCCGATAGCGTTCATCCACTTTTTGTTCAGAATTTCCTAAATTTGCCTGTAGGGCACTATAAAGTTTTAATTGACTGTGCCCCTTTTCCGAGGGCGTGAACTGTAGTCCCGGTGGTCAGTTTACATTAGGGGTTAAAAAGGGGGAAAAGCAAAGAAATTTGGAGTTTTGCCGTTGACTTTACGTCTAAAACCCTCGAGAATTTTCTCGGGCCGTGATAAGGGCTTTCAACTATAAAAATACTTTGGCACAGTTAAAATATAAAATTACTGAAAGTTCTCTGATAGTATATTCCTTAAGGGGCTGTCTTCATTATTTTATACGAAATCTCTTCATTTGTTTAAAGATTTATTTTTCTTTTCCCTTACATCTATACATGTATATGTAACCGCAACTTAAAGCAAAACTAATTAACTTAATTATAACTGTATTATAAAATAAACTACTGACGATTCTATCCCTAAAATTAAAATCCCTGTAGATACTTCATTGTTTCTCTTTTAACTGTGGTAACCTTCGGTGACTTGGCAGACACCAAAATCAATTTCTGCTTAGCTCAACTGCTCTTATATAACTCTTATACTTAACTAAATTTCACTTCTTGAGCTTCATCATGTAATTAATGTTAATATTCTCATTGACGGGCTCACTAGCGTTCCCACACTCCTATATAACCAAATGCAATGCGTTTTGGGAACAGAGCGCTAAAGACGAGTTGGCTCAAGAAACTCTATATTTTTAATTTCAAATTTTGATGTTTCCTTTCAGAACAAATGATAGTATAGTATTAAACATGAGTACCATTCTTCTTTTGTGGTGGGCCCCATAATATATATATATATATATATATATATATATATATATATATATATATATATGTGTGTGTGTGTGTGTGTGTGTGTGTGTGTGTGTGTGTGTGTAAGAAAAAGTAACTTGATCAGGAGACTAATGTAGTCATTTTGTATAAAACCCTTAGACAGCCAGAGAAAATTCTCAGCGTTTTTCAAATCTTAAGTCAAGGACGAAAATTCCCGCATCCTTTTGTTTTCCCCTTTTTAACCCCTAACTTAAATTGACTACTGGGGCTACAGTTTACGTCCTCAAAGAAGGGATTTAACCAATTATAATTTTACATTGCCCTAACGGACAATTTAGGAAATTTCCAAACAAAAAGTAGATGCACGCTATAGCAGTCAGATTTTCCTAGAGATTTTCGTACAGATTTTAACTGAGATGTTGACCCAGGTGTTAAGGGCCTTTTACTTCATGCTAGCTGACTCCTCAGTTTGTCCTG
>CM063506.1:15056032-15091032 GCA_032207245.1 Pardosa pseudoannulata
ATATATATATATATACATACATACATACATACATACATACATATATATAGAGAGAGAAAGAGAGGAAGGGGGTTCGCGTCCGTGCGTGCGTGCGTGTGTGGTGTATGCATTTACGTCCGTGCGTATGTTGGAATCTTGCATGGATAGAACTATAAAGAGTATAATATAAAAACAAAATTCTCGGTTGCCATTTCTTTTATGTTTCCCCATAACTGCCATTTTTGTTGCGTTCCTTTGTTATTACTCTTGCATAACTCCTCGGTCAAGCGCAGTTGCGAAGAAGAAGAATCCGCGTCGTAACTGTAGAAGACCCCCCCAAAATAAACCTGAAACAACTCTTTTGTTGCCGACGCAATTCGTCTTTTGCAGCAGGGAGAGAGGGAATGACGTCATCGGGGCCCTGACGTCAATGGGTTGCAGTTGCTGAGGTAACGGATCCTCCGTTGACGTCATTGGAGAAAGTGGCGATCGGGAGGAAGTACACGTACACACTCCGGGGGAGAAAATTTCTTGGCAAGGAAGCCCGACTACGCTCCTGTTTCTCTCTTGCCCTGCCAGAGTATAAATGCAGCTTTGAGAGCGTTTGGAGGCTCCTACCACTTCCTCACGCCTCGTGAGACGCGTTGATCGGAGACAAAAAAACGTTCTCATTTTAGAATTGAAATGACCATAGTAATTATGGGTTGGAAAAGCGCTTGTGCCCGTACTGCTTTGTTTTGGTATCTCGTATTGCTGGACCTGCGTGAAACATTCCATGACAGAAAAAAAAAATCGTAATTTTTTTTTCCCGCTAGAAATATGTGCTTTTTTGGATTAATCCCCCCCATGATGCGGACGGTTGCAGCGATTGCAAGGTAAATCGAATGATTTATTACTCATCATAAAAGAAAAGAATGAAATCAGATCATTAAAAACATAGATATTCGTGTCATAACAATAACCTTTTACACGTTATTTGCTTGTGTAAATCCTTTTAACTAACTGAAAACACGCTTAGAATTGTTTGTAAATGTCACTAACAAGGAAACAATTTCTGTGATATTCATTTGTTAACACTAATGGCGCGCTGATTGTGTGACAGTTCAATAAATAACACCCAAAATACAGATGCAGGCCCTAACTGCGCACTTGTTTATTGAATTTACATCTCGGCTGGTTGAAGGCTATTTCTTATTTACAATTACTGATACCTAATAAAAACTATACCCAATGTCTTTTATGTATCCACAAAAGAAATGAAACATTATTTTTGAAAGTTTTTTTTTAAATTTCGTTTCCATTTTTAACATTTGAAGATAAAATAAAAAACGTCAATAAATTTCATCATTTAACATTATATGAAATTTATAACTATAAATACAATGTTTTTGTTCTAGAACTAACATAAAAAAAACTTGGCTACTTCGAGGATATTTTATGCATAAATTTTCTCTTCTCATATAAATCCCTGAAAATTATGTAATAGAATATCAAAATTAAATTTTAATTAGTCCACACGCTCACATTTTTGCATGCATTTGTTAAAAATATCAACTTATAGATAAATTCATAGTTTTTTTTATTTGCTTAGACTGCGTGTGAATTTTTAAATATGAATGTGTCAAGTCATATTTCCATCAATATATTGCAAGAAAAATATCTGAAATATATTTTGTATTAATAATCATATAGTATTTGTTAATTTCTAGCTGCCTTTTGCTATAAACATTCTTGCAACTACTACAATCTAAATATTTCCCCAAACAACTGTTTTTCGATTGTTAAAGTCTATGGGTGCATATACACTTGCAGTAAACAATAATAATGTTTATAGCAGCAAAATTCAGAATAACTATCAGTAGAAATTTGCAAATATATATATATATATATATATATATATATATATATATAATATATTCACTTAAAAAGTCAAATTTTCTCAACTTTTGTTACTAAAATATTCTGTATATTAATATATTCTGTATTAATAATCATATAGTGTTTGTTAATTTCTAGTTGTCTTTTGCTATAAACATTCTTTACAACTGCTACAATCTAAATATTCCCCCAAACTTTTTTTCGATTAGTAAAGTCTATGGGTGCATATGCACTTGCAGTAAACAATAATAATGTTTATAGCTGCAAAATTCAGAATAACTATCAGTAGAAATTTGCAAATATATATATATATATATATATATATATATATATATATATATATATATATATATATATATATATATATATATATATATTCACTTAAAAAGTCAAATTTTCTCGACTTTTGTTACTGAAATTTAAAATCTCTATGTAATTTGCAATCGTCTGCACTTTACTTGTTCAGTTTTAATAATTCCAATAAATAAATAAAAATTTAGGATAAACAATTTCCCGTCTAATATATAAAACTCATTTATAATGTTTTTTGTACTGTTTTTAAAAGGAACATTTCAAATATTTTTAAAGCCATATCAGCAATCTTCTCCCACATACGATTGAATGAAATTAAACAGGTACTATGATCTGATTTCACTGTTCTTTTCTCTATACGTGCTTTATTCTTTAGAATGAAAGAAATCCTTAAAATTTCTTATTTTGTACATAATGTTTTCTCACTTTTTTAAAATTGTTTGGCATTCTTCTCTGCTGTATTTGCACTTTATTCTGTTCTTTATAATTCTAGTTTATTTTAGCAATTTTTGCACATAAAGTTGAATGCCAGTGACACTTAATCTAATGCATAATTATTTGTTAGGCTTTATTTGTTTACCATACCAGGTGCTTAAAAGTTACGTTAAAACAAATGTCTGTATTTTATTATCTGTTAATAATAAAAAATTAGATTAGAGAACTGATATTTAGAAATACTCTTTGAAATATGATGAGTTATTACATTTCAAAATCTGACTAAGAAAATAGGATGTAAATGCTCTAAAAGTTTATGAATTTTATAAAAATTGTATAGAACGTATTGAGATAATCAAATTTTTACTTTAATAATTATAATGGAGTTATAGTTAGCTTTAAAACTAATTACAATTATGTGATGCAAAGTAAACTAAAAAAAAACTTTTTTAAAAAACTCCGAGAAATACATTATGTTTTATAGAATATAGTGTTTTTCCTTAATTTAAATCTTATTTATAATTTTAATTTTTTTTGTCTATCACGGTTTTAATACATAGATTTAAAAAAAATACAAAATTCGTATTATTTATGCTACATTTTTTTGGTCTCCAGCAATTTTATTAGGCTGTTTTCTTTGCCATGAATGTGTAAACAAAGCAGAAGTACAACCGCTCCCAATTGTTTTTGATTTGTATTTTGTAAAATTTCACTGATACCAAGGATTTTAAAATTAGATAAAGAAATAAACACATAAAATTTATTAAAAGCTTGTTTGAATTGAAAGTTGAGACTGAGTGAGCAATTTTTGTTGATGTTTTGATGTATACACAATTACTATTATAATACACAAAATAAAGAAAAGTCAAATAAAGTCAAACACAATCATTGTTTTCAAAGGGAACGTCACTATAATAAAATCCAACTATAAAATATATTCTTTTATCGTTTCTTATTTTTTTAAATCAAAAAGAATAAAAAAGTAAAGAATATATTTTGTGATGCTAAGTAAAACAGTTATTGTCGAATGTTTGTTAATATCATCTTTACAAATCACCTATGTTTCATAATTTTATTATTTGCTTAGTTATGATGTATGGAACTTTGAGTATATAATTTTATTTCCTAGCTCGAAGTAAATGTATCATTATAATTGCGAAATATTTTTGTTCCTATTTCAACGAAAATACCCTTTTATACCATACCTGAACCAATTTGTACTGTTCTTGACTTTACATACCTTACGTATGTATCTCGCGTAGCTCAAAAACAATTAGTCTCAGTTGAAATTTTATATTTAAACTATTGTAACATCTAATTACGCATATTACTGTATATCATCACTCTATATATTTATTTTCCAAAATGTATGTACATAATACCTATAGGCATATGTATCCAAAAATTTCAGTATAACTTATATCAACTCTACCAGGCATAACAAAAAAATCGATTACCCGTAGTAAGCTGAGATCTTTCTATTTGGGATTGTTGTAACACCTATTTGTGCAAATTCATTCCTGTTTGCAGAGTTTACTTTATGTAGTTTTCAAACATCAGTATTTCAGCTATACTCATTTTTTTATTAATTTGCACTATTCATTGCAGAATACAATTCCCCTCATTGTTGAATTAAAATGGTATCAATTTTTAGTGCTATTAACACATTATGTGTGGTTACATTTCGTAGTGGACGTTTTGAGCGTAAATTTAGTTATTCAGTTAAATCTCAATAGATCGAAAACTATTTAAATTTTTACCCAACTTTTCGTATTTTATATTGAAATGTATAAACAAAAATATGGATTGACAAATAAACAAATATATATATAAATACAAATATATATATGATATATAAATATACATATATATAATATTTTCACAAGGATAAATAAAAAGTTAATTTTAAATCAACCTTCCCGTTCTGTGGATCAGCATCTACTGATGTAAAAGCTAGTTTTTATTTGTTTAAATTTTTCCAGAATTTATGTAGTAGACAAGAACATTCGGCTTCGTTTTCCTGTATATACCGTTATTTTTGTACCCACAAACTGTTGTTACACTAACCCATACTAGTGTCAATGTTGTGACCCGCTCTCAAGTATCAATCGTTAGAAAACGTACTAGTACGTGTCTCGCATACAATGTGTTAAAAGCAATGTTTTAGTAATTATGTACTAGTCTATTTTCTTAAGGGATTGGAAATTCGCGTCTCAGATTCAGATAAAATAATTTTAAATGAATTGCAGACAAAAATATGTATAATTCATTAGCCATACAAAGAAGTCATGAGATGTCCACATCAGAATTATCAATGAGGTTCAAAAAACAATTATCGTGCAGTAATAACCAAGTATATTTTATTCATTTATTTATTTTGACCTCAGTTATAAGACTGAGAGAATATGATTTTTTATGATATTTGATATAATAAATTTTGCTTGTAAGTGTCCTTGAAACTCAAATATGCTTTGTTATTACTTTAGCTAACATATACAAGATTTAGAAAATATGATCTTTTATGGTATTTGATAAAATAACTTTTGTAAAATAATTGTGACCTTTAAAAATTACCTATGCTGTATTATTTCTTTAGCGAATCGTTTCAAGATGTAGAAAAGAATTTTTTGTGATATTTATTAAAATAATTCTACCAAATAACTACTAAGTCTACTTTTATTAATCTAATAACTTTTATTATTTTGTTCATTTTCTTAAGCCGTGATATATTTAACAAAATAACTATTATAATAGTAAATAAATTTATCTTTGCAGATCATGCTTTATGTTTTTATTCCAACAGATACAAATCATAGAGTAGTTTTTATGATATTTAACAATTTTTTTATGATACCGTTAAATAGTTATCAAATTTACATGCATAAATAAAATACTTTTTATTATTTAATTAATTTCTGAGCCTTCATAGGATATTTTATAAAAAAAATTTTTATCAAATAACCGTTAAAGTTATCTTTACAAATCATGCTTCACTATTTTATTCTTTTTTTATGCCAAGCTATATAAAATGCACAGATAATGTAATATTTTAGGACATTTAAACTATTATTGTCAAATTAATGTCCAAATTATCTTTGCATAAAACCCTCTGTGTTATTTTAATTTAATTCAACGTAAGCCAACATGAGAAACAGTGGGATATACGTTTTTATAAAATTTAATAAAATATTATTTTTATGATGATATTGGAAATTTATGTGTTCAATATTTTCTTTACATAAAACTGAAAGTAAATATGATACACATTAAAGCCTATCGAAGAAAATTGAAACAATTTGTTATAGAATGGTTACAATAGCTAAAGTTAATATTTTTTTCTACACGAGGGTTAATCAGATTGGGACCTATTGTTTATAATAATATCCTTACGGATACGCACATCCATGCCAGTAGCAGCATTCGAACAGAAGGATTCCGGTACACAAAGGCAGTGCCTTACCAATTCTACTATGATTCGATCACTTTGTTACCGAATGTTCCTTCCAGATTACCATAGACAGGGGCTTTCATAAATAGAAGTACGAAATAATTGCTTTTTTAGAATTAATGTCCTAAATTTAATTTTAGCCTTTTTAAATGAAAATTTATCAGATTAAGCAATGATAATCATGCATGCAAATTTCATTAAGAGGAAACATATTTTAATAAATATGAATATATTTTAATATATTTGCAGTAAAACATACATTACTTGAGTAAAATCAGTTTTAGTTCTCGCGTATCTGCATTTCAGTTTAATATAGAAGAGAAAAATTTCAGTATTTAGTATACATACACACACACACACACACACATATATATATATATATATATATATATACATACATGTATATATATATATATATATATATATACATATATATATATATATATATATATATATATATATATATACATATATATATATATATATATATATATATATACATACATGTATATATATATATATATGTCTGTGTGTGTGTATGTATATATATATATATGTATATATATATTCATACATATATATATATATGTGTGTGTGTGTGTGTGAAGAGTTAAAGAGCCAATGATGTTTTAATAATGTGTTTATTCATGTATATTAAACAGTTTAAAAGTCAACCATCAAAAATGGTGGAGCGTGGCTAGCGTCCACACTATTACAAAGAAACTGCATTTAGCTAGGGTTCATGCATCAACCCTTTCTGAAGACGCTCTCTCTCAATCCTTACGCGTCAATTACTTTTATAATCAATTATTAAAGATCTATGCGATTGCATTAAAAGAGTGCGCTGCGTATTCTGCTCTCAAACCCCTAAATTATTATTTTCTCATTTATTTTCTCATTTATTTATTTTATTTTCTCATACCTGACAATTTATATGTATATGTGTGTGTAAGTGTGTGTGTGTGTGTGTGTACATATAAATAGAAAACATACATATATCCATTTTATATGTAAGTACTAGAGATATTATGGGTCATTAAATTGTAATATAATTTTTTTACAGATTTTATTTTGATCCAAAAATAAAGATATTAAGATATTTATTTTACTCTAGTGAATAATGTGCTACAATTATTAATTTAGATTTTCTAACTAAATGTTTTTTAGAGATCTCTTGTTAGCTTAATAAATATTTCATTATTTTAGCTGCATCTATTGCTCATCAATTTTTAATACCTAACAGTAGAGACTTTACTTAGAATATTTTTCTGGTATATATGTATGTATATATATAATAAATTGTTTTATTTTAATATATATATATATATATATATATATATATATATATATATATATATATATATATATATATATATATATATATATATATATATACATATATAAAGAAAATTCTTAGGAAATTTTCAAGGTTAGGGGTTAAAAAGGGGAATTCAAAAGGACGTGGGAATTTTTAGCCCTTGACTTCAGATTTGAAAACCCCTGAGAACTTTACTTACACACACACACACACACACACACACACACACACATATATATATATATATATATATATATATATATATATATATATATATATATATATATATATTATTGAAATACGGATTACAGCATTGAAATCTCTTAAACGAACTAAAAATATCGGTATAAATTAAAATCTTGAATTTTTCAGATCACATCATTTAGATATGGATTTAATAATTAATTTTGTACTATTTTATAAAACAAATTAACTATGCATATAAACTATTTATAAAACAAATAACATAATTATTAAAATTATTTAAAATTATAATAAAATTATTTTATAATTATTAAACTATTTTTAAAACAAATATATAAAAGTATGATTGTTTTATACTTTATTTATTTGATTATTATATTTATACAGATTAATCTGAATAATGCAATCAATTAAAAATGTTATCAAAGCTAATATCAGGAGTTAATATCCGTTAAATTTGTGCGCATATATAAACCCACATGTATATATTTTTATATTTTACGTAAAAAAAAATCTTTAAGAATGTGCATCAAATTATAAAATATTTCTGTTGAAGGCTGAAATTTAAGCATGGACACCATTTATTTTTTATGATGTGAAAGAGAATTAACTGACCAGGTAATTTAGGAAAAGCAAGTAACAGGAAATTATGGACAATTAGAATATAAGTATGATAAACGTAAAGATAATGAAAAAAAATCAATGACAATGGATCATTATTTTTACAATTTATTTTTACATCTAGTAGTTAATCATATTAATTATATTGACTTATACTTTATTATGGAATTCTTTGGTTGTGATTAAGGAAAATAGTTTAAGGAAGCTAAATCTCATTTAAAACAAAAGGAAATTTTATGCAGTATATTAATAATTCTTCATTGCATAATTTTAATAAATGCTTCTGACAGATAATGAGTTTTTAAATTTTATTTATTTTTATGGCAACTATGGGCTGTCTTTCAAGCATATTGTAATTATTAAAATTTGCTTTGCAGTATTCCCATGTTTTATAGCTATTCCATAAAGTATAGAGTAATTCGCCGTTCTTTTAACTACATTATTCGATAATTTTGTTTAGCTAGATTATATTAACAGTTAAATGACAAGCGCGATTTTTTAAATTTAAAAATAAAACCATAAAGAGAAAAAAAGGCAATCAACAAAAGCACAAGCATACAAATTAAAACTTCTTGCTTATGTACCTGAACATTGCTTTTTAAACATGCACTTTTCCGTGTATCTTTGCACATTTTTAAAGAGCAATATGATTCAGTTTATTTTCATAACACCAAATCAGATACTGATGTAAGGGTAAACATTAAAAATTAATCTTCATTTAAAATTTACTACAGATACAGGAATTTATATTGATATCGATTATACTAATAGATAATTAGGTATCTCAAAGGAGGGTTGACTGAAGAATTGGGTTCCACCGCCAGCTTGGCGATAATGATTTGAGTATGGTCTCCTAACATTTTCCCCTGATCTTACCTTGTACAAAGAATCTGTATCTATATGATAATTTATATGTTATTTGCATCCAACTCTCCTTATGTCACTCTTTTCTTATATATTAAAAGTGCGAAATGCTTAAAAAAAATTAGATATAACAAACCGTTAATGGTTCACTGTGGCTGATTTTTAATAATTTGGAGCTGTTGCGTTTGTAAACTGTTAATGAATTAATTTCCCATAAATATAAATGTCCAGTTTCCAAGTCGTTTTCTTTAATTAAGTAAGAGTATATAATTCTATTACGATGGCGCACTGTGTTTTAATGAAAGTCTCCAGAAAAAAACAAGAAATACAATGTTTGGATGGATTACCTTTGTGTTTTAGTAAATATCGCCAGTATTTTTGCCTAATTTGCCAAGGGGAACGCAATTTTTCAGTAGTCCCCAGGAATTTATATTGATATTGATTATACTAATAGATAATTAGGTATCTTAAAGGAAAAATTTACTTCACTTGCATAAGGGGAGTAGAGAGAAATTTTTCATCGGGGAGGTTTAACCTCCAAATCCTGTCTCAAAATCAATACAGCATTCTGTGGAACGATGGCCGATTGTTTAAGGTGCTGGCCTTAGGTACCGGAGTTCGTGGGTTCGAATCCCACAGTGGCATGGATGTTCGTAACCATTCAGAATCGGCTTTAAGCTGTAGGTCCCGGTCTCATTATCCCTCGTGTTGCAAAAAGTAGACCGTAGCACACCAAACCAATACAGCATTCTTTATATATATATATATATATATATATATATATATATATATATATATATATATATATATATATGTGTGTGTGTGTGTGTGTGTGTGTGTGTGTGTGTGTGTGTGCATACAACAATTCTTATGAGGGATGAAAACGTCCCCTCCAAACTCCCTTCGCGACGGAACTATCTTAAGGACTTGTATCCATCTTAAGGACTTTTATAAAGTTAAGGGTTTCAGTTAATTTTCTGCTTGCTTAAAGTTGTAATGTTATCTAGCTGCTACCACATAAAAAATGGAAAAAAAAATCATTGATATTTAACTAATGGCTCGTTTAATCAGTCCATATTTAACCTCTGGTTAATATCTAAAATTAAAATACACTTGTTTGTTTCACTCATTAAGGGCTGATCTCACCAAAGTCATTTAACAACTAACCACGATTAATCTCTGTTTAAACGAAAGATTGTGTCCCTTCATTGGTTGGAGCCATCAGTTAATCTCGGTTAGTTGTTAAACGGCTTTGGTAAGACCGGCTTTCAGTATAGTAGCTTTTAAAATGTTAAAGTAACGCAGGCTTTTAAAATTTTAATAAAAAGTTGTTTACCAATCAAACAAATGCTCTTAATAATCAACTTATCCTTGCTTTTTAACAATTTAAATGAAAAATTTTTATCTGACAATTTGTTCTCGTTTTTTTTTTTTTTTTTTTTTTTTTTTTTTTTTTCTTTTTTAAAAACTTTACTTAAAAAAGAAAAATTACAGAAAGGTTTTTAGGGAATAAACAACATATGCTTAAATGAAATAGAACTGTAATATAATGAAAAAAATCCTTTTAAATTAAGTTCTTATTTGTGGTACTCTATTTAAAAAAAATTCTAAATAGAGAGATAGATAAGAACGAGGCTTTGTTATTCTATTGCATTTCTCAGAAGTTTTGCAAACTACTTGCGCAATTATACCTTCTAAACAAAGAAGATAACTATTGATATTCAAATGTAAATTTCCCAATCACAGTGTGCATTTGATTGATCTATATGTCTTTCCCTTGGGTTTTCTGAAAATATCTTGCTGCCTTCAGCCCTTTGAGGCGACAGAAGTTTCTAGGAGGTTTCTAATTTTGAATGCGTTTTTACGATTAAAAATATCTGCTGGCTGTACTCCCGGAGAAAAGGTGAATGCGTCAATGTGACTTTCGTCCCCTTCAGGAACAAAGAGGTTGAGACACGTAGAGGTTTCTTTGTGGGTATGGACAAATCTGAGAAATACTAAAACAATCAACAGCAAATGTCGTAATAGTTATCCTCTTTTTAACCTTCAAGTGGAGGAAGACATGTGTCAAGACTCTTAACCTATGTTAATTGTTTGAAAACACTGTCTTTAACTTTTGGGTTCTGTTTCACCATTGCCGATAAGGGCTATTCATGGATGGAATCTTATACACTTACTAGCATATAACCCGTCATATTGTCGCATAAAGTAGATTAGCCAACGAGCTCAGTGGCCGAAAGTTCAAAACACGCGATCAGGGCCCGCAGATTGTGGGTTCGGTGCTTGCCATGACGGTTGATCCAAAGTACGAATTTTTAATTAAAGAATGTTATTTATTGTTTCCTTATGTTCTTTAATATGTAAATTAGTTATTTCTCGAATATTCTGTTCGGGTATAAAAGCTGATACCCACTAGCTGTAGGCAACTTCCCGATCTTGTAAAGTTGCGAGTTGCTACTTAGCTTCAATAAATTCATCTGTTAAGTTAAGCGGTGTGTTCATTCGAATCTTCGTGACAATATGACGGGATCAGTAAAACTTTTAATTTTCCAGAAATGTAAAGTACCCTATAAGGCAGATAAAAAAATGGTTTGCTTTCTGGTTGAGAACTATCTGGTACACTCTTGAGTATTTGTTTATAATCATATTCCTCTAAAGTCTCCCGATACTGTGAATGCAGTTTAGAATCGAGTTGAATTAATTTTAAAAAAATAATTCAAATTTTGTAAGCTATGTTGAAATTATCGTTAAGTTCTTCCAATTTTTTTTTTCCACAGTAATAAATGGAAGCAAAGAAATGAATCTATCATTCCTACTACACCATGGAGGTAGATAGAATTTGTTGTTAATACCGGTGATAAAATTTTCATTGCAATAAAAAATAATCCATGATTAAATTTAAAGTTATCACTCATGTAATCTATTATTTAAGAAAATATAAAAGAAAATTATTTACGTCATATCTAAGTTCCATGGTAAAACGTATGAAAATATGAAAACGATATTTAAATAATTTAAAATAAGAAATCATTAAATGAGGTAGTTAAAGTAATGATGTCATAATGCTAGAAAAAAAATGCTATTTTTACCTTTTTATTATGGGGCAAATTGATAAATTTAATTACCTGCTCTTAAACGGGGAAAATAGGGCTTGAAAAAATGGGATTAAATGCTATAAAAAGGGTTAAGGTGTGAATTTCTAACGTTGCTAATCCTAACTCATCAAGAATCCAATATGGAAGTCTGTATCATTCCAGGTACAACTGCTTCATAAATTCGAGGACAGACGGATAGATAACTTAGGCTATTATTATATAGGGAATAGAGCCATTTACTTAGAAATTGGTTAAGTCCATTTTTGACAAAATGTTAGTTAATGATAATAATGAATGCAATCAGTGAAGATCTTTTTGTCTGTAATCAGTTCTCCCTTTCCAAAAAAAAAAAGATCTTTCAAAATTTTCACCATTTAGTTAATACGTTGACTGCGCCAGCACTCGACTTGGCTACAGCGCCGTGGGGGCCACCTGTGACTGGCGACGCAGAAAATAATAAAAGTACATAATTATAGTAAATATGAATACTGATAAATTTAAATAACACCATTGTTATTATAATGGTTTGAAGAAATTAATGCAATGTAGAACATTTTATTAGTACATGAAAAATATACATTTTATCAGTGCATATTGCGATGCGTCAGATTGATACATTCAAGCCTAAGAAAAGGTGAACTAACGCAATCGGAACAATATGTTACCACTTTTTTAGTAAAATTCTTTTCTCTAGTTCTTCCTAGCTGCTTTGAATGCTAAAGAAGGAGAGTAATCACTTAGCAATCGAAGCTGGGTTATTTGAAAAAAAAGACAATCGTAACAATTGCCTACCGCGCCGTGGGAGTCACCGGTGACCTCCAGCACGAAAACTGCTTCAAGCATGATTTTATAACTCATCTGCTGAAAATAATATTTCAGCATATGCATCGCATAATGAAGAGTTCTCGTTGGGCTAACCATCGAAAATGCGTCAAGGACATTATAGTGCAAAAATTATACTACATAATTGTACAACATTCTTTTAACTAATATTTTAAAAGCGATCATATTATAAACTTAAATCAATTTAATATTTAAAAAACATAAAATAAGCACATTAATGTATACCAATTATCCAAATACAAACTCTGAAGCGCTTCGCACTCCCACAACACAGGTCCGAGGTTCGATTTCTGGGCTGGGTAAAGTTGACTCAGCCTTTCATCTCATCAGTGAGTAGATAAACTGAGGACCAAGCATGCTTGGGAACTAAAGACTAGGGGTTCCGCGTTCCCCACCTAATCGGAACATATGCTTCGCCCCCAGGGCTCTTGACCTTGGAAACGGAGATTTGCACTGCAGGCCCTGGTGCCGAGGAATTTAGTTTAGTTTTAACTTTTTATCACAAACACTTTCTGGTGGTGAAATTTTAAGCTAATTTTTTAAAAAATTGTTTAAACAAATTCTCATTTTTTTTAATATGTTCTACACAATAGTCCATAACTTTCTAAACAATAGTTTCGACTGTAAACCACTTTAAAGTAGATAAGTTTAATTATGGACACGCTGTATTTCTTAAACGTGACTTTACTAATACAATCATAAACCAGAGAACCTTTTTTACTCATTTTCAAAATTTTTTACAACTGGTTAGAAATTGTGCAGCAGCAGTGTAATTGTTTGTTTTTTATAATAATGAGAAACAAAAACATAAAAATAGAATAATTTTAAATGCTACACGGAATAATGTTGGCAATGTTCCCAAAAGTGATCATAACTGCTACCCATCTGTATATTTTACGTATACGTCATCATATCCGTTTCTGACAGCGCATTTGTTTTGGTGACATGTGTGGCAGAAGTGGGGATTATGTCAGATGTTAACAGTTGCCTTGAGTTAACGACATTGCGTATGAACGGAACCACTTGTGTACATCATGAAGAAATAGATTTATGATGTGATGAAACTGAAAACGCTCTGTTGAAGTTCAGATGGAAGTAGTGACGTTAATGTTTTAATAATAGCATGGAAAATAAATCTATTTTTACAACGCCCTATACATGTTTACGAGTAGAAAATTTCTTCACGTGAATCATTCGGAAGATAAAAATAAATAACTACGTAGGTTTGTAATAGAATTGATTGAACATTTTGAGAATGTTATATGTAATACTAACATATAACCCGTCATACGAAATCAGTAAAATTTTTAATTTTCCAGAATTGTAGATTACTTTATGATGCAGGTAATAATGGTTTGTTTTTTGTTGAGAATTATCTGGTACACGCTCAATAACTTGTTTATTTTCATACTCCTCTAAAAGTCTCCGGATACTGTCAATGAAGTTTAGAATCCCGTTGAATTCATTTAGAAAGATAATTCATTTAGTTCATTCATTAAGTTTTCGTAGCTATGTCGAAATGATCGCTAAGTTCTTCCTGATTTTTTGGTCACTGTAATTAATGGAAGTAAAGGAATGAAACTATCACTTCCACTGCACCCTGGAGGTAGATAGAATTTGTTGTTAATACCGGTGATAAAATTTTCATTGCAAACTGTAACTTAACTAAGTTAAGTTACTTCGTAACTAAGTTAAGGTTTTTGTACAAACTAAGTCATCGCTTCGCGTCTTTGTATCAAAAGGATCTACTATTATTTAGTAGGTGGTTACGACTGAGTAAGCAGAGCAGATAGTGGTGTTTGTCTTCTTGCCATAAAGTTTTAAGAAAGTCGATACCGTCCTGGGAACGATAAACCAATCACATGTGCCACCTCCGGGAGCAATTTCTGCTATGTCAACTGGAAATCAAAAAAGCACATTTCGGGTGTTAAAAATGGTGGTTCGGGTTTTAAAGACTGATGTTTGTAACTAAGTTAAGTTTTTGTACAAACTAAGTCATCGCTTCGTGTCTTTGTATCAATAGGATCCACTACTATTTAGTAGGTGGTTACGACTGAGTAAGCAGTGCACGTAGTGATCTTTGTCTTCTTCCCGGAACGTTTTGAGAAACTGGATACCGTCTTGGGAACGATGAACCAATCATTTGGGTTACCTCCGGGAGCAATTTCTGCTATGTCAATTGGAAATCAAAAAGCACATTTCGGGTGTTAAAAATGGTGGTTCGGGTTTTGAAGACTGATGTTTGTAACTAAGTTTTTGTACAAACTAAGTCATCGCTTCATGTCTTTGTATCAATAGGATCCACTACTATTTAGTAGGTGGTTACGACTGAGTAAGCAGTGCACGTAGTGATCTTTGTCTTCTTCCCGGAACGTTTTGAGAAACTGGATACCGTCTTGGGAACGATGAACCAATCATTTGGGTTACCTCCGGGAGCAATTTCTGCTATGTCAACTGGAATGGAAATCAGAATAGCACATTTCGGGTGTTAAAAATGGTGGTTCGGGTTGTGAAGACTCATGTTTGTAACTGAGTTAAGTTTTTGTACAAACTAAGTCATCGCTTCGTGTCTTTCTATCAATAGGATCCACTACTATTTAGTAGGTGGTTACGACTGAGTAAGCAGAGCAGATAGTGATCTTTGTCTTCTTCCCGGAACGTTTTGAGGAACTGGATACCGTCTTGGGAACGATGAACCAACCACTTGTGTCACCTCCGGGAGCAATTTTTGCTATGTCAACTGGAAATCAAAAAAGCCCATTTCGGGTGTTAAAAATTCTTTTGGGATGGCAAGGAGTTAGGTCGAGACATCACGGAGAGCAGTTATTATTAAACGGGAGACGTTTCAAAAATATATGTGTAAAGTGTAATGGGTAAAAGTTGGCATGGGGACAAGAGATGAATTCTTAACTTCAAGGTTGCCAACCGCCTCACTACCTGTTTCGAATTGCACTCGGGGCTTGGTAACTGCTTTCCATTGTTTATTTAGATCCCCTTTGCCCAAAGGGTTATATTAAGACAACTTGTACCCGTAAAATTATTTATAGATGAGGGCTGTTAAATAATTATCTCGTAACAAAAAGTCGTAAGTATCGAGACTATAGATGGAGAGCACGAACAGCTAGGAATCATTAGGAATCAGTACTCTTTGGAATTTTTTTTTAATTTAAGGTTTTTTATTAAAAAGTTTGCATATCTTAAAATTATATTATTACATATGGAGATTTTAAGAAACAAAAAAGATCCTGGGTTAAAATAATTTTAGTGAAAATAATAAATAATTTTTTTTTCGAATTTGAGGAATTAAAAAACCCTTTCTTTTCATTCAACTTTTAATATTTTACCCTCATATTGTTCGTAATAATAATTGTGACCTTTTAATATTTGCCAGTATGGTTCTTAAGAAAAAATAACAATTTTATATAAACATTCATTAAAACAAGAAATCCTTTACATATTTAACAAAAAATTCTATTTAATTTATTGCAAAATCCATCCTTAATTCTCTCACAGAGATTTTATAATAAAATGTGTATAAAAAATCATTCTGGTCACATTTGCTTTAGTTTTGATACATATATGTATGCAAATAAAAACATAAAATGAGATAAATCAATTTAAATATTTCAAAAGAAATAAAATATTTGTAAAAAAAATCGGAAATGCTAAAACAAATTTTATGTATTCAATATCTTTTCATATTAGATGCTATATAGAAATTTTTTGAGTATTTTTTATTCTTGCACTAATTATAATAGTGCAAAATTTCTTGTTATTTTGCAATAAAAAAAACTTTTTTATTTAAGTTTAGTACATAATTTTGCAATTAAAGACAGTTTTATAAGCTTAACCCTTAATTTGACAAGATGTTTTTTCAAATATTTTTAAATTTCTGTTATTTTCCTATGTCTGTATAGACATTAGGATCTCTGTAAAATAAACAAAAAAATATATATCATTTTCCATTTTTGAGATAATTAATGTCCGCTGTGGTGAACACTGACAATTATGTTATTATAGTAGTTATAAATATACATGTCCGGTGTAGCGGCCAGACTTAGCCAAATTAAGGGTTAAAAAAAGCAAAATTTTCGACTGTCATTGGGTAAAATACATCATAGGAACACCGTATAGTTATGCTGACAAAGTCAAAGCACAAAGTCTCAGTCGATCATATCTACTTATTACCTAATGGACTAAATGTATTTCAATTAACCCTAATTTGCAAATTTGTTCTGCTCTCACTTAGTTAATAATAATAAAAAATATAAAATAGATTCAACCTATTATTGCTAAGTGAAAGAAGTCTTATGAGTTCATGACGTTATCGTAATTTAAATAAGTTAGGAGGGACAGTAAAGTTTAACCGAAATGGCAGTCTCTAACTATTATAGATGTGACAATGGTTTCTATATTGCTTTTTTCAGAAGAAACAAGCCCTATATTATAATCGGAACTTGGCCTACTTAAAGTTCTGTTGCATTTTGTCCACGAAATCTTCACTTATTAGCTTTTGTTAATTTTCTTCATAGCTGGAAAGCACTATAATCTATATGTTAAATATCTAGTTATGGACGCATATCCCTTAAAGAAATGAAAAATATTTGCACTATACTGGCCACTATACAGTAAACTATACAGTAAAATGATGCTTTTTTATTCACATCAGCAAAATGAGGTACTGACAATGCATTTTTGACTGCTGAGTTCTGATGGACATTTTCCTAAACTTACTATACTCAATACCGTAAAAAGAAAATGGTGAGTGTAAGAAAATGCATTTCAGAACATAGCAGCCAGATACCTATTAGAAGCCCCTCATTTTGCAGATGAAAAAGAAAAATACTTATTGGACACTATAGAACATATTTTCTCTAACGAATGTGCTCTCAGAACTTCCCCTGAGAAGTTCAGAACTTCCAGAACTTCTCAGAACTTTCTTAATGACTTAATTTCAGTCATTAATTTTTCTAGTAAGATTTCCTTCTTGTTCTACGTGGGTTTTTTTTATTCAGAAATCAAAGATGTTTACTCCCAATATATTCCTTGTATGCAATAAAAAATCTCTTAAAATTTTACTTAATTTTTAAACTCTTTTGCCTCTCTCTAATGGTTCGGTATTTTGATTAAATTCTTATGTTTTTCTTATACATTAAAGTTTCTTTATGGGAAGCGTGTTTAGTTCAATAAACCGACTGCATCTTCAAAATTTCCACATGAGGATCTCTTAAACGACGGCGGTGGTTTTGGCTTCTTTACCATCCCAATGTCTGCCAAATCTTGAGTTGAAAATAAGAGACAGCCTTGAGGAGCTCGCGACTGGCACGAGGTGTCGGCGTGACTTAGTGCGTAAGGGATGACGACAACAAAGCTTTAACATAGACCTTACGTTATTAACCCATCCCCTCCACACACTAGAAATAAACATGCAGTTCGTGACAACGCGTTTACTATGCAGACCGGAGAAAGTTGGTGAAGTTGCCTTGGCGCACTTGGCTTGTTCCCGCATATGACTAATGAGATACTTTGGAATATTTGAGTTATTTTTAAAATTGTAGAATAGAGTAAGACTTTTAATATCCGAGCCTTTATATGTGAGAACTCCAATTTCAATGTAAATTTAGAAAGCAACGTTATTGTAGTGTATTTTAAAGTTCATTAAAACTAATTGCTATTCATTAATCCATAAGTCTTTTAAAGTGGTTATTTTCACTAGTTTTGAGTTTAATTAAATGAGTCTAAACGAATCATGATTAGGAATTTCTAGTGGAACAGGAATGCTGTTTTACACAACACTGTCTCGAATAAAATGCCGAATAATTTTTTTGGGGGGAGGGCGGGGGAAAGAAATGGCTTAAACCACTGCTTCTCAAAGGGGGGTGGGGGTGGGACGATACTAGAGGGGGGGCAGTGAACTTATTTCAAGGGGTAGGGCGGCGATGTGAGCAGGTTTTGGTTTGGTTTTTAAAATTAAGTTTTATAACTTAATTTTAAAAATGGTAATAAATTTATTTCATTAATTATCTAATTTACGCGATTTTTACCAGTAATAAAACAAAATTGCGTGGCTTCAGAACCAATTATTTTCATTTCATATGTTCTGCGTGAAATCGGCCTGACATTAAGAAAAATATATTTAACCAAAAATTACATAATTTTTTTCTAATTATCGTTTATTTTTAATGGTATTTTCCATATCTATAAATATCAATATATATAAATATCAATATAAATATATCAATATAAATATTAATAAAATTGGAAAGAACTTGTTCTATCCGCTATAGAAAAGTCTTCTATGTCAGGATACCAACGTTAACGGATACCAACGTAACGGATAATGTAGTTTAAATTTTCTCATGACAGGATATAGGAATTTATTAATATCGCAGGAAAAATGGTATATACAGTACATTTAAATAACGAATAATATATTTTCATTTTCATAAAGTATAAAATTCTAAGTAAACTTTCTTACGCTCTTTTAAGCAAGTAAAAATGTTAGAAAAATGGAAAAAATACCATTGTAAAATTCTAACTGAAAAGTTTTGTTTATTTTAAGAATATTTTTTGGTAAAAAATCGTTAACGTTAGGTTATTTTAAAATGTACTTAAAAAATTAAAGTTAGTTTTAAAGTGTTGTTATTTCATGTACTTTCAAATATATATGTCTTATCTATTTCATCCTGAATTTAGTTTCCGTATAAGAAATATTATGGTTCTTATAAGTTTAATGAAGTGTTTAGCTTCTAAAATTTTGATATCATTGTGAAATTTTGAGAAATGACTTACATTTAAATTTTCATATATATATATATATATATATATATATATATATATATATATATATATATATATATATATATATATATATATATATATATATATATATATATATATATATATATATATATATATATATATATATATATATATATATATATTATATTATATATATATATTAAGTTTCTTACAGTGTAATTTATTCGGAATGTAAAATCAATTAAAATTGTTTATGAAATTCAGCGATGTGTTTTGCTTTTTTATGTTATTACTGCCATGAAAAAAATATCATTAATTACTATGCATAAGAAGATTTCGGATTCAATTCAGAATACTGCAATTTAGATAAGAAACGAATAAATTTAATATTTTGTAAAATAAAATTGAATAGAATAAATAATCCCAAAGTTTCTTTTTCCTCAGACATTTGTTAAACAATGTAAAGCCACATTTACAGGAAGGCATTTATTAAATTTTATACTGTTTTGTAGTAATTGTAATTACAATTAAAGTTTTGTGTAAAACTTATGTAATTATTAAACTTATGTAAACTTACGTAATAGCTTATGTGTTATAAGTGATGATGAGTTATAAGCTTAAAAGTAGCATATGAAAATAATACATTTTATGATAAAATAAGTTGTAAATTAGTCAGTAAGATCATTAGCTCTAAGAGGTATTAATGTATAAATCCCCTTATATTAACATAAAATGGAGAAAAATATCTGGGAAACCACACACAACTTCAATGTTCTTATTAAAAAAGATTTTTACTACTAATGTAGTCGAATGATGGCTGAATGAGTAGGTCACATCAATTCGTACCAAAGTTCGTGGGTTCAAATCCCACTTTAGGCATTTATGCTCATTGCCTTTCGGAATTTGTTTTAAACAGTAGGTTCCAGCCTCCCGGAAAGCTAAGGTGTAGCAGAAATACACCGTAGTGCTTCAAACTAAGCTATTAAAACAATTCGTTTACTTTAGAACGAAAGGGAAATATAATGTCTGGTTTGAAGTCGAGTGCAAAATACGCATTCCATGCATTCTAAGGTTAAATTTTCCAAAGACACATTTTGGAATTTATATATATCTTAAAAAAAGTAAATATAAGTGTTGGTAAAAAAAGAATAACACATTTAATAGTAGAAATTTTATGAAGGATATTAAAATATTATCCTATGGATATTTTATTAGAACAGTTATTTCATATGCAATAATCCTATAATTAAATTCGGTTAAAGTAATGCTCCTTCATAAACACCGAAATAAATATTTTTCTTCATAAATGCACTAATAGCTACGTAAAGGTATTTATTTACATTTCATAGCATTTATGTTTATAACCAGCGAGACAAATCATAACATGAAATTACCCATATATTTGTGTTGGTAGATGGCTCTATGTTGGAAAGATAAATGCATTAAAAGAAAAAAATTGAAAAGTCAGAAATTTAACAAATTGAGCAGAAAATGTTTAATTCTTAACTACTAGTACTTTGTTAAATATACTACATTAAACTAAACATGAAAAAATAAAATTAGGACTTGTTAAACATGTATTTAAATAATTTAGCTTACGATAAAAAAATATATTTAATAAACACCCTTATAAATCATCATTATTGATACCAAATCGATTTAAGGAATGAAAAATATAAATTACATTAAATAAAGTGTCGAAATTAAATAATAAAAAAGTATATTATTTTAACCTTGGTAATGTTCATGAACGAGCCCCAGTTTGGTGTCTGTAGCTGAAAGATTTGTTCATACCCAAATATTACTGGCGAAATTCATATTAATCTACCAAAATTTTAAAGTATTTAGTGTTCAAAAATTCCCTTAAGTAGGTTGTGGTTTGATTTCTGATTAAAAAAAATTGTAAGAAAAGCATCAAGAGGTTAATCTCTATGTCGGTTCTTTTAATTGTAGTCTAATGAACACTAGATCCTGTAAATAAGTTTGCTAACATATTTCTTTTACATATAAGGCTTTCTCGAGCCTTAGTTTTTTAATCATTGAATTTGCTATTCTATTTTTGACTCAATAATAGAATGATCAAAATTAGATGCAAAATTAAATTATAAAAAAATATTTTAACCTCTTAATGCTCATAAACGAGCCCCAGTTTGGTGTATGTAGCTGAAAGATTTGTTCATACCCAAATATTACTTGTAAACTTGGAAATTCATATTAATCCACTAATAATTGTAAAGTATTTAGTGTTCAAAGATCCCATTAAGAAGGTTTTGGTCTGATTTCTGATTAAAAAATACTGTAAAAAGATGAACAAGAGGTTAATTTCTATGTTGCTTCTTTTAATAGTAGTTTAATGAAAACTAGATACTGTAAATTCGTTTGCTAACATATTTCTTTTACATATAAGGCTTTCTCGAGTCCATAGTTTTTTAATCATTGAATTTGCTATTCTATTTTTGACTCAATAATAAAATGATCAAAATTAGATGCAAAATTAAATTATAAAAAAAATATTTTAACCTCTTAATGCTCATAAACGATCCCCAGTTTGATGTCTGTAGCTGAAAGATTTGTTCATACCCAAATATTACTTGCAAACTTGGAAATTCATATTAATCTACCAAAATTGTAAAGTATTTATCGTTCAAAGATCCCATTAAGTAGGTTGTGGTCTGATTTCTGATTTAAAAAAACTGTAAAAAGATCATCAAGAGGTTAATTTCTATGTTGGTTCTTTTAATTGTAGTCTAATGAACATTAGATCCTGTAATAATAAAAATGTATATTATGTTAATGACTTTAATGCTCATACACGAGCCCCAGTTTGGTGTCTGTAGCTGAAAGATTTGTTCATACCCAAATATTACTTGTAAACTTTAAAATTTATATTAATCCACTAAAATTGTAAAGTATTTAATGTTAGAATATCCCATTAAGAAGGTTTCGGTCTGATTTCTGATTAAATAAACTGTTAAAAGATCAAAAAGAGGTTAATTTTTATGTTGGTTCTTTTAATTGTAGTCTAATTAAAACTAGATCCTGTAAAAGAGTTTGCTAATTTTTTTTTACATGTAAGGCTTTCTCGTCCATAGTTTTATAATCATTAAACTTGCATAGTTTTAGTTCTCATCTGGTTTTAATTACTTCTTGGTCTAACGCTGTTTGAATATTCATTGATTTGCTTTCTTCTTGTCTAATATTTCTGACTCCACATTTCTTAGCTATCTGAAAAGGAAAAATATTTGATTAATAAGTTCTTAAAATGCAATTGTAGTCTAAATATTAGTAACTTTAATACCTTTAAATTACTTTTGCTTTGAGTAAAATCCTTATAATTAAATATTTTTAGTCGTGTTCAACAAGAAGAAATCTATCTAAATTAATATATTTAGCAAAGAGGAATTGATATTTTCAGAAAGCAAACATTGTCACAAGCTATGAATTTAAGAGTACTTACTTATGTCTTCATTACAGCACCTTATTTTTTATTCTGTTTTTGACTCAATAAAATATTCTGCTTTGTTTAGAATATTTTTTTTTTAATTCTTACCAAAGATCTAACATGATTTAGTGTTTTTATATGAAGTTATACAATTTTAGAAAGTATAAAATACACACACAAATGGAAAAAAAATAGAAATCCATCTACCCGCAATACAACTTATAGAATTTATAAGTTAGAAACATTTTTATATCAAATATAATATTCTGTAAATCTCAAATATATTAATATGAGCAATATGAGATTATTATGATTATTTTATGAAATTATAAAGGCTCACTCTTTAAAATTTTCTATATCTCAACATTTCAAAGTTTTTTTAATTTCAAAATATCAGACACCTTTAAAATTTGGTTTACACAAAAAAAGAGATATTTTACTTCAACTGAATATAAAAATTTAATTTGTACAATATATATTTCAAAAGTAATTTTGTGAGTAAGGGAATTTTATTCTTTTCTTTTGGCATATAATATTTTTGTATTTTTTAAAAATACATAATGCTTGAAATGGCAAAACTAAATATTATTTTAAGCTAGAAAGTTATTTAAAGAACTTGTAAAATATTCATTCTAAACGGAATAGAATATTTTATTTTGTGATGAATAAAAAAAAGACTTATAAGAAAAGTTTTGAGTCTTAAAAGGTATTATTTCTCCTAAATGAATCACAAACCTTTTTTTTTTTTTTTTTTTTTGGTTTTGTAAGTTTAACGAGAAATCCTAGTGTTTTCAAATGGCGCAATTAACTAGGTAGTGACTATGCATCGTATATTCTTTATAGTTGTGAAAATTAATAAAAATTCAAAATTATTTTAACTACTATTCAATAACTATTACTGCAACTTCCTGTACTATGACACTGAGATGGATAGAATTAATCTATTATACGCAGCTAATTTAGTTTTTAAAGGACTGCAAGTAAATTTTTTTAACTACTATAATCCTAAGTATTCGTGAAAATTAAGAGAATAATCACTCATAATTAAATTTAATAAATACTCATAATTAATTACAGTTGTTAAACAATTTATCTTTGTAGTTGTTGGTTCTTCACACGAAAATTTCTTTTTTCTCTTTTTAATTACATTTTATCAGATATTTGAAGTCTATTCAAAATGTAGCAGTAAATCTATGTTTAATTTCATGCAGACGTATTACATCTCCTACATAATAATAGCCAAAGTTATCTGTCCGTCTGTCCTCGAATTTATGAGGCGGTTGGACCTGGAATGGATAGATGCATCCATATTGGATTGTTGATGAGTTATGGTTAGCAAAGTTCAAAGCGAGTAAAGTTTATCCTCTCCTTAACTATCGATCCAATTCTAAAATAAATTGGTATAAATATGCTTCATATCACAGCGAAAAATACTGTCGTCTTTAAAACGTTCGAAATCCACTCTGCGCCCCTTTTCGACTTTTTACTGTCATTATTTTCAGCCTTATTTTTCCCGGTTAAGAGCAGGCGATTAAATTTATCAATTTATCCCATAATAAATAGATATAAATTACATTTTTTTTCAATCGTTGTGACGTCATTCCTTTAACCATGTAATTTAATCACTTCATATTTAAAATTATTTAAATATCATCTGCATTATCAATGAACTTAGATATTACGTAAATAATTTTCTTTCATATTTGGCTTAAATAATAGATTAGGTACAAATGTGATAATTTTAAATTTAATCATCGATTATTTTGTTGCAATGAAAATTTTATCACCGTTATTAACAAATTCTATTTACCTCCAGAGTGTAGTGAAAATGATAGTTTCATTCCTTTACTTCCATTAATTACTGTGGCAAAAAATTAGCGAGAACTTAACGATAATTTCGACGTAGCTAAGAAAAATTTTAATTATCTTTCTAAATGAATTCAACGTGGTTCTAAACTGCATTCACAGTATCAGGAGACTTTAGAAGAGTCTGAAGATAAAGAAATTATTGAGCGTGTACCAGATAATTCTCAGCCAAAAAACAAACCATTTTTTTAATTGCCTCATACGGTACTATACAATTCTGGAAAATTAAAAATTTTAATGATCACGTAATATGACGGGCTATATGCTAGTATCAAATAATGAATAACGAAAAAGAAACTTTAATAAACTGTATATGTTTAAAAGTTTCATAATGCTGTAGGATATGAGAAATTACGATGGTACTTGCTATTGCAAATGATTTTAAAATGTTTAAAGTTGATGTACAACTTGGATTCATGAAAATTGACTAATTATTTTTCCCTGTTTAAGAGAGTTGTTTCATAGCGCAATTGAATTCAAATTTCTAGAAAAAGCTATGACAATCGTAAGATAATATTATTACTATTGTGAATAAATGTTAACCTCATCTGTTTTCAGAAACTTTACGAAATAGACTTTTACCTATTACAAAGTTTGCTTCTTTTGGTGATATGCTAGGTTTGGACAATAGGCACTTAAGTGTTACGTATTAAGATTTAATCAAGAGCGATATACTTGCATAACACTTTCAGATGAATGTAGACTTATGCCGATAAGCATGACATTTATCTTATCAAAATTGTTCACATTTTTTCTCTGAAGGGAAAAAGAAATATGAACTGTTATCGATGAATACTTTCTCCTTTTTTAACATTGTCGTTATCTGAAGAATCCAAAGCTATTAAGCTGATTATTTTTTTAAAATTAGGAACAGCGTCTAGGAGTTATTTTCGTACATTTTCATAAATTATTTTAAATTTAGTTTTATTCCTCTTAATCTACAAAGAGCAATATGATTATATTTAAATTTATTTGCATGTCCATAACACAGAAGGAAATTTATTTCATTTCATTCATAAATATTTATTAGGTTTAAAATAAAATGGTTTCTTATATTAAAAGGATATTAAAAATTTTGCCAACATAATTTTAAAATAGATTTCACAAGTTTTTTAAAATATACTTTATTTCTGTGACTTTAAGATTACCTATTTTTAATGTAAACTTATATTTAAACACATCTGAAACACAAGCTTTCGTAAACATGTGATTTCTTTATTTACATTTTAATTTAATTTCGTTAAATTTATTTTACTTCCTATTTATTAAGTCTTTCTGTTCAATTATTATCAAGTACTGAAACAAAAGAAATTAATATTTGTATGTATTACACTTTAACGTTATGCATGTTTAGATAAATGTACAAATTACTACAGAATTTCAAAACTTTTCAATCTAGGATCTTTTAGAAAATTAAAATGTATAAACATTATCCTATGAACATCCAAATACTTTTATAGAATATATATTTTTAAATATTTTAAATACAAGTAATTATGCACCTATAAGAATAAAAATATATTGCATTTAAACAATATTGATTATTGCAATCTGTTTTCATTAGTGATAAGCTGTCATTTTAAATATTGTAAAATTCCATTCATAAAAAAAAAGAAAAACTTGGTGATATAAGTTTTATTTCTACCATATCTAAACTTAGTAAAGTGAAGTTTTATAATAGATACACTTATTCATCATAATTTCAGTCAGTGTACCTGATGAAAAAGTAAACATTTGTGAAAAGTACGAAAAATCGTAGAATATTGTTTCAAAAAATAAACTTATAAATAATAACATTGACTTAGATTTTGGGGTACTACTTCTAGGATTGCCAGCTTTCTTTTCTAACTAGAAAAAGTCAGTTATAAAAAGCACTGAATGTTTACAAAATATTATGATAAATTATATTTCTAAAAATTGTTATGTTTTCATGAAATCTATCTGTATATATACACACGCACATATATACATACATACATATACATATATATATATATATATATATATATATATATATATATATATATACATATATATATATATATATATATATATATATATATATATATACATATACATACATACATATATATATAGATATACATACATACATACATATATATATATACATATATATTTATACATATATATATATATATAATATATATATATATATATATATTCTTGGATACCACCTGATATAACAATGACCTGACGGTCACTGTGAATATTAAACTCTTCCACCCATTTGTTACACGATATTACAATATAATGGTTATTAATGAGGCTTGTTTTGCATTAAGTTATAAATAAATTTAATTAAGAATCCATTTAAATGGAAGATTAGTTAGTACATTACGATCATAACTATCACCAAATTTTGGTACCCTTTTTTTCTAGAAATGCTTTTATATCTCATTGCGACTTAACATTGGTCTATATTGTACTTTTAGTTTGGCTGGGTTGGTAGTTTTATAAACAGCGTCATTATGGTAATTGAACAAAATTATAATTAATTATGAATAATTGAATGAAATTATGTATAAAAAATAGATACTTTTCCTTATTCATAGAACAACATTAACTCACCAAATATATCACCTTTAAATATCATATTTGAAATTAAAATAACCCAAAGTGCTTTCAAAAGACCATTTGATCTTATAATACATACCTAGATCAAAAGCTTGAAGCGAAGAGCAAATTATTAACTAAAGAAATATTGTTTTTGTTTCAAATTTAGCTCGAAGCTACTAACAATAATGATACACAAATTTTGATAAAACTTCCAGACCTAACTAAATCTTCAAGGTATTTCTAAGGTAATCTTTTACAAAAGATTATTTTAATATTATTTTGAAGACGGAATTTGTTTTAAAGTTTTGCAGATTAATTTAGATATTATAAAATATTTGAGCTTATTTTGATGAAAGAAAAAAAAAACAAATAGAGGAATTCTTTTTTTGCTTTGTTGTACGCATAAACATTCTGTGAATATGAAGCTGTTTATCCAATAAATTTTGATTTACAAAACTTCATAAAATATAAATTCAAAATTGTTTTTAAATATAACTTTTCAAGAAATTAACTTTTTGTGACTTCTAAAAATAGGAGATTGTTTGAATATACTTACATGACGATTTGTATCTTGAACACTTTATATTGCATTTCTACAAACTAATACATTTAAAACTTTCTAATATTATTCCTTTTTAATATAATTTATTTGCATTCATATTATCCTGTTTTGTAGCCAAAAGTACAAACGCTTATCGCTGCTGGTAATTTTTTTTATTTCTTTATCAAAAATTGCTGTGAAACTTATCTTGAAACTTGATTAGATATTTTTTGCTGATCCATAAACCTGTTCCGCTTCCATATTTTGTTTTGTCTTTTTTGATAAATCTTTTAGTTTACCCCCTTTAAAGATAGGTCATTATATCAGAAGAACTACTAATCTATATTTCATTAGTGTAGGTCACACTATTCATAGCTGAGTAAAAAATTCCATTCATTTTTATCATTATAAAATTCTAGATTGCTGCCTCATTTTCTTTAACCCGATTCACTCTTTTACCAACTTCACCAACTTCTGGAGGTGTAATACAAAAAGCATCGGAATGAAATAGTCGTATCTGTACTTTTTATATTGCTTTGATTATTTTATGGAAAACTAACTGAAGTATCTGGATTTACATAAGGATATATATACATACATGTAATGATATTTTCAACCCAAAAAATTAACCGACGTAATTATAAAACTATCTTTAAATAATTTTCGGGTGATTTGATCCTTTTATGGCAAAACTTGGCGACTATCTCTTGTTCTTTTTATCGATCTGGTGAGTCAGAAAACACCAAAATAATTTCCTCCTTCAGTAAGCACTTCTTATATGACTCTTTAAATAATTAGTTTTGCTTCCTCCGTGCCATCGCATGACTAACCATTAAAACACTGATAACACACCTGGCTGGTTCACACACCTGTAAATTTTCATGTACGGGTTTTTCACCTCAGAAGCCAGCAGGAGAGGATACTATAATAAACTCCATTTCTGTTTTCTAAAATTTTTTGTTTTCTCTTTTGGCTACGTTTTTTAATTACGGCTGCATCCAAGCCAAGAGTTTGTTTCAATGCAAGGGCATAAGCCTTTATTATTAGCATTCATCTATTACAAAAATATTTATTGACCATTTTATTGTGGTAGTATTAGACAGGTAGATTAACTTTGATTCTTATGAAGAAACAACAAAAATGTCAACCATGGCTTAACGTCTCACTCGGGATTTGGACGTTACGCGGTAGTCAAATGCTCTAACCCCTATGTCGACCGAGCTGCTGATTTAAAATTATAAATTAATTATTAACTATTATTATTAATTATTAATTAAAATGTTAAAATATTTACTTTCTCAGTACAAAACTGTATAATTATCTTTTTAAGTCCATAATATATATCAGGGTTTGCCAAGCTTCTTAATAGCCCGAGCCATTTTTCAAAATTTAAAATTTTTCGTGATCCGCAATTAAATACGTATTTAAAAAATATGCAAAATAGGTATTAAAAATATTTTTTTGCAGAAATTATATTTATTGAATGTTATTTGTAAGTTCTTAGTCCTTTAATTTTTCAAGGAAATTTTTGAATTGTCGATGTATTTTGTTTGGTGCGAATGTAATTTACAATGTGTTACACTGTTTTCATAACATCAATATATTTTAATTATTTTGTAACGAGATGTTCTCAGTGAACTATATAGTGAATCGGTATGAATTGTGGAATTTGAGAATCATCTCCTAAAAGGCCAATAAGATCGATTTTTTTACCCAGGATTGCCGGAGCTCCATCAGTTGCAATAATTTTTAAATATAATAACACAAAAATGAAGAGGGAACTAGGGTTCATTTATCGAGAGCCACAAATAATCCTTCAAAGAGCCGCATGGGGCTCACAAGCCGCAGGTTAGCCACCCCTGATATATATATTTTCCTTGAAGCATTATTAATTATATTGGTAATTGGTAAAAATATAGGACTTCTAATAACCGTGAATTAATTAATTTACTTTCAGCTACTAATATTTAGTTATTTAATAAAATAGATAAATTACGTATTGTTCAATTAAATGAAAATTTTCAAATATGCAATTGGCCAATTAAAGTATTTTTCAAAAATTAACAATTTCGCAATAAAACAGTTTTTTTAAATTTTCTAGAAAAAAAAATTGCCTAACCAAAATATTATTTTTCTAACCACCCATTCAATTTGAACACTATGTTATTTAATACGCTACAAGGTAAATAGTTAAGCAATGCCAAACAGATGTCAAAGTTAGAATAGAAAATAGTAAATTTAAAATAATAAAAAAATTTAAGAATTTTTCCTAGTTGTAATATTTATTATGTATGTTGCAATGATAATTATATCTATTATAAAAATCTTAGATATCAGAATACCACTTTTGATAATTATGAGTTATAATTTACAATGTAATGGAATATGAAATAAATTAAATATGATAAATAATGAAATAAATAAAATAAATGAAAATAAATTAATGAAACTTAATAAATGAAATATGCAATTTTCTGTCCATTTTCTTTCATCTGTAGATTCAAGACATCTACCCAATACTTTTGGAGTATTGAGCTGTAGTATTGACCGTAGCATATGCCTTTGAAAACTATAGATGTGATCATACATATTATCGTGTTAAACAGATTTTGCATCTAGCAATATATAAGATTTTCGCTTGTTGATAGAAAGTCCTTCCTGTTAGATTTACTAAAAAACAAAACTGTTACAAACTTTATTATACAAGAATCAATGCATATAAAATTATGATAAGAATAAGTATTTAACATTTCTCTTATCAAAGAACTTAAAACATCCTTATTCTGAGATCAAGATAAACATACATTCACCATTAATGAGGGTTTGCACTGGTGTATTGCTAGGTAAAAGTTCTTAAAAATAATTTAAAAAATAATTAAAATAATTTAGTAAAATAATTTAAAATATGTGTATCTGTACATCGAAAATAAAAGGCACTTTATTTTTTCTAAAAAATTGAGATTTGTGCCTATTTGTGTATAATTTGCTTTCCTCTATTATGCGATAAAAGCACTATCTCCCTTTTCTAAAATTGAGAGTTTTAGCTAATTGGAATAAAGACTATCAACTAATAAGGTATCGATGTAAAAAAAATTTGGACATAAAACTTCTTATTTCTTATTTGTAAAAGTACATATCAATGTATCAGAAACAATTAGCGTTATTTCAAATACAAAAAATGAGATTTTTACATATTTGTGTGCATAATTTTTTCCATTATTATGTGATAAAAGCATTACCACATTTCCTAAAATTGAAAGATTTAACATATTCGACAAAAAAGAAGCTTTGAACTAACATGATTTCGAGGAAAATACCCCCATTTGAACATAAAGCTTCTTATTTCTACTTTTTTTGTATCTTTACAGTCATTACGTCTTCTCCTTTACCTCAAAGACATGTATAAAGTATTTTATTAAAAAATGGTCCAAATCAAACAAATTGCAATATATTTTTATTATGTTAAAGATATATTCTCTTGTAAAATTTTAAATTTGTGACATAATGTCTTAAAATTCCGATGAATAGATATATAAGTTTGATTCCTAGGTAAATATTAGATACTACCAGTGTTCCCCAATTATTGTATCTTGCAGTGAAACTTTAGGGTAAGAAAAAGTTTTTTACACTTTCAATTTTAACGCCACCAAAATAGTTCGTTTTAAAAATGTATCTCATAACAAATTTATATAACGTTTTCTTAACCTTATATATTACAAAAAGAACGTATTCAAACTTTAAGGGAACATCACCTTCAAACCTTCGAAAATTCAACTTTTTAAACTTTTGACTTATTTAAAATTTCTGGACATTTTTTAATCGTATGAAACTAACTTCACAAACATATCAGAATTAAAAATTTTAAAACTGTACAATCTTTGCATTTAATATCATAGCTTTTAAGGAAACTACAAAATACTTTTAATACATTTTACTGAAAATGGTGTTATTTTAATTTTAGTGAACGATAAATAAAAAACTATTTCACATATTGATTTCAAATTTTCACAGTGAATATATTATAGACTTACGATTAAGCATTACTTCCTTTTTTCATTGTTGTTTATCTTATTTAATATTTATAATATTAGAAGTGAAATTTTTAAACATTATTTTAGCTTTCTTAAAAATTCGATCCCCTGTTGTAATATTTCTGATAATTTTTAAAAATTTAAATAAGTGAAGAATTATATCTAATAATTGTCTTTTACAAAAAAAGCAAAAATTATAAATGAAATTCATTTTGTGTTGCAAGTACAGTGTATCAGAAAAAGTTCTCACTCTTCATTTTTTATGAAAGTCCTTGTGACAAAGGGAATTTAGCAAAACTAATTAAATAAAAATAGAGAATCAATGCTAAAAATCCCATATATTTAAGATGATAATGAAAAACGATATGATAAGGTGAAAATTAATGAAAAAAATGTCTTGCATTTAAAGCTAGTCAAAGTTGATGTGTATCCTTAAATGAAATGGTGCAGTAAAGGAATATAAGTTTAATTATACCATCCAAAATAGTTTGAAATCAAAAGAAACATTTCTTTACTCCCCAATATAAGGCTTTGAATTAGTCTGTACTGTCTGAAAATAAAGGCGAAGGAAACTTTATAACTCCAAAACAATAGCTTTAAAAGGTATACAAGATAATAACTGAATTTTTACATTTTAGTTAGATACTATAGAAAAACATCCTTATAGAAATAATTAATTTTTTAATTTTAATTTTAAATGACAAAATTTTTCAACTATTTTCTGAGATACAAACTAATATTTGTCTTTTCACTCATATATATATCCAAAAACAATTTCATAAAAGTAAAGTTTGCTTCAAAGTACATTAATTAAGAACCTATAATGTTGTAGAAATTTACAGGCAAGGAATTTATATTATTTATTTTTTGTTACATACAGAAAAATTTTACAGTTATTTAAGTCAACAGAATTATTTCTTAAAAAATACTGTTAAACTCACTTGCCTATGCACAATGTTTCTGTCAAGTTATACTAAATACGCAAGGACTAAAATTAATTATTATGTTTAACATTCATTTTAAGTGAACTAATATCTTCACAGAAGGACTAAAATTAATTATTATGTTTAACATTCATTTTAAGTGAACTAATATCTTCACACAAGGAATAAAATTAATCATTATGTTTAACATTCACTTTAATGTAAACTAATATCTTCACACAAGGAATAAAACTAATTGTTATGCTCAGCATTCTTTTTAATCAGAACTAATATCTTCACACAAGGATTAAAATTAATTATTATGTTTAACATTCATATTCATGAGAACTAATATCTTCAGCAAATAAGGCTCCTTAATATATGATGCTCTTCATAAAGTTAAATGTCTAGTTTAGTCACTGATTTTTTTCGTATTACATTATTATATTACTACATTTCAGCCTTCAATCTCACATATAAAAGAAAATGCATTTTCTAAATCAACCAATTTAATTTTTAGATTCTAATATAAAATCGAAACTTCTAATATAATTTCTTCCTGTGTTAGTATGCAAGTAAAAAATTCTCACAATTTTAATAAACTGTCAGCACATCTTAAAAGAACATGTGTGTAGTTTTTAAATATTTTATCGTTTTGAAATGGGCATCTATAGTGAGTTTTATAACAGAATAAAAAAGAAATTTAATATAAAAAGCAGCATAAATATGCCATATATTTTGCTTTTGAATCTAATTTTTTTTTCGATAACTTAAAGAAAGTTTTTATTTTTTAAATATTTTCCTTATACGCTCTTTAAACTTGTTTCTTTAACACTAATTAAAAAATGACTAAATAACAAAGGGAAATAAGAGCGTAAATCTCTATGCATACTTTTTTGGGGTATAGACATTATGTATAAATAGTACCTAAATTATCACTATACTTAAACTTCATTATAATTACAGTATGTAAGTTTATTTATTTAAAATGTAAAATTATATCTAAGATGTTAAATACTTAAGCATGTTTCAATATTTAAATTCATGTCATAGGACATCATGGATAAATAGCACCTAAATTATCACTATACTTAAACTTCATTATAATTAAAGTATGTAAGTTTATTTATTTAAAATGTAAAATTATATCTACGATGTTACATACTTAAGCATGTTTCAACAGTTAAATTCATATCATAGGACATCATGGATAAATAGCACCTAAATTATCACTATACTTAAACTTCATTATAATTACAGATGTAAGTTTATTTATTTAAAATGTAAAATTATATTTAAGATGTTAAATACTTAAGCATGTTTCAATAGTTAAATTCATGTCATAGGACATCATGGATAAATAGCACCTAAATTATCACTATACTTAAACTTCATTATAATTACAGTATGTAAGTTCATTTATTTAAAATGTAAAATTATATCTAAGATGTTAAATACTTAAGCATGTTTCAATAGTTGAATTCATGTCATAGATATTAAAGACTGTCATAGAAGTTGAACTAAACCTTTGATGAAATTGCATTGTTTACAGTTGAAAAAGTACATGTTCTATTATTAACATTTCTATTTAGCATGGAATAATTCATTTTAAAATTTTTCATCATAAATAATTTTCTTTACTGTGTGTCCTGCTAATGAAACTTGAGTAAAATGTTTGAAAAATCTAATAAATAAACCAAAATTTTAAAAATAACGTAACATTTATTGTTGGACGTCTTACTCTCTATATGTTAATCTTAAACTAAAATTTAAAATTAAATATATCGTATTTGTTTAAAAAAACAAATTAAAAATCCTTACCATGCTAAATCTTGTTCAGATTCTTCAAACAAATTCAAGA
>CM063506.1:15101032-15196032 GCA_032207245.1 Pardosa pseudoannulata
ATTTTGGATGAATAGTCCCATACTTTTTTTTCCTTACTTTTACGCCTTAAGTAATATTAGCTACTATTAAAACAAAATCACAACGAGGAAACTGTATACTGTCAACAGTAATACTAAAATTACAGAAATAAAAATATCCCGTTTCAATACTATAACAACATTTTCTGAATATTTTTCCCGTGTAAGTTTCTTAACTGGATATTTTCTAAAAAAATAAAAAATTATTATGCAACTAAAGAATAAGATAAAAGACCTCAAGCAAAACAACGTCGTAAACTCCATGCGACCAAGGAAGTCACTTTGCATGAATAACCACATATAATTTATTTTTCGATTATAGTTTTTTAAAATTATATTTAACTGCAGTTAAAGGAAAATTACCAAATTGAAATTTTCTAACAATACTAATAAGCAGTTTATTTTCAAATTTGACGTTTCAAAACATTATATTCTCTTTTTTTCCGCGTAAGATCGTTAAAGAGACAAGAGACCTTCATATTGTAATATTAGTTAAATTTAATTAATAACTAACCATGCGCACCTCTGACAACATCAGTTTTTTCAACTCAAAGATACCGACCATTGATGTTCAAGAATTTATCCCAGTGAGAATCTAGGTGGGATATTCTCGTCTCATAGAGATACCTTGGCCTATTCCTTAAAGTCAGTTCTGAACGCCTACGAATAACCATGCTGCCAGCGGGATACGAACCCTTAAACTCCAGTACTGAAGAGTAGCGCTCTATCCATTCGGTTATCGTTCGGCTCCCTCTCATAGAAACATCTCGTTTGAAACAAGAACCCATTTTGAACCTCATTCTGAACTACGTCGTAAGATTGAAATATGCTTTCACGCAAATGTTTCTTGAATTCTCCAAATAAATAAAAATCGCAGGGAGACAGGTCATGATTTTAGGAACAATTATTGAGAGCTTCACACTGAAATTTCAGAAATTCGTCTGTGAATTTCCGTCCTCCACCTTCTTTTCCTGTAGGAAATTGCACTACGCCGCGTTGATTAATTTCTGATGCTTCCATTTCAAAGTGTGAACATGAATGCATTTCGGATTGCAATTTATAAAAATTTACAAAATTTAAAAATTTTTTTTTTTTTTTTTGTGCTGAAATTTCAAAGAACGTTTTTGGCGTAACACATTTTGGCTCGTTATTTTTTAATGCACCTTATAATTGTACCAAATATTTAAAAAGTATTTTGTTCCGAAAATGTCAAATAAAATGTAGACTTCTTAATCCGGTCTTTCTTTTTCACTATTTAATATTGCCTACTGCGTTAAAAAATTTTATCATACATTCTTATTAAAAAATTCAAAAATAATTTTTTATTTTGATGTTTTCACCTTACTACAGAATTTAAAATGTTCTAGAAGCATTATTTTGGTCTGAATTACTTCAATCTTTCGCGCATTGTCTATGAAAGTGTTAGTCAAAAAATAATTTTTTTAGTATTAAGCATTTGGAGTAGTTACAGAAGATGTAAGTCTTCTAAATTTTCTTCAGATTATGTAGAAAAATAATTGAAAATACTAAAAGAGTGTACAAACTTAAATATTTTTATGTAAATTTTATTTAGAATATACGAAATTCTATGCCCACTTAATTTTATATAAATACTGATAAGTGTAAAAAATAAAGATAATTTAATTAAAAATAATTTGCAGTGCAGTACGAGAATTCAGAACTAATTAAAACTGTTTAATTTCAGAATTAGCTACATGATTATAACATATCTTCAACTATTTTTCTGCATCTTGCCTGTAGATTGGGTTTTTTCGTTCGTTACTTATATCGGCAGAGAAAACCCTTTAAGCGATGCTATCAGCAAAGGACTCGGTTTTCTTTTATTTAACAACCATTTTCGAACAGAAAATTGAAAAGTATTCCACACCTATAAAAGAAATAGAATTTTTTTTCTTTAGAAACCAAATTATACCAAAATTAAAAAGGAAGAGGTAAATGTAGATTTTTGTTTGGTCGAATTATTGGTCTTACCCTGAAACAAAAGTCATGAGCACTATTGAAATTAATTTTATGTTCATACGAAAAGAAAATCCAATGTGTAATCACAGTTTAATATGAATAAAATTATCACAACTAAATTCACACTTAATACAACGGCGGATAAAACCATTTAAGTGATACTATGAGCAATGGATTCGGTTTCCTTTTATTTAACATCTATTTTTGAATAGAAAATTTAGAAAAATTCGACACTTATAACAGAAATAAAACGTCAGTTTTTTTTAATAGGAAATACTAAAAGTATATAAATCAAGAGCTAAATGTAAATTATTATTTAGTAAAATTATTGGTTTTAAATTGACACAAAATTCATGAGCACAATTGAAACTGATTCTGTGTTCATACAGAGAGAAAATCAAATATGCAATCAGAGTTTAATATAATTAAAATTATCACAATCAATACAACATCAAAGAAAACCATTTTAGTTATGTTATGAGTAATGAATTCGGGTTATTTTTATTTAAAACCTATTTTCTAATAGAAAATTCTGAAGTACTCGATGCCTGTGATAGAAACAAAAAGTCGGTTTTTTATTACAAAATATTAAATGTACATAAATGAAGAGTTTAATGTGAATTATTTTTCTAATTATTTTTAATTATTTTTAAATTGTTGCTTTTGCCCTGAAACAAAATTCATGAGCACAATTGAAACTGATTCTGTGTTCATACAGAAAATCAAATGTGTAATTCCAGTGTAATATAATTAAAATTATCACAATTAATACAACGTCAAAGAAAACCATTTTAATGATGTTTCGAGTTATAAATTCGGGTTATTTTTATTTAAATCCTACCTTTTAACAGAAAATTCAGAAGTATTCGACGTCTCTAACAGAAATAAAAAGTCAGTTTTTTAATAGGAAATGTTTATAATGAGTAATAAGTATATAAATGAAGAGCTAAATATAAATTATTATTTAGTGAAATTATTCTCTTTAAGCTGAAACAATATTAACGAACACTATTGAAACTGATTCTATGTTCATACAAAAAAAAAATCCAATATGTAATCTCAGTTTAATATAATTGAAATTATCGTAATTAATAGAACAGCAAAGAAAACCATTTAAGTGATGCTATGAACAATGAATTCTGGTTATTTATATTTAACTTATTTTCTAACAGAAAATTCTGAAGTACTCGATGCCTGTGACAGAAACAAAAATTTAGTTTTTTATTAGGAAATACTAAATGTATTTAAATGAAGACCTTAATGTAAATTATTATTTAGTCAAATTTTTGACTTTACCCTGGAACAAAATTCATGAGTACTAATGAAATTGTTTCTATATTCATGCAAAAAGAAAATCAAATGTGTAATCACAATTTGATGTAATTAAAATCATCATAATTAAAGAGATACATAACTTTTATCAACTTCTAATATATTTTTCCTTATTTTTTGCTTTATCATATTTTTTAAAAATATTCTTGTAAATACATTCGCTTTTCAGCATTTGTTCTCTATTTTTATTTCATTAGTTTTGCTAAAATTACTTAGTTACTAAGTTTCTAAAAAATAATAGCTTTTTATATAAAGCGAAAAATGAGAGCATGTTTTAAAATTTTTCTAACACACTGTTTGCAGGTTTATAACAACACAAAGTAATTTTTCCTTTTTTGTAAATAATAACTACTAGATATAAATCTCCACCTATTTAAATTTTTAAAAAGTATCTGAAATGTTATACCAGGGCATTGCATTTTCAAAACAACTAAAATAATATTTAAAAATTATATTTGAAATACTATAAATATAAAATGAAATAAGCAACAATAAAAAAGTAAGTCGTTTCATTGTTGATCTATAATGCATTTACTGTGAAAATTTGAAATCAATAGTTTTGTATTTACAGTGCACGTAAGTTGAAAAAACACCACTTTTAGTAAGATAAATTTTAAGTCTTTAAAAGCTTCGATATGAAATGCAAAGTTAGTATAGTTTCACACTTTCTAATTCGAATAATTTAGTAGGGTATGTTATAAACGTTTCAGAAGTAGCCAGATATTTTAAAAATGTAAAAATCAAAAAATCGAATTTTAAAGGTTTGAAGGTGATGTATCTCCTTATTATACACTAATGATATTTTTTAAAAATAAAATGAACGCGATGTATGGTTTCTGCAACCTTTCTCGCCTTCGGCCACATTCCTGGTTGAAAGAGCTCGCATGCAAGGCACCGGTACTTCTTTGCATGCATACCTTATCTCGCCATCTCACCGAGCGTGCTCTGCAAAAACACCCCCACCCCTTTCTCCATGCATCCTAATTGAAACGCTTACGGAAACCAAAACTTGGTAACAAGGAGCATCCACCCATATCCGGTACACGTATATGCGAATCATGTGACAGCTTTCGATTAATCAATGGATACTCTGCCTGCGTCACTGTTTCCTCGGTGATGACCTCGTGTGACGTCACTGGCCCGATCACCTGGGCAGTGACGACACAACCGGCAGCGTCACCAGCGTGACGTCACGGTACAGCTGAAAATACCTGGATTTTCTATTTTGGGACACTTCTATGATTTTTGGGAAAAAAAGGAGTGGTGCTTTATTCCGGATCGAAGAGGAATGCTGCGGATGGGGCTATTTCGGGATTGTTCTTGGATGATATTCACGTTTGGAATTTTTTCTTTAAAAAACCCATTTATAGAATATGGAACTTTGCTTTTTAAGAACTTATTATTAAGGAAGGTGCGGCACTATTTTAAAATGGAACTCCCTTTTTATTTCAGATAATTCATTATTTCTCCAAAAATAACAATCTTATAAAAGGGACAATTTTGTCCCCAAAATGTGCAAATTTATGCTACACACAATCTTACGCATATGTACATATGATTTAGTAGCACAGCTAAAACTCTGCCTGCTTCAACAAAAATATTGTATAAAAAGAAATATTTGACATTTAGATATTATAATTTGTTTATAATAGTTAAATATGTTTCATTATAAAAACTCACATATTTTAATTATTTCTGTAATTTTTAATTGTTCTGTGTTATTTACCCTATTTATTGTTTTTTGGTTGTTTCTCCACTATTTTAGCCTGTTTTAACAAACTTTTCGATTTCCTTATTAACGTATACAATAGTTTATTGGTGTCGTGTCCATTTATAAATAATATGACGCCTTATAAAAAGACAGCTGCCATTACCTAGATGGGGTTGACAGGGTTGACATCTAGGAGTGGGTTGTCGTAATTTATAAGCGTGGACCATTTGAAGACCTCCAGGCTTAGCCTTCCACCTCTATATGTATCATTTGGATATTTGGAGGACATTGCGACCACAAATCTATTTTACGTGCCTCAGCTGCTATTAATAAACACGATGGATTTTTAAACGGCTCCAGATTCGTAAACCATAACCGGTTAATTAATATATATACAGTGGATTCCGCTAAATGTGATCAGTTTGGAAAACCGTGATTTTGATAACAATAAACGATATGTAAAATTAGATAAATTTAACCCCCCCCCTTTAATTCACATTTACTAAATTTCAAAACAAAATGAAAAACACACCTTATATTTAGGTAATGTATATTATCCTTTAAAACATAAGAATTGTATACATAATTAAAAAAAGTGATCAATTGTTGACTGTCTACAATTTTTTCTAAGAAGCTCATTGATAAATTGTTCGTAATCATAAGCAACCTGTCATAACGACAAGCTACATGTACGCGAGCAAGGCATAAAATGTGAATACGCTCCTTCGCAGTTCCGATAATAATGTTTTGCTTTCTGCTTATCTGACAACCATTGACCACCAGTAGAGTTCGTATTTCTGAAAAATTCCATGAATGTGTGATACCCACTCCTTTGTTCATTCCTAATTTCCCTAGGTTGAAGAAGAGAATTTTCGGAAATTCAAACAACAGCGGAGGGAAAGAAAAGAATGGTTTCCTTCTGAATATATTGTGAATATTCCTTTGCCAAATGAGGTTCGAAAATTGATCACATTAACCGATGTAATGATCACATAAAGCGATATTTATTACATACAAATGAATAGAGAAAATCAGGACCAAATGATTTCGATAACAATAATAGGCGATTGATAACATCAACCATGATCACATTAAGAGGAGTCCACTGTGTATACATATATATATATATATATATATATATATATATATATATATGTGTGTGTGTGTGTGTGTGTGTGTGTGTGTGTGTGTGTGTGTGTGAGTGTGTGTGTGTGTGTGTGTGTAATAAGACGGACTTCACGATGGGTAGTTGCAGTCATTTCCCATAGAAATTACACCGTTTTAGTTAGCCCTTTATTAACACATCGTTGGAGGATGGGTTCCTACTTCATTATAGGGACAGGGCATACTGAGGGGTCAGCTAGAATGAAGCTCTAAGTAAAAGGACCTTAATTAACACCTGGGTCAACATCACAGTCAAAATCTGTGAGGAAATCTTTAGGAAAATCTACTTCCGATAGAGTGCATCTCCTTTTTGTTAAGAAATTTCCTAAATTGACCTCTAGGGCAATTTAGAATTATAATTGGTTAGACTCCTTCTCTGAAGGCGCAAACTGTAGCTCCAGTCGTCAATTTAAGTTAGGAGTTAAGTTTAAGTTAGGAGTAAAACCGAGAGACGACGGGATTTTTTGCCCTTGACTTAAGATATGAAAACCCCTGAGAATTTTCTCGGATCGTCTTTGGGATTTCATACAAAATGCCTACATGTTTCCCGATCTAGTTTACTTTTCCTTATATATATATATATATATATATATATATATATATATATATATATATATATATATATATATATATATATATATATATATAGGAATAAAGAAGGATAGAAACATCTGATGATCATTTGTACACCTGGAACATCCAAACATATATTTTAGATTCAAGTGTAAAATTATAACAAGAAAAGGGGAAGAATTTTCTGATATATGTTTAAACGTATTGTATTACTGGCTTCTGAAATTTAAAAAGGAAACGTTGAATAAGAATAAAATAGACATCTTGAAGGTGGCATTTACTATGAAGTTACTTAAGAAGTGGTTTTACTGCAAATTAAGTCATGTTGTGTTTGTGCTATAGAGCTCCAGGCAGGAAATCGATAGCCTTGATATTTTGCTGTTCTGTTCATCTATAAACTCAAGTTTCAGGTATTAATTTCGGTGTGGATAAATATTTCTGGTCGATTGGATTAGAAAATTTTGCAATCCATTAATTCATAGATCCAAAGTTCAAATTTTGAATCGCTCAACTTTTACTGCATTCATAATATCTGTGTAAACTTAAGAATACTTTTCCCCGTCGGATAGGGAAGGAGGAAGAAAAAATCCCTCGTTAGGGAAAAAGGCCTGAAGTCGGGATAGTCCCCTTTCTGTTAGCATTAATATAATAACACACAGAAATATTTCGTTTGTATATACTCGAAGGAACTATAGTATACAAATTTAGGAATTTCATGATAGTGCTTGTAGAGAACAAAACAAATTTTCGAATAGGGTACAGAGTGATTATGGAAATCTTTATAAATAAAGTGTAGCTCAAAGTATATGTCAAAACTCCAGTTCAAAAAAATGTGAGTAATTGGTCATTGTAGTAGTTTAAGGGAACAATGGATTTTAAGCATTAACACGTTGATGGGCACTTGCGTCTATAGTCGTCAAAGCGAAGTTCACTATGAGGCATGACGGCAATAGCCGTCCAAAACGAAACGGTCGTCTTTAGACACTACGGCTATAGCGGCACAAATGTGCATTTACCGGCGTACAAATAGGAGCCTAGTGTCATGTTTTGGAAACAATTTTTTAGGTTGAATTTCGTTTTCCACCTGTTACACGACTTGTAAGTTCAGTATGCACGTGGTTGTGAAGGGAGTAGTGCGATCGTGTTTTCTCTTTAATTTATTTATTTGTCATTTATTTATTTTTGTTTAATTATGAACTAACATTTCTAGTAAAACTCCCAAAAATACTTTGTTATACAAAAAAAAATTACTTATTTGAGTCAATAAACCTATCATTTACGTTTTTCAATTTTTTACTGTTATAGCCGCCATCGTCCTATTACTTAGTAGTGTCTAGAGTCCCCCTGGCGCAATGACGGTTATAGCCGAAACCTAATTAAAGGTATAAATTAATCAAAATTCAGTTTACTTCAGCAGAAAGAGTAGAACTATACTTCTAATATTCTAAAAATTACAAAAACATATAGTGTTAATTTTCGATCTTCACTTGTTCCTACTGTCCGTCAATTTGTTAATGTATTTTGTTTCTGATTAGTCTTCTCGAAAATTTAGCCATATATTTAAGTTGAAGATCAAGAAGAAGTTGATTGATTAATTTTTAAACTACCATCGTAATTTTGAAGAATAACGTGACTAAAAGTTAAAACTAAGCATCTGCGGCGTATCTGTAGGAGTTTTGTTTTCCCTGTTCCTGGTCCAAAAATCCCCTAAATAATAATAGCCTAAGTTATCTGTACGTCTGTCCTCGAATTTATGAAGTGGTTGGACCTGGAATGCATACAGACATCCGTAATTAGCAAAATTCAAAGAGAGTAATGTTTATCTTCTCCTAAACTATAGATCTGATTCTAAAATAAATTGGTATAAATAGGCTTCATATCACAGCAAAAAATACTGCCTTCTTTAAAACGTTCGAAATCCACCCCTTCCCCTCTTTTCGAGCTTTTAATGCCATTATTTCAACTCCTATTTTCCCCGGTTAAGAGCAGGCGATTAAGTTTATCAATTTATCCCATAATAAATAGGTAAAAATAACATTTTTCTAGCATTATGACGTCATTCCTTTAACCATCTCATTGAATCATTTCTTATTTTAAATTATTTAAATTATGCCTTATTTTCATACGTTTTATCACTGAACTTAGATATTACGTAAATAATTTTCTTTTATATTTGGCTTAAATAATAGATTAAGTACATACGTGATAATTTTAAATTGAATCATCGATTATTTTTTGTTGCCAGATGATTCTCAGTCAAAAAACAAACCATTTTTTTACCTACCTCAAAGCGTACTTTACAATTTTGGAAAATTAAAAATTTTACTGATCCCGTCATATAACGGGCTATATGCTAGTTTTTAAATAAACGTTTTTCCCAAGCTATTATTAAACGATTCATTTGGTTTTTTCTCATAATGTGCAGTATCAACCCAATGTACCTTGCTGTACAGTATTAGAGATTACCCATCTATGAAAATGCACCGAATCCGTAGGCGATGATGTGCGGAGATCGAATGTCTCTGAATTTTAAAGAAAATTAAAATTTTCTTTAAAATTCAGAGAAGTAAGTTTTTTTAACTTGGCCAGATATTTATCCGGCGTTGAAAGTCCGAAAAAGAAGAGTTAGCTTTGTTTGGTTTGGCGCGTAATAGATAAATTTTACCTCTGAATTTTAAAGAAAATTTTAATTTTCTTTAAAATTCAGAGAAGTAAGTTTTTTAAGTTGGCGAGAAATTTATCCGGCGTTGAAAGTCCGAAAAAAAAAAGAATTAGCTTTGTTTGGTTTGGCGCGTAATAGATAAATTTTACCTCTGAATTTTAAAGAAAATTTTAATTTTCTTTAAAATTCCGAAAAAAAAAGAGTTAGCTTTGTTTGGTTTGGTGCGTAATGGCTAAATTCAGATCGGCCAAAGCAAACTCTGAAATAAATGCTTATTCTCTGTCCATTCTCCACATTTTCCAGCTGTAAAAAAAAGTTGACTTTTCTAAGGATATAAGTTCTTTTCTGCTTTTAATACAGATAAAGCTGTTGAGAAAGCAGCTGTTTAAGCTGCTTTCTCATGGGAAATTCTCCACGTCATCTCCCGATGTGGGGCGAGCTTTGTAATCAAAAAGTGTTTTCGTGTATCATTCCATGCTCTACTCTTGCCAGAAAAGCATATTATTCGTTAATTTTAAATAAACATTAATTTTATCACGCCCTTCGCTGCTTCTTTTCAATGAAGCTACGATTGCAGATTACTTAGGCTCACTCATTGCTCAGTAAGCCCGGGCAATTAAAAATAATAATGGCTTATTTTCTTATCCGGTGAACTAATTTCATCGCGTTACATATATAAAGTAAGGAAGAATCGTAAATGAACAGGGATAGCTCAGTCGCCAAAGGCGTCAACTCACAGCCGGAGGGTTGTGTGTTTGGGAGAGTCAAAGACCGTCGTGTTCATTAACAATTTAGGGCACATGTAAAATAAGCTTGTGGGTTACAATGTTCTCGAAATTCAGATGATACTTGGAGGTAGTAGACCAAAGTTTAGGGAGTCTTCTGCTTGATACTTACTACCAAATTACGACGACCCACTCTCAGCTAAAAATCGTTCTTTCACCCTTCGAAACGAAAGACGCAAACCTTCGCTTTAAATCGAGTAGCTTTCAGCTCACAATCTTGGCTCTTCCAAGTCGCATTAGAGACAATAATAACAATAGAAATGTCCATGAGATTTATTATACTTGTATATGAAAGTTACTTTCTTAATTATGAAACTGCGATAAATATTTTAGTTATGTATATTTCCATTAGCGATAAAAAATTATAGATCCATACAACTCTTTTATTCAAGGGCAGTCGAGAAAGAGCAGTCCCAGACCAGAAACAGTTTTACTCCTAAATAGAATAAGTCACGCACAGACTAGAGAATAGAAGCAATGGAATAATACTTACAGCGGAAAGGGAAGAAAAACTCAAATAATCAGCTTTTTTTACTTCTACTTCTGAAATACTTTGACGTAGGTTTGACGACCCACTCAAGTCACGCATTCGTATTTAACAAAAATAAATGAATGCAAAAAATGTCCTCTAGTATACATTATATGATAAAGTAGCTTGTGCTTATACTAAAGAACTACTAAGGAACTATGAACAATAAATAAACTGGTCTTTTTCTAATCCTCCTACTCACTTATTACTAGCCTTTGATTTCGATTCTCATTTCTGGCATGAGTGTTTGTAGCTGTTTGCTATTCTTAAAATAGTAAAGAAAAAATAATAATAACAGTTGTTATGCTTTTAAATGTTATCCTAGAGCAGGGGTGGCCAAGACGTCGACCGCGAAGACATTTTAGGTAGTCTGCGCGACAATCCCGATAATGACCTCGGATATTAACAATTTAATTTATGACTTATGACATAACATTAATGAATGATTTAAAATAAAAATTTACTACAGTTTACTCTTTAAAACCTAAAACAAACTGTGCAAAATAATACAATGAATTTGTCGTTTTACAGGGGAGAATTAAATACAGTCGAACTTCGATAACTCGACTTCCTATAAGTCGAATAATCCACTAACTCGAACTTTTAACGAGAAGAGGTAAAATATAGCAGTATATAGAGAAAACGTTAAATTTTCGGACAGTGGCTTGGCAAAACTTTTATTGCCTTTTTTTTACAGTTTTCTTATACAGCTACGCAGATGACACCTACACACACGTGGGAATTTTCTTTTGACGAAATGGTCTTCTAGAATTCGGGAGGGGACCAGTCCCCCAAATCTCCCCCCCCCTTGCCTACGGCCTTGCTACACAGTGTCTTCCGGAAAGAGGTCTTAACGAGTGCCATGAGTGTCACGTCTTCATGTGCCACTGTAGACTCGTCAAAGTCTACCAGGGCACCTGAAATGAATGACGATCCCATCTAGTCTTTGTGTATATATACATATATATATATATATATATATATATATATATATATATATATATATATATGTGTGTGTGTGTGTGTGTGTGTATATATATATATATATATGTATATATATATGTATATATATATATACATATATATACCTATATATATACATATGTATATACATATATATATATATATACATATATATGTACATATATATATACATACATACATACACACACACACATATATATATATATATATATATATATATATATATATATATATATATATATATATATATATTATCAAGGATGTCCATTACTTTAGTAAGATTTTACTCGAGATTAAAACAATAGTATAATAGAAAAAAATGCTGTATTCTAATGCTTTATATTCTAATTATTTCAAAACTAAGACACAGTATTTCAAATCTAGTTACATGGCATCTCACAATTTATTTCGATCAAATTACAGTAAAATCTCCTTATGACAAAAAATGTTATATATACATGTGTGTGTAATATCCATATATATGATTACTGAACTTCGAAGTTTAAATGAATAATACGAATGTTTCCCATTTTTTTAAAAAATAATAGATATTAATTGGTTCATATGGCCCCAAATTAGCAGATCTGCGTATTAAAATTTGTAGAACCATAAATTTCATTGAATTAAACTATTAGGATTTAAGAATGACAGCCCCATTTCGTGCAATAACTCTTATCCCTCCAGTAAAAACGAGAACAGCCAACAGCATTGCTTTGTAGCCTTATCGGGCTTCATTAATGAGCAGGAATTAAATACGTCTGTAATTCGCAGATAAAAACATCGCGCCACTTCCGTTAATTCCCTTGTGTAACTGTTAAGAACATTTCGCAGAAGCGTCAGTTAAAATACTAATACGGTATCGGTAGATGCATTATCCATAAAACTAATATCCTGCACTGATGGAATCTGTTTTTTATGATGAAAATCAGATTAGGTGTTTATTAATAGAAAATGCATCAGTTTTGTTAGCAAGAATATCATGTCAATGTTCAATATTCAGTTCAGTAACTGCCATACCTACTGTTATCTATACCTCATAATAAAAATTAGGAAATCTGATGTTGCCACCACATGAATTCCTTGTATCCCTATTAACACTTTATTTGTATCCCTATTAATAAAATTTGTCTGTTTGGCAGCACTTGAAATCTTGCTCATAAATAGCTTTTTTTTTTCATTTCTTAATTATTTTCCACATTCCATTTTTCTCCTCTCCCTTACTTTAAAATTTATATATTTCAACACTTCGTGTGCGGGCAACGTATTTTTACGTTTTTTGCAGTCTATCACTGGAGCGGGTGTCACGTAAAAATACGTATTTAGTAGATTTATGGTGGATAACCGCTAACCACCACAAATCTACTAAATACGTATAACTATATGTATGTGTGACATTACATGCGTGTTGTTTGCGTTTCTAAGCAACGCTTTGCTTTTTTTCTTTCCACAAGTTATGATTGTCGAGTTACTCGGTCTTTTCTTGCGTTATTTCGTCTTCAATCGAATTACTAAACCAGAACGTACAAGTGGTGTTTTGTCAAATTGAAGCTTGGTTTTTTATTGTTGAATACAAAATTGATAAAATGAGCCGTTGTGACAAAGATAGTGATGAAGAAATATGCGCTGACAGATTATCGGACTTTAATTTTAAAAATTTGTGATTTCGTAAAAATATTGTGTGGTTTTTTTTTAAAGAATCATACAGTATATATTAAAGAGTAAAATTAAAAAAGTTTCGTTCATAAAAACAAAGTAGTTTTCTATTTACTGCAATTTTTCTAAATAAAAACTTTTGCGCGATTCACGAAAAAATGACCCCTGCACGAGTAAGTTGGTTGTGAAGTATACCCGCATGCCAAGAGTTAAATCAGACACATTTTTTGCTACACTTTATCTACGGGGAGACATTACCTTTATGTAAACTTTGAAAATATTTTTTTTTCTTATTTTTCGCTTTATATCTTTTTTCAGCCATTTCATAGAAACGGGTGTGACACATTGAACTACCCTTTTATCATTTTTCTATAAAGAATGTAATATTTCCTGTACATATTTTTTGTGAAGCAACCATAACTTCTAAGGAAATATTTTGCAAAAAAATAAAGAATTGTTTCTTCTTTACATGTTTAAAAATTATAAATATGGTGTTACAGATGTAATATAACTGTCACACCCGTGTATCTGTCTATCTATATCTCTATCTATTTCTATCTATATCTATATCTATATCTATCTATATCATCTATCTATATCTATCTCTCTATAGCTATCTATATCTAATTCTATCTATATCTATCTATAAGTATCTATTTCTATCTATATCTAAGTATCTATTTCTGTCTATATCTATCTCTCTATATCTCTATCTAATTCTATATATATCTATCTATATCTATCTCTCTATGTCTCTCTCTATCTATCTATCTATCTATATCTCTCTACCTCTCTATCTATATCTATCTCTCTGTCTCTCTATGTCTCTATCTATATCTCTCTATGTCTCTATCTATATCTCTCTACCTCTCTATCTATATCTATCTCTCTGTTTCTCTATGTCTCTATCTATAGCTCTCTATCTATCTATCTATCTATATATATATATATATATATATATATAGCCATTTTTCCCCTGCCAAATAATTTTCATACAACAATATGCAAATAGTCCATTAGCATACAGCAATATGCATATAGTTTAAAAAAAAGGAAAAAAAAAAGCAGCTTCAAATCAGATTTTATAATTTGTTCACAGTTCCTACAGAGATATCTAAATTGTGGATCGTACTTACCTTTGTCGTACGTACCTTTGTTGGGTAGGCATGTTTTTGCCTTTTTTCCAGTCCAATTTGAAGTTTTTCTCCTTTTTTATTAAATTACTTAAGTTTTCACTTCTTTTTTTTAATAATCAAATAAGAATATTTTTCTTCGAAAAACAAAAAATAGAGCCTTTAATCCAGCGACATTTTGAAGCATAGAATATTTTTAAAGCTGCAGACTATAGTTAAACCCATTCCAATTTTATTTTAGTCATGTTTCTATTTTAACATTTAAAATTAAACTCATATAGGTGGTCAAAATCATTACACAAATGAGTGAATATCCTCTGTAAATACTTTTGATATTCGTAAATTTAAAAAAAAAATATTAGAGTTAAATCTATATAAAATATTACTTTTTAATGTGAACATGATAATATACGAAAATTCAAGAAGACAACTTTGATTTAGAAAAATAGATATTGCTTATTTTTTACTTTTGTTGAAGATTATTGGTTTCTGAGTTTAGATTTCTCAACTGTACAGTCGTAATTTACCGCTTGGAAGCTCACATATCTCAAACTCTATTCACAATTTTTTTATGTGGGCTCAGTACCCTTGTTATAAGGAGAATATAGATTTTTTCAGTATTTTTGCTTAAAATATTCTTTGGTACATTTAGTACATTGAGAAAAAATAATATAATTTAAAATAATATAATTGTTTAAGATGCATAAAAAAGCATTTTTATCACGATTGTGTCTTTTTAAATCTTTTTCATTTTTCATTATTTCATTATTTAATTTGCCCCAATGAGTTTTAAAAACTTCTCTGAAGGAAGAGAATACAATATATAAACGAGCGACCATCCCGATAATGACCTTGAATATTAACAATTTAATTTATGACTTAGAACATAGAATTAATGAATGATTTAAAATAAAAATTTACTACAGTTTACAATTTAAAACCTGAAACAAACTGGGCAAAATAATACAATGAATTTGTAGTTTTACAGTGGAGAATTAAATAGAAACAATTTGGCCAAGCAACGAGACTAGGCACCACAGCTAAAGCAGTAACATTGGCGTGTTTAAAATTACAGAAGTTTCGATAAAGCGAAAAAAAAACATTCGAAGATGGAGAATTGATAAAGAAGCTTTCTGTAAAGCGGGAGAAGTGCTTTTCCAGGATTTTAAAAACAAATCTGAAATGATATCGTCAATAAATATTTTTTTGTCGCGTAACACTGTGATGCGACGGACTGAAGCTATGAATAATAATTTGGAGGATTTATTAAATGACGATTTAAAAGCTTGTAAGTTCCTATCACTTCGATTTGATGAAACCGCGGATATTAGTGACATTGCACAGTTATACATTTTTGTGAGAATGGTTTTCGAAGATATGACTTCAAAAGAAGAGTTATTAACTATAATTCCATTGAAAGGACAAACGAGAGTCCATGAATGCCATAAAAACCAAAGTGGTCGCATTTAACAGATGAACATTTAATTTCGCGACAATATTTTCAATATTTTTACTTAAAATATTCTTTGGTACATCTAGTACATTGTGGAAAAATTTGAAATACTATAATTATTTAAGATGAATAAAAAAGCATTTTTATCACGATTGTGTTTTTTTAAACCGTTTTTCATTTTTCATTATTTCATTTGCCCCAATGAGTTTTAAAAACTTCTCTGAAGGAAGAGAATACAATATATAAGCGAGGATATTTGAATAAATATATGGTAGGTTTGATTTATATGTCTCTCATGTATGTTCCAAAAGTGAATTATCTACTTGTGTAAGGCCTTCAGATAATGAAAGGCCCTTCAACTTAATGCAACGAATATCCACACTAATGATACGACGAAGTGATTCACAATCAAATCACAATAAATTCCCTTAAAATAAAAACTGTTATATAAATATATCATGTATGTATAATATCCATATAGATGATTACTGAACTTTGTTTAAAGAAATAATACGAAAGTTTCACGTTTATTTACAAAAAGAATAAATATTAATTGGTTCATATGGCCCCAAATTAGCAGATCTGAGTAGTAAAATTTTTAAAACCATAAATTCCATTGAATCAAACTATTATCGTATCTCTTGGTGAAAAAAAAAAGTCTCAAATCATTGAGGGAAAAATTCAACTTATTAATACCTAGCGTCCTGTTTTAGGGATAATTAGTAGACTTTTCATCTTTTTCTTGAAACGAGGTTTCCTTTTTCGGCGAAAGAAGATGGCAATTTTATAAACAATTTACACAATTTTCAAGAATCTGCTCTTATTTATTATTATTGCTTATGGATTTTTCGAACTTCGTACATAATTTTACATTTTCGGCACTAGCATAGACTGAAATCATGACAAATAACTTTATTATAAAACTACAACTTACATAACTTAATTACATCTCATAGCAATTAAATTCCGTATCAAGTTTATCCTTTTGTATAAAGGCCATCCTATGATGTTTAAAATGACATTCAATCTCTAATGAAAACATACTGTAGTATTCAAAGCAGTTTCAATTTCATATTTACTTTACCCTGTGCAGTCAAAAATAGCTTAGATTTAAGGTATTCATTAACATATATTCAGCACAAATTACTTGTGCGTTAATGGGTTCAACAGTGTTTCCGCTTGTTTTTTCCAGGTACTTCCCAGTTTTGCACTTACACTAACTTGAGCATATCGTACTTTTCTTAGTACTTTTATGGGTATATTAGCCCCTCTATTTCATGCATTTATCACTTATTTTAACTTGTAGAGCTTCTGAGAGCTTCCTCTAGTAGTCCAAAAAATTTTGATTGCAGTATAAATCTACACCATGTTTTAGGTCGGGTTTTAAAGCTTTCAGCATAAAAAGAAACTGCTGTGAAGTTAAACTTACGAAACTTTGCAGCATACATACACAGACATATAATCACACATTTTTATTAATTCTTTGCCTGTTCTATATATCACATATGACTTAAATATCTAATGCTTTATGGACTAATATATCACATGTGATGATAAATGATATGAACTATATAAAAGCTTTATATAAAATATATTTCATTGTATATCATATCACACGATCACGCATTTTTATTAACCTTTTGCCCATCCTGTACTTAACATATAACATACACATCTAATGCTTTATACGCTTGTATATCACATGTGATACAAAATGGGAGAAAATATATAAAAGCGTGTATATAAAATATACTTCATTGTATATCAGATCACATTTCTATTAACCCTTTACCTATCCTGTACATCACATATGATATGCACATCTAATAATTTATACGCTTGTATATCCCATGTGATACAAAATGATATAAAATATGAAATATATAAAAATTATATCTAAATATATTTCATTGTATATAACAGGTGATATATACAAGCTTATAAAATATTAGGTGTGTATATATGTGATGTTCAAAACATATAAAGGGTTAAAAAAGTCAGTATTCTTTAAACACTTGGAGACAGTGAATACTTTCCATTTTGTTGCTATTACAGTGAAAGAAATTCTGATCAACAGTGAGGCATATAACAGCCAATTTCTTTATAAAACACAGTGTAAAAATATCAATCTGGACTATACTGCTTTTATTTAGCAACGATCTACATTCCCCGATTTCAAGTCAACAACGAGGTATAAAAAGCCGAACAGAAAATTTTGTCTTCTTTACAAGAAGTTGCTAGTCCCAAGCAGGGGGAAGTAGTGGTAAACAAAGATATTTTTACCGCTATTTATGTATGTGTTGCGAAGAATCGAACGAATGCAAAGAATCAAAGGGTGGAAAAATTGGCAAGGGCGCTCTCTCGTCGAGACGGAGCTGTGGGAAATCGATAGCGATGGGTGATCGGAAAGAGGGTGGAGCTGAGAAACTATTTTGGAGACGAACATTATTTTGGACACACAGCTACATGTACCATCGAACACGTCCCTGCCCTACGTCTGTTGGATCTCCTGCTAACACCCTCCAACGATCGAAATGTCGACTGCTGAATCTGTTGTCGCACATTAACAGTATTATTTTCTAAACAGGAGAAAAGAATATGCATTTTGATTCATGTCATAGATTCTAACATCTAACTATTTAAAATAATATTTTCTAAATAATATCTGAAAATTTTACTCAACGCATTTTGATGCATGTCATAGATTCTCACATCTAACTATTTAAAATAATATTTTCTAAATAATATATGAAAATTTTACTCAATGCATATTGGTGCCTGTCATAGATTCTAACATCTAACTATTTAAAATAATATTTTCTGAATAATATTTGAAAGTTTCACTCAACGCATTTTGATGTCTGTCATAGATTCTAACAACTATATAAAATAATATTTTCTGAATAATATCTGAAAATTTTATTCAAAAATAACATTGCAATAGTTTCAACAAATAAAATAATATTTTAAAATAATATTTTAGAAGCATAAATTTGTGTTGAGTATTTTAATATAAAACATACCTGTAGTATGGCCCCAAGCGATAAATAACATTTAAGAATAAGACAAAACTTTTTAAATTGTCTTAATTTTTCCTCCACATTTTTTAAGTTCACCTTTCTCTTAAAATTCAAAACAAATGTGTATTATGAAGTAATTAATTAATCTATACGATTAAACCTACTTTACTTTCCTTCCGTTTAATATTGCCCAGGCGATAGTTGAAAAGGTAAAGCATTGTTTTTGGTGGTGGTAAAACCTGTCGTATGAAATTCCGTTGTTAGAATGGACACTTATAAACTTTTGAAATCGACTTTAAGTTGTAGATACCAATATAATTAGCTTTTGAGTTGAAAAAGTTTATCATATCACCCTAAATGAATAAGTTTATTGACCTTCTAGAAGCAAACTGTTGACTGTAGCACTTAAAAAGAGTCAACGTGTTACTCTTGGAACCAGAATTTGGAGAGAACAGTTTTACTGTAGTAAATAGACTCGTTTTCAATGAAGATTATATCTTTTATTAATCATTAATTTAATTAAACTGCAATATTATACAATATTTGCATTTAACATCATAGCTTTTAAGGAAGCTATAAAAACTTTAAACGCATTTTACTGAAAATGGTGTGTTTTAATTTGCGCACAATCTAAATAAAAAAACTATAATACATATTGACTTTAATTTTTCACAGTAAATATATTATAGATCTACAGTGAAACTCTACTTACTTTTAGTTTCTTGTTATTTATTTCATTTTGTATTTATAAAATTCGAAATGGAAGTTTTGAGCATTATTTAAGCTTTTCTGAAAATTTAACCCCTTGGTGTAATATTTCTGATTCTTTTAGAAACTTTAAATTGGTTAAGAATTATACCTAATAATTATTTTATACGAAAAAGCAAAAATTATTAATAAAACTCACTTTATGTAGTTGTAAATCTGCGCACGTGTCAGAAAAATTTTTACATTTTTAAAATAAGCACTCGCTTTTCCCTTTATATTAAAAGTTTTATTTTCAGAAACAAAATATATTCAGCAAAATTAATTAAATAAAAATGCTGGAAATCTCATATATTTACAATAATAATTAAAACAGATACAATAAGACGAAACATAAGAAAAATCTTCTATTTTAAAGTTGCTTAAAAGTGATATGCCTATTTAACACTAGATTTACGGACCAATTTAACTCATTAAAAATTGGATCCCTATATATATATATATATATATATATATATATATATATATATATATATATATATATATATATATATATATATATATATATATATATATATATAACTTTAATATCACTTTTCAAAAACATACCTTGGTTTTTAGTTAAGTAATAAAATATATGTAAACTTTCATTCCTCTTCCCCGCAGACCCCTCCATTTCGCATTATCAAATGTGGTCTACTATTTTCACGATTGTGAGCCAATTTGACTCATAGAATGGTTTAAGAGTTAATCGCATAACATGAAATTTATTGGTCCTATTAGGCTTGGACAACAGTCAAGTCGCACGTGATTTGTTTCTCTTCTCATTCACGCAGATAACCTCTACAAGTTTTCTACAACATTTTAGATTTAGGATCTATCAATGCTTGGATTCTGTATAAAGAGACGACTCGAGTAAATATTTCACGAAAAGATTTTATTTTCCAATTGGCTGAAGAGCTAAGAAGTAAATATAGAGAAGAAGTCGGGAACACTTCCATTCCAATGACAGAAATTCACACTATTGACGCACGGAAGAATTGTCAAGTTCAACAATCATGCAAAAGAAACAGATGTAGAAACCATTGTGTTGAATGTAATAGAAAAGTATTACGGAAAATGTGTTTCAAAAACAGATTTTATATGTAAAAAATGTTTTCCCTCAATTTTTGATAATAAACATTTTATTTAAATTAATTTCGAACTAAAAGAAAATAGTTCCAAATTAATTTAATTTTTTTAAAAATTAATTTAATTGTTTTTTTCTTTTCAAAAAACTTCAATTTTCTTGTATGAGTCAAATTGGCTCTCTTTAGTAAAAATAGGTATATGATCAACATCTGTAAATCTAGTATTAAAGTTTTTTTTATTTATCTCAAAAACTGCAATTAAATCGGTTTTGTGGACGCAAAGTTTAACTTTGAAAAATATTTAACTTAGCTTGATATGATAAACAGACAGAGAACATATTGCAGGAGAAATTTTTATTTACAAACATTAGATACACTTACCGTAATTTAATAAGTTAGAATTTATCTGCAATGAATATAGCCTGAGAATTATTTCCAAAAGTACACGTGATATGTTACTAAGACCCAGAAAAAAAGGCTGGACGTACAGTGACTGATTCGAAATAAGATTGTCCCACGGACAGAATAGCACGAGCACAATCAAAAATTTTATAATCGACAGTTATTTGTAAACGAACAACTCTTTAAAGGAACAGTGGATACTCCAAATTGTTTCTTGTTATTTATTTTATTTTGTTTTTATAGAATTTAAAATGGAATTTTTAAACATTATTTTAGTTTTTTGAAAATTTAACTCATTGGTGTAACATTTCTGACACTTTTAGAAACTTTAAATATGGAATTAGAAGTTAATTGCAAATTGGTGGATATGGAATTGAATTAGAAGTTAATTGGATATTGGTGGATATGGAATTGAATTAGAAGTTAATTGGAAATTGGTGGATATGGAACTTAATTAGAAGTTAATTGGAAATTGGTGGATATGGAACTGAATTAGAAGTTAATTGGAAATTGGTGGATATGGAATTATATCTAATAATTATTTTTTGCGAAAAAGCAAAAATTATTAATAAAACTCACTTTATATAGTTGTAAATCTGAGCACAATGTGTCAGAAAAATTTTTAAATTTTTAAAATACGCTCTCGCTTTTCACTTTATATTAAAAGTTTCATTTTTTAGAAAGAAAATATATTCAGCAAAACTAATTAAATAATAGAAATATATTTTCGATAATAATTAAAACAGATATAATAAGACGAAAAATAAGAAAAATCTTCTATTTTAATGTTGCTTAAAAGTGATGTGTCTATTTAAAACAAGTAATTCAATTAAATATTCACGCATTGTAATATTCTGCTTATAGACAAAATCAGAACTTACTTCGACTATAATGAAATTTCCATTTGTGGGGCGGCAGCAAAATGCTAGCACTCCCTTCCAAGGACAGCCATTTCATCATTTGAATGCCGCATATAAAACGCTAAGTCAATTAATTGCACTCGACGCCAAAGTGAGACGATAAGCAAAGTTAAGCAAAACAAACGCACTCCGTGTTTCCCTAAAGCCTCTGTTTCCATTCGGGATTTCCCGAGGCGTTTAAAAACTTCTTATTGAACAGGTTTTTCTTCTTGGGCGACGAGAGGAGTTGAGAGAAATCGTGGAAGTTGAGGTTTTCCCATGCAAATTAGTTGATCTGCATTTTGAGATAATGATTGCATTAACTTTCTTGTTGGAAGATCCCAACAACCCTGAAAGACCATCCTAGAGATATTCTTACTACCTTAAATTACATTCCAGTGAGTCACTGTTGGGGGTGTCGATTGATTTTTTTCTTCTAGCATAAACATCCTGTTTGGGCTTAGAGATTTCCACAATTACTGAGTCTTCAGAAAAAAATTTAATTCATGTTTATTTTCTTGTACATACATTCAACACCAGAAAATTTGACTACTTATGTGTAAGTATATATGTATGTAATGGGATGGACTTCACAATGGGTGGTTGCAGTCATGGCCCATAAAAATAACACCGTTTTAGGACTTTATTAAAATAACGTTGGAGGACGGGTTCCCACTTCATCATAGGAACAGGACAAACTGAAGGGTCAGCTAGAATGAAACTATATGTAGAAGACCCTCACCTGGGTCAACATCTCAGTCAAAATCTGTGGGAAAAATCTTTGAGCATCATCCCATCAAAATCTTCGAATGTTATATTTTTTTTAAATTGGACGTGTTCAATAATATTTTCCTAATATCATCCCATTTTTCAATTTTTAAACAATTAATGAAAAACGCTGTCGTTTCTGCTCAAAGAAAGTCGGGAAAAAGTCGAAGTTTGTCGTTTTCCTCCAAGTTTTTTTCGTTACATATATATGTATATATATATATATATATATATATATATATATATATATATATATATATATATATATATATATATATATATATACAGTGTCGGTTCTCTACTGTTAGCTGCTGTGTATAAGGTAGTATTTGGTCGCCCCCTATCAATGCGCATACCTAATAGATATTCTGTCGGAAGCCCTAGAAATTTGGCCGCCTGCATGCCTGCAAACACTCCACACGTACTAGACCCGGCTCCGTATATATATATATATATATATATATATATATATATATATATATATATATATATATATATATATATATATATATGTGTGTGTGTGTGTGTGTGTGTGTGTGTGTGTGTGTGTAACCGGTGAAAATACACGTGATTACACGTGATCGTGAACGTCTCGATTACACGTGAGATTAACCCATATTATTTCGTTTTCCCGGGCTTGTTATTTAAAAAGAATTCTTAATTAATCTACTGTTGTGAATCTATCGGAAAAAACAACTCCAGCATTTTTAAAATTAACACTTATTAGTGTTTAACACACACTCATCGACCAACTGTCATTCCATCGCAACATGTATGCTCAGAATGCTCAATATATTCCCCTTGTCGGCAATGTCAGCCACAAGTAAGGAAATCACGTCATTTTCTTCCCATAAGACTAAAGATGATTCAGCAATTTTGGGAAGGCAAGAGTAAACCTTGATCATTTAAGTTAGCTCGATAACCACATAGGCAACATTATAGTTATTGAAGGAGCAATACCATTTTAACAGTACAGCTGAAAATGTGGCCAGTGTGTACAGAAAATTAACATTTAATCCAACGCTAGTTTAGACATACGGTTAAAAATAATTTGAGTTGGAGAACACTGATATATATATATATATATATATATATATATATATATATATATATATATATATATATATATATATATATATATATATATATATATATACGTACATACAGGTAATATTTCATAGCTACCTGGTAAATCTAAATTGACTTTAAAATTCATTCTTACTTGAATCTTTTACCTTAAATTTAAAAATTATATTTTCTTACTTTTTTAATTATTATTACATTAACTATAAGAAATTAAATTTTATTAATTTATATTAATTTCATTAGGGATATTAGGTGTAAGCTCATTAAAACCACTAAAATTGAGGAAATATTTAACACACTTAGATTACATGAGATACATGAATCTTTTAGCTCTTTTTTTCAATATTTTACAATGCACCTTATGAACGTATTACCTAGGGCAGGGGTGTCAAACTAACGGCCTGCGGGCCATATATGATTGTATATACAACGGTAAATCGTGTTGATTTTTGTTTCTCTTCGTTTAAAAGTGTTATGAGTAGATAAACTTTATAATAAAGTCGAATTTTTCAAAAATGTATCAGTCTGGCTTCACGTCTTGCTGTCAAGTTTTCTTTTTTATATGTCAAAGCTACCTAGCCCTTGACGTAAAAGGAGTTTGACAACCCTAGTCTAAGGTCTTTTTGACTTCATGATTTTCGAAACTTTGATAGCCTGCCACGTACATTTGTAAGAAGTTTCTCTCAATAAAAATTTACTTATGGATTCTATTTTAAATGCGTTTCTTTAATGTAATAATAATTGTCCAATAAAATTAAAAAGTGTATCACGAAAAACACGAGATATAGATTTTATCTTACATTATTATTATTACTATAAATTTATTTGAATTATTCTCAGAATTATAGAATTATTAACAATTCTAATTATCTATATATTCTGTTATTATTCTTATTATCATGTAATCCACTTCAAATTTATCTATGTGATAAATAAAAATTATTCATAATTAGCAAGTATGATATTAATTTCTTTGATGTAATTAAAAATACAAAAATTTACCGTAAAAATACAATTTTCCTGTTAGCAATTATTTTCTTTCTATCTAGAATTATATTTATAAACGATATATATATTTAATTTGAGTCATTTCGCCTAAAAAAAGCTTCAATTTATTTGGCCATTGCTCTTTTTAGATATTCTTTCAGAGATAAGCTCTTGGTGTATACTCTACCAATACTCAAGTATCATTGAACATCCTGTTGAGGCTCAGTACTGGACGTTGAACTGAAGTCCAATGGAACCTGTGTTAGAGCATATTTGCTAGTTTACGAAAAAGAGAAAACACTGTGAACATAAAAAATACATTTATCGAGATTCTGATGTACACTGGTACTCAAAATTAAGAAAATTTTCAGATTTGATAGATTATTTCCAGAACTACTGGACAGATTTTAATGAAATTTGGTTTGAACATAGATTAATATAATACAAAAAAAAAATCAATTATCAATGATATTACACACCCATAATCATCCTTAACACTCATCGAAGTCGAAAGATATGAAAAACGTTAATAGAAGGTTAATAGATTCCCCTTTTGCAGATATACAAGCCTCGCTACTTGATTTCATGTTTGGAATAAAACCGTTTATGTGTTCCTGTGCCAATTCGTCCCGCTAGTTCAACAACGCTGTTTTCAGTCCCTGGACAGTTCTCGGAGGATGGAAGGGGGGAGTTACAATTACTCTCTTCAGGGCATTCCTGACATACTGCTCTATAGGGTTAAGGTCTGGAAATCCATATCTTCCATAAAATCATCGACCAGGTGAGCTCTATGTGGTTGCAAATAGTCAATTATTGAAATGAAATCAAAAGCCAACTACATCCCTCAAAAGATAGACATATGGTTCCAAGAGTTGATCTCTATTTCTCATGCCAGTCACAGTGTCTCTTTCAAAGACCTGGAGGTTTCTGCGGCCATTCAACATGTTTCCTTCTCAGAACATCAAACCTCCTGTGGTATTGTTTCAATTCCAGGTGCGTGTTCATTCCGTTTTCAAGTTCCGTTTCAAAAATCAGCCAATCCATGAAGTAATAATGATCATTCTTACAATAAAAATGATTCCATAGTCCAAATTCAGCAATTGACCGCCAAATCCACAATTTTACCCTTACATGCCGATGCCGATCAACAAAAATTCGTATGTGAGAATTTTTATCGGTTAGGGAAGAAGCGAGACGGAATTTTCCCTTTTAGGGATTACTGGGGCCAAGTTGTCCCACCTCCACTGCTATAATGGTCGATTTCAAGACACTTTAAGGCAGGTAATGGGTTCCTGGCTCAATCCATATTAAAATATATCGAGAATCAGTGGTGAGACTTAGCCGAGGCTCACCAGTGAGAAAAAATCGATCGTTATAGCAGCAGAGGTTCGATGGTCTGGGCAGGCAACATGTTGAATGGCTGAAAAAACCGTCTATGTCTTTGAAAGAGTCTGTAACAAGTGTGAGGAATAGGGATGAGATTTTAGACTCCTATTTTCTCCTTTTGATATGTGTAGTTGGCCCTGATTCCATTTTAATGATCACAACGCGGGGCCACACAGACCCCATCTGGTCGAAGAATTTCTGGAAAATTAAATTTTTCGCCGGGTGGATTGGAAGCTAGATCTCCAGACCTTGATCTTAAAAGTGAGTTTCTCTTTTATAGGAATATAAGTACCTCGAAACAGTTGTTTAAAATATACACTTATATATTTATCAAATACTTACAGTTATACTCAATATTCCTACTAAGATATAGCACCTCAATACTTTTACGTTCATTTATTTAAATTTTAAGTAGAATTTCATGTAAAGGAGAATCTTTTTTTGAACAGAAACTTTTATTATACCTGCTTTGAAAAGTATAATTTTTAGGACTGGTTAATATTTCATCGGGATTTTTGACAGGAATATCCACTGGCCGGTACTTCCGTAAATTACGAAAATCTATTACATGAGTGATCACAATTCATTTCTGCGAACGCAAAAAAAAAAAAAAAGTAACAAGGGAGAGAGAGGAAGCAATTGTGTGTGTTGCCCATATCGTTGCGTTCAAGGTTTCGAGGTGGTAGTGTTCGCGGTTGCCACGGTCTTCACGTCAGTGGAAAAACAGTATTGAGCGGTTCGTTTGCATTGATTCTGAGGGCTCGTGACGTCACTCTGGGGAGAGCGACGCGCACGCTGAATCTCGGCGGCCGGAAGTCTTCCTGGCTTGGCGAAAAGTCGCCAAATCTATCGATCGATTCCGAGAGGTCAGGGTCATGGGAAAGGGAAACCGGACAGTCACTGCCCAACTTATGTGACGGTCAAGGAAAAACTTGTGTTTTAATAACAATTTGAAATTTAATTTAATGCAATTCTTGTATCCGTTTTATGAATCTTTAAGAAAATTAATATTCTGGTAATTTTTTCAGTACACCCATGAACATAAAATAACTAAAGTCTGATAGAAAAGAATGACTACTGAGTATACCATTTGTAATATAATATATTAGTATAAAAGTAATATATTAGGTTTAACATAGACCAAAGTAATATATTAAGTTTAACGTAGCGAAGCACTGGCACACTTGCTAGTTCTACATAAAAATTAACGATTTTTCTATATTAAACAGTTTCTTTAAATACTTTTTTCGATTAGCTTGAAGTAAAAGTGATTTAGTTCGCGTGCAAAAGTAAACATATTTATAATTTTCTTCTATTATCACATCTTACATTTATGAATGATAAAAGCTTTTTCTTACCAGACATAACTTTACCTTATCCCTATAAATAAAGTTTCTTTTGTTATTTAAATCAGAATACAGAATTCTTCTTGAATAATTATCATGAAGAAATAAATTAATTGCTGATTCAAATAATATATTCACTCTTTTATTTCACAAACTGTATATATTTGCATTTTAAAATGTATAAAATGATAAAATGATTTAAAAGTATATAATGATAAATTTACAACAAGAAAACATTCTTATTTATGTAACATTATTAAATACACTTGTATTATGTGAATTCCATCAAATAAATCTTAGATTTTTGTTTGAAAAATATTTAATGCAGTGAAACGTAACTCTGCAATATTCGGCTGAATGCCTATCTGTTCAGTATTCTAAAGTAAATATTCGGGAAAAAGGCCGAATACCGAACAGTGGCCTAATATACGTTGCCTCCCTATTCTATATTCGAATATGTTTAAGGAAAGGAATTTTTCCAAGAACCAAGGTATCATATACAAGAAGTTTAAGAAAAAAAGCAAAATATATTTGTTAAATATCATCTGATGTGTGCAGTGGTTGATACATTGCATGCAACTCACCGATTTAAGAGCTTTAACTGCTCAACAGCTCTTTTAAAGTTCTATTTAACTTTTAAATATGCGATTTCAGATTATAATACGTAGTGAATACATCAAAAAGTGGGGCTCGTTCGCCGAATTCACTAAATCTGGTTCTGAGCTCAAGCTTCCCTAGCCCTCCCGAAATTATAGAATTACATTTTAACACTGCAAGATCATTTTAAAATAGCTGAGCAATGGCCGAATTGGTAGGGCGCTGCTCTTAGGTGCCAGAGTTCATGGGTACGAATCCCACTCGGGACATGGATGTTCGTAGCCGTATGGAATCTACTATAAGCAGTAGATCTAAGACTCATTAGACATCGTGTAGCAAAACATTAGATCGTAGCGTTCCAAATCAAACCATTTTGAAATATAAAATGTTTAAAAACTGCGTACTCAATAAAAAAAATTTTTTTTTTAATTTCTGTCTATTATTATTCCAAATTGTTTTACACATTTACTAAAACATATTCTACAAGATTGTGCATAATATATCTGTAATATTAAACATTAAATTTTGTTTAATTTTTTACAAATAAAATTATATGGTTATACTGAAATATCGACGAAGGGAGAAAATGAGCTCAATCTGGCTTTATACCTCCCCATCTCCGAAATTAAATCCTATCTACAACCCTAAACTAACCTTAGCGCTACTAACAATTTCAGTTTTCTAGCAAAATTGATTAAAAGAAAATAAATCGGTTTTCAAAGTCTCCTGTTACTTTTAAGTTATTACAATAATATATTTTGTTATATTACAAATAACAGCTTTTAAAATGAATTTAACTGATAAAAATATGAAATAAAGATGAGAAGTCTGTAGAAAATATTTATTCCCGATAATTATTGTTTCTAAACTTTTTGAAGGGTTACATTTTTAAGGTTATTCCTAGCATTTAATAAAATAACCATATATTAAAATATAGCTTTTCGTTGTATTAATTTCGTGATTAGGAACTTGAATAATTCAAAATGCAGTTTTCTAAATAACAGAAATTTTCTATATGTATGCTCATATTTAAGAATTATTTCTTTTTACAGGTTGGTTAGGCATGGATGGTACATTGATACTTTGTGGTAAGGGACAGATAGACCTGACTACTTCTCGAAACCGATTTTGGATAGCTACAAACAACCCTGCCAACAATGGGAGTCGGCAAGTTGGCATCATTGAGATTCCGAACGCCTGCGTTTTGCTTACAGCTTACCCTAAAAATAAAGAAAAAAATCAAGTTGAGAATAACTACTTTTGATATGGCGGCCGAAATGATCCACTACTGTCAACAGGTGATTAATTACAATTTCTCAAAAATTCGTGTTTTATCGTATTTATCGGTGTAGTATCGTAATTTACGATTTAAAAAAATAAATACAATTCATTTCGACTTATTAATAATACTGCAGGACCCACGGTAGTTCAGTGTACAAAGGCAGCGATCTCATAATACGGGTCCGGGGCTCTAGTCTACCAAACATCTGCCGTGTTCATTAATAACCGCTGAGGCACATAAAATAGTAGGTTTGTGGTCACAATGTTCTCCAAGTTGCCACATGATACCTTTGGATGTGGCACGCCAAGCCTGGGAATCGTCTACTTGGTCACTACTTCTAAATTATGAGGATCCTCTTAGAAGTCTAACCTCTCGAGGCACTGGCAACCATCATTATATATCTTCTAAATGAACACGACACCAGCTACCAATTAACCAATAAAACTGCATGATTTTCAATAAGCTGTATTTTCATACCGTTATTATCCTGTTACCTCGTGCTTTTCCCGCGTTATTCAGCATTTTTCTCGTTCCGCCCTCCTGTTCTTCCTCATTTACATATATTTACATCTGTGAAAACGAACTCGCTCTTTCGCCCGACTTGTAAACGCGATTTCCGTTGTCATTAACAATCGCCTGTCACTGAGAATGTAATTTCAATCTGACACGATGATAAATATGAAAAATATCAATTTCTGGTTAACAGTGTCGTGCAATTTAAATTCTTTCTTTTCAATTTTACGTTTTAAAGACGTAAAGAAAAAAATTGCCTTTTGGAAACTTCTAACTTTAAAAATTAATTCGCTGAATCTCCTAAGCACAAAAAACGATAATTATCGTTTTCATACTTATTTTACTATTTTATCTTTTTATTTAAATTTTAAATTAAAACGATGTAAAAAAAGAAGTCGAAATAAAAAGACATTTCTAAATTTTCTAACTGCGAACAACGGTAGTTATTACTTTCAAACATCTTTTTTTCTGCTTTTCTTTTTTTTAACTTTTAATTCAGAAGTTGTAAATTTTAAAAAATTAAAGCGATTTTTCTGAAATTCAAAACTAAGATCGATAATTAGCATTTTCATACACCTTTTTCTCTTCTTTTTGATTTTCTATTCCAAATTCAAAACATGTAAAAAAAAGGGGGTATACTCTATATCTATTATTTGTAAAGAACAATTTTTATCCTTTTCATCCATTCCGTTTTTTTCTTTTTTTGTGTTTTTTTTTTCTAATTTAATTTTAAATTCAAAAGATGTGTAAAAAAGCACTCTCTAAATTTCTTAACTCATAAAATTGCATATTCCGAATCTTCTAACTCTAAATAGCAATTATTATCTTTTCGTTAATCTGTTGCGAATTTTTTCCCCTTCTTGTCAAGTTTCGAAAGAAGTAAAAATTGCTTTCTCCGAATTTTCTAGCTATTTAAGAGCAATTATAATATTTATGTTTCGATCTTATATGTTCACCCCAAACTCCAACCAAACAATCAAAAAAGTACACTATTCTATTTTTTTAATGACCGAACGAAGCACGAAAAAGCAAAATGCTATTTTTTGGTACCAGTGTTCGTGCATGGGTTCGAATCCCAGTGATGAGATGGACATTCGTACCCATTTGAAAAACGCTTTTAAGCAATACATTTTGGACTAATTGACCCCTGTGTTGCAGAAAATTCACCACAATGGTCGAAGCCCAACTGTACCTTTCTTTTATTTTTTTAAATGAAACTCAATACCTCCCTTATTTTGAGTAAAAAAAGAAAAGAAATTATGTACAGATTTAAAAAAAAAATATTTAGCTTTAAATAATTTTTTTCGCTTGCTGGTAGACTGGTGACACTTTTTTCTTAATATGAAGCACCCAACACAAAAATTTAAATACAATTATTAGTTAGTAATAAAACCATTTTAATCATCGATTTTTAATTTAACGATTAGCAAACCACCATATGGAAAGAAAGTGTGCTATGAAGTGAATTTACATATGATCTGAACCTTTTTTTTTTATAAATCTTGCATTTTTCTTAAAGAAAGTATATTAAACTTTTTCCAAATAGCTTTGATTTTTAGAGAAAATATCGTGCGTATTATAAGAATACAAAGCCGTCGTTTGAATTACTGTTTGTAGAATTCTAATATTAGTTCCGTCAACCGAAAACAAGTTAGAATTCAAAAATATTTCGGAATCCTGCGCCAGGATTTTCCAAAACATCCGTCCTTCGTCATCTGACAGCTACATCTGTTTCCACGGGAACGGTACTGCTACGTAGTGACGTCACTTGCTTATTGATCATTGCCTGCCGTAGATTCCTTCTGACGTTTCAAGTGTTACGTCACGAGCTCTTTCATCGTCCCATTGGTTCTGGGGCTAGTGACGTCGCCGTTCAATATGACGTCGGACGAGCGACGTCACTTCATCCAGGCAACTAAACGAAAAGTATATAGGTGCGGTGTGCGGACGACACCCAGTGCATTTGAGGATGTGACTGAGTAAACTAGCGGAAATCTTAAAGTCTCTTAGTGACAAACTGCAGATCTGGTGATCGCATACTGGACTTATATCTCCCCAAACTGGACTATTACGTTAGAGGCATTGCATCTGATGATGCTGGTCATCTCTCTTCCAACAGGGAACCGCACTTCGACTTGCTAGTCACATGTGAGTAAAATTTCAAATATGAGTTCGTTTCCCGCCTCTTCTAATCTCTCATCATGGATTTAAAAACACGTTTAAGAGTTGAGCTAATGATTAAAAACTTTAAAATCAAATTTAACGATGCAAACATGAAGGATTGCATTTTATTCTAGTGGATAAACAAACTGTGTATTTTTTTCGAAGAATTTTTAAAATTTAAATTTAAAATTTCTTTTTACTCTTGTGCATGCCGCTTTTCTTTTCCGATGCTTTACACATGTTTTGTGCAATATTATCGCATAATAATATCTACTTGTTGCAGTAGTTCTCTTCAGATTAAAACTTTTTTAACAGAAAGTTTTTCCTGTATTAGTAAATTTTAACATGTAACTATAAAATTAACTGTTTTGTATAAAAATTCCATTACATGTTTTACAATATATTTCTTATAGTTGCAAATTATAAATATTTATATTAATTGTTCTTAAAAACATTTTTATCGCTCGAATTAGTTTTTCTCTCGTTTTTCCTGTAAATGCTTCAAATTCTTGTCAGTAAAATTTATGCACTGGAACTGTTACGGAAAAAAAAGTAGAATAGTTTAAGTTACTATAACATATATCTGAATCATTATTCATGCTTTTAAATAAATGATAAAATGTTGCTTATTTTTTCGCGCCATTTCTAACAGTGTATGAGATTTTAAAATTATTGTAAAAAGTTATATAAAAAGATAAGAAGCTCTATAAAACGTAAGCGAATAAACTGATAAAAATTCCGATAAAATCTAAAATTTCTAACACCAATTTATTTTTTTATTTTGGGTAAAAATGAGATTTTGATATTTTTTTTCTCGTAAAGAGAAAATGAGCGCAATTATTCCATACATAAAATTTCTTCGATGTTTCTATTTTGTGACTTAAAAAGGGCATTTGTATTGCTATTTTTCATATCTGATTTCAATTTTCCTCCCATGCCCTGTATTTGAACCATCCGGTATCTCTGATCCATTCATTGATCGATGGAGCATGTGGGTGTGTCCGCGTAGTATATATTCTTTTGGATTCGAAATCTCAGCTGGGAACTGACGTCAAAAGTGACGTCAATGCTAGACCATTGGATGATCGATCTGGCGGGAAGTAGCTGACGTCATTCTGTCGTAAGTGAGCTAAGGGGAGGAGCTCTCATCAAAATTTTACTCAGGAATTTCTCAGTTGCACTATCGGCGTGCATTCTGAGCGGTTTATTCCATCTGCCGGCTTCTGCTGAAACGTGTGAACATAGTCGAAACGTAAGTTATCTAAAAATTTTAAAAATTCTAAAACTGAATTATGCCTGTTTAATGTCATTATATAAATTTCATGATGTAATTTCGTAATGGTAATTGATATATTCTACTATTTCTGCTCCTACTTTCTGAAGGTGAAATTTGCTTCTTAACTACTTTAAAAGTGTGCGCATTTATTAAACCATATGTTTTTAAAGATTTTTAAATTATTGAATTTTTAAAATAAAAATCATTAACTACGGCATTTATAAAAGTCAGATATTAATGCTTTACAGTTTGAAAAATTATTACTTTATTTAGTTTAATTATTAAATATTAAGTAAAATTCATTACACTGATTTTAAGATGAAATTACTATGCAATGAAGATTGTTTTCATAAATTGTGGTCTTAAAATTTCACATTACGTATATTTATTTGCATGCAATAATATCGCTTTTATGTAGTCTTTATGTTTTATTTCCTGTACTATTTTTAACTAATCTAAATTAGCAAAGAAATTTTTAAGTATAAAAATTTGTTACTTTGAAAGGGGTGCAATCAAGCATAATAACTTTCTTCATATTCTACCGGTTTCAATTTTTTAAATTATTAGGATCGTTTTTTAAATTTTAACGTAATTATTTGTTTATATATAATTTGTAAAATATGTTATGTATTTCTAATTTTTTATCTTGACAAAATGATATTTAAAATCTATACAAATATTGTTTATTTTAACTATGTACAATGTACATTTTAAATGTACTCAGAACTTTATAAGTATCTTATTCTGCATATCTAAAAGTAATTAATATCCAAGTAAATTTAATTTTCAAGGTTAATTTCTTAATACTGATGCGTCTTGTGTAAATACCTGGAATTAGACAATATGTCAAAGTAACTATTATTGTTTTGTGTCTCGAACTTAGATATAATCAAAGAGCAACCGAAAACAAAACTTTTTTTGGCGGCGGCTTTGGTACTAGTTCTTTTCGTTTCTTTATTCTGGGAGACGCGCCAGGATCTTTTCGGGATCAATGCGCGGCGGAAAACTTTGAGATACTTTCGTGCATTTTTGGCGCCGATCCCCCATCCAGAATGATGTATGTGACTCGCACTGACGTCACAGATGGTGCAGAAATCGAAACTCGGATACTCAAATCGGCTGGCGTCAGATACCGAAAATAGTGTGCTTTGCTGACGTCACTTGGTTGATTACGCAGGTTGGAGCGGTGCTATTTTTGGATCAACTATCGTCAGGAGAGCACAGTGCGTGGGTGGGTGCTTCAGTTATCTCGGTACAGACCGATGTTGGAGGAGTGGCTTAGGGAATTGGAGGAAAAACCACCTAATGAATTCGCTGCTAAGGTTCCTCAAGATTTCATGAGGTGAGAACGCCTGTAATCGGCAGTTTGTATAAGCACTATGTTTATTCTGTAGCAATATGGTCAACGCGTATAAAACTGCTATAGTTTCATGCATTAGATTGAGCATCTAAATAGAATTTTTCTATTTTTTATATTTTAAGAACATTTATAAAATATCATAAAGGTTTATATTTATGAACTAGTTTATATATGTACTGAAAATTAAAAATTTTAATTTTATACTTTTAGTTATTTTTAGTAAACTATTTCAAAACTATTTTGTAATTTTCTTTGTAAAAGTTTAAAATATGTAGGGCATTTTTTAAATATATTTTTTTAATTTATCATTCATAACTTTGCACTTATTTAAAAAAAGAAAAAAAAACTTTTGATCGAAATTGAATTGTGCAAATGAAAAAGTGCTTTAAATAGATATACTTAAAATTTATTTACATATATTTTTTTTAAATTTTCAGACAATCTTTTTTCTAAAAAATATTTTTTAGTATGAGAACAATTTTTGAAGGCATGATTGTTACAAGACGTTTTCGGGGGAAAATAATACCTAGATTTTAATATGCTAATTGTTAGTATGTTTTTGGTATATTTACAAAATTCTTAAAATCACATATATATATTAGCAATTTTTATTATTTATTTATTGCTTATTTCCTTATTTATTTTTCTAACATTTGAAATAGGTGATCAAGTCAATAATAATATTTATTCAACTACTATGTACAAAATATATGAAATACCGCGATATCTATGCAGCTACAACTAAAAATGAAATTGTTCTGGGACTCTTAAAATATTTTAGCTGTCTTAAATTGCTAACCGAAAGTATCATTGTGTTTGATTGCATACTTCTTTACATTGATCTATTATTGATAACAGATTTAAAATTGTTAAACGCATTGCATTTTTTAAAAGTTATTTATCGTATCTGCCGTTATGATGTCACTACAAAATATTTTCGTATAAAAATCGTAAGATTTTATTTATTTCTTATGATCTTGGTGTTTCTTTCAGATCATTTCCCAGAGAAGTTTATTTAGTCAAATTTTTAACAGGGAAAGTTTATTATATAATTTTTTAAGAATTTTTTTTATTCATTAGGCCATTGATAATTCTCAGGTGAAGTCGGACAACATCTTTTATTTGATCAATGTTAGACAAATTAAAAACGAAAGTAAAGATTATTAGAGATGTATTTTTTATTAATTCCAAAAAATTAGTTATATTCTATGTTCTACGATTTTTGTTAGTTAGAACTCGAAAAACAAAATATCAGTAGTCAAAAAGAAAACATCGATCCTTATTGCTTATTTACATCAGCACAAAAATAACACAGAGTATTCGTAAAATTAATTATACTTATATATGGAACAACTAACCTCTAAATTTTTAAATAGTTTTCTATATCCAGCTTTCATCATTACATATTTATTTATTTATTTATTATTGTTGTATATAAATTTAATTTTAGTACTTAAGAATATTGTATGTATTTTTTAAAGTATGTAAAAAACTGAAGCATCCATTCCTTTCACTTTTCTTTCTCACATTCATCTTTTAGTCATATAATAGTCTTTTGAAGAAAATGCGATTTTTTCTATGTTTTTTTTATTTAGCGTCCTCAACAGATTTCTTCATCTCCTCAAAGCTCAGAAGTGATTACTAGTTTAATAATTTTAAATATGAACATGTTAATTTTTTTCATTTGTTTGCTTATGAACTGTATTTGCTTAATTTTTTTTTCATACTAATTATTATTTCTTCCTTCTAGCCCCCGAGCTGTCGAGTCGTGAGTCGGCCAGTGGCTGCCGGACCAGTGGGAGCCAGGCCACGCCCACCACTAGCGAAAGCGGTACTACCGATACAGCCCCTGCAGTAGTAGCAGCAGCATCAACTACACCTGAAGCAAACATGCTTCTGCTACAGCCACAGGTGAGAAACCGCTGTGGTGTTTCTTAAGTTTCGCTTTCGTCGGGAAAAAAAATCTATCACGTTCGAATTTTATTCAAAAAGGCGATCCAGCTGTCCCTCTTAAAATCTTCAACAGGTAGCAGAAGTAACAATTAATACCGATTAACATTGAAATAAAAGTACATTTTTAAACATAAAATTTTTTAAACTGCATATGTAATCCAAGTTTAACTTTTTTAAATGTAAATTTCAATATATTTGCACAAAATTGTTTTACATTTAATGAAACATTTTATACAAGATTGTGCATGGACTTTACACACATACATACACACACACATATATAATTTTAATTATATTATTAAAATTAAATATTAATGTTAAATTATATTTTTTTACAGAATTTTATGTTTTTAGTTTGAAAAATGATGAAATAAATAACTAACTCAATTTAGTTTGAGCATCCCCTCTCCCGAAACTAAATTCTGGCTACGGCCCTGTTATCATTTAGACTTATGATCAGGTCCGGTCCTGTCAATAGTTAATCAAATTTTGTTTTCCTCTACAGAACGCTCCTCTGAGCAACATCATCCCAGAATTCACCATTCCATTTGCTGAGGAAGAATCATCTTTCATTGGAGATGATTTCAAGCTGCCACAATTAGAGTTTGGCAACTCATCTGAAGGTGGTCCTTTCATGGAAATGTTTCAACAAGACACACCAGCCACCACTTTACCCAGTTTTCAAGAAACTTATTCACCTAGAGCGTATAGGAGCAGAACCGATGTCTGCGGCGTTTTCTCTTTTAAATTTGAAGACATACCTACTGGCGAGGAGGTTCCTATGGAAGAAGATATTGGTAAGTACCACACAATAGAAGATTATATGAGGGTCTCTGGGATATAATTGTTTATTTATTCTTGTATAGATTAAACTGTGTACTAATTTTAAATGGATTAGTTCAATTAATAAACTCAATAACATAATTTTAAAATTTGCTTTAGATTGCTTTTTTAACAATTAAAATCCTCAGTTTCCCCATCAGCAGAAATGAAAATTTTCAAGTTTTTCTTAAAGTTGAAATGTAGTTTATGTAATTTTTTATCAAGTTCCCTACTGCTTTAGATATGTTATAATTTCGTTATTTAAAACATTTACTTTTTCCGGGATAGGAAGGGAAGGATATTGTGATGTTTTATACTTCATAGTGGAAAGATTATATATTTTAAAATCGAATTATATAAAATAAAAAATATAATTAGCCAGTTAGTCAGTGTTCTTTACTACATAAACAAAAGACAAAAAGTGAAAAACTGTAGAATAAAATCAAAGTTAAATTTAAGTTCACTTTGATACTTGTAAAAGTAAAAGAGCAGTATTAATTAATTAATTTTTGGCTTTATCCGTCTCCTCATAATGAATTTTTACTCTGAAATCTTTATATATAAAGAAATTGTTTTTTACCCAATCACAGAAATGAACCTACATACAATTTATGTGCATGATGTAGTCCTTTTGTGTTCAATATTAGACATTACAGCCCAAAGATTTAATTCCTTTTCTACAAAGGGGAATTTTTGTGTTATTTTTCAGAAGGCGACCGTTTTTCAATCTCAATGGCAACTTTCCCCCAGTCGGATGATTTAACCACTCTTACGGCCCTAGAGAGCCCAGGTCCATCTTTCGAAGGATCCAAGGGATCATCTTTCCACCAACTTGTGACGCCAACTACATTGTATCCAGTGACTGCTAGTTTCGAGACAACTACCCCAACTTTTGGGCCCCTGCAAGAGCTTTCTACTCCGAAAAGAAAACCATCCCTTACCATACCCAGCACGCAGCAAACCGTGCAAGAAGGAACGCAGACTTCAAGGTAAAAAGATCAACCGAAATCAAATTTTATAAAAAAAAAAGTTTCCTTGTTTTAAATTCTCGTGATAAACTGATGAGAACCTGAGATTGTAATACAACAATGTTCTTCCTCACATTTTCTAATCTTATGGGGAAATTTTAATCAACATTTATTGAAAAATATCACGATGAAATTTTACGAATAATAACTGGCAACAAGAACTAATAAACCCTGCTAGTATAAAATCGTTTGAAAAAAATAGATATGTATTCATGACATCCTACTATCAAGTTTATAAATAAAAATCAGTAAAAAATCCAAATTTCTGATTTAACATAAATGCTAATACTATAATTTGTTTTTAGATTTTTTTTATTTTAAACTTGTAAATTAAAAGTAATTATTAATTGAGATTATTTTGATACTTCAAATAGTTTTATTGTATTATTTAATGAATAAGTCTGTAAGAAAGTATAACTTAGAGCTTTATACCTAAAAAGGGAGTATCAAATACAAACTTTTCAAGTGAACACATATTTTCATTATTTTTATGTACCTTTAAATATAATGACGGTAAATAAACCTTAGTAGAAATTAGTTTGCTATTTTCCCGTACTTAAATTTGAAGAAATAAAATATGAAATTAGATATAGGATCATTAAGTAAATCAAACACTAAATATAGTTATACTTAAATTCTATAATGCATTATTTAAAACTACGTAACAGCTTTTCTAAATACATAACGATCTGTATATAAAGACATATTGGTAAAACTTCTAAAAATTGGAAGAATAGAGGATCATGAAATTTTGAGATTAACTAAAGATGTAAAAAGCCAATAAATCTGAAATATGACAAGGCGATGTTTATCGAATAAAAAAATTTATATGCATATATCTACTATGGATATTTCTAATTATTAAAATAACACAATTTTAACTGAAAGGCAGATATTATATCATATGGCACTTAATATGTCTCTCCAGGACTCAATAGAATTATATTGTTTAATAAATAGGATAAAATTAAGTAAATAAAGGATAATTAAAGCTTGATTATTATGTTCAGATTTCTTCAGCTTATTATTATTATACAGTCGCTCTAGTATCTTTTTCTACATTTTAAAAAAGAATATTGATTTTAAAAAGCGAGTTTTTTTTAAGCCAATCATATATTAATTTCAGTGGACGAAGAGCTACGCCTACTACCCCCACTACACCTGGAGGAACTTCTGGATCATCTCGATCATCACCGGGAGTTCCCGAAACGACACCTCCTGCACCTCCTCCCTCCATGCTATGCGCCGTGTGTGGCGATAATGCAGCCTGTCAGCACTATGGGGTGCGAACATGCGAAGGTTGCAAAGGGTTTTTCAAGGTGAGCTTCTTTAATTTTCTTCTCCTTTCGGAGATGGACACACTATATTTACTGTCAATATTGATCCAAAATTATACAGACCTAATAAAGAACAAAGCATAAAATAAGCTATACGTCATAAAATACAAGAAAAATTATATCTTAACTAGAAACGTATCTAATATGGTCTAATTATTAAGTATTTATTTTGTGTCCTTTCGTTTATATACCCTGAGAGATTTTGTCAGTTATGAAAGAATCAGGCTTAAACAACAGTATTCCAAGTGAGGGGAAGATTTAGGAACATCTACAACTGGGATGAAACTAGAAGCTAAGGTTTGGTTTAAAGCACTATGGTCTACTGTTTTGCTACTCTAGGGCTAATGAGACCAAGATCTACTGCTCAGGGTCGATTCCTAACGGCTATGAACATACATGCCGGCTGTGGGATTCGAACCCATGAACTCCGGTACCGAAGAGCAATCCCATATTCATTCGGTTATCGTTCGGTCTGAAGCTAATGACAATGGTTTAAAGCTAACGATGATAAAAGCATAAAAAATAGCAAAAAATATTCAATTTTATGAAAAATTGATAGTACGAAACCAAGCATGAAACAGATTTGATTTCTGTCCACTAATTCGACGTTAATTCGTTAAGAATATTTCGAAAAGTAGTTCAAAAAACCTTATCACCTATTCTTTCAAATCTAAGTTTATCACTCTTTCCCCCGCCTTTTTTAACATCAAGGTAAATAAGGAATATTTAACTTTTTGGATTGTTTGTGATTAGCTTAAAATATTGTTTGTTTTTTCTTAGAAATTCACTTTAATTGTTACGATTTTCTTTTTATTTTAGCGTACCGTGCAGAAAAATGCCAAGTATGTGTGTTTAGGCAGTCGGGACTGCCCAGTTGACAAACGTCGGAGGAATCGCTGTCAGTTCTGCAGATTCCAGAAGTGCCTAGCTGTCGGAATGGTTAAAGAAGGTAAACAAAGCTCAAATGTTGTTTTTAGATTTAAGATTCTGAAAATTAATTTAAATGGTGTTTATCGCAAGGTTGGATTAACTAAAAGATTTTTATCTATAATCTGCCTCAATTTTTAGATTTTAATACAAGTACGACTCATGGGGGGAAAAATTGATATAATAAGACAAACTTGAATTTCCCGTATGTTTTACCCCCTCTTTTTATATCCGTACCTTAAATTTTAATATGGCTACTTCTGTATCTTGACATAAGTCTTGAAATTCTTTTCTACAACGAATAGTTCTCTGTACACTTTGAGTATAACTCGAATGTATGTTCAATCCTTTATTAATTTTTAGTTTTAAAATTTTTTATTTAAAAAAAAAACACTGCAACAGATAATTTATAAAAGAAGAGAAAAATAAATAACAACTCTTTTGAGAAATCATTTGCAATTTTTTTTCTTGAGAAATCTCTTTTGAGAACTTTTTGCATGGAATTTCGGATTCGCAGATATCATATGTGCTCGCTTATAAAGGGTGATGTTTCTTAAATTCTGCTAGGATTGCCCCCCCCCCCGAATCCCCGTTTCTGAACTGGTAGTTTAACCACTGTAGTAGAGAAACATACTGTATAGTGGCATATACAGTGGACTTAGGATATCCAAAGCAGCTTTGTTAAAGTCTACACAGAAAGCCAATGTCAGTTGGATTAGGATCATTTCTTAAGATTATTTTTTTTTAAATTTAATTATAAATCCTGCGTATGCAGCATTCTCAAGGTAATAAAATAAGATGCATCACTTTTATTTAGAAATAATGTTATACAACTGAAAATATCATATATTAATACAATTTACTTAATTATACGAAAAATATAGAGGAGTTTATTTAAAAAAAACATCCCATATTATTTAATTACTATTACCCCGAGTTTCGAAAAAGGATCGAGTTCAATTTCTTCATATAAATTGGGTGTATTTGCGTTTGCTTTCCTTAATAAAATGATCTATACACTTGATTATAAATCAATTAAATCCATAATAACTGTAATTTTTTTGTTTAACGAAGTCCATTGTTTTTCTTTATAGTTGTCAGAACAGATAGCTTGAAAGGTCGTCGAGGGCGTCTGCCGTCAAAGCCAAAATCACCACAGGAATCACCTCCATCACCCCCTGTCAGCACCATTACAGCATTAGTTCGCGCACATGTTGACACAACACCTGATCTAGCAAACTTGGATTACTCACAGGTAAATAGACTTTTTATCATAATGGGAGTTTTAGATTGTGCTCTCCACATACAGACAATCAAGGGATTTGATAGTGTAACTCTTACCATAAGCATTCCTATGTTCGTATTTGATGGCTTCCAGAGCCAAATTATAGACTACTCAAGACCCAATATTTTTTCGCCCCTATCTTCTCCTTTGATAGCTAATCACAGGTTGCTTGTTTTGGCAAGTGTAGAGAGTTCTTATGCTACGCTGCAGGTTGCTCTCATTTGGTGGAGAATTTTTGTTCCTGATTTTGTATTGCTAACATTAAATTAAAAGCTAAAAAAAAATTTGTAATTTAGTTATATTTAGTTCGTAAAATGTTTGGGAGGCAAAAGGCCGAGACCTAATTTGCAACTCAATATTTATTTATACTTAGAGTAAATAGCAGTTTGTCTTAAATAAGGCTTTGCATTATTAAAAAATAATTCAAATTTAAATATATCATTTTAAAAATAATTTTAATTTTTTAATAAATACAATCTTTAAATCAAACCTATAATAAATATTTCATAATTTACTCTACACTTAAAAAAACCCTCTTTTCTTTTTTTTTTCACCAAATAGTTATTATATATAAGATTAAGGTAATTGGATCAATTAAATTTTTTTTTTGTTTCTTTTAATACAGTATCAAGATCCATGCATTCAAAAACAAGAGATATCAACTTCAAGAGAACAGGCACAGCAATTTTATGATTTACTGGCATCATCCATTGAAGTGATACGACAGTTTGCTGAAAAAGTTCCTGGATTTACTGAACTCCACAAAGACGATCAGGATTTGCTTTTTCATTCAGCTAGTTTGGAACTTTTTTCTCTGAGATTAGCTTACCGGTAAGTATTTATGAGAATCTCTCATTAAAAATTTAGTATTTATAATTTATGAATTATACTTTATTAGCAAAATTGATTTAGATACTTCTTGTACCATATAATTAGCTTTAAACAAAATTTAATCCCTGATGATATGCTGACATTTGGTTAAATCAGTGACACTCATAAAAATGCATACAAATAATGTATAAAAATGCTTAAATTAATTTATAAAAATAGGCTAATAATATACAAATTTTTCAATAAAATGCCACAGTTATTTTTCTTTTAACTTAAATGGACAACAAGGCACCAGCCAAATACTTCATTTGCATTTATAAGCAGTTATTAATAATAACACTCATTACGTGATAAGTCAAAAATTATATATGCTTTACATTTTTATTTACAGAATCCGCCCTGAAGATGAAAAGTTAACATTCTGCAATGGGACTGTATTGAGTCATGAACAATGTCGACAGATGCTAGGAGATTGGTTAGCCAGTATAATAGACTTTTCTCAAAGTTTGCATACAATGGAAATTGATATATCTGCATTTGCTTGTTTGTGTGCACTTTGTCTCATTACAGGTAAGACTGAAATACCAACATATATCACTTAAACTATAATGAAATTTTACCATGAATATATAATACTATGAAAATTAACTAATATATAATGCTTAACTGCTATTAAAAATATAAAAAATTTTAAATGTAAAAATAAACAAAATTAATTTGTTTGGAAATATGTATAAGTTAATAAATATGTACATGTTATAGTATAAAATAAACTGAATAAAATAATTAAACATACTCATTAAAATAAAGAATGAAAACATTTCCATTATAATTTATATATTTTACATAATATGATTAAAGCATTTTTTAAACCCAGAAATGTTATTTGTTTATCAAAAACTGACTTAAAAAAAATTATCTATTTACCTTGATATGATAAAAGTCTAAACACTTGTCTTTTCTTACAGAGAGACATGGACTTAAAGAACCTCATCGTGTTGAACAACTTCAAATGAAAATCATTGGTTCCCTCCGAGATCATGTAACCTACAATGCTGAGGCACAGAAAAAAAGGCATTATTTTAGCCGACTTTTGGCTCAGTTACCAGAACTAAGGACACTGTCAGCCAGAGGTCTTCAGCGCATATTCTATTTGCGACTTGAAGATCTAGTGCCACCACCAGCACCCCTTGAGGCTGTCTTCACCTCAAGCCTACCCTTCTAAGATGTCCGGTACCATTGTCTGGATCCCTTTTTTGCCTGAAGCTCGGGGTGGCTAGCAGGGTGCGAAAAACAGGCCCCGCTAGGTAAGAGGCTCCAAGATGGCCCTGACCGAGCGAGGGCATGACCCCTCCTCAAGACAACTTTCGCACCCTGTGCAAGGTCCACCCTTCTGCCTGTGAGCAGAGAAATTCGTCTATATGGAACATAGACTAAGTATTTGTCTGTCATTTTTAGTGCAATAGAATACAAGTTTGAACACAATCAGCTTTGTTCCAGCTAGCGTGTTTAGCCTTCATTATAAACTTAAACAAAGTGATGTGAAAACCTGTAATAACAGCAAGTATAAAACAGCAAGCAACAAGTCCATCTTAATGAAAACAGAATGTTGTATAAGTATACTTGGAATAGGGTTACTGTTAAACAACTGAGCATAATTCATTATCTTGAATCTCAAATGTTGATTACTAAATCAGAGTCATAAACATCTGTCATTATTAACTAAGGAACTTTTCTTGCAAAACTGAAAGCAAAGATTGTAATTTGAGTGGTTATTTGTTGTAAATTATGAGCTGCTGTGTTATTGGATATAGCTCATGATTTGAAATTGAAAAAAAAAAAGTGAAACTATTTTGCTGCTGCTTATATGAATATTATCTTAACTAATATAAAAATATATATATAAATTATTGAAACTTTCAATGTATATCACATATATATTTCAATATTCTTCTTTAATAGTTAACACATTACATGCTGTAGATTGCAATATATAAAATTAGTATATTTGTAAAACATTTCAGTTTAGAGTATCCCAGAATCATTTAAAACCCTAAATGTAGTACAGGGATACTAAACAGTAGCTGAAAAAGAGAAAAACAAGCCATTTGTAAACACATTCCACTGAGCATTGTAGATAAGGTCTATTACATACATAGTAAAGTTTCCTGATATATTTTATATTGCAGGGAGTATATTTATTAAATGTATTTAGGCAAAAAAATGACAAAATGAGCATGTCAAAAAAAAAAAGAAAAAAAAAAGAGCTTATACAGAGTACTTTATATACTGCACAGCTAAATTTTATGTAATTTTCATCTAGAAAAACTAAATACATTAATAGTAAATAACTTAAAGACTTAATTATTTGTTTATACATTTTCCTTTGCTTGTATCATCCACTCATAATTTTAACTTATTATATTTAATAAACAATTATAAAATCAGTAAAATTCTGATTTCTGAATAGCTACTGATTTTTTTTAACACTTAAGTTACAAGAAATGTGATATCCTTCTTTTGGAACCAAGTGCAATATATTTTTAAAAAAATGTGAATATTTTGCCCTAAATCCAAAGAATCGCTTAGATACATTATCTTTATAGGCAAAAGTAAAATTAGAATGAAAAGTATGAAATTTTTAAATGCAATCAAAATAGTTCATGTATGGGTATTTTTATTTTAAAAATATGTTTTCATGTTATAGAATACATATAAAATATAGTTATTAAAATTTTATTTTTCATATTACTTTTTATTCATTTTTAGTTGATATTTTAAAATAAAAAATCCCCATATTTACTTAAGACTTAGATTATTAATCATTTAAAAAGCTACAAGAACTTAATTTACCATTAAAATTAGGTATACCATCATTTCTTGCAAGTTAAAATTAAACTTCTTTCTTGTTTTTTAGTACATAAACCCATGTTCACAGATAATTATAGCTATTTTAACCATAATTAGTTGGAAATTAATAGTATATATAAGAAAAATGATTAATACAAATGGTTTATGACTTTATTATCAAAACACAAATTCTGAAAAAAAAATGGCTGAAACAAAAAGTTTTAATACTTTATCAAAACTAATAGGATTAACTTTTTTAGCACATTTTAATAAAGCTTAATTTTATTTAATTAATTTACAATGTAACTTATATTTTTAAAGGAACTGCATTCATAATTTCTAAACTTTAACCTTACACTGAAGTATTAAGAAGGAAAATGTGTAATAGTGGTGAAAATTAATGAATAATCTTATCTTACATACTATTTGAAGAAAATATTACAATTCATTTACATTAGCATTTATCTCAATGCTTTGCAATGTGTTTAACTTTGACACTTATGTAAATTTACAGTTACTGTATTTATGATGCACTAATTCAAAATTGATCATACAGTTCATTATTAACTGTAATTTTTCAATTGAGATATTTAGTCTCTAACAGCATTATAAATAAAATGTTGCATGTTAATGTATTTTGAGAAAATTTGTTGCACAATTGCCCAAAATACTTTTCACAACTTTAGTATGAATTTTTATCAAAGCCTGTACAAGAAAGAAATGAAATGCTGGTTTGAAACTACGAAAGTCATAACTCAATGGATTAATAAGACATATCATCATCATTCATAATCAGTTTCAAAGGGACACTGAATTTGATACTGATGTCTGTTTTGAATCTGTGCACTGCTCTAGGCCTGCTTCTAGTGTATTTACACTTCTTGTCTGGAAGCATACTTAAATATGCTCTGTGATGTACTTTTAAAGTATTCTCTGGAAATCTAGTCATCATACTCTGCCATATGTGTTCCCTGTATAAGTCTACTTGGGACTTGCTGCTCTGTGTCAATAATTAGAGCAAAATATTAAAATATTTGCCTTTTAAATGTCTTTTCCTGTGAATATTTGTGTGTGAAATGTTTTCTTGTTAAGGTTCTGATAAGAACAGTTATTCTGTTACAAATATCAGTGTTTTACAAGCTCTCCGTAGTGGTAGAAAAAAAATTATGATCTCTTAAATTAAGAGATTCTTTTTAATAAGTTCACTTCAAGATATATCTCCCTTTTAAAAAAAGGACTTTCTCAAAGCTGCATCTTTTTTGTTTAATTATTTAAGATAAATAACTAATAAATATAACTTGCATATAGAAAGGACAAGTAGACCAACATTTATAAAATTGAAGTTTTAAATAAATAATGTTTTTTGAAACTGATTAACGTCAAAGGGTAAGTTGGGTTGAAAGCCATTATGATAGAAGATTTATTGAGAGCTTAAGGAGGTGGCTAATACACTGATGCAAATTTTATTTCCAAAATATCTTATCCTTGTACTATATCATAGAACTGTCAGCATTTTCCCAAAGACTATAAAATATTTTAATTTAAATGAATATTACTGATATTTTAGATATCAATCTTGTTAGATATATCTAACTAATTCTAGTTAGGCTCCAAAATGTGAGAGAAATGTATATATTATACATTGATAGATTGTAAGACATGTTATGCTATATACATAGAAAGACTTTAATTGTTAAAATTGTTATTCATACATCTGTCATATATTTTTAACTGCTACTATGGCATTTTTTTATGGTTTCTTCACACAGTATTACACTACTTCATTTGCACCATTGCATGTAATGTCATAATGAAGATATGTTAAAGAATTATCTTTACATAAAAGGATGAGTGATGTCAATAACTACTAATGTTATTTACATATTTTTATTTTGTCCATTGATATTTTTATTTTTAAATGTAATTTTTTGTTATTGTTTAATAAAGCCCATTCATCAAAATATGTATGTATGTATGTGAAAACTGATACTTCTATATATACATACATATATACATATGCAGGGACCGAAAATTTCATTATGTACTTAATTATTCTCCCTTTCTCAGGAAGAATATAACTTGCAATTACTATAGTTTATGAAACTAAAAGTAGAATTTATCTATTTAATGCTTAAAATTTCTAGACATTTTTAGGCCCCTGTGTATACATGTTTGTGTATGTATTTATAATTTTTGATTAATGGTTTGCATTAGATTATGCATTTTGTTTTTTGTACTATGCACTTACATGTTAATTCTGGAAAATGCTACAAACATTTATATTATTTATTTATTTATTATTTTAAACACTATATTTGTGCTTTATTGTTTATGTATTTCTTAATTAAAACAGATATTTTCAAGAAACTTTTAATTTTAGTACTTAATTCTTATTGAATTACTGTAAAATAAAATCAAAAGTGTGTGTTTTAAAATTAGACTAGTAAATCAGTTTAGTAAATGATAAATCTTGAATCAGTGATGAAAAATCAAAAGTGAGTGTTTTAAAACTAGAATAGTAAATCAATTTAGCAAATAATAAATCTTAAATGAGTGATGAAAAGATTTCATTATAAACAGCATTATTATTTTAATGTGTAAAATGATAGTTATACTCTGTTAAATAGTTGATTTTTCAGAAAACTAAAGTATCTTTAGAAATGTTGGAATTTTCTTTAAATATTGTTAAAACCAATTTTTTAAATATATGCTATTTTCCAATACTGCTATACATACATACCAATGCATACTATAGAAATAAATTAATCACTTGTTCAAGTTCTTTCAAAATGTTATATTTTTTGTGTATCTCTTTGTTGTTCTGAAAGGCTTTCTGCTACTAGTCAATTAAAACAAAATATTTATTATTGTTATCTGCATTTAGAATATTGAAGTTCAATAAAAAGTTTATAATTGTTTACAAAAGAGTCTATTTTATTTCACTAAATTTTTCATATGAAATGAATACAAAAGTAAAATTACTTTTGGTCAAATCCACCATGTATTATACCATAAAATTACACAGAGCACAAACATGCCTGGGTTATTGGGAGAATTTTTTTCCTTTAGTATTTTGTTACCAAACCTATTTGAGTCTTTTATTCTGATAAAAAGTGAAAAGGAATAAAATATTTAATGTTTTTAATCATTTGCAGGAACATTCCATATTTAAAAGTTATGAATTACAATGTAGTTATTTAGGTTTTGACATTTTCTACCTCACATTATTTTAAACTAGTTGTTGAAAGATATGTACACATTTTGGATAAGTACAGTTTTCAATATTTCAAACATAGTTTTCAATTTTTGAGATATTGCAATGACACAGCTCTGAAAAATTGAACTTGGTATAGATTTTGTGTACACAATACCAAAAGTTAATTGTTAAAATTAAATGTATCAGATGAATACCTTAAAAATGATGCACATTAACATAAAGAGGAAAATTTTTAATAATTTTTGAAGCAGGACATATTTTTAAACAGATGAAAGCAAAAATCCTTTATTACTTTAAAGCCCCATTATAAGAAAAGGTATGAGTATAATCACTCTAATTTCCAAAATTAAATCATTTTTATCAGTCAGATTAGTTAAGATTAATTTGCATTAAACTAATCTGTAGTAGTTTTGACTAGAAAAAAAAGAGAAAAATGAAAATAAATTGGAGGTTGAATACTACGTTTGACCTAACTATAAAAATAAATATTATGTTATACATATATGACACATAAAAATATTCTATTCTTTTTTTTTTTTTTTTTTTTTTTACTGGTTTTAGGTTTTGATATCTAATGCCTCAGTTCAAGACCGTAGGCAGGGGGAGGGATTTGGGGGACTGGTCCCCCTCCAAATTTTGAAAGATCAACTTGTAGATAGACAATGTCCCACGTTTGTGTATGTGTGCTATCTTCCTAGCTGTTCATGAACATGGACAATTATTCTCTTAGAAAAAAAATGCTCAGACCATAAAAGTCTTGCTGGGCAGCTGCCAAATATACAGGGCTTTCCCATTCATCAAGTGAAGTACCATTCACAAATAAAGATGTCTTTCTTCCTTGGTCCATCTCTGAAAATAATTTCTGGCTACGGCCCTGCCTCAGTTAATAAGCTAATTATACTGAATATACACATAAAAAGAGAATAAGAAAAGTATACCTGAGTGAAAGAACAAAATCATATCTTATAAATCCTGGCTACATACAACCACGTCTAATATTGGATTATTTTTAAAATATCTTATTTTTCTCTCAATTAAATAACTGTAAACACCACCTCAAAAAAATAAATTAAACTAAAAATAAATAAATAAAAAGTTTTCATATTTTAACTAAATACAATTTGGAGATTACCTACAAATTTGCTTTTCATATGCTGACTTTCAGAATTGGAGTCTATAGGTTTGAACCCCACTACTTTACAAAACCAGCTTAAGCAGTAGGTCCCAGTCTAATTCTGGTGTTGCAAAATATCTAAAAGTTGCATGCCAGAGTAAACTGTAACTCCTAATTAGCTTTAGATATTTTATCTTAGCTACCTTATATGGACAAAAAATGTTTTTTTTTTTAACTTATATATTTAAAAAAATTTTTTTCTTAAAATGAATTTTAACTCTAGTAAACTACAATTAAATATAAATTAATAAACACTTTAAAACTTCTCAAACACTTTCTTTATGTAAAACCATTCTGATTATAACTTCTCTACTGATGTATGTGGTTTTGCATCTCACTGCTGGTATGGATACATGTAGCCATTTGGAACTATCTTTAAGCACTATACAGGGTATCTGCCAAAATAAAATTTTTCAAATCCATGACTTTTCATGACTTTCCCTGATTTAGCAGATCATTTTCCATGACTTTAAAAAACTTTCGTTAAAAGTATATATGAATAAAACTTCTGATGTACATACAAATAAAACATATGCTTTTAGAGAAATTACAGGAATTTTATCATAAAAAAACTATAAACTTACTTTGTAAGTGTTAATAAATGCACATAAAAATAAATTGTTGTATCTAGACACCTAAGTTTAATCATATAGCAATTTTTCAATCAAAATGTTTCCAATTTAAATTCAGGGTACTTTGGTATTATTCAGGTGACCATGAATAATAGCCAAATATAACCCTATAATGTTTATATACAATATCCCTAGAGACAAACTTATATTTTGTGCAAAAATCTTAACTAATTTTTATTAAAAAATAATTATTATTATATTAATAAAATTTGAATCTGCAATTTAAGAAAAAACCCAAAATAATATACATTTACCCACCCATTAAGCTTTCTTGTTTTGAGTTTCCTTGGTGAACAAAGTTTACTTGGCAATATGGTCAATAGGATAATACATAAATACCAAACTCAGTAACTTCAGCCAAATGACAAGTAAAAATAGAATTAAACAATTCAATGCATTTTTATTTAATCGGTAGTTTAGCGGATCCATGACTTTCCATGACTTTTAATCATTTTACTTGAAATATCAAGACTTTCCATGACAAAATTAATCCATTGTCTAAATCCATGATTTTCCATGACTTTCCAGGTGCACGGAAACCATGACTATATCTTGATCTAATCCACACTTGTATACTAGATAAACAGATAAATAGCCATACTGCTGACAATCCAAACATTTTTTATTCACTAAATAATTCATATCACAACTTCAGGTTTTTCTTATTTTTTAATGATAAAAATGTTAATATATAAATGTTTTGAACATTTTTATATAATGCATCTGAAATAGTTTAAATAGGTTCTTGGAGGGCTGTCTCTATTTTCTTCAAGTAAAACAATGAGATAATACATATAACTTAAAAACTTTAATAATATTATGATAAAAAATAATAAACCTTTACCAGCTGAAATCTTTACATCCCAAAATTAAATTCTATATATTATAAAAATTATACTTATAAATGTTTAAAAGTTAGTTATTTCCTTTATGCACTTATTAGATGTAGTTTTATTCTTTAACATAACTGATAGACATAAAAGGAAGTTATTGTGCAAGATTATTAAGACACTACTTCTGGCTTAAAACATTACAATTCCTTTTTTTCCCATCTACTCTGAGATTTTGAAACTTTTTAAAAAGGGAATTATGTCATTTGCTTGGAACTTCTTTCAAAACTTACATAAACATTTAAAAAAAATTATATTATAAGAGTTAAAAATAAAATGATAAGATAAATTTAAATGAGTTTTTAATTAATGTATAAATGTAAGTATTGAATATTATACAATAATGATAACACACGTATGGATTAGCCTTAAATCAATTCTAGCTTTATGGATTATAGTTTTTCCCTTTAGCCGATCAAGATACTTCTGATGTTACTATCATTAGACGATTAAATTAAAATATTTTCAATTCGATATTTAAACATTCGGTGGCTTAAATTTTAACACCCAACATCAAAATAATTTTAACTGAATATAAAACAGGGTTCCCATGGTCCTTAAGAACTCCTTAATTTTAGCTTTCATTTTTAAGGGCCTTTAAAACTACTTAATTTTTGTAAAGGTCCTTAAAACTCCTTAATTTTAAAATTTGAATTTGATCAATTTACACGTCATCACGTAATTTCCTATCAGTTTTCACCTACTCTCCCAACTTTCTGGTTTTGTAAGTTCTGAGTTTAACTTGTCCCAAACCGGTTCTAAGAACACCACTACAGGTGATAAGTACTGGTCAAAGAATATATAAAATATTTGTTAATGTTCATAACATTCTTTTACATTTTCTAGTCAAAAGTGCAGTATTAATAATAAAGAAAATTCTCAAATACATATATATATTCATTGTATTTCTGTAGTAATGTAAAATTCCTTTCCTTGATATCCTTGAAATATTATGAAAATACTTTTTATGGTCACAAGCTAGAAAACTTTTTTGACAAATAAATAAATCTTTCGCATAATGAAAAGGTTTATAAAGTCAGCTGAATTTTCCTAATAGCTTACTTATGGAAGATTAATTTTCCTTGCATTGAATGTAATAGAAAAGTCTAAAACTTTCATCTTTCCCAGGCAATGGGGGGTATAATCAGCTAGTATTTACACACACACACACACACACACATATATATATATATATATATATATATATATATATATATATATATAACACTCAGAAAGTACTGTTTATAATATTATATTTTATTCACAATTTATTTTTAATTTAATCTCTCAAAAAACTTTAGATTACATTTTTCAAAATGTTTTTGTCAAATAGGTTTATCTTATATTAATTTTTAGATATTTTTAAAAACTTAATTCTGAAATATTGTAGGGCATTTATTGAACATGCCTTGTCTGAATCATAATTATTAAAATATGTTCCTCGGGAAATAGGGTTCATGTCGTTATGCATTGTATTTCAAGTAGGTCCTTATAAAAAGTTACTTTGGTCCTTAGAAAGTCCTTAATTTTCCTTTTGGAAAAAGAGTGGGAACTCTGTAAAAGTTTACTTTTCATTTCAAAGAGATATTTAAAACAAATCTGACTATTTTCTACAAGCAACATTTGGGAACATGCATTGCTTAATACGACATAACATGAAAATTTATAATAACATGAAATATAAAAAACATACAGTAATCAGTTCCGTGCTCCTTCGCAAATAAATTTTAATACTCTGCACTGAGGAACTGTGGGAAAAAAATATCAGCGCGCGTTAAGTTTCTCACCCGTTTCGTCTGTGTTTTTCGTCTACCTGATAGCTGTAGATAATAAATGAGATTCGAAAAGCAATTTATCTGTTGCTTTCTTTGCACAGTTGCGTATTGTACGAACAAGTGTGATAACACTTGTTCCAATTCCCAAATCTATAAAAATATGGAAAATTAGGTTTGGTTTTAATAAGCGACAATTCTCCGCGCGAATTTTTAGTTTTGAAGGTATTTTGGAACTAACCCTTGTTTCTACAGCACAGTTTATGGTAACAACGATGATAAACCGTATGTACTTTTAAATTATGATTCGTAATCAGTTGCCAATTGTACAGTCTCTCTTAGGAACTATTTTCACATGGGCTCTCACAGGTGCTGGAGCAGCATTAGTTTTTTTCCTTTCCTCTCCAAAGGTATATGCATTCATATTTTAAATATAGTTACTGTTTAATCTACGATATAGTACAGGCATATTCAACGAATATTGTCGGTGCTGCCTTTAATTATACACTTAAAATATAACAAGCATCATCAATTTTAAGCACATAATAATTGAAATAATCATATATATGTACCACATCTATACTGTGAAAATTACCCACTTTTTGGAGAAAAAAGTTCCCTGTAATCTATACTTCTCAAATAAATTTGCAAAGCTGCATCATCATGCTAAAATTTTAATAGATGCAATTTTGTGTTTATATTATTATACATAACATAAACATAGTATTGCATCACTATAACACTGAATAAATTTAAATTTAGCAAACTTGCTTATACAATAAATTACTAACCATCAGAATTTAAAGTCTCTACCAGAAAACTTGCATTCAGAGGGATTCAATTATAATGTTTTGAATTATTATGTCCTAAAATAGAAAATAGTTGATTTTCAATCCTCTTAATTTGTTAAAATAAAAATATCAACAATTTTAAAAATAATTTTATACAAATTTTTAAGCTGTGACTTTAAAAACATGCTATTGTTTATAAAGTTAACTATTGTACATACTAAACATGGAAATGTTATTTATCATTTAAAAATCTGTGTTTTAGAAAAATGAATTATCCAGAAGCTTAAATTTCATGTATGATGCACTAAATTTTTAAGTTTTATTTTATAAAGAAGTATTTCATAAATTATAGTTTTAAACAATTTCCAATATCATGTTTTTGTCATTTTCTATTCGAATACCAGAGCTTAGTTTAATAGTTAATTGTTGAGTCTTTTAATTACTAATTAATTAATTAAACTGATTATATGATGACCATAATGGCCTTTCTCAATAATATTTCAGATTTAAAAGCAGTCATCATTATATAAAACAAGGACATTTAATAATGATTTCATGTTACATATAATCTAATTTGTTTGACTAAGGGACCTAGAAGATTATCACTTTAGTCTTTTAGGAAGTTTATTAAAATAACTCTTGCCAAGACTGTTTTTTCAGTTTAAATATGCAATTCACTTGCTTTTAGATGATAGCCAATTCTATACCAGAGTTTTTGTCATTGACCACATGTTCTTCTATTTGAATACCAGAGCTTAGTTTAATAGTTAATTGTTGAGTCTTTTAATTACTAATTAATTAATAAACTGATTATATGATGACCATAATGGCCTTTCTCAATCATATTTCAGATTTAAAAGCAGTCATCATTATATGAAACAAGAACATTCATGTAAGAACATCATGAACATTTCATGTTACATAGAGGCTAATTTGTTTGACTAAGGGACTTAGAAGATTATCACTTTAGTCTTTTAGGAAGTTCATTAAAATAACTCATGCCAAGACTATTTTCTCAGTTTTAAATATGCAATTCACTTGCTTTTTGTTGATAGCTAATTCTATACCAGAGATTTATTGACAATTAAATTGTAGGAATGTCATATAATTGACTAATATTAATCTCCATGAGAGGTAAGCAGAAAGAAGTTTGACTATCAAGAATATAATCCAATTTCATTTTATGCAAATTTATAAAATTAACCATTTTATACTACAGAATGCACCTGTTAACTTGTTGTTGTATAATTTAGGAATTTCCTATGTGTAAGGTTTAATGTTTTATATCTAGCAGTATTTCAGAGCAGAAAATAATTTTTAATCCATGAAAGTGTACTGTTACTTTTTATGTATTCTACAAAACAGAAATACAGTACTAATAATTGAAATTTAAAATGTTTCATATAATTTTGTTGGTTTCAAAACTCCGTTTATACTTTTAATTACATTTTCATTGTTTTGTTTACTTACAACTTGTTATTGCATAAGATAGGTTTTTAGTGAGTTGCAATCGGCTATTGTCATATTCCATATGTTTGACCTTTTCATAAAACATTCTTATAGAATCCATGTGTGTAAATTCATAAGTGTATAAAACTGAAGTTGTTTCTTTGAAAGTCTTAATTTTTATGCAGTTTGTTAATTCTGAGTTATTGAAATTTGAATGAATTATGTGAAAAGAATGTCCTTTTAAAGATGGATATTTTGTGATATTAGTATTAACATTTAGTTATGCAAACAACTTTATTTGAAAGGAGAAAGCATATCAATAATAATAACATTTATTAGTAGTATTCGATTAATGTGTCATATCTAATGATTATATGGATTAAGGTGTTAAAAGTTATGCTATGAATATATACAAAATATTTATTTACGAGGAATGGAAAAATATTTCAGTTTTTATATTTTCTCTTTTAGTATAAAATACTAGATGGCAGTTTGGGATTTGCTGCTGGTGTAAGTAATATTAATTTCTAGTACTTGTAAAGTTTTGTCTCATATATATTTCATTTTAGAATTTTTTAATGATAAAACAAATGAAGATCTGTGAACGCTTTTTCTCGATCAATAAATAAAGAAAAAACAAAGATTTGAGCTGTAATAATTATTATTGTAAAATGGAAAAGTAAATAAGTTATACTTGGTTAAATATAGTGACTATTAGGTTGTAAGATGCTGAGCTACATTAAATGACTTACTAGTTCTTATGAAAAGAAGCTGTTGAAAGTTTAAAAACTGTTGACTACTATACTTCAGCTATGGATATCAGAAATTATGTTGAAATTAAATAATTTAACACAAATGAATTTTATTGTAAATGTTCTTTTAATTATTTTTTTAAGTAATCAACAATAGCAATTTTATCTTAGAATGTTAACAAAATATTTAAAATATCCTGTTTTTATAAACCAAGTTTAATTCCTCTTTGATTGACTGTTTCTTTAGGCTTTTTTACTTTTATTTTACTTCGATTGATATGAATATTGAAAAATTTTGCTTTTTCTGTACAGGTTATTTATGAAATTCATTTATGCCCTAATCAATTCCATGAAAATATATATTTATGTGTAGTATGCACATATTATTTAATTTTTAATTCTACCTATATAACAAAAGTTGTTTAATTCGGAAATCGATTTCTCTTGGTATATGTGTATGGTAGTAAAAAGAAAAATTAATGACATTTGTTTATAAAGGTTAAATTTTGGAGTATCTTTTGTTTCTAGAATATATTTATAAAATGTTAAAATTTTATGCCTTAATCTCATTGTTTTCTCAAAAAAAGTTTCTTTTTCATAAGTAAGACTTTTTTATAATTCTCTCTCTCTCTCTTTTTTTTTAATTCATATTTTTAATAATCTAATGACCATGCTCATCTAATTCCTCATTTGCTGTATTATGTTTTATATGATTACTAGCAAGTGTGCCCGTGCGTTGCTACAGTAAACTTCATGTATTACTTTCAAAAAAAGATTTTTTTTTCCATGCATAACTCTCTAAATTCGTCACAGTACAGTTCGAGTCTTTGGCATATTTATATATATCTATTGTAAGCATATTATAACAACATTCAGTTTTTATACTACTGTATTACTATTGTATGTTGATTAGCAATGTTAATAGGTTTTGCCATATGTGATAGAATAGGAAGCAGAGGTTTTGACAACAACAGTGCTAATTTTGTTGGTATTAATAAATGTTGTCCAAAATTAAGGAAATTTATGACAAACCATATGGTTTTGTATGAAATAGAAACCCACATTCATATCGACAACCATATGAACATAAAGATAACTATGTAAAATGATAGGTTTTTATTTGCCTAAGAGAGTCACTGAAATTTGTACTTTTTGTTGTTAGAATTTTGTTGATAAGCATTTCATTGTAACGTAAAAATTAACCAAGCATTAAATATAAAATTAGTTCTTATATAAAAATGCTATAATTTGCATCACATAGAAATGAAAGTTAATCCCTTTATAACTAAATTTCCACATCAAATCGAATTGATACTATGCATATAATGTTTAAATAATATAAAATAAGAAATGAATAAATGAGATATTCAAAAGAATGACATCATAATAATTAAAAAAATATCGTTTTCACCTATTTATTATGTAATAAATTGAAAATTTTAATCTCTTGCTTTTAACCGAGGAAAACTGTGCTTAAAATAATTACGTGGGATGATGTCACATTGCTAGAAATATTGCTTCTTTCACTTAGTTATGATGCGATAAATTAAAAAGTTAATCGTTTGTGTTTAACCGGGGAAAATAATGCTTGGAATAATGATATGAAATGCTCGAAAAAGGGGGAAGAAAAGGATTTCGAATGTTAAAAATTTACAAAAACCTTCCTAGGGATATACCTAATAATTTCCCAAATTTTCACGGCAACTGGATGTATGATTTTTGAGTCTATCAAGTACAGACAGACACAAATTTATTTTTATATATATAGATTATTTAAAAACAACAATATTTCAACCTAATTATCATTTCATGTCATGTATTATTTAAATTAGAGTATAATGATCTTTAGCTTGTCAGTATGCAATCAATGCATAATAGTATTGTAATATTTATATATTTGGATTATTTCATTTTATCTAGGTAATGATGGCTGCTTCCTATTGGTCACTTTTAGAACCAGCTATTGATATTGCTACAGACTCTGGTGAATATGGTGAAAATGGCGAGTTTGTCTTCATACCTGTTGGTATTGGATTTTTATTGGGAGCTGTTTTTGTTTTTCTCACAGATATGTATCTTCCCTGTTGTGTGAGTATTTTTTTTCTTTTTTAGTGTCTCTTTATAACTTTTACTTAAAAAAAAATACTTTGCTTATTTTAACTTAATTTTCTAGTCAATTCTTACTGAAAAACAAAAAAAGTCGTGCTAAACATTTATGAAAGGTTTGCTACATAGCAATTATCATTCTACTAATACTATAGAATGTGAAGTACTGAATATTTAATTAAAGGTTTTTAAAATTCATTATTTCTTATTATTCTTGACCAGTGGTAGGCATACATGAGTATAAAGGGAGCTAAATTTCAGTTTTATATGTCATATATTGAGTCACATCACATTTACATAGTATTTAATGCATAACTTCATTTTTAATTTAACACTTTACCAACGGGTAGCGGTGCAAACATACTATGCCCTTTCGCCGCCTGCTCAGCTGCAGATCATCTGAGACACCGGCTCGGTTTCGGTAATTTTTGCCAGATTATATGTTTTGATTGACAGTCTACCTCTCCACGGAATTAAACATTCATCTAGAGACAATTGTTGATCTGGTTTATATACATTGTTAAAATTTTCCTTGAAATAATGGCAGGCTGGACCTTCACCAGCCAATGCGAATTGGGAGAAATATCGTTATTATTACAAAAATGCCAGCTTTGCATGATTTGTAAAAATCTGTTCCTGCTCATAACTTTCAAGAAGAATGGCGTTTCTTTGGATGGATCTGTAGACCAATAATCTTAGAGAACGTCCTTCTTTACTTGTCCCATGAGAATGATTGGACCCAAAAATTTCTTCATTTCAGTCACCGTGGCGTCTTTCCATTTTTTCGTTTTTGATGTAATTCTATATTTTTCCACAATTTGATAATGATATCTATTAGACTCCCTCACGAAGTGCTCAATCAGGTCATTTCCAATGAATAAATTCACAATATCCATTACACTTTTGGAGGAACTTGGCATAATTGTTACGCAAGAGCTGCCTTTGATAGGTTCCAAAATTATACTCTTATCGTTCGTTGACCATGTATTATTGTTGTCTTCAATATTATTATTCATGTCCTTGTCTTCTGAATCACTGTATATTAGCGGTACAGGACGTTGCTTTCAAATGGCTATACTAGTGCTATCACTTTCGTCATCAGTACTACTTGCTAAATGGCAATCAGGACAATCTGACAGGTTGTCGAGATAAAATTCGCAGAGACTATCCTTTCCATTCATTTCTAAGGGCTAAAGCTTAGAAAAAAACATCGATTATCTGAATAAAGAATGCTTGCTGCTTGCTACTTGTCAATCTAACCTAACCAAATCTAACAGAAATATCAAAAGTCAATTAATTGACGACCGGTCAGTAAGCACTGGGGATCAAAAGTCGATTAATCGACAACTGGTCGCTAGGCGCTGGGGAGCAAATGTCGATTAATCGATAACCGGTCGGTAAAGTGTTAATTAAAATAGTACACAATTCTCAAGTGCCATATAAAATGCACAGAAAAATGTATACAGTTGAACTTCGATAACTCAAAAGTCCCAGGGACACCCAAAAATATTCGAATTATCCGTAGTTCAAGTTATCGAAGTTACCTACCATTCCTCTCAACTGGCACTTAAGATGGATTGACATGGTTTAAATGTTTTGATATGTGCCATAATACTATAGTTGTATGCATTTCAATTTTTTATAACATATGTAAACAACAAGAGAAGAATGGGTTTGAAAGGTTTAAAACTCAAAAAATTTGGCATCATTACATATTAATTAGTATACATACCATGTAAATCTCATTTTAAAAAAGCAGTTATTTTTAAGGTTGTTAGCATTCACGAAGTCACCTAATTTTTTAACACAGTTAAATAGGATGTTGTCTGTACCTTTGGTAGTTTCCAAGTATTGTTGTAAGATGTGAATAGCATCCTGTGCTTGCATGTGACCTTCGAGAATGAAGGTTCTTGAAGGTCACAAGTGGACTGACATTCGAAGTTTTGAACAGAATTGTGTTTTTTACCAGGAAAATCTATCACAAAAACTTTGACTTAGATGTTCACTTCGAGTTATCGAGACAGTTTTTTAAAGGAAAGTATAGAAATGATTCGGGTTTGGTTTGGTTTGGTTTGGAGTGCTACGGTCTACTTTTTGCAACACGAGGGCTAACGAGACCGGGACCTACAGTTTAAAGCCGATTCCGAACGGCTACGAACGTCCATGCCACTGTGGGATTCGAACCCACGAACTCCGGTACCGAAGGCCAGCACCCTAACCAATCGGCCATCGTTCGGCGAAATGATTCGGGACTTAATTAAAAGTTCAAGTTAGTGGATTATTCCACTTATAGGAAATTAAGTTATTAAGTTCAACTGTAATTAAAAGTAAGAAATTTTACAAAATGAATGTTTCAGAACTTTATTTATAAAGTTAAAATACTATTAAAAATGTCTTTATAAAGTGTAAAATATTTAACTAAACTTTTGGTGAAACATTTGAAGTTTGATACACAAAATTTGTTAAAGACATCTACAGAAGTTTTGTCCGCTAAGTAATTAACAGGCAAGGATATTTTGATTTTAGGATATTCATCATCCTGAACAAAGATTCTCACCAGTAAGTTGTATTAAAAATTTAAAGTAAATGACCAGTAGCTTTCTTTAAGTCTGTATATTTTGATCCTGCTAAGAGTTTCTAACACTCAAATGCAGTACAGAGCTGCTGCTTCAATAACTGCATTTCCTCTTTCATTTCTTATTTTAATTTTAGCATATGTTTCGTTATATTTAATTATGTATTATGCACAATATAATACATTGGACGAAATTCTTAATCACTCATAATTTTGTTAGTCACTTCTACTTGTTGCTTTGTTGTCTGTATTTTAACAGGGAATTGTTAAAAGTAAATATTGAACATAAAACTATTCAATGAGAGGTGAGAACATTCTGCATTTTAACTTTCAGTACATTTTTATAATTTAACCTTCTATTTGAAATTAAAAAAGGATGCATACATAAAAAAATAAGATTAAATTTATAAGGGAAGATTTCTTTAAAGAAGACAACTTTTTAAAAAAGAATTTTTAAAATTTTACCCCATTTATTACATGAATGTGTTAATTAAAAAAAAAAAAATGAACCAAAAAATGCTGTGCAGGAAGTATTTATTTTTCATCAGAAGAAAAAGACTTCACCACTGCATACTTTTGATATATCAGACATTAAATAAGCCGCACTTTATAATTTTGTAATTTAAATTATAACATTGCTCTTTATCAATATATAGTTTGTAAGTATTTTGCAATATGTTGTTAACATTTTCCCTAGATTTTATTAAATTGTAGGATACAAACACCGAATATTGCAATTATTTAAAATACAAATACGTAATCTTTGTAATCATGGCGATAAAAAAAGTCAAAACTTCTATAAATACTGTTTTATCCAAATAAAAAATTAAGATTAAATTTTTTTTCTAGAATTTGTTATTTAAAGAAAAAGATTTAATGTATTTTATGTAAATTTATAATTATTTTATAAACTCACATTGCTTGCAAAAGCTAGATATTTTGTAAAAGATTTAAGGTTTTTTAGTCTTGCAATTTTTAACTTTTAAGATTTTGCGTTGTTAAATTTCATTTTTTTACAGGAAAATGCTACAAAGTTGATGCTTGCCGGTGACTTCTCCCGTGATGTACCAAAAACTAGGAGACAAAAAACTGACATTGAAAGTGATTATCATAATCATGCACAAAGTAAGTAAATTGATAAGGGATTTTATTCATGCCATTACTTAGGTTGCTAGTATTGTATCAAATACTGATAAGAGTAATAATAACAATGATAATAATAATAATTAATATTATAGTTTATGGTGCTTTTTATCTTTATTGGTAGTTATTAGATAGGATTGTAACTCTCTAATTGATCATACACACCCCTAAACAAAATTCCTTACCTATAGAATTTGATATCTTATAAAATTTATTCTGTAAAGTTGTATCATTTGATATTAATCTGAATATTGCATTATCAGTATTTCTAAAATTATAACAAAATGAAGTAAGTGAACAAAAATCCTTTTTAGACAAGTAACACATTTCTCTCAGTAACAAATCCATAAAATATTCATATATTTCAATTCCGTAATTTTAATAACTAATTGAAAAGTGCTTTGGGCCAGATAAAAACTTGAATGATCAAGCAGGGACAATTTTAAAACTGTTTTAATATTTCGTGAAAAAAAGTTTCTTTTAGTTATTAATATTTTATAATTCTACCAACATCAGAAATTTAGGATCTATTTTACGCTTAGACTCCTTATTCTATTCTTTTCATGCTTTTGATTTTTTACTACAAAATGAATACATTATAAGTGCAGTACACAATTTCATTTATTATGAAAGCTGTTCTTAAAATGTCAGTATTATGTTGTTAATTTTTGATAACTTCATTCTTGATATTAGAGAAATAAATTCATAATTTATGGAACTACTTTACTTATACTTTAATTTAGATAATTTTATATGTACAGGGGGATTCACCACTAGTGTGACAAACTTTCAGGAAGTGTAGGGGGCACAAAGATAATTCAGGTAGGTCCCGGTCTTATTAGCCCTTATTAGCAAAACAGTAGACCGTATCGCTCCAAACCAAACCAAAGATAATTCAGAATCACACAGCAAGGGAGGATCAGAAATGTTTTAGTTATATGGAAGAAAATGTTGAATTATAGGTTACATGAACAGCATTCTTGCTTCAAGTCAGCATTTGTGAATTGGTTTACTATGCTGTAAGATGAGAAGAAATCCAACAGTGCTAACAAAAGCTAACAGCGAGGGATATGCAGAGTATATAAGTAGAATAAAGGTAAAAGTATTAAGAGTGAGGCAAAGGAAGTGATATTAAGAGTGACTTTGAATGTTCTTGCCATGGATCTTATTATTGGAGACACCCATGCAGTGACATCATGGGCTGTCATGTGTCTAAAAGTTTTTCACTTCTGTCTGCCTTTATTTAAGTTTCCACATGTATATTTTGCATATCATATCACATTATGCTTTGTAAAATTGTTCATTTACTTTTCATTTTACAGCATAATAAACTGGTTTGCAAATACTGACTTCCATTTGGATCACTGTTCATGCAACATCTCGTTCAGCATCCTCTTCTGCATAACAAACATTTTCCACACACTTGTCACATTGGTACTGAATCATCCTGTATATATAATGAAGAATTTGTAATATTTTAATTCATATTTGACCTCCTGTACATTATATTCATTCAATCGTCATTCAGCTTTCTTGTTTTTATCTTTGGAATAATATTACTTTCATTTTTAGAATGATATAATAATTAATATACTAAAAAGTTTGTCACATTGCCAGTCAGTGTCAAGAGTAAATAAAAGCTATAAACACCAAGTAATGATAAATACATCCAAAGTAGCATAGTCTTGTCCATAAATTTATTTTAATTTACATATTTTATTTTAACCCTTTCGTGAGCCATTTATTTCTCACTCCACGTTTCCAAACTTTCAAAACAGAGCTGCTAATTTTATTCAATCGATCGAACAATTGATGACAGCACAAAACCGAAGTGGGAATCAGTCTTCCCTTCATTTCAATAACAAGACCAATATACTATAATGGGTTTTGCGCTTCCCACAGGTGTATTTTGTAAGATTTTGTAGGTGGGAAGTATTTTTCCCACAGCTCATGAAAGGGTTAATCCGTGACAAATCATCTTACCTGACTGATGTAGTTCATGTGTGATGTCATTTTGAAGAATCCCTTCAATTTGGATCATCCTTACGAGAGAAAGTGTAACTCATATCCTTAAAACTAAAGTTTTATTGTTAAACTTTATATCCTAATAATTATTTTTACTCTTTTACTTTATTTGCAGATCAGTATTCTAAAAATAATTTGCATAGACGATTTCCAAATCCTCTAGAAAATCAAGTTGATGAGATAGAACCAGTAACTAATAATATACTTGATGTGCGGTGGAGAAAGATACTGCTATTAATTATTGCTATTACTGTACATAATATTCCAGGTATGGATACTTATTTGTTTAAAAGATAGTTTCTCACAAATAATTTTCTTATAATTATTTTAATAATGATACTTAAAATCTTGGTTATTTTAATTGTTTTGGATTATTTTTGATTATCTGTGTTTCTTATGATCTGCTTTTGGTGTTAAATATACCAAATTAAGGACTTTAACAATTTTCTTAATTCTTTTCAATATGAAATAAGTGATTGAAAAGTGAATTTAAATGCTTGAAACATTGAAACAACTCATTTTGTAATTCACATGCTTCAACCAATTTTATTTTATACTATCATATAGCCCGTTATATGATGGGATCAGTAAAATTTTTAATTTTCCAGAATTGTAAAGTACCCTATGAGGCAGGTAAAAAAATGGTTTGTTTTTTGGCTGAGAATTATCATTCTACAAAAATAATCGATTAAAATTATCACATATGTACCTAATCTATTATTTAAGCCAAATATAAAAGAAAATTATTTACGTAATATCTAAGTTCAGTGATAAAACGTATGGAAATCATGCAGAAGGTATTTAAATAATCTAAAATAAATGATTAAATGAGATAGTTAAAGGAATGATGTCATAATGCTGGAAAAAATTGTTATTTTTACCTATTTATTATGTGATGAATTGATAAATTTAATAGCCTGCTCCTAAAATAGGGCTTGATATAATGGAATTAAATGCTCGAAAAGGGGGACGAGGTGAATTTCAAACGTTTTAAATATGATAGTATTTTTCGCTGTGATACGATGCTTATTCATACCAATATATTGTAGAATCTGATCTATAGTTTAGGAAAAAATAAGCTTTACTTGCTTTGAATTTTGCTAACCCTAAGTCATCAAAAATCCAATATGGATGCTCTATCCATACCACGTCCAACCGCTTCATAAATTCGAGGACAGATAGACAGATAACTTAGGCTATTATTACATTACAAGAAGAAAGTTTAAGTCATAAAAAGTTGAAAAAATAATAAACATTTATTTTAAAAATAATAAAACAATTTTGAAAATAATAAAACAACTTTAGGAATAAGAATTTAAAAGAAGAATCAGAAAATATTAAATTAATTAAACATTTAGAAAAATTTGGCTGAGTCAGGGGCAGAACCGTCAACCTGAGAAGTACGCTGATCAAATGGGCCGAATGTGCTAGGCCTACACTCAATGAAGTAACTAATTAGAGTATATGAGGTCAAGTAAACACAGTCCAGTTTAAATATTACACTCCACCCTCGCTGTTCCCTCTTATTCTATACTAAATTCATATCAAGAATGAATTTAGTATAGAATAATAGGGAGAATAAGACTTGAAATAATAGCATTAAACACTCGAAAAGGGGGGATGGGGTGGATTTCGAACTCGCTTTGAATTTTGCTAACCCTAACTCATAAAATATCCAATATGAATGCCTGTATCCATTCCAGGTACAACCGCTTCATAAATTCGCGGACAGACAACTTAGGCTATTATTATATAGGGGATTATTGATGTTTACATCTTTTAGTAGCCACTTTGTGTCCAAACTTCAGTCTGGGTAGTTAAAGTTTGCCTGCAAATGAAGGTTATATTTCTTACACAATTTAATTTAGTTTTGAGATTCAATTACATGTCAGTAATATAAACAATTTTTATTATAAAGCAAGTCATTTTCATAAAATGCTTAACACAATTTTTTAAAGATTGAATTTTTTCATAAAACTAAAAAATATAAACTAAAAGTTCTATATCTAGTGATATTTGCTAATTTGTCCTTGCATTCAATTAACAGAAAAGTACTTATGTTTTTATGAGATTGTTTTAAGATAAAAAATTAAAATATTATGCATATGACATAAATCAAATATTAAATGCTTTTAAATTATCAAATAGTCACACTGTTACTTATAGTAGTAAAATAGATGGGGGGGAGGTAAAAACAAAAGAGGAAAGAAAAAAAAATCAACCAAAAATGAGGTAAAAAAAAAGAAATTAAAAAGAAATACCTCATATAAAGAATAAATAAAGTAACTAAAGTAAGCTAAGTAAAAAAGCAGAAAAACTTATAAGATTTAAAAAAAAAAAAAATTTAAATACTATCAGGAGAGTAAGTTACTTAAAAAGCTTTATTAGCTTTAGCATATTATTAAAAGAAAATATGTCATATGCTTTAAATCAAATTCATATGATTTAAATCAAGATTTAAATCAATTTATTTTTAATTACATTGATTTAAATCAGTTTTTCTCAAGAAAATTTTTTAAAAGAATATTATCAGCCACAAGCAGAATGAAAAAGTATTGCAAATTATTGACCTTTACAGACTTGTTTGGGCTATTTCTGTAGCATTAGCTTCTATTAAAACAATAATTGTACTATTAAAGTTGTATATATTTGGAAAACATTAGAAATTAAATTTAAAGATGTTGTTTAATATTCTATGTGAATTATAAACAAGCATTGGAAGTGCCCCATTTCTTGGAGTGTAGTCAGTGAGCCCTCTTTTTGTAGAAAGAATCTAACTGATTTGGAAAGAAAAAACTCATTTTTATTGGCAAAGAAAAACTAACAACCACTCATTAGCTATCATTCACTTAATCATGAAATTCCTAGGAAGGTTTAGATTATTTTTACAAATTCCCTTGTAGTGAAGCTGTGCTTAACCCTTTGTATTAAAACAACGTATGGGACAGGTGATCGTACTGCTGTGCCTAAAATGAGCACCTTGTATCACACACGTTATGATTCTGTCTGGCCAAAAGTGAAAGCTCGTATCAGATATATTATTGTTTTTAGGCAAATAAGTTTTTGTTTCTGCATTATTGTTTGTTACAGTTGCAATATAAGAGCTGGTTGTTTATTCTTAGGTGTAATTTCAATAGAGTATTATATTATATGCAATAAGTAATTAACTGTTGGTGCTTAAAAAAATCTTTAAAAAATCTAAAAATTTAACCTAATGGCAAAAAGGAAAATTGATACTAATAACAGTGCTGGAAAGTGTCCTGATTACACCTTAGAAACTGAAACAAATACCGATTTGGATACATCTGAAGATAGCATTGTTGCTTGTCCTGTAAAAAAGCATGTGCAAAATTTAGTGATGAAACTGCTTCTGGTCATGACGCATGAGAAAAGCTTTCATCGAAAGTGGCACACACAATCGTCGCTCAATTCATAAGGCAAGAGGTTAATCAAAATTTAGATGTTTATTTGTGAAAAAGTCATTTTTTCTCCAGTGAAAATGTAAATGTTGAGCACTTGTACCAAGTGCTCCATAAATTATTGGCTTCAAAAGCATCATCTGCTAATATAGAAAAAACTTTTTCAACTTATGGATTAGTGCTGTATAAACTTTGCAATAGACTAGGAAATTACAAAAGAGCTAAACGTATTTTCATTTTTAAATCTATTAGTACTGTCACAAAATAAAAAAAAATAGGTTGTAATGTTTTTACAAAACTCATTGTTATTGTTTGCTTCATTTTGTAATACATAATTCTGTTCAGTGGCTAAGGAGTAATTAAATTTATAATAACAATCAATCTTTGTTTATTTAAGTTTTAGGTAACTGAAAAATAAGTATTAAAACAATTTTAATTCTTTTCTACCAATTAATAAATTATTTATTTTTTAATTTTTTCAGGTACATAAAGTTTTTTTTTGTGTATGAGTTGATATTCTTTTTCAAACTAAAAGAAAGCAAAATTGAACTGAAAAACATATTAAATGATTATCATTTTGCTTTGTCTAGTGAAATTGTAACTTTTAGTATTTTTTTTATGTATTCAATAGATAAAAATTATGATTGAGATTTTGTATATAATAAATAGAGTTTATACTTTGCTTATATTTATAGCTAAAGTAAGTTAATTATGAACCTGAAGCCTTCTGTAGAATAAATATTAATCTCTGAATAGTAAATAATAAAAAATGACATGCAAAAAATTATGCAAAAGCGATTTACTGTGAAAAAACGAAATCAAAAGAAACAGAAATTACAAGGGATTTATTAATGTTTACATATAATAATGTGAAATTCTACATTTTTAAAATTTAAAATTTTATTTTATTTATTTATTTATTTAAAGTATTTTTTCTCTATTTCTCATTAAGAAATGTATTACTAAATGTGATTTACATATTATTTACAATGACTCCTAACAGTTTGATAATTGCTTTAGAGGGACTTGCTGTTGGTGTTGGTTTTGGAGCTGTGGGCAAAACAAAATCAGCTACCTTTGAAAGTGCCCGGTAAGTAAATTTTATAGTTGTATTGTTTGTCACCCTGTAAAAACTTCCGTCGGGTACGACATACCAAAGTCTTTTTCATTTGGTTTGGAAGTTCGTTTTAATAACTGATCCGGTTATTTAATTTTTCAAAAATATTCCTCTCATAAAAATATTTTTCTCATTTTTCTCTTATGATGTTGAAACAGAGAAAAATGGATTCAGATGTAAAATACCAAGCTCATGCTCAGTTCAACCTATTCCTTTTTTACTTACCAGGTTAGCAGATATATTAAATAACTTTCCACAGGTATGTGGTGCCTTGCTCTCAAAACCTTAATACTTCTAATTAGTTGATATCTCTGTCCTGCCAACAGAATCATGCTTGTGATGTGATGTCCTGAGGTCAGAGTACAGCAGATTGTCAAATACACACACACACACACACACATATATATATATATATATATATATATATATATATATATATAATTCCATCTTCAATATTATTAGTATTATTAATTAGGACAGGCTGAAAAGTTTTGTTTACATTCTTACTGGCCACCTAAGCATAGAATCTAATTGCATTTACATTATAATTTTCATTTGAGCTATCAATTGAATTATTTCCAATGTTACTAATATTACTAACAATTTGGTTTTTTTTTTTTTTTTTGCCTAAATCTTTGATTGATTTTAATTTCTTATTTCTTGCTTTAATAGCAAGTGGGTGCTAATATATATATATATATATATATATATATATATATATTTTTTATCTCCCATAGTTTTGATTTTTAACTTTAACTGCAGTTGTAAGTGAACCTTCAAGGTATTTTCCTACCATAGAAATATAACATATTTTAGTAGAAAAAGATGCATTAAAAATTACAAAAAAATTACAAACAAAAGAATTTGATAAACAAAATTATTTTCTCTGCATTGCTGTTTGTCCTATTATTGACTAATTTTTCCTGCTTTTCTCCCATGTAAATTGTCCAGCTGTTTGTATTGTGAATTGTATACTAAAAAAAGATATAGTTTGATATAATAAAATTGATCACATAGGAACAGGTAATTTGAAAACCACCCCTGAAAAATTTCTCTTCCACAGCCAAGCTTGTTATAGTAGAATTAACTCTCCCTTTAGAGGTGAGGTACTTGAAAAATATTAAAATTTGTTCATTAGATAATTAAAAACATGTTTAGTGTCTTTTAAGATGTTTAATTTGGTTAATGATAAGCATTTTCTAAAGCTCAGAAGAAGCAATCATAAATGTGTTTTTAATGTGACTGTCTTTAAACTTGTCTGAATAATGTAAAACATCTGGGATATCTCCCCACAAAATAAATAATAAATAAATAAAATAAAATGAATTAAAATTAAAAATAAATCCTGAGTTTTTATGTTATTCGTGTATAGTTATTTTTAAGTATTTAAAGTACTAACGTTGCTTAAACATATGTTATAAATTTGGCTGATATTTACTAGTAATTTAATGTATTAAAGATACATGTAATATACAAGGACATATAGAAATTCATTGTAATTAAATGTATGTTTTGAGATTTGATTTTCTAAAATTTTTCATTTACTTACAGAAATTTAGCATTAGGCATTGGTATTCAAAATTTTCCTGAGGGTTTAGCAGTTAGTTTGCCTCTCCACAGTGCTGGAATGTCTAAATGGAGAAGTTTTTGGTAGGTTTTACATTTTGTTAAAAATTTTATTAACTTCTCTATCCACTATTTTACTTATATTAAAGCTGCATTTTTAGTTTAACATTGTTTTAAGAATTGAAGAAAACTTTCAAATGAGTTACAGTGTTGAAACTTTTTAAATTTTCATGTTTTTGGTTTTTGCATATGTGAATATAATTTTAATGCATGTTAAAATATTGATCTTTATCATTAATATAATGTACACAAAATTTTCGCTGCAAATGCATATGCATTATTAACTATTAAAAGAAAAGGGAAGAATTTAGTAATGTCATTGTAACTCGCTGAGCAGTTAGCGATGTTTCTGCTTCTGATTGTAAGTCATACCCTAGTCATTTGGATATGATTTCGCATGGGTCTCGTATAAGGAGTAGGTATGGAGGCGAAATAATCAGTCATAGATGATTTCAAACTTAACAACTTTCATTTATTTAACAAAAAGCATTTAAAGAAATATTAACGTGTATAAGTAAAGTCGTCCAGAGAGGAAATTACTCTAGACAACCTGCTCTCTTCGAAGTTCAGCCGGGAGTCTCTTCCCATTTCTTCTTTTCCAAACAGGAAACCTCGGTTTTAGGGGAGATCGCACAGTCATCAAAAAAGTCATAAAGTATATTGTTTTATGCTGATAGTTTTTGTTTCCCTGGCTTTATAGTTCATCTTTTTTTGTCTCTCTTGGCTCTCATTTGGCCTTTAATTTACAGATACTTTCACTGTTACCTGATTTTCTACTTATACAGCTGCTTTGTGGAATATCATAATCTAATACATGATTTTTAATCATCCTGTATTAGTTTTAAAATATTTTAAAATAAGACCTACATACTTTCCTATTTATTTAACACAACAATTGATGGCAGATTTGACATTTGTTTGTCTTTTGTATACAAGAGGCAGACCAATGTCAGATCATGAGTTTGATGTAAAATTCGTTTGCGAAAATGTTATTTTTTTTCACTAAACCTTTTTATTTTCTATCATTAGAACTTTTGATAAAATACTGTAAAATATTTTCTCTGTTTAGTTTTAAATAGGAGATTCTGCATATTCTGCAACATTTGTCACTAACCAATGCATAATACTTACACACACATGTATATACTAAATATTGTGACAATCTATATGGTAGGATCAATGCAGCATTATTTATTATTATATTAATTTAGAACTATAAATGAAACTATTATTTCTGTAATATGAATATAACAAACATATTAAAATTTCGATAACTCCAAAAGACAACTATAATCTATACATTTTTTTTAATGTTAGCTAAATATCTAGAAATTTTACCTCAAAAACATGAGTAAGTAGAATAAGCTTGGAAATAGAAAAGATATATTTAATAAGAGAAAACAGTTGTGCTGAAAGAAATACACACACACACACACACACTAAAATAAAATAAAAAGTACAAAAATTTCTAAATGTACATACAGATTATAAAAGTAAAATTTATACATTTGTTCTATGCTATTATGTTTATTTTGGAAAAATATGCAGTAAAAATCCTGAAATCTGAAATTTTTAGCACTGATTTGTAATTATTTTGTAAAATCCATTATGACTATTGATGATCCATAGAAATTAGGTGGTATGATTCTTTTCTATTATATAAATTGCATAGTAAAGTTCTTTTTAGCATATTTTTCACACAACTGTTGTTGGAGACATATACTTCTAAGTACTAATTACAAAATTGTTTCAAATTCAATAACAATTTCTTTTATGCCGGGCATGAAATTTGATTTCTAAAGGAATAAATCTCCTGACTAAAGTTTTGCCTGCTGCTATTTTGCATTCATGAAAAATATGAATAATTTTAAATCTTTAAGAGGTGTAATAAAACAAAGTTTTGTTGACTAAACCCATAAAAAAATTAAAAATAATAACATATGTATTGAAAAAAAATTTAAATTAAGGTTGCCATCACGCTTTTAGTGGTTCTAGAAATTGTTACTACTAAAATGTCACAAGAAAATGTTTCTGTACTTTTATGTGTCATATATGTGTAGCACTTCTTTTATGCTTATCAATCGTAACTCTATCAGGGTTATACGATTAATAGAAATTCTGAACAAATTGTTCATTATCTCAACTATTAGAGAGTTCCTGTGTGCAATCTTGAGTCTGTTATAACAGTGAAAGCCTTTCTCTCACAAAACTATACTCAGTAGTAAAACAACACACAATATCAGAATTTAGAGCAAATAGAGGAATCTTGTTGAACACTTTACACTGTAAAACTTCCACAGCATCTGTTCCAATGCTAATAAAATACAACTTAAAAAAAAAAATGAAATTTACTTGCCAGCCTTTAACCCTTTTGTGGGCCGTCAGAAGGTTACTTCCCACCTACACGATCTTACAAAACACACCTGTAGGAAACGCAAAACCCATTCTAATATATTGGTCTTGTTATTGGAACGATGGGAAGACTGATTCCCTTTTCGGTTTTGCTCTGTTATTTATTGTTCAATCGAATGAATACAATTAGCAGTTCTGATTTGAAAGTTTGAAAACGTGGAGTGAGAAAAAATGGCTCACAAAAGGGTTAAATAGTTGCCAATGGTGAACTGGTGAGTGGGAATTTTGCTATGTGGTTTTTTATTTAAATACAATTTTGCAAAAATTACACAGTCTAAAGTTTTATACTCTCTTATTCTGTTTTGTTTTATTTAGTACAAATTTAAACTGATCCTAAGAACTGCAACACTTCTCTATCACAAAAATTGCTTGCGTTATTTAAATTGTAGCTTGCAGAAATTACATTTTTTCTTTTGTTGGGGAATCAGTTAAAATATTAAATACAGTAATTAAAAATGAAATCTGTTGCAATGTCTCTTCTATGGTAAAAGTGGGAAGGGGATGGGATTAAGAACTTATTTTATTGGAAAATACAGTGTCTGTCCACTTTACTTTGAATACACCCCCCAGTTATAATCAAAAAACCCTCCCTCCACTTTTGATATAAAAGGGGCATTGAAACCAGATTTCAATCTTGAATTACTCTAATCTTGAATTTAATTAATCTATCCTTGAATAAAGGAGAAAAAAAATCTCAAAATTTTAAATTTAAATATCTCAGTAAGTTTTTGTCCGAGAAAAATTGTTAAGAGCAAGAAAAATTTATAAAATTATAAAATATTTTGTATAGTTTTTGAATTCAAGTAAAGACATTTTATCAACATAAGTTTTAAAATAGATCACATACTATCCTTCAAAATTTTCTGCTGTATAAGATTGTAAAATTAGTTGCAAGAAATCCTCAAATGCAAACTACACAGAAGTAGAACAATTTTTCCCATAGGTTATCATGAGCTAGACAAATCCAAATGGTTGGTACTCAATCAACTAAATCACATTAGTGTAGTATTTGAACTTTGTAGTTTTGTCTGTATTTTCTGATGACCCTGTCCTTTTTATTGGCTACAAGAACTTTTATTAAGCCAAGTTCTGTGTTCCTGCATACACATATCTCACTGCTTATAGCTTAATATTTCTTTCCTTTTTGCAATGCTTACTTTATCATTTTCACTTATTGAATTTATTATTATTGTAGCTCTTGCTCAAAGAAAAAATATGCTACTGCAATGAATTTAAAACTTTCCAATAATGAGATAAAAATTAGAAATGAGGCTACAACTAGAGAATTTAAAAGTTGACAAGTTTTTAACTAGGCATTGGAAATCTAAACAGGTAGAATAAGTTTGGTTTGGTTTAGAGCAAAACCAATTTTTATAATACATTTTTCAAGTTAATGAGAATAGGACCTAGTACTTAAAGCTGATTTCGATTGAAAATAAACATGCATGTTAACAATGTGATTTAAACCTGTTACTCCGGTACCAAAAGGCAACACTCTACTCATTTGGTTAACATCCTGCTCCAAGAAGAATTAAAGAAAATGCCCAATAGTAAAAAGTCTCAGCAGACTGGTGGCATAATACTTGTCCTATTTTATAACATTATTTAGAGAAACAAACATTAGAATGAAGAAAAGTGATTATCAGTGTCAGAAGTTAAATTTTGCTTTCAAGCACAATTGCTAGGAAAATTGTAGTTAAAAATTTTGTTAGTCATTGACCTTTAGTCCATCATGTGTATAGCTTATTTGCCAGGATAGCTTATACAATGAACTTTCATTTTATTAGATCAATTTAACTTTGCAGTGTGTATGCCAGATGATCTTAGCTACCTCAAATTACGTAGATAGACAATAGGGAATATGTAATAACTTGCAAATAGGTAATTTCTGAGAGGTGTAATCAAGCATTACATGTGTAAACAGTTTTCTTAATCAACTGAAAGAGATGCAAAAAGTACATTGTTAAAAATATTCTTCAAGAGTACTGTTACAGAATAATTTTAAAAGTAATGCATTAAAAATATAAATAAAGAAAAATGGATTTCAATATTTGTTGAAAAGCTCTAGATGACTGCTCTTCATGTCTATGACATCTTTCTGTTATTAAATAATCTGATGCTTTACTATTTTCCACAGTATGATACCTAAGTTTAGACAAATCTTTTTTGTTTGTAAACAATGTTTTACCTAGTCTACAGTTTTCACTTTGCAAAAGATTTGCAATAGCTTAAAAAGATTTTACAGAAAATCACTTTTCAATATTTTGTTTAACTTTTTATTTTGGTATAGCCAGTAATTTTGATTTGTAGCAGTGTCCTCTAAAATATTTTTTTCTATTGTCACACTTTAAGTTTTGATTTCTAGTTAAAAATTTTTAGTTTGAGTTCTTGAATTTTTTGTACCAAAATTTCTGTTAAAGTTTTTCTTTTCTTTTTAGGTTTGGACAACTAAGTGGGTTAGTGGAACCTATATTTGGTTTAATAGGCTGCATTGCCATTACACTAGCCCAGCCCATTCTCCCATATGCCTTATCTTTTGCTGCTGGAGCTATGATATATGTTGTTGTGGATGACATCATTCCAGAAGCCAGGCAACAGTATGTGACCATTTTCTTTTGATTTTCAGTATATTTATTTTTTCTGCTGAAGCTAGCATTATTTTCTATGAGAAGTGTTACTAATTTTCTTTACAATGACAGCATTTATTTGAAATAGATTAAATTATTTTAAAATTTTAAATGAAACCATAAAAAAAAGTTAAATGTAATTTTTATAGGTTACATCCTTTGTCCATAGGTAAGTTGACAATAATAATAATAGAATTATTAGCAATAGTGATTGTGATAATAATAATATCTTCCAAATTCTGAAAATCATTAAATTATTTACCATGTCCATTCAAATCACTTCACAGATCCTTAAATCTTTCAAAAGTCCTATTTTTGACTTGTAAAAGTACATTATACATTAGAAATAAAAGGCATTATGTCCATTTATTATATATATATATATATATATATATATATATATATATATATATGTGTGTGTGTGTGTGTGTGTGTGTAATATATCAAAATTATTTAACTTTAATATTTCCTTAAAAACCTCCTCTCTCTCATTCTAATTCCTTAAAATCTTATTCCCAGCCTCTAAATGTCTTTATCAAAGAAGAGATCTCGACTTAAAATTCTTTCGATCCATTTTCCAAAGCTTTCTATCCTATAGATATAAATTTTCTGTTTATTCAACACGTTTCCCAGCTGTCGCTGGCAAATGGCTCTGCATTTTTCTTGATCTTATACTTAAATTTGCTGAGTAAGTGGGAAAATTATTTCTGTCTTCGCTCTTGGGTGCACCTCTGTTTGAGCAGAGTGATTTTTGTATTTTTTCCTTTGTCTGTCATTGACTAGTAAAGATGTCTGTTTTAGCAGCTCTGAAATAAAGTTTTAATTAAATTTGTGCCATTCTCTTCAATGTAGCCAGACTGCATCGTTCATTATTACTGCTAGGCTTCTCCTTGCCCAGTAGCCCAGTCAAGTAAAGACAATAAGGTCTACATAATTATTGTGGCTAGAGAAAATAATTATTACACACACATATATATATATATATATATATATATATATATATATATATATATATATATGTATATATAACCTGAGATTTTTGTATATTTTCGTGTATAACTTTCTCCTCTATTATGTGATAAAAGCATTATAACCATTTCCTAAAATTGACAGATTTAAAACAAATTCAATAATGATGATAATAAAAAAAAGCAAACTTCTTTTGTAAAAACTTTTTGTTAAAGTAAAATTATTGTAAGAGTTTCTGTTATGTAATATGTAATGTTAAGTTTAATATGTCTATTTCTTATATTTCATTTCAGATTTAATGATTTTGAAATTTTCACCCAGTAAAATAGTTATAAATGAAAATAAAGCTTACTAAATAATGTAAAAAACATTTGTTGTTTATTTGTGAATTGTATGCTTAAATTAAAATTCTTGTCTAAATTAATGTTGCTTTTTTTCTTTAAGCTCTAATGGAAAATTAGCTTCATGGATGACTATTATTGGTTTTATTGTTATGATGATACTGGATGTTGGTCTTGGATGAAGATGACTTGGGTTTTTATTCAACCAAAGAAACATTTTGTTACTGTTGTAAATCATTGTTGTAATTAAAATCAAAACTATAGAAACTTGTTTGACATTTGGTATATGTATTTGTTGAATTCATTTCATTATAAAATACAGATTTGTACTGCCCTGCCATTCTTTTTCAAAATTTGGCAGAATCCAAGAACAGGTGAACATTCAAAATTCTTTGCAATGTTCACCTAAATTCTTGGTTTGATTTGGTTTGGAGTGCTACAATCTACTTTTTGCAACATGAGGGCTAATGAGACCGGGACCTACAGCTTAAAGCCAATTCCGAACGGCTACGAACATCCATGCCACTGTGGGATTTGAACCCACGAACTCCTGTACCGAAGGCTAGCACCCTAACCAATCGGCCATCGTTCGGCCCCAAATTCTTGACATTTCTAAGAAGTCTTGCAATAAAGTTAGCTTGGAATGTTTTATTTTTAATTAAAATATTCTTTTATTTGTGTTAAAAGAATTTAAATATATTTGCTATTTATTATTATTTTTAGTTAATTATGTGATTGTGATCTTTCAACTATTATCATGTTAGTCTGTTATTATTATGTTTGGCTTTTTCATTTACTTTTGTAAGATTTCTTACCAGTTTTTTAATAATGCACTACAGAGTTATGTTCACAATGATGACTATACATCATAAACATGATTTTGATGTAACTAAATGAAACATAACTTGACAACATTTTAGAAATCACTTCCAATAGTTGCAAAGCAAGAATTAATTCCCCCCCCTCTAAATTTAGATTCTGACTAAAATTTATTCATTTTACAATTATTATTTTTTTAAAGTTAAATTCATTCTTTTAAAAAGGATTATTTTGCTTCTATTCATCCTTTGGTTCTAGTGCTATATGTAGTATGGTGGCATTAAAATATAATACTATTTTCCTATATTACCTAACTCATAGTGTTTACTTGTAACTCTGCATTTAGTCAAATGTAGTGTTTGTAATTTGTTTATGTATAAAAGACATGAAGTATAACTTTGTAATGTTTTCCCAACTTTTAAAAGTTTTGGAAGCATAATTCATTAATTTCAAGGCTAATCAATTTTGGTTAAGATAGTTTAGTCCAAGGTTCACCAAAGTGGTCCCACCCCTATCTTAGTTTTATCCTAATTTTAACCACTATTTTATCCTGCTTCAGTTTCAATGAAACTATTACCTCTTGTTTTTACTTAAGAAATATTTTTATTTTTAATGTTTAATGAACATATAAGAAATTTTAGACATAGTTTGGAGTGTGAGAAAATGAATCATTATCAAATAATTGAGTCTTTAAAATGCAGTCTGAAAATTAAATTTCTATCCTGTTTAACTTCTAGATACTCTTTCTCACATGCACACACAATATGAGATGCAGATAAATATGTTACTAATGATTTAAGTTTATTCAACGAATGCTTTAGTATCATATCTATTACCTTGTGGAATTTGGGGTACGATCAACACTATAATATTATACACTATCTCCGACAACTAGATACATATGGTCACTAGGAAAAAAAGGATGACACTATAAGCTATAAACTTAACAAATCTTTAATTAGATATGAAGATAAGTGTGCATGAAGGATCTTGCTACAGATAAGACTGCCTGCACTACACTAGTGAGGTCACTGTAACAAAGTAGGGTGATTCTTTGACAAGTGAAAGTCAGTTACAGTTGCTGCACTGAGAGTCCAGTTACATTGCGTATCACGCATCCATGTTTTCCAATTCAGGCAGGTCAGGAGTTGCAATATGTGGTGATGCAGTTGTTCATAGCTACCACAACCTATTCCTTTGTAACACATCAGAATTAAAATAAACATTTTCTCTAACATTGAAATATGGCATTAGTACAATTTTTATTAAACTATCATGTTAGCATGAAGACTTTAACTTAAGCAAGAAGAAAAGAGGAATGGAAGATGAAATCTTGTATACAGTGAAATTGCTAATGTAGTAATATTTATTATAAATACATCAGGATAAGTCTGGCAATGTTGAGAACATTCTTGCACTCATTCTTTCCAGTGAAGTTTAGGGATTCTGTTTTATTAGGGGACCATCTTGTATGATAAATAGCTGGAAATGAGTTGTTACTTTTGAATAGCATTTATTTGACTATTGGCAATGACTGTGGTTTTTTGGAAACATATATTAAAGATATTTTTAAAACACTGCAAATTTATATATATGTCAGGTCTAAAAAGGGGGTAGTTGGAAATTACGGGAGTTATAAACGATTTTAAAAAGGGAACTCTTTTATAATAATAAAATAAATGAAAAAGACCAACGCTCGCATAAGCTTTTGGGATTATCTGGTCAAGCGGAAGCATTTTGGAAGCATTTGATGAGTTTGCAAGCAGATAAGAGTCAGCGCATGGACATAGAGCTGTCAACATCTTTTCCACGTTTAGCTCTGCCACGAAAAATGAAAATGGCGCAAGTTGCTTTCAAATGGAACTACGATTTAATAAACTTATTATTATCAAGAAAGACTATTTTCCTTTCGGCTTAACACTGGATCACGATATATATATATACACATTATAATTCCTAATATTTCTATCAATAGTTTACAAAATTTACAAAAAAAAGTTTTTTAAGAGAATTATAATGGTACAAACTAAGTTTTAAAAGTAGAATTGCTGACCAGATTGGAAATATACCTATACTTCTATTATATAATTTATCTATTATAGCCAGTATTACAGGCAACTTTTTGAAAGAAATCCAAGTGTATATTATGAAAAAAAAATTATTATATTGAGGTGTATTTCAGTTTCTTTCTGAAACTACCTCCAATTAAAGAGGGATTATTCAACTTTTTTTCAACGACCCTTTCAAATATACTATTTTACAAATAAAATATTTGAAAAGGTTGAAAAAGTAAATTGTAAGTTTTAAGTACTCACCAGCTTCTTAATCCCCTTTGTCATATTTCATATTCTTTTCATTTAGTTTATTATTTTCTTTGCATTTTAAAGTGAAATTAGACTTTTAATTTTTGATTACTATACGTAAACGCTGGCACGCTTTTCAAATTTGGCACCTTTCAGTTAATTGAGATTTTTGTATGTTTCTTCTTCAAATTTATTGTTAAATTGTTTTCAAACTGGGATAACTTTTTTTTTTCTGTTTTTGTGACAATCACAAATAAGCATTTTTTTCCCCTTCAAAGTTGTTTGGTTTCCATCAAAAAGGAATCATTTTTATGTTAAATACATACAAAGACATTCAATATCAACTAGATATTCCATAGGATAAGAATAATTATTTCTAAATTAAAAAATTAACAGACTTTCTAATTGCTAATATTTCTTGATTTACAGATGTAAGTTATGTTTTTGGAAATTAGGGTTGGGGGGTGGAACCTGACCTGATTGAAAGATTATGTTTAGAACAAAAAATACTGAGTTTCTAAATAATATGTATTTTTCTTTTATGTTTCCAAGTTCAACATTCACACGAAACGCAGTTACTCAAAAATTTAAAATAACTTTTAGCCAATTGTTGCTAAAAAAGGTATTTCATTCTGTTTAAAGTAGTGTAAAACAGTAGACTGTAGCGCTCCAAACTAAACTAACCTAAAGTAATGTAAACATGCTAAGTACATCGTTTTTTTCCCCCAAGTTGTATAAAAGTATTTAGAATGTCGCCATTTCTACAAAAAACTCTAACGAATTCGTATAATACGTCTATTTATTTTTTTTTTCGGTACCAGTTTTATTTTTCTATTCCTTCATGTTAATAAATTTAGACGCGACTTTTTTTAGTTTCGGGTTTTTGATTAAGAACGATATAAATTTCAGAGTGTTTTACTTAATGGCACAATCACCCCTGTTACATACATACATATATATATATATAATATATATATATATATATACATATACATATGTATATATATATATATATATATATATATATATATATATATATATATATATATACATACATATATATATGACACGTCCTGAGTGATTAAGGCATGGAAGACACGTATCAGTTCTTCTATTAAAACTTCTTTATTGTAATCCTTCTGTCCATGGATACCCCATTTAGATATCCTTTGTTCACATTTTGGTACGACAAGCGTGGAGGATGTTTACCACCCCGAGTTTTCGCTCAGAAGTGTCTTTTTTGGCTTTGCTACCTAAACAAATTCCTATTCTCTACTTCCGCGTCAGCTTCTTTACTCTGTATAGTTCCGCTCGAGGGTGTGTCTTTCTCCTATTACTTTATGGTTAATGAGTTCCAACTATTTTTAATTATAACTTGGTTAAATTTTAACCCCATTTTTAAACCTGACATATATGTTTGTTATTAACATAAATTTTTTTAAACAGTCCAGTACGTCACCTAGAGGGCATGCTGTTTAAAATGTGTTGCGTAAAACTGTTTTAAATTGACTTTACAAAAAATCAATGAACATGTATTACTTGTTTCCTATTTTGTTTTAAATCGAACATCAAATGCATTTAATTTTAGATCATACCTCATTTTCTTCTTTATTTTTTAAACATTAAATGCAGTCAATAATTTTGAACCACCTTTTATGAAGATTTTTAAAAATGACCTATAATCTTAAATTAGTTTTACAAATTTTGATTTTTATACATGTATGTATTTTTAAATTTGTTATACAATTTTTCATTTTTATGTATCTCATATTCTATTTTTTATTTCAAACAACAAAAGCGCTCTATAATGTTGGACCACCCTGTAATAAGATTTTTAAAAACGTTATGCTTATATTTTTAGATTAGTTTTACAATTTTTTAATTTTAATTTACAATATTTTATTTTCTTTATTTTTTTTTTATTCAGACATCAAATGCGGTCTATAATTTTGAATCACCTTGTAGTAAGATTTATAAAAATATCATCTATGTATTTTAAAATTAGTTTTACATTTTTTAATTTTTATGTACCTGATATCCTTCCAAACTCCAGTGCTCCCCCTTTTTTAAACCAGTGTAACAATAAGTTACATTCGGTTCAGCTTTTTTTTTTTACCTCTTCCTGTGAGACATCGTCAAAGACATACAGAATTAGAAGAAGAATTATTTAATTTACCCTTGTCCAGAGCCGTGGTAGCTTAGTTGGCAAAAGTAACGATATCGTAAATAGAAGGTTGCGGGTCCGTAACTTGAGCCGGCGTAAGATCCGTCGTGTTCGTTGAAGGTGATTGGGGCACGTAAAATAGGTTCGTGGTCACAGGTTCTCCAAGTTCTCAAACAATACCTCTAGGGCGGCAGGAAAAGCCTATGGTTCTTCAGATTGGTCTCTGGTTTTGTTCAAGTGGCGTCAGAGACAACAGCAACAAATATTCTCTTTTATTAATATTATGTCCTCCTTTTCATTGGAAAAAAATGTTGGCCATATTATTATTACTGTACAGATGTAGTTTCCTACGATGGTCAGCACGTGCATATACAGTTGTGGAATAAATTTCCAAGAATTTAGGTGTAGCTGTTGACTTCAAGTTTTAGTGGGGACCCCTGCGAAGCTGTTATAGCTCACGGAGTGACACAAGTGTAACGGCCAAGCCCAGGCAGGGATGCAGCCTTGAGATATGGGGGCAGGGGCTAAGCAGTAATGTCAACTTTCACCAAAAAAAACCCATTTTAATGAGCCCACTTGCACACCCGAAGGGAAAGCAGATGTGGGAAAATTTCACCAACAAGTGATTGGGGAAAGAGAAGAAAAGGGGCGATGAACCGAAATGTAAAGTTGTGGAAAAAAAGTTGGAAAGGGAGTCGATGTCGGGATTCAAGAGTTGCTGGACATCGAGATCCTGTGAACAAGCCAGAGATCCCGGGACAGCAATCTATTCCCGAACCCGAATGCGTATTATCGGCACGCCAGCATAGACGTCCAGCAAAATAACGGCCGCTACGCCAGTACCGACGTCCTTTATGCTCGCACCGACGTCCAGCCCCAGCTTGCTCCTTTGTAATTACTGGAGGTAAACAGATTTATCATATTCATGATCGTTACTTGGGTCTCAGTTATCAATGCAATATTTTGATTAAGGAATAACGTATAAAAAAGAAAATTGTAATGATTATTGTATATTGATGAATATAAAAGCCAAATAATTGCTGGTTATGTCACATATTAATCAAGTAATGTATTAATTTGTAAATAGTGTACATAATAAATGTTTTAGTTCAAATATAAGGTATTATATTTTTACTGTGTTTCCCCTTTGAGATCGAACATTGGTGTTTGTGTTGTAAGTACATTACAATAATTACAATCGTACCGTGGCTTTTGAGAGTCGTACATGTGCCTATTTTTTGGGTTTCAATTTCTGTTTGAGCCGCTACATTTTTTTAAAAAAATATACAAGGGTTCATTCAACCAGCATATAGTCCTAAAGCTGATTTCGCTCTTCAGTGTCGGTTGGGTTTGGAGCGCTACTGTCTACTGTTTGCAACACGAGGGCTAATGAGATCAGGACCTATTGCTTAAAGCCGATTCCGAACGGCTACGAACATCCATGCCACTGTGAGATTCGAAACCACGAACTCCTGTTCCGAAGGCCAGCACCCAAACCGTTCGGCCTTCAGTATCGAAGTTTGCACCTCTTTCTGGTTTGGATGGTCTTAGTTATTCGGAATCGGCTTATTAAAAGTCTTAGTCTCATTAGCTTTCGTGTGGCAAAAAGAAGACCACCCTGTAATAAGATTCTTAACACATCATGGGAAACATGCTTTTACGATTTTCGTAGACCGTCACTGGAACGCGGGTTACGTAAAAGTACGTATTTTGTAGATTTTTGCTAGAGAGCGGGTAACTTATAAATACGATGTACGAATGTATGGTGTTTATGTTGCTAGGCAACGATTCGCATTGTTTCTTTTCAGAAATTAAGTTTGTCTAATTATTTGGTTGAGTTACTAGCTCTGGAACGTACGAGTCGCGTTTTGTTAGTTTGAAGTTTCTTTTTTGACTAATTTAAAAAAACAAAATAGTTTTTGATTTATTACCATTTTACTGAATAACAACTCGCGCGAGTTGCGAGTAAAAAAACTCAGCAACGAAATAGACCCGTATGCAATAACATGCATGTATTTTTAAATTAGGGGTATAACTTTTTGATTTTTAAAAATTTTGTTGAAAGAAACCCCTTTAATAACTTAAGAGATTAAAGACTAACCTATTAGGCTATTAGATGAAGCCTAACCTAAGACACTTAAACTTTTGTTTTAGTTTGAATGTAGCGCATTTCAGTGGGGTACATTTTTCAGTTTTCAGAACTATGATGATTAGGTATCCAAATTGAATGAAACACGTTTTCTCTGAGAGACGCGAAAAGAGGAATGGATGAAGCAACCTACTTAGCAAGCTTCTGTTATCCATTTATGTTCTTTATTTTTTTTATGATTTCTTTACCCCGAGGTTCACTTTCACCTTGGAGAAAGAGCACATTTCTTTCCTACCCTCTTAAACCAAAGCGAACCATGATGGAGATAATTTGGTGAAAGTAAACGGGACTGAAGCACGGTTCTGACGGATTTCGGTGAGTTTTATTTTTCACATTTCGGTTCGGTTCAACGGGGAACACAAGGGGTCTAAAGGCTGGACAAACCGTACCTCTGTCCAGAGCGACGTTTTGGTTCGAATTTGTAAAAAAACTTTTTTCATAGGTAAAAATTGGACAAAATATTTTGCAAAATATAGTTTATGCAGCTTGAAATCTTAGAACATAATTATTTTATAGAAGTTTTTATTAGATTTTATTAAAATGTCAACCAATGCAAGTAAAATATGTAACATACCAGTGTATATTTTTTAACAAAAAACTGCGCTGCGTAACGATTTATTGTAATAAATATATAACGGAACGTTGGTATACTTGTTTTGCCAGAAATTTTACTGCTTAAAAGGGGATTCTATCGGTTTTTATTCTATTAGTATGTTGAGAGCAACAAAGGGAGCGGGAAACGTATAAATATGATGTACAACAAATTCATAAAAAACTGATTTTTCCTTTAGTTATTCATGTTAATTTGAGTAAATAATCAGTGCTGTGAAATTTTTGAGATGAGTAATATAAATATCTATTTTTTGCTTATACACTGCTTTTAAACTGTTTTCATAATAGTCCGGATCCCGGGAAAAGTTTTATAGTCCCAACTAGAAATAATCTCAAGATTTTCTGAAAAAAAAAAATATCTTAATATCTTAAGTTATTTGGCCCACATCTTAAGCCTACAATCTTAAGATTTTCTTGAGAATATAAAATGAAGAAAATCTTAAAAAGGTAATCTATAGAAAATCTCAAGATTATTATCTGAAAATTTTCTTGAGAATGTAGGCTTATGTGGACCAAATAACTTAAGATATTCTGAAGAATTATAGAAATTGGATACATTGAAATATTCTTAAGATATTCTGAAGAATCATAGAAATTGGATACATTCAAATATTCTTAATATTTGAATGTATCAAATTATAAGAATATTGATTTATAAGAATTCAAATATTCTTAAGATATTGAGAAGAATTATAAATATTTGGAAATGTTTTTATTCCCCGAGGAAAAGGCCGAACGATGGCCGAATGGTTAGGGTGCTACTATTCGGAACCGGAGTTCGTGGGCCCACTGTGGCATGGATGTTCGTAGCCGTTCGGAATCGGCTTTAAGCAGAAGGTCCCGGTCTCATTAGCCCTCGTATTGCAAAAAGTAGACCGTAGCACTCTAAAAACCAAACCAAACCCCGAAGAAAAGCTTTAAAACTGCTTTTTTATGTTATTTTCTCCCTTACACATAATCATGAAATTTTTATACCAGTATTAATACCTAAGTCTTTTCATAATAAAGCAATTTTCTATATTTGTCAACTGCTAATACAGTAGATGTTTTCATTTGATAGATAATTGAATCTTTTTTGAGATGTAATATAAATGGCAAACCAACTTCAATGTAAAAATGTTTAGTTTTTTTTTCTTATTTTAAATTATCAGTTCACATTACTATACACATAAACAGTAAAATTTGAAAATGTAATAATTGCATTCAGAAATTTTGCTTATCATTAATGCAGCATTATTCAAAAATTACTTAGAATAAAACCAATACAGACTTATAATAACTAAATCTGCATAACTCTGATGTTGTGTTAGTACACACTTTTATTTTATCCTGTTAACAGAATAAATAGTTCACTATTTTTGTTACTGTACCATGCAGGTATATAGAATGTACTAACAGTAAAATTAAAAAATGCAATAATCTATTTAGGAAGTTTACTTCTTCGTAATCCAGAATAGTAATTTTGATCAGTGAGGGGAAAGAGGCAACATTTTACAATTTTGCCCGGAGTGGCAGAACTGTTAAAGCTTACTCTAGGAGAGAAGGTGGGGGTGGAGAGCTAGTCCAAGTTCACCAACAAATTAAAGAATACGGATTGTAGAAATTTAATTTTTAACATAAGTATTACCAACTTTTATTATATTTTAACACTTGTTTTTTTAACATAAATATATGTACTAGTACTATATTTTGACACTTATATTTTTTTTGTCAAATTATAATACAATACGCATTTGTATTACATTATACGTGATTCGCGCCAAACGATGGCCGATTGGTTGGGGTGCTGGACTTTACCAGAGTTCGTGGGTTCGAATCCCACAGTGGCATGGATGTTCGTAGCCGTTCGGAATCGGCTTTAAGCTGTAGGTCCCGATCTCATTAGCCCTCGTGTTGTAAAAAGTAGACCGTAGCACTCCAAACCAAAACCAAAGGATTTGGATTTGGTTTGGAGCGCTACGGTCTACTGTTTTGCACACGAGGGCTAATGAGACCGGGACCTACAGCTTAAAGCCGATTCCGAACGGCTACGAACATCTATGCCACTGTGGGAATTGAACCCACGAACTCCGGTTCGGACGATCAGCGCCCTAACCAATCGGTCAGCGTTCGCCCCCCCCCAAATTAAAAAACAAACAAAAAAAACGTAATTTGTCGAAACGGTGTGGAGGGGGGGGGGCGTAACATACAAAATTTTTTCTTACACTTCCTTCTCCCTGTCTTCAATAAAAATTTGTGTACGCTTAACTGTGGATTTTCTAGTAGTTATTAGGCTGTGTCAGAATTGATGAATTTTTGATGAGTATTTAAACAAAATTGTTGATTATTTTATACAAAAGAAATGTGTTTATGACATATTTGTATATGGAAAGTACAAATATTTCCTATATTTAGCATCGAGGAAAGTAAAATATAAGTATTTTTTATAATTTTACATATTTAAAAACTGCTTTCTTTCACTTTTTGAATCAACCTGAATGGGAAAGGTCGAAATTAATTTCTGATCGAATATTTCTTGTCTGCTAACTGTAACTGTCTTATTTTATTATAAAGGCAATTTAAACTACGAATTGAAATTGCAAACAAGAAACTTCCCTGACCAGGCTCATTCTGAATTAATTGAGTCGTATGTCTTATGTAGTTTAAGATTATACCATACAGTTAATAATTTAAATTCTTTATAATGACTTTAAAAAATCCAACTAATTCATTTTGACAATTTCTTGGCGTTCTGTTACATAGTGAAAGGGACCTTTATTCTATACTCCAAAGAAAATAAGCTTAAAATTGAGTATGTAATAAAAAAATTTCTTAAAAATATATTTGAAATAAATTTTTACATTAAAGGCATACATGCATGTATATACATAGCATGCTGAAAATTAACCCATGTGAAACGAAAGTCGTTGAATTAAGCATCATTACGCTGAGGTTTCTGGGCAATACTATGCACTTACATATTTATAATTGGTATTCTCTGTTGTTAATAAATTGTCATATTTGTCAACAATCTGCAGTATACCAGTTAATTTAATATTTTAATATTTTTCTATCTATAGTAGTTTATTTAAATCTTTATTAGGAAAATGTTTGCTACCTAGACCGAAGGCTGGGTGCGAAGTAACTAGTAATATTTTTAAAAAGTGTTTGAAAAAAGGGATTTTGTTTCCTTAAAAATTCATCATTGCAAAAAGATATACATATACAGTGGACTCCGCTTAATGTGATCAGTTTGGGAAAACCGTGATTTTGATTACAATAAACGATATGCAAAATTAGATAAATTTACCCCTTCAATTCACACGCACTATCACGGAATATCATTCAAACATAATAAAAAACACACACCTTATATTTATGTACTGTATATTACCCTTTAAAACATAAGAATTGTATACATAATTAAAAAAATTGATTAGTTGTTGACTGTCTACAATTTTTTCTAAGAACCTCATTGATAAATTGTTCGTAATCATAATCAACCTGTCATAACGATTTAAAATTTCGATCTTTTGTTTTAATGTTAAATCATTTCACTTTCTGGCTTCCATATCGACAAGCTGCATGTAAGCGAGCAAGGCATAAAATGTGAATACGCTCCTTCTCAGTTCTGATAATAATGTGTTGCTTTCTGCTTATCTGACAACCACTGACCACTAGCAGGCTGTGGGTATTTCTGAAAAATTTTAGGAACGTGTAATTCACTCCTTTGTTCATTCCCAATTTTCCTATGTTGAAGTGGGAGAATTCTCGGAAATTCAAACAACAGCGAAGGAAAATAAAAGAATGGGTTCCTTCTGAATATATTGTGAATATTCCTTTGCCAGTTAAAATGAGGTTCGAAAACTGATCCCATTAACCGATGTAACGATCACATAAAGCGATGATTTTAACATGCAAATGAATAGAGAAAATCGGGACCAAGTGATTTCGATAACAATAAGCGATTGATAACATTAACTGAATGAACTCTATTATATGATAAAAGCATTATCACCATTTCCTAAAAATGAATAGAGAAAATCGGGACCAAGTGATTTTGATAACAATAAGCGATTGATAACATTAAGCGCGTTCACATTAAGCAAAATCCACTGTATATATATATTTTGGGAAATATACAAGGCAATTGAAGTTCAATCAGAGGAAAATTATATTGTATACAACTTGTAAAAATTTCATGAAAAAAAGTTTAAAAAATTTCGAGATAACATGAGAGTTACATGAAAAAAAAAACACAATCTGAGGAAAATCAAATTTTTTAAGTTTAAATTTGTTTACAGTAAACAGATGAGACACGTTTTTATTTATAATTCCTGTCAGTGTTGGAATTTTTTATGCGAATTGTAATTAAACTGTTAAGAACTTAACTTCCTTTCCCATATATTTTTTTTCTGAAAAATCAAATTTTTTGTCGGTTTAATAGTCGTATGACTCCTTATTTTTTTTAAAATGTTGTCTAGGAGACGTTTTTATTTCATAAGTAGTTTAAGAACACACTAAGCTGTCCTGTTTGTTAAGAGTAGAACTGAACTTAATGATTCGCCAGGACCGCTCGGGAGAGCTATTTGCAAACAACTGACAGGAACGATTATACAGAGAAAATAATTCTTATTTGTACCAAGCTAGGGTTTTGATTCGTGATATAAGTTACAATTAAATGTTCATAAGAAATCAGAAATCGTTTTCACGCCTCATTCCTCGTCCTGAAAATGTTGGAGATTGCTAAAACATAAATCTTTCTCCTTAACACACCACTGTACGCGTCACTCAGAGGCACCTTAACCCATATTTCACCACCCCTACTATATATTTCTGTAAGTTATTAAAACTTTATCTATATCATTAATATGGTGTAGCTAAGCATAAACTTTATCTATATCATTAATATGGTGTAGCTAAGCATATAAAACCAAAATTTTGAAAAAATATTTTCAATTTTTTAAGTAATTAGCAATTAATGTTTAAGTAATTGTCCTATAAATAGGACAACGGTCCAATATACTACTAAAGTTTAACAATTATCACTTATATTCATGGTTTCCGCACACCTGGAAAGTCATGGAAAATCATGGATTTAGACAATGGATTAATTTTGTCAGGGAAAGTCTTGATTTTTCAAGTAAAATGAGTAAAAGTCATGGAAAGTCATGGATCCGCTAAACTACCGATTAAAAAAATGCATTGAATTGTTTAATTCTATTTTTACTTGTCATTTGGCTGAAGTTACTGAGTTTGGTATTTATGTATTATCCTATTGACCCTATTGCCAAGTAAAATTTGTTCACCAAGGAAACTCAAAGCAAGAAAATTTAATGGGTGGGTAAATGTATATTATTCTGGTTTTTTCTTAAATTGTAGATTAAAATTTTATTAATATAATAATAATTAGTTTTTAATAAAAATTAGTTAAGATTTTTGCACAAAATATAAGTTTATCTCTAGGGATATTGTATATAAACATTGTTTAATACCAAAGTACCCTGAATTCAAATTGGAAACATTTTGATTGAAAAATTGCTATATGATTAAACTTAGGTATGTAGATACAATTTATTTTTATGTATGTGAGTTTATTAACACTTATAAAGTAAGTTTATAGTTTTTTTATGATAAAATTCCTGTAATTTCTCTAAAAGCATATATTTTATTTGTTTGTACATCAGAAGTTTTATTCATATATACTTTAACGAAAGCTTTTTAAAGTCACGGAAAATGATCTACTAAATCAGGGAAAGTCATGAAAAGTCATGCATTTGAAAAATTTTATTTTGGCATATACCCTGTACATTGCATTAGGCTGATTCATATCTGAAATTTGGGGAAGCAGTCAAAGCAAAGTCCAACACTACATTTTAAGCACACTTTTGTTGGTTTTCTCTTGCAGTTCTTGAACTGGCATTTTTGGTATGAGATAATAGAAAAAGGATATCAGTTGTAGGATACTAACATCTATAATTTATATACAAATTTTACAGGTTTATTTTTCATGAACATCTTGCAACTGTACCTTCCAAAATAATTTGCAAAATATATTTTTGAACGAAAACTTTCAGCTACATTATTAGCTCCGTTTTTAAACTACTAGTAATCTCCACAATGTTTGAAAAAAATAATAATAGATATAAAATTAAAGATTAAAAGATGACAATTTTTAAGGGGTTGTGGAAAATAGATTTTACAACACAATATAATTTGATTTCTCAATGTTTTTTGTTACTATGCTAAAGTTTGTCTATTTTAAAGGTGTTGAAATAAATTCCACTCAGAAAATATTTATAACTTTATTATTAAATGGAATTTTATTTGCTGTCCTGTTTATAGGACAGCGGTCCAATATGGGTTTAACGGTCACTTCCTATCCCTGATATACACAATTGACTTTTTCACATTATCTTCTGCCGCTGGAAAACTATTTTGAGGGAGAAATGGACACCATTTTTTAGCCCTGGACAAAATAAAGGAACGAGAAATTATAAAATCATCTGTTTTGTTGATTTACAATTATATTCTCTTATTGTAACTCTTATTGCGAGATATGAGCATAAGTTGGCCAAGAATGGATCCTGAACGAAGTAACCAGATCCTCCTTTGCTTTTGCGTCATATTAAGCGTTATAGATCCATCTCTATGAAATTTAACCGTTTCAGCAGGTTTCAGCGAAAAAGCTTCTGGGAAAAGGTTGTATTCCCTGTTAAATAAGTCAGCAAGAATTATCAATTCTTTGCCTAGGGCGGTCGGCGTGGCCTGCTTTGGACGTGTCACGGTCATGACTACTTACAGACTCACCTGTATATGTTACGACTGATAAATTCTTATATCTCTCTCTTTTATGACCGTATGAGTGGAGAGTACCGCAGAATATGCCTTGTTGTTCTTCACTGTTTATATTTTAGAGTTAATCACAATGTCATTGATGATTATTTTTTCCGTTCTTAATTGCATTAGAGCTTAATGATCGTAAACTTATCACTGAGAGGTCGAAGAAGTTTAAAAAAACAATTTCACGATTACTATAATTAATATAGGATGCTTGGCTGAATAAATAGTTCAAAACAAACTCAAAACACTTGTATGTGACTTTAGTTTTGGCTATGATTGAGTCAGAAAGAAAAAAATAATAGTAGCTATAAATAATTTATTAAATACTAAAATCCCCTATATAATAATAGCCGTCTGTCCTCGATTTTATGAAGCGGTTGGACCTGGAATGGATTGAGACATCCATAGTTAGCAAAATTCAAAGAGAGTAATGTTTATCTTCTCCTATAGATACGATTCTAAAATAATTTTGTATAAATATGCTTCATATCACAGCGAAATATACTACCTTCTTTAAAACGTTCCAAATCCACACTTTCCCCACTTTTCGAGCTTTTAATGCCATTATTTCAACTTCTGTTTACTCTGGTGAAGAGCAGGCGATTAAATTTATCAATTTATCCCATAATAAATAGATAAAAATAGCATTATGACGTCATTCCTTTAACCATCTCTCTGAATCATTTCTTATTTTAAATTATGCCTTATTTTCATACGTTTTATCATTCATCTTAGATATTACGTAAATAATTTTCTTTTATATTTGGCTTATATAATAGATTAGGTACATATGTGATAATTTTAAATTGAATCATCGATTATTTTTTGTTGCAAGATAATTCTCAGCCAAAAAACAAACCATTTTTTTACCTGCCTCATAAGGTACTTTACAATTTCGGAAAATTAAAAATTTTACTGATCCTGTCAGATGACGGGCTATATGCTAGTACTAGTATAAATACAAAACAGTGAAATAGTTTAGTAATTAAATCATTAGAATCCACTTACAAACTAATGACATGCGTGTTCGAACAGCTCAAATTAAAAAAAAAATTTTTGTATGCAAAGTATTAAGAGGACTTGGTGACCTTTAAACTATTTTTTAAATTTAAGATTGTTTTATTAAATACTTTGCATATACTAAAATGATATTATTGCATATGTGAATTTTAAGAAACAACAACAAAAAATGCTTGAGTTAAATATTAAAAAAAATTGAGAGATTTTAAAGATTTATTTTATTTTTAATATTTTACTACCATTTTTTGTTTTAATCACAAGATTATTCTAAATAACTTTAGAAATTCAATTTTGAATTAAATGATTGGATTTTGAGAAAAAAATAAAATGTCAATTTATATGTAAAAATTCACCAAAAACGTGAATTCATTTACATTTTAAATTAGTAAAAGTTCTATCCCTAATTCTGTTAGACAGAGATTTTTAAATATTTTTAAAAAGATCAAATCCTTTTTTTGTTTGAATATATGTTTGAATTATAACATTTTAAGTACAACTATATATATATATATATATATATATATATATATATATATATATATATATATATATATATATATATATATATATATATATATATAAACATTGAGGTAAAGATTTCAAATTGCAATAAATATTTATGTTATAGTCAAAAATAATAAATTTTATATACTTTCAATATATGTATTGCACTAATAACAACCATTTTTCTTTTTACAAATTTAGCTCTTTATTTTATAACAAATGACAAAATTATCATAAAAATGTTTTTTTTTACAACATTTTAATTGTCTTAAAATTTTATTACAATATACTAGATATACCAAATAATATTTTTAGCAAAAGAATTGAAAAAAATCGATATTTTCTAGAAAGTAATAAAGTTTCTTAAACTAAGAATGGCATCAGGAGTCATCGTCAAAAAATCACAATGTCACCATTTTCAGGGAGAATAATTTAAAACTTTTGTTGCACAAGTTAGAGATAAAAACAATTTTTTCCTGCTCAGATTTTCCTTTTCGTATAATGGGTAATTTTGCTTTATATTACACATTATCTTTGCTGTTTCTATTGGTATAGTTTCATTATTCTTACCCATTTCTAGTAAATTTATTAATAAAAAAGCATTCTTAGACTCGAATAAAAGAGCGCTGTTAGAATAAACGACAGAAATTTTCTTCTGTACTTACTAATCGTTTTCCATCGTTGTCATCATAATTCTTTTCAGAGAAATATATTTTCACTCATTCTATTATTTCCTTTTCTCTAAGTGCAATCTAACTTGGGAACAGGTCCATTTTAAAATAATCCTTTCACAGCTTTGAGGAAATCAATGAAGGCTTTAAAATGACCAAGCCATTTTGTAAACTTAGCAGTATTAAGTGCTTTTAAGAAATTATAATAGATAAAAGCAATTATTTCTGTTTAATTCATTCTTCGGGAATTATGGTATTTAAATGCAAGTTTCTTGGCAATATGTGACGTTTCAAATAATCGGCGCCTTTTTTCTCTCTTGTCAATAGAAGCAAGAGGACACTGATTCGTGTTTTCAACTGAAGAAAGCAAGTTACCTAAAGATGAATTTTTGTAATTATCGTAAAAGGGGTTTAATTCTATGAGCATAATGGATCTTTAGATAATAGGTTTCGTACTTAACGGTGCTATTTTTTAAACTTGAATGGATGGTTTGAGTTTGTAGTAATATTTATATTAAAGACTTTTTTAAAAGTTTCTGTAGTAAAGTATTTTTCTTCGTGTATGTCTAAATTCTAGGCAAGTGTGCCTCATAATGCTAAATTTATTTTCCATACCACCGAGAGAAATAAATCTTGAAATAGAAAAAATTAGAAAAGAAACTCTTATTTTTGCGATGTTGGGTGTAGTTTTGATTCTATGAGCATAATGGATCATTAGATAAGAGGTTTCGTACTTGAATTTTAAGTACAGTCGTAGTCAAGTTTCATATTTTAACAGTCACATTTATCAAAATTGTAAGGGATGGTTTGAGTTTGTAGCAATATATATGTATATTAGAGATGTTTTAAAGTTTCAGTAGTTAAGTATTTTACTCTATGTATGTCTAAATTCTAGGCATATATACATCCTAATGTCAAATTTATCTTCCATACGATCCAGTGAAATAAATCTTGAAATAGAATACAATG
>CM063506.1:15201032-15228532 GCA_032207245.1 Pardosa pseudoannulata
TTACACCATTCATCAAGCAATGCCCTCCGAAGTTCCGATAGACAGTTGGGAGGGGGTTGACGGGCTGCAATTCGTCGGCCAAGCATGTCCCACACATGCTCTGTTGGATTCAAGTCCGGTGAGTATGCTGGCCAATCCATACGGGTGATATCCTCCGATTGAAGGCATTCGTCTACAATGTTTGCACGGTGAGGTCGGGCGTTGTCATTCCTATACAGAAATTCAGGACCCATGGCGCTCCGAAACAAACGTACATGTTGTTCCAGAATGACACCCCGATAGATGTGGCCTGTCATCGTTACACTCTGAACATGCAGGTCTGTTCTGGAACCAAGAATAATTCCTCCCCAAACGAGCCATCCTGCAGCACCGTAACGGTGTCGTTCAATGGTGTTCTCTTGGTGGTAACGGGTACCTGGCGCTCTCCATATGAAAGTCCGGCGAGAATCAGAATGTAAACTGAACCTGGGCTCGTCGGAAAACAACACACAAGACCACTGTTGCGGTGTCCACAATGCATGCTCTCTAGCCCAGCATAATCGCAGGCGACAGTGAGTTCTGGTAAGAGGAACACATCTGACAGGCCTACGAGCATATAGACCAATGTTCCCTAAGCGTCTGTACACGGTCTGCCTTGAAACTGTCGTACCGGTAGCTGAAGAGAGCTGACGAGACAGGTCTGATGCTGTCCTCCGTCTGTTTCTTTTGGCAGTAACTGCCAAATACCGGTCATCATTCGGCGTAGTAACTCGGGGGCGACCTGAGCTGTAACATCTACTCCCATTACCATCATGTTTGAATCATTGCCAAAGCCTGGAGATGACATTCTGGGCTATTCTAAGTTCCTCGGATACTTCCAACTGGGTACGTCCACATTCCAGTCGTCCGATAATTCTACCACGTAAAAAATCATCCAAATGCTTCCTTTGTGCCATAACTATGCGGTTATTGCACTGAAAGGCTTTTAAAGCGCTTGTGAACAATTTTACTTCTTTGCTACCATTCCTTATATACCCCTTTCATACACTCTCGTCATTGTGACGTACTATCCGCGCCATCTGGTGGTTTCCTGCAATTTGCATATTCTTCTTCAAGATGTGTGTGATAATTCTACAGGTGAAATTTTTATTTTAGAGCTCAATTTCTGTGTGATTCTGAATTATCCTTAATTTATGGACATAAGTGTATATATATACATATATATACATATATATATATATATATATATATACATATATATATACATATATATATACATATATATACATACATATATATATACATACACACACACACACATATATATATATATATATATATATATATATATATATATATATATATATATATATATATAATATGTAGATATATATGTGTTATACATATGTAATATACCAAAATTATAACGCCTAAAATATCTATGTAAAATTCTCCTTTTACCCTTCTCACTTTTTCATACATAATATCCCAGCACTATAATATCTTATTTAAAGGAGTGTTTGCTGACTTAATTCCTTTTATCAGTCTCCCAAAGGTAACTCTGGAATAAATGCTAATTCTCTGTCCACTAGACACATTTTCCATTGTCCTGGGAGAAAAGGATTCACTTTACCAATGTCTAAATCGTTACATAACGTTGACTAAACTGCTTGTCTCATGGGAAAAACTCCGCGTGTTCACTCGCTGTTGTACGAAATTTGTAATACAAGTGTGTTTCTGTCACCATTCGATGCTGATCTCTCGTCAGGTTGAGATGTCCATATTTAGTTTCAAATAAAGTTAAATTTCCATCACGGACTTCACTGTTGTTTTTATGGAGCGACTGCAATTTATTAATCAGATCTGTCCATCGCCCACTAAGCCTGGGCAGTTAAAATTAATGGGGGCTACTTTTTTGTATAGCGACGAGTAAAAATTCTCACGTTACACACACACACACACACACACACACACACATATATATATATATATATATATATATATATATATATATATATATATATATATATATCAGTGGCGTGCGGTAGGTTTTCTTGCAGGGTGTGCAGAGAACAACACCAACGATAATAATAAAACTGTAAAAACTTCTTTAACTTTTTATTATTCATTTGTACGCAAAATCCGTACGTCTATCCGTATTACTAACAAAATCATCAATTGTCTATTCCACGTGCAGAGGATTTCACTGCACGCTGGCACAATAGAACGAACTGTTTCTTGTTCGGTCAGTAGATTAAATTATATTTATTGTTTTTAACATTTGGAAATCGTATATTCTGCGAAAAACATCTTGGCAATTTTTAAAAACAAAACCACTGATATGGTGTTACAGATATAACTTATATACTGTCTGTAAGACAGAATGAATGGTAAAATTTGGACAGTTTTGTTAAAATTCGTTTTTTTTTTTTTGTCTAACAAAATAAATTTGTTTTTCGGCGAATTATTTCTATAAATATAATACATCACCGAAATTGCTTTACCACACTAAAACATTTCCCTTTATACTGATGAAATACTTCTTCTAATATTTCCATGAAAACAAAATCTTACAATATATAAATTTAAACATTAACCGTCTGCAAAATCGTATGGCCAGTTAATCAGTTAAAAAAAAAAAAAAAAAAAAAAAAAAAAAAAGAGAGTCCCCGCTCTAATACAACGTTTAATAAACCGTACCTTCGGATGATTCTGAATGCCAAATACAGGAAAAATAGCTGCACTTGCCTCAGTGCCATAGTATGCTGTGCTGCTTCAGTAGCCCATTCTTACCATTTTCTATTAGTGAGCAGTGCGTACACATCAAAACTTCCTATGCTCGTTTGCTTTTGAACGCGCTAAGTGGTGCAGCATCTAGTACCACACGCACTGCGGGAATACAAGCAAGCAAATCAACATAATATTTGAATATATATTATAAATGATGTTTATTACGTACCATTTAAAGAGATGTAGACATAGGTGCAGAAAATTATTGATTCTCACAATTTTGCCAGGGTGTGCAGTGCACACCCTGCACATATGGACCGCACGCCACTGATATATATATATATATATATATATATATATATATATATATATATATATATATATATATATATATATATATATATATATATATATATATATATATATATATATATATATATGTATATATATATATATGTATATGTATGTATATATATATATATATATGTGTGTGTGTGTGTGTGTGTGTGTGTGTGTGTGTAAGGAAAAGTAAACTAGATCGGGAAACTAATGTAGGCATTTTGAATAAAACTCCAAAGATGGCGAGAAAACTCTCTGGGGTTTTCAAATCTTAAGTTAAAGGAAAAAATTCCCGCGTCCTTTTGCTTTCCTCTTTTCAACCCCTAACCTAAACTGACCACTGGGGTTATAGAGTTTTTGCCCTCAGAGAAGGGGTCTAATAAACTATAATTCTACATTACCCTAGCGGACAATTTAGGAAATTTAAAAAGAAAAAGGAGATGTACGCTATCAGAGGCAGACTTTCCTACAGATTTTGATTGAGATGTTTGTATTAAGGGCCCAGGTATTAAGGGCCTTTTACTTATAACTTCATGTTAGATGACCCCTCAGTTTGTCCTGTCCTTATGATGAAGGGGAAATCCGTTCTCCAACGTTCTGTTAATAAAAGTCTTTGGCTGTCATTTTTATTTGTCATGACTGCAACCACCCATCGTGAAGTCCATCTTATTACATACACACACGCACACACACACACACACACACACACACACACACACACACATATATATATATATATATATATATATATATATATATACATATATACAGGGTATTTGCCAAAATAAAATTTTTCAAATCCATGACTTTTCGTGACTTTCCCTGATTTAGCGGATCATTTTCCATGACTTTAAAAAGCTTTCGTTAAAGTATATATGAATAAAACTTCTGATGTACATACAAATAAAATATATGCTTTTAGAGAAATTACATGAATTTTATCATAAAAAAACTATAAACTTACTTTATAAGTGTTAATAAGCTCACATACATAAAAATAAATTGCTGTATCTACATACCTAAGTTTAATCATATAGCAATTTTTCAATCAAAATGTTTCCAATTTGAATTCAGGGTACTTTGGTATTATTCAGGTGACCATGAATAATAGCCAAATATAACCCTATAATGTTTATATACAATATCTCTAGAGATAAACTTATATTTTGTGCAAAAATCTTAACTAATTTTTATTAAAAAATAATTATTATAATATTAATAAAATTTTAATCTACAATTTAAGAAAAAACCAGAATAATATACATTTACCCACCCATTAAGCTTTCTTGCTTTGAGTTTCCTTGGTGAACAAATTTTACTTGGCAATATGGTCAATAAGATAATACATAAATACCAAACTCAGTAACTTCAGCCAAATGACAAGTAAAAATAGAATTAAACAATTCAATGCATTTTTATTTAATCGGTAGTTTAGCGGATTCATGACTTTCCATGACTTTTACTCATTTTACTTGAAAAATCAAGACTTTCCATGACAAAATTAATCCATTGTCTAAATCCATGATTTTCCATGACTTTCCCTGACTTTCCAGGTGCTCGGAAACCATGTATATATTACAAGAAAAAGTTTTTGAAAAAATTAATGCTTGATTTCATGTTGTAAGTCAGGGATTGAGAAATAGGGTTCACCTAGCAAGCTACAAGTTACTTTTCTTTATTTTCTCTTTTAGTAAAAACAATAACAATTTAAAAAAAAAAGTTAATTGATTTATTTAAAGAAATTGTGTCTACTTTTAAACTGTCCAAATACTTACCTTCCCTCCGTCTGACATTAGATGAACCTACCTATTTTATTTCTGTGCATTATTTTTAACAAGTTTTTTAGTAGCTCAGAGTCTACTGAGAATCTAAGCTCCTTGGCTTAGGGGGATAAAACTATTAAAGTAAAATAAGCTATTTTCATTTAAGGAATTTAAAAACAAGAAATTAGAGTAATGTTAGACAAGTATTTACATATATCCTGAAAAACCAACATCCCCAAAACTCCACCCCGCCCTCCAAAAAAGAAACACACACATACAGACACACACACACACACACACACACAAAACCCGGATAAGCTCGGTTTTCAAGTATCCTGTCTCAAACCCTGCTGATTAAGTATTTATTACATCATACTCAACTCTTCGCAGGATAAAATTTAGCGTATTTCGTGCGATTACAAAGACAAGTCATATACATTTTCCATTTCAAACGCTGACAGTCAGAGGATTAAAAACGGCTCGACTCAAACAAATCTGTGAAATATCTTTATTAAACTTTTCCGTAAAATTCAAAATTTGTGACATTATGACTTTAATACCGATGTGCAGAATTATAAATTGTCAAAAATATGGGGCTTAACGCCGATCTCACCAAAGTCGTTTAACAACTAACCGCGATTAACTCATGCCACCAACCAATGGTGAGACGCAATTCTTCGTTTAACCAGAGATTAATCAAGGTTAGCCGTTAAACGACTTTGGTGAAACCGGTCCTTAATGTGGAATAAGAAGGCTGTGTGCAGACAGATGGATTCAGCTACTGATTTAGAACTTCAAAAGAATAATGCAAGGCACAACGATGCCATGCGGCATGTTTCGGCCACTCCAGATTTAATCCATCGACATTTAGAAAAAAGGAAAATTTTTATATCATACTTACCTGTTCTTGCATATTTAAAGGTAAGCCAGATATGATTGCAGGACCAAATAATCGCATAGTTATCATAATCAGTGGAGAGAACCCAATAGTTTCCATGCAAGGATACTGCAAAACAGAAAAACAGTTTTTTTTTTATCTCAATTCGGAATTCTATAAGACAGGGTTTCTCAAAAGTCTACTGTTTCACAGAAGAATAGGGTTCTGCAACGAGCTATCAGGGGTTCTTCAAGAAAATTTTAAACACCATCGAAATTTTAAAGAAAATCCGTTCTATCTCTAATTTTTAGCTAGCCTTGAGCAGAATCAATGACTGTAACTCATACGCTAGAAGCGCAACAATTCCAAACAGAAAAGCAATGTGATTATAAATCACACGCGACAGTAGAGTTCAAGAGGTGACACATTCATCAATGCATCATTTTGCTTGTATCATTTCATTAAAAAAGTTCTAGCTTAGACGTTACCTTTTGTAAGTATTATCTACATTTTTCAACTATTTTATATTATTAACTTTTTGTGTTTATATCTAATCAGTGATAAATAATAGTCCCTTAGTTTCTCCTTAATTAAGTACTATTTATTCAGGAGTTCCGATGCTATTTGGTAATAAAAAGACTCCTTGGGGTAAAAGTTTGAGAATCACTGCGATAAGAAGCAATTTCGCTCATTACCCTCCAGTGTTAACAAGAATCAAAAAGATCAACAAGGAAACGTTAACAAGACAAAATTACACCCAAGAGCCAAAACATTATGACCACATGTCAATAACGAGTTGGACCACCTTTAGCTCGCAACACAGCTTCAACCCGCCTTGGCATGGATGCCACAAGTCCTTGGTAGATGGCCGGAGACAGATTGTACCAGATGTTTAAGCAACGGTTACGCAAATCCGAGATATTGCGAATTGGTGGTCTTTGAATTCTGAGCTGCCGTCCCATGACATCCCAAATGTGTTCCATTGGTTTGAGATCCGGTTAGGCGGTCAGGACATTACCTGTAATTTAGCATCATGTTCCTGGAACCACTCCAATACAATTTTAGCCATGTGACATGGGGCGTTGTCCTGTTGGAATATTTCATTTCCAGCTGGAAAAACAGAGGCCATGTAAGGGTGCAAGTGGTCCTCAATGATGTTCAGACACCCTGTAGCATTCATAGTCTGCTCTACCATAACCACAGGTCCCATAGATGCCCAATAGAACGTCCCCCAAAGCATAATACCGCCACCCACGAGTCGTGCAGTTTCGGAAATAGCTGTTCCGAGCCTTCGAGCCATTAAAATCTGCCCTCTATCAAAATCGCTTAGATTCGCAGCCTTTCCCATAACACACAGAAGTAAGTGAAATAATGATTCTTCAGACTCCCCAGCAGCAGTTAAATACCACTTCCACCTGATCACGTGTCTTCCACGTCATCCAGGCGAGTTCATTGCAAAATGTAGGGGTGGCCATAATGTTTTGGCTCTTGAGTGTAAATGAGTACCGATTTATATAAACAAGGTTACCGAAAACTTTAAAATTACGTTAGAATTACTTAACAGACCTATATACATTTCCTATGTCTCTACTATTGCCGTTACAGCTCGGTAACCATAATTCATATCTGCCCTAAAGAATAATACAGATTCTGTCTCTCGATCGAATTAATGTTCAACGACCTTTGTAGCTATCTGTTTAGCAGAAACTTTCATCTGGAACATAATAAAAAATTAACTTAATGCGCACATATTATCATGCACTACAAATGTGTATAACAATGAAGAAGATGCATGCTATAGGAGACAGATTTTATACATATTTCTACTCATGTTTTTTATCCAGATGTATGCATATATTCTTACACTGATTTTGACTTAGATTTCTACTGGTAGCGTATCTCTCCGTTTGGCCCATCCCTATAATGAAGTGGGAACCTTCCGATGCTCTGCTAACCGATGCTTTGGTAATAAAGTCTTTAGTAGCGAAATCGGTGTCTTGTTCTGGCCATGACTGCAACCGCGTATCGTATATATATACATATGTGTGTGTGTAATATATAAAAATTATTATGCTTAAATTATCTCTTTCGAAACCTCCTCTCTCTTATTTTTCCCCTCAAATCTATTTTCCCAGGCACAAAATATCGTAATTAGAGGAGCGTCCTCGACTTAAAATTCTTCTAACACATTTCTCAAAGGTTTCTCTGCAATACGTGTAAATTTTTTGTCCATTCACCGCATTTTCCAGCTTTTCATTTTTACCATTTTATCTAAGTTCTCTTTTCCTGTTATGACGTCAATTAAACTACTTTTTTGGGAAAATATTTTGCCTCCGTCTCTCTCTTGGGTCTTCCCCTGTTCCAGCACGTGTTTTGATGCGCATTCACTTGTCTAAGTTGACTGTGGAAGATGTCTTTTTAGCAGATCCTCAATAACAATTTAAAATGTTCACAGAATTGCGTCTTCTCTTTCAATGGAGCCACGACTGATTTATTCATTAAAAGCTAATCGCTTAGGCTTCTCCTTGGTCAGTAGCAAGGGAAAGAACAGGGTCTCTCTATAATTCGAAGGACCGGCCGTTTAAATCACCATTGTTGCATATATATATATATATATATATATATATATATATATATATATATATATATATATATGTGTGTGTGTGTGTGTGTGTGTGTGTGTGTGTGTTAGGCCTATGCCTAAGGGATGAAGAGTCAGAAATATTTCTTCTTAAAACATTATTTATTCATATTTTAGTAAAACATGGCATTAGTCAATTGGCGGGCAAAGACGAACAAAGGAGCCCAATTTTAGCAGAGTTCATGCAGCAACCCTATCTCAAGGCGATCTCTCTCAATCCTTACGCTTCAAATGCTTTTATAATGGATTATTAAAGATTCACCCGCCTGCATTAAAAGAGTGCGCTCCTCTCAAACCCCTAAATTATTAATTTTCATTTTCAAAACTGACATATATATATATATATATATATATATATATATATATATATATATATATATATATATATATTATATACATACATATACACTCAAGAGCCAAAACATTATGACAATCATTACTACATTTTGCAATGAACTCGCTTGGATGACGTGAAAGGCACGTGATCAGATGGAAATGGTATTTAACTGCTGGAGAGTCTGAAGAAGTCACTTACTTCTCTGTGTGATGGGAAAGACTGCGGATCTAAGCGATTCTGATAGAGGGTAGATTGTAATGGTTCGAAGGCTCGGAACAAGTATTTACGAAACTGCACGACTCGTGGGTTTTTCGCGATCTACAGTTGTTAGTACTTATGCAAAGTGGATGAATGACGGTGAAACCAGCAGTAGACGATATGTGTTGGACGGCCACAAGCTATCAAAGGAAAAGGTCGGAGACTGTCTCGCATGGTGAAGCAAAACCGGAGTCAGACAGTGGCTCAGCTGACAACCCAATATAATGCAGTGTCAAGTAGAATAGTGTCGGAGCACACTGTTCAGCGGCCACTGTTGCATATAGGGCTACGCAACAAACGTCCCACTCGTGTGCATTTGCTGACCAAGCGTCATCGCCAACTGCGCCTACGGTGGACCCAGGAATATCACGACTGGTCCATGGATCAGTGGGAGAGAGTTACCTGGTCAAATGAATCACGGTTTGTTATTCATCCCGCCGACGACCGTGTCAGGATACACCGTCTTCCAGGCGAAAAGTTGCTCCCTCAATGTACAGTAGGTCATATACAGGCCGGTGGTAGCAGTATCATGCTTTGGGAGAAGTAATCTTGGGCGTCTCTGGAATCCGTGGTTGTGGTAGAGCAGACTATGAATGCTACAGGGTATTTGAACATCATTGCGGACCAGTTGCACCCTTACATGGCCTCTGTTTTTCCAGCTGGAAATGGAATGTTCCAACAGGATAACGCCCCGTATCACAAGGCTAAAATTGTGTTGGAGTGGTTCCAGGAACATGATGCTGAATTACAGTTAATGTCCTGGCCGCCTAACTCACCAAATCTCAATCCGATAGAACACATTTGGGATGTCATGGGAAGGCAGCTCAGAGTTCAAAGACCACCAATTCGCAATATCTCGGATTTGCTTGACCGTTGCTTAAACATCTGGTACAACCTGTCTCCGGACATCTACCAAGGACTTGTGGCATCCATGCCCAAGCGAGTTGAAGTCGTTTTGCGATCCAAGGTGGGCCAACTCGTTATTGACAGGTGGTCATAATGTTTTTGCTCTTGAGTGTATATATATACGATATATATATATATATATATGTATATATATATATATATATATGTATATATATACATATATATATATATATATATATATATGTATGTATACATGTACATACACACACACACACACATATATATATATGTATATCCCATGGTTGCGAGGCTAAGATTCCTATTTGTATATCAAACTTCTTATTCATATTATTTTCATATGCTTATATGCTTTATGTCTTCCCTATTACCAAATTAACATTTATAGAGGTTTTCATTTAAAACGGCCAAAATAAAGCAAGTGTGTAAAAAAAATCTTTTTTACTTCGTTTGTAAAATGTGAAATTTTTCACTTAGCGCTATTAACTTCCTATGTATTAATATGTTGCAACGACGTGTTGAAATCAAATCACCTTCAATCTATTTTATTAATTTCTGGAATTTCCCCAGACCAACAAATACCGGAGAATATTAATAGTCTTATTTATTACAAAGTGGTGTTTTTTTTCCTTACGTCGTAAATTTTAATTATTCCTTGAGGAAACGAAACAGTTATATTGTTCCGATACATAGAAATGACACTTCTAATAAATTATTCAAATAAGTAAGGATTATGCATTGATATCGTATTACCAAAATAATTAAAATTCGATCAGAAAAACTTTCGATAATTATTTTATTAATGACCTTGAAGAACTCATTTATAAGAATAATTTAGCCCTTAATTTGTGCACTGGAAAGGAAGAAAATATGTTTACAGTGTTTGATAAAGATTCTATCAGCGTTCGAGACTCATCTTTAATGGATTTTTACTTATAGGACTTTTGATTTTGTATATTTTGCCATTGAAAATAAACTTCAGGTTTTTTTTTTTTACTTTGAGTATCATCATCAGCGAAATGTTGACTCTCTGCTGCTGATACTGAAGATTTTTGGTATTACTGAAGACTTTTGGTATCAATTTTGGAAAGGGATCATTTGTTACATTTTAGACATTTGAGTCTTGTTTTTTTATTTATAGGACTTTTCATTTTGTATATTTTGACCTTGGAAATAAGCTTCAGGTTTATTTTTACTTTGAATATCATCAGGAGCAATATGTCTCCAAAGTCTTTGGGTTAAAAAATCAGTTTGGGAAAGTGATAATTTGTTATATATCAGACATTTATATTTTGCATTTTTTACTTCTTTATTCGAAGGTTTTGGTTTGGCTTGGAGCGTTGAAGTCTACTCTTTTGATTCACTAGGGCTAATGAGACTGTTGCTTAAAACCGATTCTGAACGGCTACGAACATCCATGCTGCATCGGGATTCGAACCCACGAACTTCGGCAGCGAAGATCAGGGCCCTAACTATTCAGTCTTTGCTCGTAGCTTTATTCGAAGGTTTATTTTGGTTTGTTCCATCATCTAATTGTTCATTATTTCCTGTTACAATCTCTAAAAAACAAAAAAACCCTGAAAATAAAAGTATATTAAAATGCTATAGATAGCTAGATGTCAGTATTAGAACTCTATTCCTTTTTTAATTAATATACACACTGTTAAATACATTTCAAGTCACTGTTGGATTAATATTGTATAAATTTTTGATGGCATTAAAATGTAATATTTTAGCCCTTGTGTAACTATCGCTGTAAAAAACTATTACTTCTACTGGATTAAAAAGAACTACTACTTCTTCTACTCTCGTAGAATGTATTGTAAGTGATAAGTGAGGTGTTCGTGAGTTGATAGGATCGATGATGGGTAAGTGAGATTTTATTAAGTTGTGATTAAATGATTGCGATAAAAATTTTGAATATATATATATATATATATATATATATATATATATATATACGCCTATCTAAACACCCTCTTTCGGTGACCTTTTTTATATTTTCTTTATAAGGATTTTTTTTTCAAATGTATCTCTGATAATATTGACTCATAAGATTATTTTTACAAACATTTCTTTTTTTTTCTTACGAATTTTTGAATTTTGTATTGATTTTATGACTTACCCGGTACACACACACACACACACACACACACACACACACATATATATATATATATATATATATATATATATATATATATATATATATATATATATATATATATATATATATATGTAACCTGCGAAAATTTCTTCCGATTTCACGGGAAATTTAGCCCCTTATTATTTAAGTTGTTAGGACTTGCTGGTCAAAAACAACTCCTAATTGTAATGCAGTCGTAAGCCATTAAAGAAAAACAAGTCGAGCATTGCAACGGCTGTGAATCGAATGCCCGAGAATATAAACTTTGTCGGCAGTGTCGACCCCAAATCTGGTAAATGACGTGATTTTGTTCTTATGTGACTTTAGATTGTTCAGCAATTTTTTGGGGAGTTAAGAGTGAACCTTGATCATTAAGTTATCTCGGATTCGTGAGTTCGAATCACACTGTGGCATGGATGTTCGTAGCCGTTCAGAATCGGTTTTAAGAAGAAATCTCATTAGCACTCGTGAAGGAAAAAGGAGACTGTACCGTTCGAAGCCAAACCAAAACCTTCGAAAAAAGAAGTAAAAATTCAAAAACACAAATGCCTGATATACAGTGAACCAAAAACAAAGTTGGATAGTAAGGTTACAGGATGTCATAGTTTAAAAATGTTGCATTACATTATGCTTTTGAACTAAAATAAAATTCCGAAAAAATACAATTTCAAAAATAAATTAAACAACTTCTTTTAAATTCAGTAGTATATAAACATAAATTATAAATTTAAATTACTCACTTCTGCAATTTAGTTATTGCAGGTGCTGCACCATTTCCCTGGGAGAGCCTGAAAATGTGGCCAGTCGACAGAAATTTAGCATTTAATTCAGCGTTAGTTATGAGAGACGGGTAAAGTCGGAAAATCCTTCTGTATATGACATTTAACACTGGGAAATTATATGTTAAAAATTAAAAGGGTAAAAGGAGAAATTAAGAAATCTATTTCACGAATAATAATTGTCATATATTACATGCCATCTGGTAGTAAAGGCTTCGGATCAGCAATAATTTCAGATGTTACTTACAGTCACTGAGTCTGAGTACCATCTTCGCCGGTTCTTTTTCATCAGGTACTGTGGCAATGAGTCGGACGCTCTTATGAAGCTTTCTGCGAAAGAAACGCAATATGTAACTACTATAACTATAAGAAGCAATAAGTAATTTTCTCTTGCTAAGTCCGTTAGAGATATACTTACCACTAAAGTCACTACTTTTTAATGGCCAAGGTAAGAAATTTTTAAAACCTCTTATTAGATCTGCTACTTATTAAAAATTTTAGAATAGAAAAAAAGAAAAAGGATTAAAGGCCTTGCAATGATGCGAAAGAAACGCAATATGTAACTACTATAACTATAAGAAGCAATAAGTAATTTTCTCTTGCTAAGTCCGTTAGAGATATACTTACCACTAAAGTCACTACTTTTTAATGGCCAAGGTAAGAAATTTTTAAAACCTCTTATTAGATCTGCTACTTATTAAAAATTTTAGAATAGAAAAAAAGAAAAAGGATTAAAGGCCTTGCAATGATAGCATGATCTCAACAACTAATCTTAGGTCTGGATGAAACAACAATAAGGAGTCAATTTCTTCATCACATAACCTTTCGTTATTTGATTAATTCGGCACAAACTATTTTTTAGAATGCACTATATGAAAAATTAGCATTATAAATAATATATCTGTATTTCAACATAAAAATAAACAAGAAGCATATGTATGTGAAGGCGCCGCACGATCATCCATGGATCATCCATGGACTTTGATAAGCGACGAATGGCAACGAGAAGAAGCTCACGCGACATCTATTACAGACAAAGAGAATGATGTTCAGCAACGCGTTTGTTTTAAACTGAAATCGAAAACGACGATATTAAATTTCATGATGATTGTGTCTAATCGTTTAATTGTTTTGTGTTTATAATTAAATGTTCTTGATTCGTAGTAACGTGCGCTTAATGTTGTTTTTCCAACATGCATGTAGAATTTTTGTTTTCTCGAATAGTTTTCCTTTTAATCGGAGGTACATGCCAAATCTATAAAGAATTTACTAAATTTTCGAGTATGAATTATTACTTATAACTAGCATATACTCCGTCATATGACGGGATCAGTAAAATTTTTAATTTTTTAGAATTGCAAAATACCTTATAAGGCAGATAAAAAAATGGTTTGTTTTTTGGCTGAGAATTGTCTGGTACATGCTCAGTAATTTGTTTATCTTTACTGACCGTATGTTAGTTGTAAACTTTAATTTATTTTCTTATGTTACGTTATAGGATGGAGAGCAGAGGTTTTAATGTTGATAGTGATTAATTGGCGGTATTTATGAATGATGTCCAAAATTTAGCGAATCGATTGCAAACCGTCTGGTTCTGTAAAAAAAAAAAAAAAAAAAAAAAAAAAAACGCACTTAAATGAACAAATTTCTTAATTTTTAAAGATATATAAATTAAACGCTAGATATTTATTAGTCCATGAAATAGACTCATACACTTTTATGAAAAGAATTTGTTGTTAATACCGGTGATAGAATTTTCATTGCAACAAAAAAATGATCGATGATAAAATTTAAAATTAGCACATATGTACCTAGTCTATTATTTAATACAAATATAAAAGGAAACTATTTACGTAATATCTAAGTTCAGTGATAAAACGTATGAAAATAATGCCGACAATATTTAAATAATTTAAAATAAGAAATGATTAAATGAGATAGTTAAAAGAATGACGTCAAAATGTTAGAAAAAATATTACTTTTACCTATTTATTATGGGATAAATTGATAAATTTAATCACCTGCTCTTAACCGGGGAAAATAGGGCTTGGAATAATGGCATTAAACTCTCGAAAAGGGGGGAAGGGGTGGATTTCGAAAGTTTTCTAATTCGCTTTGAATTTTTCTAATCCTAACTCATCAAAAATACAATAAGGCGATTTCACTTAACAGGGCAAATTCTCAAATTATGACAATTCTGGCTTTAGTTTCAAAGGGCAGTTTATTGTTTGTCTATTGGCTGTTGTAAACATGAAAATGAATGGGAAGGGCATTATAGTAGTTCGTAACGTTGCGACAAATTGCCTTATATGGATGCCACTATCGATTCCAGGTACAACCGCTTCATAGATTCGGGGACAGATGGACAGACAAATTAGGCTATTATTATATAGGGGATTCTATCTCACAGATTGACATTTTGTGATCTTTTAGGCTTTGCATATAAGTTAACTTTTTCAGAAGGGAGATCAACTGAAATACCGATAAGTAGATTTATATATTTTAAATCTTCATGTTATAGTATTGTGTTTACACGTGATACCAAGTAAATCTCTCAGGAGAGTTTTTCTCATTTATGAATAACATCTTATTGTGTGTAAAATTACAGCTGATTACCAACAAGAAGAGGGTATTTTTTCAGAGTTGTTGAAATTTCATATTTGTTTTACTTTCAGTAGTCCCAAATAATTTAGATTTCAGCTATTCGTTAATATATAATCGGCAGAAGGGATTCGGGTATTAATGGTTTAGTGTCGTAAATAGTGACTGAATATTAATCTACTTGTATCAGATTGTTATCGCTTATGAAGAAAAAAAAATAAAAAAGCAAACATACTTTGGGGATCAAAGGATTGTTGCCACACCTGCATTTATCAAATTCCTCTTTTCATGAATGTCACATATAATACTCGATTTATTCCTTCAATTATGATTATCATTTTCAGACAGGGGAATTCCGTTTTTCAATACAGACGGGATTTTGGAGTACGTGCAAAGTTTCAGCTACTCCAGAGCGTAAAACGGAGATTTGCCATCAGTGACCTCCATAGGGAAGCAAATGAAGCAAACCTGCTTCCATTTCGTAGCATTTATGCAGATGCGGTGATCATTTACATTCCTATAACTAAAAAATATTTTGACCTTGATATAAGTCATTTATATTCTTGGCACTTTTATTTTATATTTATATTTTTTTGAGGGTTCATTATCTTTCCACGAGTAGACTTTTTTATATACGTTTTTACATGGCTGATTTGAATGATGCTAATCAGTCATTTGGAGATCAATCAAACATTGAACATATACTTTAAAGGCAATTCTATCTGAAATTTTTACATATACTTTTGAAATTTAACCCTTTATTTCCCAATACTGCAGATCTGCAACATACTGAGATATTGGAGTTATTTACCCAGTGAGCCTTAACATTTGTTTTCTTCTTTCCAAGTAGTTTGATCCAAATTAATGTTTAAGTTATATTAATTTACTGCTAAACTAGTAATTTTAAATGCGTGAAATAAATGTGAACAGTAATTTTTAAATTTAAACACAGTGTTGAGATACACTCGACGTTGCACTTACTGAAAAAAAAAAGAAAAGAAAAAAAAAAGGTCAAGTGAGATTAGAGCGTTAAAAAGTTTGCTTAAAAAAAAAAAAAATTTCTTTATATGAATTAAAGGAAGTACTGCTTTCGTTTTCTTATTGAAATACTGCATTGAAATAGGGCAAGTAACACCATACGATGAATAATTTCGCACGTATAATCCGCACCATTGTATAGTCCGCGGGCGCGATTTTTTATTTAAAAAATTTCGTAAATCATGAGATAGTCCGCACCACTAGATAATCTGCAGACTATACGTGCAAAAATATGTATTTTAGTATGACAATATTAAATTATTTTAAAAATAAAAACCTAAGTACAGTAGAGTGCCGAGAGATCTGAATTAGACTCAATTAATTCCACCTTTAAATTTTGAAATCATTTCTTCTGCCGTAGCCTCGGAGACGAATTTTAACTGAAGAAACAGAAGGACTACATTTCTCTGTTCGAGAACCCAGCTATGTAAATCGTCCTCTAATGCAGGCCATTGTATTTTTCAAACGAGATTGGATCACTTTCTTCTCATATTTTTAATGTTTCCTTTTGCTTGCGCCAATTTCTTACTGCTTTCTCGTCGACCTCAATGCCGCCCTTTTAAATTATTTTCAGCTTGAAATCAGCAGTAAAACTGCAACGATGTTTTAAAGACATAATGAATGACCAATATTATTATCAAACCTTTAAAAACAAAGCACTCTGTTACGAGTAATACTCGTGGTAAAATGACCTTCGACCCCCAATTTTCGATCTTGAACCCATCCACTCGGTGTTGTCAGTCGGAGCTGTAAATAGTGACTATCTATATTTTCCTGTACTCCAGGACACAATTGAAGATTGCTTTACTTGCTACTTCATTCTGCTTTAAGGGCTGTATTTTTTTTCATGGTTTATTACCGATACGATACGATGTTTTCTTGGTTTGGTTTGGAGCGCTACGGTCTACTGTTTTGCACACGAGGGCTAATGAGACCGGGACCTAAGTCAGTGTGTGCAAGGCAGTGTGTTGTCGGGGCAGGAGGAGAAAGGTTGTTTCTCTCTCCCAACGATATTGGTTATATACCATGTACATATTGTAAATAGCCGAATTAAATAAAGTCTATGACTTTAAGAAATTGCTTTTACTGAGAACCACAAACACAGAGGAACATGTATGTTGCGACGTTACAGCAGCCATCTTAGATTCCTGATGAGTTAGGGTTAGCAAAATTCAAAGCAAGTCTTTAAAGCGTTCGAAATCCACCCCTTTTCACCATTCGTTTAATGCTATTATATCAAGCCATATTTTTCACGGTTAAGAACAGGTGATTAAATGTATCAATTTATCACTTAATAAATAGATTAAAAATAACATTTATCTATCGTTATTACGTCATTCTTTTAAGCATCTCATTTAATCATTTCATTGAATTTGTTAAATATTTTAAATTTAATGCATTATTTTCATTTACGTTTGTATCATTGACTTGACTATTACGTAAATAATTTTCTTTTATTGTTGGCTTAAATAATAGATTAGGTCCATAAGGGATAATTTTAAATTTAATCATCGATTTAGTTGTGTGCAATTAAAAAAAAATAGACTTGCTGGTAATTAACAACAAAATATTTTCATAGTAAAGTCTATGAGTGTATTTCACAGACTCACTAAATATTCTACTTATTGAAGTTTAAGTTATATATCTTTGAAAATTAAGAAATTTGATCGTTTGTGTGTTTGTTTTTTATAAATAACCACACGGTTTGACTAAATGAATTCAACGTGATTCTAAACTGTATTCATGGTATTGAGAGGCTTTAGAGGAGTATGAAGATAAACAAATTATTGAGCGTGTACCAGATAATTTTCTCAGCCAAAAAACAAACCATTTTTTTGCCTGCCTCATAGGGTGCTTTACAACTCTGGAAAATTAAAAATTTTACTAATCCCGTCATATGACGGGCTATATGCTAGTATTAGAAATATTATAACATAACTTCTTATGCATAATATTTCTAATATACTCTGAATATATTTTTAAAAACATACTCTTAATATACTTTTTAAAAATTTTCTAAGAGTATATTAGAAATATTATAACATAACTTCGTATAACATACTTTAAAAGTATGCTGTAAGAAGTAAGTGATATGCACTAAATACGTATTTTTATGTATTTTTATTAAAAAGGTGAAACACCGAATAGTAATCATGCATTATATGAAAGTTTATCTCGATAAAAATTATATTTCATAGAGTGAAATATATTATAAGTTTCTGATCAATGTATTTAAAATACTCTGATATAAGATTAAATAACTACTAATAATTGAAATGCAAAAAAAGCAAATAATAATAATACAGATGTAATAAAAATATTCAGTTAATTAATTTTAAAAAAATTTTAAACTCATTGTAAAAAGTATATTAGACAAGTACTCTAGTAATTATACATATTATTCTTCATTATTTTTTTCATTTTTTAACATACTCGCATTGCTTTTTAAAAATTTTTAGTTATTTTATTATTCCGAATAATTGCAAACTTGTAATTTTCAAAATATAAATACTGTTTAAATGTCTAATTTATTAGTACGTGTATAGAATCCCTCATATTTCTAGAATATGAATTATAAATATTTGTTTCAGTGTTAACTTGATTGATTTTCATTAACATTAGTAAAAGAATAATAAAATATTGATGTAAAAAAATTATTACAGAGTTATCTATTGTACATTAGTAAACTATTAATAATTTATAATCAGTGTATCTAATTCACGAAGAAACAAACTCATACTTATTTATTATATTTATCAAAAAAGAAAAAACGAGCTTAAAAAAGATGAATACAATTTTTGAATTTTAGCTGAATATAGAAATTTTCAATAAAAAATGAAAAATGAATATTTATACAGTATGTGATATTTAAATACTATTAGAAAATGATTATAAATTAGTAATGGAATGACGCTCACGTCATAAAGCTAGAAAAAAATGTTATTTTTACCTATTTATTATGTGATAAATTGATAAATTTAATCCCTTGCTCTTAATGGGGGAAAATAGGACTTAGAATAATGGCATTAAAAGTTCAAAAAGGGGGGAAGGGGTGGATTTCGAACAATTTAAAGACGACGGTTTTTTTTTGCTGTGAGATGAAGTATATTCATACCAATTTATTTTAGAATCGGATTGATAGTTTAGGGGATAAACTTTACTCGCTTTGAGTTTTGCTAACCCTAACTCATCAAGAATCCAATATGGATGCCTCTTTCCATTTCAGGTCCAACCGCTTCATAAATTTGAGGACAGATAGACAGATAACTTAGGTTATTATTATACAGGGGATAGTAAGAATATTTTATATAAACTGTAAAAAAAAATTATTTGGAAGTTATTAATAAAAAAATTTAATCTATCGGTGTATTTTGAATTTTATCGGTAAACAGGTAAACCAGTTCATTGGTATTACTAGCCGCAGTGTGTACGTACCGTCCAATTCAAAAGCGATTACCTATAGAATGAATTTACCAGTTTATTGGTCCCGAAAAACTGTTTATCTTCAAAGCTGAGAGAATTGGATTGCTAGAAAGTATATATTTTGATTGTAACAAAAGTGTATGCAGAATTGAAAAGAAAAAAGGATTTAAGAAGAAAAGATAATAAAAGAACAATACACATATAAATACATAGCACCACTATATGATAGGCAGTAATTATAGCTGAAAATCTATTTTATTACATTAAAACATCGAAAAGGAAGAGATTGGTAAAATGAAGATTGTTCCTTTCCGAAGTATCCGGAGGATGTATTGACAAAAGTGTTAAGTGATTAATAATGTGGCCTAATTCCTATGATATTATTCTTCATTCATAAAATTTAAATGTTCTGTTATACGAGGGTCACTCTGAAATTTTTGAGATAAACTAGGTTTTTAAAGTTACACTTACAAAACTTTACATGTGTTCAAAGTAGTCTTCTCCAGCATCAATGTACTTTTGTAGACCAATTTTACAGATTAATTGCCTCAAGCCATTCATTTCTTGGAATAGATGAAAAATGCATTTATAGCTACAGCAATTTCTTCTTCTGAATGGAAACGACGTCCACATACGTTCTTTTTTAGATTAAAGAATAACCAAAAGTCACACATAGCTAGATCAGGTGAATACGGCGGATGTTCTCTCACTTTAATTTGTTTTTGTTTAAGAATCTCAACTGTTAATCCGGTTGTATGTGAATATGCATTGTCATGGTGAAGCATTAGTCCCCTAGCATTCACTTCCTGTAGAATTTGTGGAGGACATTTAGAGGAATACTAGTTTGCTCTTACTGTCTTCTGTCCTTCCAACTTGATGGCTTTGACCAATCCCGTACTTCTGAAGAAAACGCATACATCACTTTTTTCAGTGCACGTTGTCTTTTCACCATTGTCGGCGTGGGATTATCTTCAAAGACCCATACTTTGCTTTCTTGACGTGTTGAAACGTCAAAAAACGGTATGTACAGTTCATCACCCGTTACAAATTTAGAAATGATGTGGTGGCCACCATCATTTAGCAATTTAAGAGTTTCTTTTCTGATTCTGACACGCTCCTCTTTTTGTGCTCAGTTAGATTATGGGGGTTCCAAAGGCAAACTACTTTTTTCATATGTAGTTCTTCATTAATTATTTTGTGTATGGCTGCGTATCCAATGTTGAGTTCCTTCTATATAATTTGATAGGTACAGCGATTATCATCCAATAGCATTTTTCGTATGGCAGACACATTATCCGGGATTACTGCCAACGGCGGCCCTCCTGTGTGTTCTTCATCCTGAAGAAAATTGCGACCTCTGCTAAATTCTTTAAACCACCTGAATACAGTAGCACGAGCTAGAGATTCATCACTAAATGCCAATTGAAACCGTTGAAAGCATTTTTCTTGATTTAATCCTGCTTTAAAATCGTAGAAAATCATACCTCGAAAATGTTCTCGCGTCAACTCCATTTTCTCTTCTGTTTAAAATTTATTCTAAGCTAAAGAAGTTGAAGTAAGTCAGTAAAAAATTATCTGCTGTGTTAAAATACTTTGTATTTCAAAATTAAACGGTTATTTTTATTTTGTAAATTCTTGTCTGCGAGTATCTCAAAAATTTCAGAGTACCCCGGTAATACACGTAAAATCTAAGAAAATATTGACAAAAACTGCTAACTTACATGAGTGGGCTCCTGCCCTCATTTACGACTTCGTAAGATCCATCTCCGTATCCAGAGTCCGTAAAATTGGTGGAAGTACATCGAGAACCGATTTGTAGGAATGACATAGTGCGCTTGATTTCATACCACCTGCCTTCGAACTGCAAGATTTAAAAAAGAGTGAAAATATGACACATTGAAAAGACAATGGACTAAAAAAAACAATTTAGAAAAATTATTAACTAGCATATAGCCGTCGTATGACTGGATAAGTGAAATTTTTAATTTTCCAGAATTGAAATGTATCCTATGGGGCAGGTAAAAAAAAATGTTTGTTTTATTGACTGAGAATTATCTTACAACAAAAAATAATCGATGATTAAATTTAAAATTATCACATATGTACCAAATCTATTATTTAATCCAAATATAAAAGAAAATTATTTGCGTAATATCAAAGTTCAGTGATAAAACGTATGAAAATAATGCAGATGATATATAAATAACTTATAATAAGAAATGATTAAATAAGAGGAATGACGTCATAATGTTGGAAAAAAATGTTATTTTTACCTATTTATTATGTGATAAATTGAAAAATTTAAGTACCTGCTCTTAACCGGGGAAGATCGGGCTTGAAATAATGGCATTAAAAGCTCGATAAGGGGGGAAAGGGTGGATTTCGAACGTTTTAAAGACAACAGTATTTTTCGCTGGGATATGGAGTATATTTATACCAGTTTAGAATTGGATCCATAGTTTAGTAGAAGATAAATTTTACTCCCTTAAAATTTTGCTAACCCTAACACATCAAAAATCAAATAGGGATGCCTCTATCGATTGCAGGTCCAACCGCTTATTAAATTCGAGGACAGACGGATAGATAACTTAGGCTATTATTAGATAAAGGATGCTTTTCACATCTTTTATTAAAATTCCAATAAGAGCATTTTTCTTCGGAAAACTCAAAAACATACACGTAGATTCATTGTTTTTTATCCAGCGACATTTTAAAGCACATAAAATTTCGAATGATATAACGATCCCTATATAACATTTATGAACAGGTCTCCATTTTGATGCTAGTCACGTTTATATTTTAAAATTTACATTTAAATTCACGGAGAAAGTAAAAAACATTACAAAAATGTGTGAACACCCTTTGTATTTGCGACAAAAAAGATTGTGCCCTTTGTTTCTCCTAAGAATAACAAAACTTTTTCATGCGTAGAAGCAATTTAAATTTTGTAAGATTGTAACATAAAGGAAAATTATGTAATGTTTTTTTACGCTCAAGTTCTTATATCAGATTCCCTAGTTCAAGGCCAGAAACTTGTTTTCCTGCAGGATTGGGACAAACACTCTGACCTTTCGTAGAATCCAGGCATGAAAGGCATACAAATAGCTCATTAATAACTAAAGATATGAACATATATCATTGTTTTTACTTTCAAATTAATTGATGATATATTGGAAGGGATTGAAAAAAAAAGTGGCAAACAATGAAAAATAAATCTAAAGGATCTTGTATTAAAGTAAAAAGGAAAGTAATTTTTCGTTAAATTTGAAGAACTTTGTTGAAATTTCCAAAACGTTGCCGAATTCTCTGCTTTATCTCTGTTTACCAACAGGCATTTTCTTTTTCTTATTCTTTCTTTTAGTGTACTGAACCTAACATAAATGGTTATTTTGACGTCTGGATTAGAGAAACTGTAGCTCCGTCGGCAAAGGCAGCGAACTTGTAAGTGAAAGGTTGCGAGTTCGGGGCTCGAGCTTGCCTAAGACATGCCATATTCTAGGTATCCGTCTACATTGAAAACGTAATTTTTTTTTTTTTTTTTTGCCCAAATCATATTTTTTTTTATTTCTCTATTGTAAAATTTCAACTTTTAGGCTTCTAAATCTGTTTTTGTTTTGTCTCTACGGCAAGTTACAGCTGTTCAAACATCAGTGACAGCTGTAAAAACAACACGGAAGTAGCGACTTCGAAACCGGAAGTTGTGAATTTAAAGCCTTTTAAAGAGCATTTTTTGGGCAAAACTTTTTAAATTTTCATGAAGATTAGTTTAAACATTTTCTAGTATTTTTAATAATTATCAACTTGGCAATTAGAACGTTTTGAAGCAAGAAAGTGTGGGGAATTTCAAACATGTATTTTAATTTTTTAATAGTTAAGTTGCTTTCATAAACTTGTTATGCGTTTTTCTCAGAACCGTATTTTTAATAAAATGTTGAAACTTGAAATGTGATTTCTCAAAAAGTTCTTAAAATATTTTGTTGAAAATTATTATGAATGATTTTGATAGTATTTACTAGTGAATGACCTAAAAGTTTTAAATTTGGATAATTTTTAATGATGTTACACTCAGTTAGATATAAAGGTAATGAAAATTCGTTAAAAATTCAATGTGTTTGATTTTAAAGGACCAAATAATTTTTGCCAAATGTAAATTAAAATGTAAAGATTTTAGGTGACTCACTAGTCGAGTGTATAAGAAATGTGTTGCATCAAAAAATATTGAAATAATTTAATTTATTAAAAAATTAGGCCTTTTGAAAAAAAACCCGATTTTTTTACTAAATTTTCTTCTTTTATTAGAAATTTTATAAAACCTTCTCCAGGAATAAATTTTAAGTGCAATTGTCTATGATAATATAAAAAATATATTTAAAAATGTAAAAACATGAACTAGTTTCTACGTTTAAAGAAAAAAGTTCTCCGAACGCAGACGGATACCTTAAAGGTGACTGTGGCACGTAAAATAGGTTCGTGGCCACAATGTCCTCCAAGTTTTCAATCAATACCTCTGGGGGTGGCAGGCCAAACCTATGGGTTTTCTGCTTGGTCCCTGTTTCAAAATTACGAGGACCTACTTGAGCGTAAGTCGTACTTTCACCCTTGAGGTGCTCGTCAAAACGAAATGCGCACCCCCTTGCCTTAATACGAGTAGTCCCCGGTGCAAATAGTGCTTGGCTAGACTAAGGGGCATATGCAACAACAACGTTTGTCTCTATAAGCGACTAAAAACTTTGTGCCCTTTGACTATCTTATTAAAAGTTAATACCGGGTGGCCATAAATAAACTGACAGTGCTCACAGTGTTCTGTAGCGCGATCTATTTGCAAGAATGACGCCACATTTTGTAGGAAGATTAAACAAGACGAGGGACGAAGGATTCCGCGAAAAAACAAATTAGTTCCAAAAGACACCGCTAGGGGAATATTTGCCGCTGTGTTATAGAAAATAGAGTGTTAACAAATGCAAATTAATACGGAATAAAATTACCTTTTATTATGTACATTTTCTGATTTAGTTCAAGTGCAATATGGCAACACTTACGCTGTATCCCGTAATATCGCTATATATATCTTAATATCTTATATATATATATATATATATATATATATATATATATATATATATATATATATATATATATATATATATATATATATATACTAATGAATGAGAATCAAGGGTCCCAGTCCATACCAGGAGAAACACTCCTAGACCATAATTCCACCCCCACCGAACTTGACTGTTGATACCATGAATTCTGGCAGGAAACGTTCTCCAGGTAGAAGTCAGACCCAGAGGCTGCCATCCGAATCCGAACGGTAAAGGGTGAACCTTGATTCGTTGCTCGAAAGAACCCGTTTCCCCTAATCTACGGTCCAATTTCGATGCACATTAACCGAGCAGCGCGGTTGGACTTTGTGATCAAAGGCTTGTGGGCAGCAGCACGACCATGAAAACCAAACAGATGTGATTCCTTATGGATGGTATTCATTGAAACAATACTCCCGGATGCTTGCTGAAACTCCTCGCGGATGAGAACCATCGGCTGGGTGCGGTTCTTCCGAATTTCTCTGGGCAGCACTCTTCCGTCTCTATCTTTCAGTTTCGTTGGTCTGCCGACTCGGAGCACATACCGACGATCACCGCTTACCTTCCACTTCTTAATCACATAGGCCACTCTCAATTATGGGTACTTCAAATAGCTAGATATGTACCTTAAGGATCGACCACATTTGTGATACCCGATAATTATACCTTTCTCGGAATCAGAGAGCTGCGAACTGCGCGAATGCCAATGCTGTTTCCTACACGATGTGACCAAATACTTACTGGTAGACAGTATGTATGTATGTATATATATATATATATATATATATATATATAATTAAATTCCTCGGCTCAACAGCTCCTAGAAGGCCAGGGCCCCGGGGTGCGAAGCATATGTTCCGGTTGGGCGGTCACATCTTAAGCGGAATCCCCAGTGTTTAGTTCTCAAACAAGCTTGGTCCTCAGTTCATCTACCCGCTGAAAGGATGAAAGGCTGAGTCAACCTTACCCAGCCCGGGGATCGAACCTCGGACCTGTGTTGTGGGAGTATATATATATATATATATATATATATATATATATATATATATATATATATATATATATATATTACATATATATAAAGCTGTCCAAACTGCACCTGAACTGTGTAAGAACATTGACTTATAAGAAATTATATAATTCCATTAAAGTTGTCTATATTTTTCTATATTTTTAATATTATTTATCAATTATTTTAGTAATTTAATGTCTAAAAATGAATAAAACTTCATTGCGTATGAATACAGTGTACTTTCTGAATAACAACACGTGATCATATTAATCGGGGTTATTTTGATCCATCCCGCGGTTTCAGGTATACCAATCAAGCACCGATCCGGGTCCATATTGCCGTGAGGACCTCCAGGCGTTTCCCTGTGGTAGTGGGCAGAATGTAAGTACTGAACCACTCCGCTGCGCCAGTCACCCTTGAAGAACCCGAAGCGCGCCCGTCGCGTCGTAGGCGCACGAGGGAAAGCAGAAGAATGGCTTTGGAAAGGAGAATTTGGAAAACTACTGGATGCTTGGCTTTTTGAAGCTGGAATTTATGAGGTTGGCGCGGACTACGCGAGCCAAATGAGGAGCCAAGACAAGAAAGAAAGATTAGGATTTAGCTCAGTGCACCTATAGATGGTAAACTGTTGAGCCAAACGAAGAGATCAGGAAATTTAGAGAGTCGACAATCGCAATCCTGGGCCTCGGAACCATTATTCAAAGGTTTTAGGTATACCAATATTCATGGGATATTAAAAAGATAATTGAAACTCCCTAACATGCTTGTCGCACGAAAGAATGACATATTAATAAAAGGGAATGAAGTAGTGAAGCAGAATTTCGACTCACCTTTGCCATGTCGAAGTTCTCTTGAACATCCGGGGATGGGCATTTACCAAAGTATGGAAACTGGGCCATCCCACTGCCCCATAGGAAAACAAAAATTACTATCGACAGCTTCATGGTAAATCTGGAAAAAAATATGAATTGGATTTAGATTATGCTCACAGAATTCAAAACGGCCAAGTTAGCTCTGTATCTTTCAAAATAAAATGGTGTAGGAGAATGTCTATCCGTCTGTTCGCTATGCATTTTGAAATGGCTGGATCAATCTTCACGAAATTTTGCAGTGATTCGAAGCTAGATTAATACTTAGGTTTTATCAGGTTAAATTGTTTGGAGGGTAAAATTGATGATGCAGATAGAACGCCTTTATGAAATCCTTCGGATCTTGTAACTCCATAGACTCTATTAGATACATTAAAAAAATAAAGCAATAAAATTATTAAAATCTTTTAAGTAATTTTATTTATATTAATGTGTTTAAAAGGATATAAGTTTTGCTGTCATTTTACAACGTTTTATTCAACTTTTTGGATTTTTATCTACTTCTAGTTAAAATATTTATTTCTTTTTTATTTCCTTTCTCCATTTTTATCTACGATAATCTGGTTCCATTATTAATAGTAGATCTTTTGAAAAATATAAAGTATTTCAAATTTTATTTTTGTCTTTTTATCTAAACGCAAGCATAGTCTGCTAATTATCACCAAATAGATGATAATTATTTCCATTGGTTAATATTTTACGAAGAACATTCAATTAAAATAAAATGTGTTATTCC
>CM063506.1:15231032-15236032 GCA_032207245.1 Pardosa pseudoannulata
CCTGCAAGAAAAGGTGAGGCATTTAAAAAAGAAACACGTTTGTGAATCACAGAAAACGTCCGGAAAACAGTACTTTTACTCACTCAAATAATCGTAGACAACAAAATTTTCTTGTACTCTTATTAAATTATGCACAATTGTTTTTTTTAATTATTATTATCTCATGCACCATTAGAATTATCATTTGAATATTCAATCCTTCAATGTTACTTGTACACCTATTAAATTAAACTAGCATATTATGGGATCGGTAAAATTTTTAATTTTCCAGAATTGTAAAGTACCCTATGAGTCAGGTACTAAATGGTTTGTTTTTTGGTTGAGAATTATCTGGTAAACGCTCAATAATTAGTTTATCTTCATACTCCTCTAAAGTTTTTACTGAACGCATGTTAGTTTCCAACTTTAATTTATCTTGTCATATTACATGATAGGATGAACAGCAGCGTTTTTAATATTGACAGCGATTATTAGGCGGTATATATGAATGATGTCCAAAATTTAAAGAATCGATTGCAAACCGTGTGGTTATGTATAAAAAACAAACATACAAACGAACAAACGTTTTAATTTTCGAAGATATACAACTTAAAAGCTAGATATTTATTAGTCCGTGAAATAGACTCCTAAACATTTGTAAAAAGAAATTGTTGTTAATACCGGTGATGAAATTTTCATTGCAACAAAAAATATTTGATAATTAAATTTAAAATTATCATATTTGTACCTAATCTATTATTTGAGCCAAATATAAAAGACAATTATTTACGTAATATCTAAGTTCAGTGATAAAACGTATGAAAATAATGCAGACGATATTTAAGTAATTTAAAATAAGAAATGATTAAATGAGATGGTTAAAGGAATGACGTCATAAAGCTAGAAAAAATGTTATTTTTATCTATTTATTATGTGACAAATTGATAAATTTAATCGCCTGCTCTTAACCGGGGAAAAATGAATTGAAATTATGGCATTAAATGCTAGAAAAGGGGGAAATGGGTGGATTTTGAACGTTGCTAACCCTAACTGATCAAGAATCCAATAGGGATGCCTCTATCCATTCCAGTTCCAACCTCTTCATAAATTCGAGGACAGACGGACAGATTACTTAGGTTATTATTATATAGGGGATAATTAATCCTTTGTCTATTTATTCCCCGCTTTCCATGGGTATAATCGATAATGCATTTTTTTATAATATTTAGTTTTTGAATAAAATTTTGCTTTAAACGTATCTCACAAAATATAAATGTATATTTGAAGCATATAACAGAAAATATGTAATTTATAGAGCATTTTTAATAAAAAAATTACATTTATAGTCAAATCTTTATTGGAATCAAGGGTATAGGAAAGGTGCAATATGTTCTTGATTATTTTCCAGGAATATGAGACAAAGAAAACCATATATTGCGATTTTCATTAGGGTTTCATAGCTAAAAGGAGGTAGAATGGGTATGAAGATATTTTTTTAGTATCGGAGTTTGTAGGCTCGAATCCAACTGTTGACCTAGATGTCCGTAGTCATATGGAATCTGCTGTAACCAATAGATTCTGGTTTTATTAGCCGTTGGGTTGAAAAAAAGTCTGCCGTGCAAATTAAGACAAACCTCTTGTTAGAAGCAAAATATATTAATATTTAGAAATCCACTTTGTGAACAATTAAAATACATCTAAAATTAATGCAAAATAAAAACTAATTTTAAAATAAAGAATTTCGTTTAACACTGATTTCATTTCACTTTTTTAAAAATATCTTTACATACATAACCTTTTCTTCGGGTCATCCAAAACACGAATTTAAAAAAAGAGAAAAATAAATAAATGACTGTATTATTACTGACATACAAACCTATGGAATTTATAATTTTTCCACTGAGTTTTACGGAAAATAACGTACCTGTGTTGCTTCACGGGGGCTGTGTTCCTTACAGTCTTCTAAAAATTACTAGTAACATACTTAAAGGAAATCCTTTTTATAGAGTATTTGGAACGTTTTTGAAGGAGAAAAACATGGATGATTTAGATGACAGTTTCGCGGCTGGAAACGTTGAGTATAAAACCCATAGAATTTCTTCGATTAGAATTGTTCCTGACCACCTGCTGTTGGAATAAAAAGCCGGAATCTAGAAGTTTCCTCTCATGTCGTATCGTAATGCGTTACTTGTCAAAATCCAGCACAAGTTAAATTCCCAAACATATGTAAGATGTTTCTTGAAGTATTTACAACTTCGCAAGAAACTGCTACAACTTTTTTTTTTAAATGATAGTCTACCATATTTTTACTTCCTCGTACAAAGAAAAGAAAGTATTGTGATCATGAAAACTCATATTCAAGAGAGATATCTTTTTTGACCATTTTTCAATCCATTTTGACTAGTTTCAGATTTACGCTGGTACGTTCGTACAAGAAAGCTTTAGTTAGGAAATTTGAAATTTTCATTATAACCCTCTCGGAGGCATTTGGAATAGTTTTATCATGACGTAGGCGCATCCAGAAAATAAGTTTCTCGATGTTTTCCCTTTTAAAATAAACGTAAATTGCGTAACAGATCTATGACGTATTAATCATATGCCATCTGGACAAGTCTCGATTTGTGCCAGTAACGGGGTAGCAGTGGTCCGAAATGGAAACTTTAATTCCTTGTCCCGCCGCCTGCAAGGTTCGGTCTGTGATGTTGAATGAACAAAGCATTGCGCCAATTGAAATTCATCATCAGCTCTGTTAGGTCTATGAGCCAAAACTGATACCCGAACAGAAAATTCAACGCTTAGGAGTAGCACTGACATTTCTGCTACGGTATCACGATGACGGCGACGAGTTCCTCGACAGGATCGTCAAGGGCAATGAGACTTGGATTTCGCTCTTTACCCCGGAAACCAAGCAGCAGTCAATGCATTGGCATCATAGTGGATCTTCGGTCAGGACCAAATTCAAACAGACGCTGTCGGTACGGAAAGGGATATGCACGGCGTTCCAGGACAGGAAGGATGGTTCCATTCACAGGCGGCAGAGTTCTACGACAGAGGTATACAAAAGTTGATCCCACAGTTCGGCAAGTGTCTCAATTATGGTGATGGCTCTGTTGAAAAATAGCTGAAATATTGCTGCACTTGTTGCCAATAAATATGTCCGTGAAAGTGTAAGTTCTTTTTTTTTTTAAATAGGGAAACTTACTTTCTGGATGCGCCTCGTAGTTTTATCATGACGTTTGTACGTACGTTATAATCTCATATTTGATGCTAATAAAATAACTAGCTGTGCACTTCGCTTTTGATTGCAATCTGCAATCTATGTAAAGAACGATTTTCTTTTAATGCATATTAACGATGTCGGACATAGCGCAAAATCTATTATCCGTAAAATGTTGAAATTTTTTATTTAGGTTTGTTGTAACATCTAGTAGTAGGCCTACCTTTTTTTATTGCAATCTATATTCTACATGGTGAATAATATCATCATAAATATTTTAACGTTATCAATCGCTGTCAGATACTTGAACTCTACTTCTTGTTGATTCAGTAAGTGTTACTCATTGTTGAATATAAATGTACTCATTGTTGAACTAATATTGTGTAAATGCTTGATATTATGGGTAATTTTTCATCAGTTGGTTTATTAATGAATTGGAGCTTTGCCTTTATTAATGAATTGGAGGATCTTATCTCACGTTCGAATAAAATGAGTTAAAAACTGAAACAAAAATGTGTATAGTTTAATAGATGAAAATCAAATTAGATAATGTCCACATTTGACATTTTAAAAAGGAAGCATAAAGAATGTTTCGTATGAATATACTGATATACGTAAAAGATGTACAAATCCTTTTTGAAGTTATTTATGTTAACATTTGTATTCCTCATGCAATTTGAAACTAATAGCATTCTCCTAGATCAGTTCCTTCTTTAATTAGAAACAATATGATCAACTTTTTACTGTTCGATAACAAATTAAACTGTGAATAGCCTCAAATTCCATGGAAGCATCAGAGCTCGAGTTTTTAAATATTGTTTGGTTGATTGGTTTAAACCAGTGGTTTCCAGAATAGGTATATTCGAAATCCTATGGTCGTGAAATGGCCATAGGGATGGCTTGAGGGGTTTTATAAAATGTAAACAAATACTATAGGCAGTTAAAGATTAAATTCATAAGCTACATGCACATACCTGGTACCCTATGAAACAAGGTTTTGTAACGGAGGCTAGCATTCTATCCATGACTTCTTAGATAATTTCTTGCCAACACAATTTTTCTACAATTATAATTTTTTTATATGAAAATAAATTATTTTCATATATATATGTGGCAACAAGAAGGAAACCTAGAATCATGCCTAATACAGAATACATTTAGATAAATAAAATATCATTTTGCCTATTTTTAAATTCATCTGCATAATCTTTCTGTATTTCCTTTATTATTAACAGCACAAGTCTAAGGTAGCAATACCTCGAATTTTGGAGTAGATCTCGGTCTCATTAGACCTTATACAGCAAAAAGTAGATTGTGAAGATCCCCCTTTGTTCAGAACACTACAGCCGAAATTAGCTGATCTGAATCCCTCCTGTTTCGACCTGACTGCAATAGCACGGCTACGCAGTGTCTGGGATGTTGACAGTACGGTTGAATAGGCGTTATGCCCCTGATCGGTAGCGGTAATGATCCCAGAGGATTGCCTCGAGAATTGCAGAATCTTGACTGCTGACGAATGAGAATTCAACTAAAAAACTAGCTGTGACCTTAGCTGGAGTTCTCAGGTAACTGGAATCGTAACTGACCAAAAAACGGTTGGCGGGACCGTAACTGACCCCCAGGTATAAAAAGCCTAGAATTTTGCCACTCGGGGCTATTCGACATTTTTTTTACGTAGGTGCTTTGACTCGTGGAGGCTTCCGCGACTTTTGATAGGAGCCAGCTTTTTAGTGATTGCGTTCGGGAGATTCGTAAAGTCCGCTCATATAAGGAACGGCAGGGTCTCGGATATCGAACGAGGGAT
>CM063506.1:15241032-15271032 GCA_032207245.1 Pardosa pseudoannulata
AGTATAAAATACCGTAAGTTCAATTGAATTGTATGTGGTTCTTACTTTATTTCTTTAAATTGTTTTAATTTTTAGTTGAAGTAAATTTCATACAAAACACTAAAAAGTGTTGGGAGCTGATTGTATTAAAACTGAAGCTTAATTCGGGGTATAAATGGTCAATGGAATCATGCTGATCAAATCATTATTTCTTCAACACAATCTAGAATACCATTTTAAGAATATCAGTTCAGAATTTATACTTTGATTTTCATTTAATAATAAGGATGAAAAAAAAAAGGTCAAAATTTGCACAAATTTAACCTAAAGTATTTATAATTTCTTTTAAACACAGATCATGTATAAATTTCGAATTTTCGCACCTTTATAATACTTAAAATCGTGTATAACTGATGCATTAAGTTGTTTTAGTTTTCAAAACGTTAATTAAGAATTAATAGCATACTATCTATAACAGGCTGGATAACACGATTATAACATTCGTAATTTTTCTAGAATTTAAAAACAGAATCATCTACTCACGTAGAATCTTGATTAGTGAGCTGATTTTTCCTCCTAAAGCAGCTGCTTTGGGGAGGTTCGAGATGCCCGTTTGTTTTTATTCCTTTCCCTCGCGGCTATTTCTTTATCATCCCTCAATCTGTCGTGTTTCCCACAGATAAAATAAGTAGTCCGGAAGAAATGTTCGTAAAAATAAGTTCTAGATAAAACTGCAAACGAAGGTTAAGCATAGAAATTGGAGAAAAATCGAAACGACGTGTCTGCACATTATAGAAACGTTAACCCTCTTATTCATTTATTATCTTAAAGAACTAGAAAAAATCCTTTTGTGAATTCTTATATGTTAAATGCTTTTCTAGATTATCTAGAAACAGAAAACTGTTTTCTAGATTCATCCTACCATGTAGAAATATGACCGGAACACGTAATGACTTCCTTGCAGGCCCATTAAATTATGTGCGTTTTTTGCTGTACTTTATTTACTCTTGGATTATAACTTAACGTGACAGGCTATCCTGAAATTACTTAACCTTTCACTTCATTATTTTTCTATTACAACTATATTTTTTCACACATATTTGGGCCCAGACATTGTCTTAAAAACTCCTTGGCGCAACAGCCCCTACGGAGCCAGGGTTTACGGTGCCAATATTCGTCTTCGAGACCAAAGGCCCTGGGGTGCAAAGCATATGTTCCGGTTAGGTTGTCAACATTACGCGTTATCCCCAGTGTTTAGTTCTCAAGCATGCTTGATCCTCACTTTGTCTACCAACTGAAGGGATAAAAGGCTCAGTCAACCTTGCCCAGCGCGGGGATCGAACCTCGGACCTCTGTCGTGGGAGTGCGATGCTCTAACCCAATGCCACTGGCCTTCCAGACATTGTCTTAAAAATATGAAATTTTAAAAAATATTTTCTGCGTTTTAATGAGAAGTTTTGTTCAATGCATATATGAATTCAATGTGTCTTATCAATACCCTAAATAAGGTGAGTTGGTTAGTTGACTTCGAGTGCTATGGTTTACTATTTTACCACTTAAGGACCAAGGAAAACACAGCATAAAATTGATTAAGATTTGACAAACTTCTATGCCAACAATACTCCTGATAAATGTCTGCAAAATGGTGATATCAAATCTTAATACCTTGATCATCTAAAAAAAATTGTTGATTTAAGTTTTAAAAAACAAAGTAGAACGTATAAAGTAAAAAAAACCCTTAGTTATTATTTATAATTTTGTGATTTTGATCAAAAATGTTTGATTTTTCAAACCTTGCATATAAATTTATTTTATTTTACTTTTCTGCCAGCTACATGAATTGAAATAAAATGGAGCATTATGACGCAACGTCACGAACTACTATAATGCCCTTCGCATTCATTTTCAGGTTTACAATAGCCAATAAACAAACAATAAACAGTCCTGCCGTTTGAAACTAAATTGTCATAAGTTGAGATGTGCCCTGCTGCGTAAAACCACCTTATAAAGAGCTCTTTACATTAATTTTACAGTATTGTGTTTACTTAGGATGCTAAATAAATATCCCACCCTTTCTTTTTATATAAATGGCACCTTATGTTGTTTAAAATTATGACTCATCTCTTATAAGGGCAGGTTTTAGTATAAAAATTGTTAAAATGTTATATCTGTTTTAATCTGTGCAATTCATAATAACTTAGATTTAAGAAATTCCTCAATATGTATTCAGCAGAAATGACTCGGCTATTAATGTGTTAAAGGGATTAAGCTGAGTACTCTGTTTTTTTTACATAGAGTAGAATACAGTTAAAGTATCACAATTCGCAGAATTATTGTTTAATTTTCAAATAATAAGTAAACAAGAGATTAAAACCCATAGTTTTGATTTTACATTCGAACACAGGCTTAGGATCATAATTAATTATAGTGGTAGTTCAGTGGGAAAGGCAGCGTTCTCGTAACCGTAAGACAGCGGGATCGACGCTTGAACCGGGTAAAGATCTGTAGTGGTCATTAATGGCGACAGGGGCACTTAAAATAGGCTGGTGGTTCCAATGTCCTCCAAGTTCCCAAGCGATACCTCTAAGGTAGGCAGGCCAAGCCTGGAACTTCTACTTAGTCCCTGCTTCTAAATTACGAGGACCACTCTTGGCAGCCATCTTTCCTTGAGAAGTCTTATGACTTCTAAATGGACACTGCACCAAACAACTAAACCATTATCATTTCATCCGCTGTCAAAGACTGAATTAATGTCTTAACAGAATGTGACCAAACGATACCTCTTAACTAGTAATTTCCCTTTTCGTCAAGGACAAATATAAGTTAGTATTAATTTTGTTTGCTATTATTTTTACCACGATAGAACTCACGAGAATATCTATGACCTGATGCAAATCGAATCGCACTTTCTCATTAATATTAGAAGAGTTAAAAGAAAAACATAACTGAATGCGATAACAAGAAAATTTATGCATGTTATTCTCATCACAAAGTACGGAAAAAAATGTCTTCAATGCTGCTGATCTCAAGGTCAATGATTTGGATTACCTGTTGTGATTTTGTGATATAAATTGTAATGCTCCAAACTGTGGCAAATTATAATGGTCCGAATGATGCACTGGTGTACATTTCCCATTACTGTCACGTATCGAAATTCATTGTTAACAGCAGGGTCGGTTATGAACTGTTCGAACTGATTTCCTTCAATATGGCTCCAAGCATACAAATATTCATATCCTTAAGCACATATTTATTCTTAAGGAGTCAAATCACCTTTTTGGAAACTATAAATGGAATATTTTTCTTATTTGTACCTTATCTTTAACACGAGGTTTACAGAACGCGTCATTTTGACGAATTTTGAATTTTATAAGGGAAATTACAAAAACTTTTTGCATTTTTATTAATTATCTGTTCTACTAACTTTTATCCATTGAACAAGGTAAAGGAATATTGAAGTCTATTTTCTTTAAAAGTGTTGAAATATAGAAATTTTCTATGTGGTTTCCCTATCCCTAAATATAAACGTCAATTGGACGCGATCGTAATGTAGACAAAATTTTTAGCAAATTAGTTGTACTCATGCAAACATTACAACATTAATAAAAACAAATGTTCGGCTTAATTTGGAGTGCTACTGTCTACCTTTTTTCAACAAGATGGTTAATGATACCAGGACCTACTGTTTAAAGCGGATTATGAACGGCTATGAACATTCATGCCTTAGTAAGATTCGAACCCACGAACTCCGGTACCGAAGGCCAGCACCATAACCCACCGGCCATCTTTCGGCGAAAGCGAATGTACCGACAAATCTTCAGTTCGTTATCCGATATTGTTATCTCGAATGAGACAAGGAATAAGCAACAGTAGAAAGAACGAAACGCAGTATGTCAATTGAAGTCAGAGTGTGAAGAGATAGATTTTTAATGTTTTACTTGCTTGGTTCTAATATTTAAAAATAAAATACTAGAAGATTTTTTTGAATTAGTAATATTATGAACCTCAATACTATCTCATATTTTCATTTTTTACTTATAGTGTATAATTATATTGCTTTCTGAGTGTTGTTATATGTATTCTTTCAAGCGTCAAATTGGAGAGTGTTCGTAGAGATAGGTATATAACAAACGTCCGTAAACCTAGTGTTATGTATTATCATAAATGCATGAGGTTTTCAGCATTTTTTCTCTAATTTTATTTAATAGTTTTAATGGATTTACTTTGTTTCTAAAAAATAAGAACTTTTTATATAAAGTGAGAGCTTGTTTCAAAATTTAAAAAAAAATTGTGTGCAGACTTACAGCAACAAAAAGTGAGATTCATTAATATTTTTTGGTTTGGTTTGGTTTTGGAGCGCTACGGTCTACTTTTTGCAACACGAGGGCTAATGAGACCGGGACCTACTGTTTAAAGGCGATTCCAAACCGCTACAAATATCCATACCATAGTGGGATTCGAACCCACGAACTCCAGTTCCGAAGGCCAACACTCTAACTATTCGGCCATCGTTCGGCTTAATAATTTTTGCTTTTCCTAAACAATAATTATTAAATATAATTCTCTCCCTATTTAAAATTTTAAAAATATTAGAAATAATACATCAAGGAATTACATTTTCAAAAAAAGCTTTAAATTTTGTTTAAAAATTCTATTTCAAATGCTAGAAGTACTAATGGAAATAATCTAAAAAAAGTAGGTAGAATTTCATCTTAGGTCTGTACTGTATTGATTGTGAAAATCTCCTATATAATAATAGCCTAAATTATCTATCCACCTGTCCTTGATTTTATGAAGCGGTTGGATGTGGAATGGATAGAGGCATCCATATTCGATTCTTGATGAGTTAGGGTTAGCAACGTTCAAAATCCATCCCTTCCCCCTTTTTCGAATGTTTAATGCCATTATTTAAAGCCCTATTTTCTCTGGTTAAGAACAGGCGATTACATTTATCAATTTGTCATATAATAAATAGGTAAAAATAACAATTTTTTCTAGCATTATGACGTCATTCCTTTAACCATCTCATTTAATCATTTCTTATTTTAAATTACTTAAATATCGTCTGCATTATTTTCATACGTTTTATCACTGAACTTAAATATTACGTAAATAATTTTCTTTTATATTTGGCTTAAATAATAGATTAGGTACATATGTGATAATTTTAAATTTAATCATCGATTATTTTTTGTTGCAATGAAAATTTTATCACCGGTATTAACAACAAATTTTATCTACCTCCAGGGTGTAGTGGAAATGATAGTTTCATTTCTTTACTTCCATTAATTACTGCGGCAAAAAAAAAAGGGGGAAGAAATTAACGATAATTTCGACGTAGCTAAGAAAACTTTGAATTATCTTTCTAAATGAATTCAACGTGATTCTAAACTGCATTCAGAATATCGGGAGACTTTAGAGGAGTATGAAGAAAAACAAATTATGGAGGGTGCACCAGATATTTCTCATCCAAAAAACAAACCATTTTTTTTACCTTCCTCATAAAGTACTTCAGCAAAATTAAAATTTTTACTGACATGTGACGAGCTATATGCTAGTTATATACATAATTGTTTTTCTAATTGAAATTGAAAAACAGTCAAAATGGCTTCCTTGGGCAATCTAGTGTTAAATATATGAAATATAAGTTATAGAATCCTATAAACCATTACTTAAGGTAATAGAGAAAATTATGTAGCACCTCTTAAATGAATTCAAGGTGATTCTAAACTGCATTCACAGTATCGGTAGACTTTAGAGAAGTATGAAGATAAACAAATTATTGAAAGTGTACTAGATATATCTCAGCCAAAAAAACAAAATTAAAAAATTTTACTTATCCCTTCATATGACGGGCTATTTGCTAGTTTAAAATAAATATGTGCAACAGATTTTCATTTATAGTGTGAGCAATAATCGTTTTACATGTGTGGTGGCGGCTTAACGTTAAAATACACATCTTACAAGCGCATGGTCCAGATTCGATTCTAAACTACAGTAATTCGTTTTTTCTCCAATTACATTTGATGTTTGTATTAAGAATTATACGAATTTCGGCTATAATGATTATCTAAGGACCTCTTGCTTAGAAAGATTTATATTTATTGAGATTTAAAACGTGTTATCTTTTTTTACATAGGTATGATATATTATACTTGAAGCAGTTTTATTGTAGGGAGCAGTAAATTTTAAATGTTATACAAATCTTTAAAATGAATCTAAATTTTTATTTGTGAAAACCTTAATCATACAGACCAAAGACTACGCAAAGCGGCTGGTATGATATACATATAACAACTTCTGGTGAAAACAGTATGGCGTTCTATAGTTCGAGTCAATTTCAAAAGATTGCGACCGAACGATGGCTAAATGGTAGAGCACTGCTCATTGGTACCTGAGTTCTGGGGTTGGAATCCTGCTGATGTCAGGGATGTTCGTAGCCGTACAAAACCAGCTTTAAGCAGTATCACAATCTGCAAGACTGCCCTCTGACACACGACTTGCATCTTAAGAAACCCTCTGACACATCCAAGGAACTCTGGGCAGAGAGCCTAATCAAAAACCCAGTATTGATAAGGAAGGTCAGGAGCCTGGTGTACTGGCTCACTGCTAATCAAGTCGCCATCGTTCGGCCATGAAGATCTTATACCTAAAGCCACACCGCAAGGGACAAAGTACCCCTTCACTAATAGCCATCACAACTGCCCTATGCTGTTATTGCTTCCCTCACCAACACTTGCTCTCATATCAGAAAGTGCCATGTAGTACACCGGATCAACCGGACTTTTTACCTGGGCAGTACGGCTGCGGAGTATCCCCCGGATTTTAGGGAACTGCATTGGTTGTACTTATTTGTCTAGGTTGTCTACATTGTATTGTTATTTTATATTACATGGGTGTAATACTGACTCGCCCCCTGTGTAATGCATTCTTGCCGGATGGTCAGACTGAACCAGCAATTCAACACCCTACACCTTACTTCGGGTGGGTGGATGGTTACAGATAGTACACGGCTTAAAGCAGTAAATCCCGGTTCCACTAGTCCTCGTGTAGCAAAACAGAATAACGTAGAGCTCCAAAACAAATCAAATGACTGCGAATATAAATATAAGCAAAAGAATTTCAAACCAGGGAACAGCTTTGATAAGCAAAGTGTTTGGATTTTAATAATTTTCAGAAAAAAAGCTCGGGAATATGTCAATCACATGTATGGTTGATTATGGTTAATGAAATATAGTTATATTCATTAATAAGAGTTTTAATATTTGGTACTGAATTTTTAGTCTGAATAGGAATATATTAGGTTGGGGAAAAATAAATCCATTATTTTTTTCTGTAGATGGCTGTAGTGATTGATATCTCGTAAAGTATCAATCAAACAATTTTAAATTTATGCTCGTTGTCAAGGTGACATTTCACACTAAAAAAAGTTTTTTACTGTGTTTTGTTTGGTTCATTCAGTTGTGAGTTACAGGGTGTTAAAAATGGAAGTCAACAAGGAGAAAATTCGGAACATTTTACAGTTTTTCTTTGATAAAGGCGAAAATGCAAGCCAGGCGACTGAAATTGTGATTGGTGTAATAGGTAATTACGTGAAATTTTGGTTTCGTCGATTGCGTTCAGACATTTTTGATGTTAAAGATGCACCTCGCACATTCAGGCCCGTCGTCGAAAATGACGATAAAATTACAGACATAATCGAAGTTGACCGGCATGTTACAAGTCGTAGCATCGTCCAGGAGCTAAAGATCGGACATTAAACAGTTTTTAACCATTTGCACAGAACTGGATTCCAAAAGAAGCTGGATGTTTGAGTGCCACACTAATTAACACCATAAACATGATGGATCGAATTTCCGTCTGCCAAGCCTTGGCCAAACGGAAAGAAATCGACCCATTTCTTAAACTAATGGTGACTGGGGATGAGAAATGGGTCAAATACGACAATATTGTGCGAAAACGATCGTGGTCAAAGCGCAGTGAAGCACCTCAAACGGTGACCAAACCAGGGCTAATGGCGAGGAAGATTCTACTGTGTATTTGGTGGCACATGAAGGAAATCCTTTATTATGCGTTGCTTACATAGGGCCAAACACTAAATTCTGATCTCTACAGTCAACAACTGGAGAGTTTGAAGCTAGGGATTGACCAGAAACGACCAGAATTGACCAAAAGAAGAGGTGTTGTGTTCCATCAGGACATCGCCAGGCCACAAACGTCTGTAAAGACTCGCCAGAAACTCAGGGAGCTTGGTTGGGAAGTTTTAATGCATCCACCATATAGTCAGGACCTGGCACCAAGCGATTATCACCTTTTTCTCTCATTGCAAAACTTGCAGAATGATAAGAAATTGGGTTCAAGAGAAGACCGTGAAAATAGATTACTAGAGTTCTTCCCCAATAAGAACCACGACTTCTATGAGAGAAGCATTATGATGCTACCTTTAAAATGTCAATAAATTATAGAACAAAATGGTGCATATTTTACCCAAATCGGACAATCCGAAACATGTTAAATAAAGTTATTAATTTCACACAAAAATAATGGATTTCTTTTTCCACAACCTAATATATGCTTTTATACTGAAATCTGTCTCAATGATGAAGAATTATTGAATGTTATAATTGGAATATGTTTCAAATAAATATTTTTAATATATATATATATATATATATATATATATATATATATATATATATATATATATATATATATATATATATATATATATATATATATAAATCATGCACATATGTATCCAAAATCTAAATATAAAAATCAACATTCATTAATGTTTTGATTATTTTAATTTTGAAAGGTACTTATTGGTTCCAGCCTAGTTAGAAGTTTTTACTAGCATCTTTAATTTTCATGATTTAATTTCTAATATCGTGCAAATAATTTTTTCTAGTGGTATCTGAAACACATGAATAGATACAGTGGACAATTGAAACAGGAAAAGTGAAGATTTAGATATGGCAGTTCTAGAGTTCATGAAAGAAACTCTAGAATCAGGAGGTACGTTCTTACTATTTGTTTTTTCTTTAAAAATTTTATGCTTTATAAGCGTATAAACATGGATCTAAACTAAATATAAATTGCAAAACTAAGAAACTTTGGATTCTTAGGTAAGTCCCGACTTCACTTTCCAGGCAAATTTTAGTTTTGGCAAATAAAATAACTAAATCCAAAAACAGGTATCGTTAAAAACTGACAAGTATACTTTGAAATAAGCAATACTTATGCACGAGTACACATAAGAAAAGTACTCTAAATACTGTAAACTTAAATTTTAGTACACAATCAGAGGTGGCCAAACGAATAACTACTAGTAAAATTTTGCGGTCCTCGCGAGAGTTCTAGAAATTTATAATTGAAACAAATGTTATACTTATCATAGTAAAATATATTATTATTCTATGGATTTAATGATTATTATAATCATAAATATTTATGTAGAGTTATAATTTTTAACTGTTCCATTCCTTATTTATGAAAAACAATAAAAATGTATTATTTCGTCTTATAATTTATTGTTTTTAATTTTCCCTTATATATATATGAGGTCTAAAAAGGGGGGATTTGGAAAAATTAAGCTAGTTGTAAATTATTTAAAAGGGAACTCTTTCATAACAGCAAAACAAATGAAAAAAAACCCACGCTCGCGTAATCTTTTAGAAAAATTTGTTCAAGCTACAAGATATTCGTCGGAATTTGATGAGTAAACAAAGCGATAAGAGTTAGTTGGGGGGAAGATGTAGAGCTGTCAGCAGCATCTACTCCTAGCTTCGCCACGAAATTCGCCACGCAAGTGAAGCCTAAAAAGGAAACTATACTTTTATAAAGAAATGATTTACCAAGAAGGACTGTTTCTTCCATTCACCTACTACTGAACACGACATGCATATATATATATATATATATATATATATATATATATATATATATATATATATATATAGTATATATATATATATATATATATGTGTGTGTGTGTGTGTGTGTGTGTGTGTGTGAACCAGGAATTATACAACTGCTGGATACATTTAAAATTATAGCCCCTATTATATTTACTTTCCCGTGCTGCTGGACAAGGAGAAGCCTAATCAGCTATGAATAATAAAGTAAGGTGTAGTCTAGCCACATTGAAGAAAACGGTACAGTAACCCAAGTAACGGTAAAGGTGTACCCAAGTGCGAAGACAGATAGAATTTTCCCAAGGAACTATTAAGATCAGGAGAAAAGTCGAGCTATTTCCCTTCCACAGCTGGAAAACGTGTTGAATGTACAGGAAAATTACATCTGTTAGACAAGCTTTGGGAAATGTATTGAAAGAATTTTAAGTGGAGGAGACGCCTTTGTTTCAGACATTTTGAGGATGAGAAAAAGATTTTAAGGAATTATAATGGGAGGAGATTTTTAAGGATATATTAAAGTGAAATAATTTTGATATATTACATATATAGGATGTGAACCGCTATCATACAGTACATTACCAGTGGGGTCCAACAAGCCATTTGAGAGATTTGATTTGGCTTAAATGAAAGAAACATAATCTACTTTACAGCCCAGCAATGACTTAAACAGAGAATTTGAAAAATGCGTATGATAAATATAATAAGCATTGAGTAATTTAATATATCGATATTATAGAAAAATAAAATTGATATGTTGAGACAATTTAAAGATACCTTAAACTGATAACTAGAATTTTTTAGACTAATTTTTATCAATGTTATTTATGAAAATCATTCCTTAAATTATTTAATTAATATGGGATTTTTTATGAAATTATTTTTATTTTGATTTTACACAATTTAAAAAAATTCCCAAAATGTAATGTAACCTATGTTTTTTAAGGTACTGAAAATCTATAATAACAAGTTTTATAAACCAATTTAAGCTTTCACGAGATCCGCAGAATCTCAATCGGCAAAGGCATCGATGTCGTGAACTGAGGGTAAGGGGATCGAGACTGGAGCCCTCCAAAGATCTATCATGTTCCTTAACGCTAAATTTACGAATGTTGACCATATACCTATTGTCGTGTTGTCCTCGTTTTTATTTGAGTATTAACCTGCGATCAAATGTATAGTAGGATTTTATTTTGATTACGTTGTGTAAAAGTATTTTAGTACTAAATTTAACCACAGGTTCTGAGGAACTAGACACAGGATATGAAAATAAACCAAATGCTAAATCAAAAACATCTGAAACTAGCTTAATATCAAAAGTAAATTTGTTATAATATATAAACATCTATGTACACACAAACTTATTCTAATTTTTATAAGATATGCTTTATCAACATCTTCTAAATTAGTTCTGATAATAATTTTTCAATACTTAAGTAATTATGTAAATATAAGAGAGAGGACCTAATCTCAATTTCAAAATGTATGTAAAAGGGGGTACTTTTGGGGAGCTAAAAGGATGTGCCCGGAACACTTTTGATTGATGGGTATCTATGGATCTTTCATCGGTCTCGTCAGGGGCTTCCTCCTGAGTATTTGGGTGCGGCCGTGCTATTTCATACAGGAACACTTCCCGTCGGACTTGACTGGACTTCGGAATACCTTCCGTCGGACTTTTTCCTCGTCTCGACTATCGAACACCTTCTAGATTTTAGATTTTTCTTTTTTTATTAATTTCATCCTTGTCCCCTCTTCCTTCTTATCATCCAATCGGGATAGTTGTAAAAATCTAATTGGTCTGTTTAAACCCCGCCTTGAGAGCACCAAAGTCAAAAACCTTATCCCTTTTAATTGAGCACTGTTCCTTAGGGACTCATAAATAACTCCACAAAGGTACATTCTTATTTAATGTCAAGTACGGAGACGGGATTCTAATCTGGGACTGGGATCAGAACCCCGCCCGAGACCACCGTACAAGACAACAATATCAGTATTATATAATTTTATGGTCCTCTTTCTTTTTACAAAGATGTGATGAGGTCAGATTTAGATCCCGAGCAATTTACTTCTTGTACGAATGAATCAATTATATTACTGATCTAAATCGCCTCATTACACCTATTTTTACTGAAGTAAGCCAATTTGACTCATACAAGAAAATTGAAGTTTTTTTTGCAAAGAAAATAGTTCCAAATTAATTTAAATGAAATGTTTATTGTAAAAAAATTCATGGAAAGCATTTTTTACGTATAAAATCTGTTTTTGAAACACATTTTCCGGAAACATTTCTATTACATTTAGCACAATGGTTTCTACATCTGTTTCTTTTGCATGATTGTTGAACTTGACAATTCTTCCGTGCGTCAGTAGCATGAATTTCTGTCATTGGAATGGAAGTATTCTCGACTTCTTCTCTATATTTACTTCTTAGCTCTTCAGCCAATTGGAAAATATCCCAGGTCTAATAGGACCAATAAATTTCATGTTATGCGATTAACTGTTAAACCATTCTATGAGTCAAATTGGCTCACAACCGTGAAAATAGGTATACCACATTTGATAATTCGAAATGAAGGGGTCTGCGGGGAAGAGGAATCAAAGTTTACATATATTTTATAACTTAACTAAAAACCAGCGTATGTTTTTGGAAAGCGATATTAAAGTTTTATTTATGTATAATGATCAAATTTTAAATGAGTCAAATTGGCTCGGTCCGTAAATCTAGTGTTAATGATGGGTGGGGCACGTAAAATAACTTCGAGGTTGGAATGTCCAAGTTCTCAAATGATACCTCTGGAGGTAGTAAGCCAGGCATAGGGGTCTTCTACTTGATGTCTGCTTCTAAATTACGTGAACCCACTCTTAGAAATTCAGCCTTTCGTGGCCATGGTAACTAACTTTCCGTGACAAGTCATATGACTTCTTATTGGAAAGGACACCAACCAACCAACCAAGTATTCACTAGAGGTTTTTTATTCCCTTCTTTTAGATCCAACGGTTCGATCATGGTTCCTTGTCCAGTCCTACTGGGCTCCCTTCGTATGTAGCGCCCTCTATATCTTTTTCGTGAAGAGACTCGGCCCTGCCTTGATGCGGAACAGGCAGCCATTTGACCTACGACTCACGATGATTTTATATAACTTCAGTATTGTGTTGATCTACGTAGGATGTCTTTTAACGGTAAGTCATTTAAGAGAACAGCAAAAAACCATTCCTTAATAAAGTTACTTTGTGCAACAAATAAAAAACCACAAGAAAATCTGAATTTTTGTTTCATTTGCAATTGCTCACTTTTGTAGCACATAGGGTAATGAAACTGGGTTTCATTCTTTGATATTTTTTAATTATTTTATATTCTTTATTTCTTACTCCTATTTGTTCACTTTTTTTAATTATTCATAAAAAATTCATAGGAAAAAACTACTTTTGCACATTATTATAAAATATGTTTTCCAAACACCTGATCTGATATGGTTTGTAGCTTCCTTATATGGCGATATTCATTAATGGTGGCTCGAGTACGTAAAATAGATTCTTGATCACAATATCCTCTAAGTTCCCAAACGACACCTCTGGAGGTGACAGGTTAAAACTAGGAATCTTCTGCTTCGTCGTTGCTTCTAAACTTCGACTTGAGCCACTTGACTTGTCGTCATCCACAAACCAACTACTTGAGCTAAGAGATTCTATCAACCTAGCGATGTTCATAAAACTAAAGATGCACCCCTTCTTCGAGGTTTTGTCAGTTCGCAAGTGAAGCTGCATATTACCCTTAGCCATGGACTTATCTCAATATACAACCGATCCATGGCTAAAAGTAATATGTCTGTTGGACTGTTGGACTTAAAGTAAATTTTCCTTTGTTTAGGGGATGAGTAACAACAACAAAAAATTGTCCATTTTTATTACTGGACTCAGAAAGCCTGATTGCAGTCATTTTAACCACTGAACAAGAATATCAACTTGACAGGTTATAATGTTCAAAGTTTAAGCATAACATTTTTTTTTTACTCTTGAGCGTCCATAACAGCTTAAATTTAAGATATTCATCAATATATATGATAAACAGAAATCATTCAGGCTCTGATGGGTTGAAAACTCTGAACGTCCATACATTCAAACCTACGGACTCTAGATACGAAAGAGCGTACCTAACGTGTTTTGTCATCGTTCGAATAATGGAAAAACTAACAGTCTCGAACAAATAGTTATGATAAGGCATTTAAACAATTAACACTAAATTTACGGATGTTGAACATATACCTATTTTTACTGAATTGAGCCAATTTGACTCATACAAGTAAATTAAGCTTTTTTTCAAAGAAAATAGTTCCAAATTAATTTAAATGAAATGTTTATTATCAAAACGTTCATGGGAATCATTTTTTACATATAAAATCTGTTTTTGAAACCCATTTTCCGCAAACATTTCTATTACATTTAGCACAATGGTTTCTACATTTGTTTCTTTTGCATAATTGTTGAACTTGACGATTCTTCCATGCGTCAGTAGCATGAATTTTTGTCATTGGACAGAACAACAATGCCAGAATGTGAGGAATTCCAAATGAGGAGAGAAACAAATCACGTGCGATTTGACTGTTGCCCAGGCTTGAAAGGACCAATAACTTTCATGTTATGCGATTAACTCTTAAACCATTCTATGAGTCAAATTGGCTCACAACCGTGAAAATAGGTATACCACATTTGATAATTCGAAATGAAGGAGTCTGCGTTGAAGAAGAATGAAAGTTTACATATATTTTATTACTTAATTAAAAACCAACGTATGTTTTTGAAAAGTGATATTAAAGTTATATATATATATATATATATATATATATATATATATATATATATATATAGCTCAAATTTTTAATGAGTCAAATTGGCTCGGTCCGTAAATCTAGTGTTAATATTTACAATCACATAATGATGTGGTGATTGATTTTTCTTAGGAAATGCACGGAAATCATTCAGAGTAACACAAGTATTTTCAGTGTAACGTACCATGATAGTGTCTTCTCAGGGGCAGACCTGCTTTAGGTGTGGGCGAGTTTCACACATTCCATTTATCCGAGTAATCTCTTTGTTCTTCGTGGCAGTCACTAGTTTATCTTTGTACTTTTAACTTGCTCCTTTCCGAGTTGGACAACATCATGACGGGCCTTTCGTAGGCAGCAGTTAGCCGTTTCGAGATCTGTCTTAGCGTTTAGTTTTTCAGTAAAATTTACTGCATGTGTTCAAATAAGAAAACGTATGGTTACCATGATAGGGCGTATAACTTTTCATAAATATGATAATAAATGGACATCATTGGGTGATAAAGATATTTTTAAAGCTTTATTTTACATGAGTTTAATTGATTTAACTGGTGGTGTCGTTACTTCTTGTGATGGAGCATTATGGTCAATACTTTGCTACAGGAAAGATAACTAGAGTAAAACATACTACTTTGTATACTACACTTTGATTGTGAATATTATATATCGGTGTGTCTTTCTCGACGACTGCACACCTCGTTTCTGTACCTGCTCGCCTATTGTTGCTGGAGCAAATATCGTAGGTTCGCTAAAGCTTGTCTTGCTGACAGTTAAATACTGCGACCATATACTGGACTATGTATTTATTTACAATTATTGAATATATGTACATTGAACATTGTTAACCACAAACATGGCTGAAAAACCCCCGAGTATAACCCAATAGTGCTGAACGGCCTGCACCTCTCTCAGTTGTCTCCTCCACGAATGTCCGTTCAATCTCGTTCCGAGCTGGCATCCCCTCCTCCGCTGTTGGCGAGGGCCGGGGTGGAATGCCCTCCTCCTGGTCAGGCTTCCGCCTCCCTGAGAAAATGTCCCTATTCTCCTCTGTAGCTGGCGCGGGCGGGGGTGGCATCCTTCTCACTCCTGGCGAACTTTAACCTCCCTGGAGTAGTAGCTTTTCTACCCCTCTCTCTCTCCGGCAGTCGTAAAAAAATGCAGGTGTCCATTTCTCACAAATCCGCGTCTTGGGCGTATTACAGTGAACATCCATGGTAGTAGGAGATCAACCCCGCGGAGGGAAATAAGAATCCTTTCTAATTGGCCATCGTTAGGCACTAATGGTGTAGAAAAAAATACGAATATTGCCATTTACCACATAATAATTTCCTGTATAATCACAAGTTTTAAATTAAAGTCTATTTGTATAAACGACACGTAACATAATGCCATCGGTTTCTGTAGGAAATGTTGAAAAAATGATTACAAATTTATATGAGATAAATTTCGAAACTTTGAAGAAGGCCCTATTCCACTGGATTCTCTTAAATGATGTATGCGGAGTAATTATGTTTAACTATAACTTGGTTAGTAAACAGAAAAATTAAATCTGGGCGAATAGTAAAAATGACTGGAAAGAATTTAGTCGCATAACACGTAAAGAGACTGTGGTTAATTTTAGACTAAATATTGGACATGTCCGATCACATATTCGCTGATAGTCTGTGACCTATCTGTAAAACAGACAAAATGAATAAAGAACACTAACTCGTCTATTAGGACCTTCACCCTAAGTTATAACGTAGATGGGAAAATTGCCTGCTATATTGGGTTGCGAGGGATCACATGTCCCGAACACTCGGACCTCTCAAGAGTTTTAACTTTAGACTTTAAGCAGATTAATTGTAATTTTATAATTATTCTAATTGTTGTAGATTAGTAATCATTGTTTTAAAGTGTCTTGATATTTTAATTGGCTTGTTCTTCTATTTATTTCTATTCTTTCTATTCTATTGGCTTGTTCTTCTATTGTATCTTCTATTTTAAATGTTAATTTTATTTTTTGTGTTAATGCGAGTGACTTATTTTTGTGTATAACGTTTCTTTTTTGCTATATGTAATAATAACAAATAACAAATTTCAAAACTGACCACCTGCAATGAAAGAATTACCTAACTGAATTATACGGTACATATGTAATATTAGTACTAAAGCTTTCGAGTTTGTATCTACTTAACATGTTTCCTGAGTAACGATTATTTTATTTCTCTGTAGCTCATATATTATGTTTTAACTACAGATGCATACAAAAAAATCTGCACTCAAGTTACTATAGTCAAAGGGGATTACACTTATAACGTAAGTATTTTCTACTTTCTTAAAAAATTTCTGGTATACGTATGTTAAAGAAGTTTTAAAATGTGTAACTATGCTAAATTTATGATAAGATTTAGATCTTAAGAATGTATGAATGCATTCCACTGGCGTGGAAATCTTAAAAACAATGTATGCATTGACTACTATAAGTAAAATAGGGTTTGGTGTCAAAATATCACTGCCAAGATAGGGGTGCCCTAAACATCTCTGGTCCCAACCAAATATCATCTAATCAAAATATATTCCCTCTAAAAAGTTTAGAGAATTAAAATAATAAGCTGTTTGAAGCTGAAAATGTTTTTAAATGTAAGCATTTATATCACTTGATTTTCTTTGCTTTAAAATAAATTCTTAAAAAGTGTCTTACAGGCATATCAATAGTTACAACTTTAGGGTATTATGAAGATAATGTTTTAGGGTTAACCAGGCGACGAACCAAACAGAAACCTGCTACAAACCAGAAGGAAATGCCCATTGAATCTCTATGAGAGGTCTTATTTTGTGCTACATTCCAGCACAAAAATTTCATCTTCTCGTATACTTCAGTACACTTATACGATTTTGACTTTTAATTTTATTTTTCTGTAAAAATATTTGTTATATTAGAGCAAATTAATCTAGGAGGTGTAGTTTAAAGTTATTTCCAAATTACTACAAAATCCATGTCATCGACAGGATTAAAAATCTCAAACTACGGTACAGAAAGGTGGAACGCTATCGATTCTATCATCTTTTGCCTACTTTTACGATATGTAAAGAGAAAGTATCAAGAAATTAAATTTCTTCTAACGTCTTAAAGAAGAAAAAAATCCATACGACACTAATCAAAAATAAACTAGAAATTTTGTTGTATAAATAATCACTAAAATGAAACCACTGAATATGATGCATAAATTTAATAAAGAAAAACAGAATTTAGTTATTTCCTTGAATTATTTTTTTTTCTTTTCATTCATGACAATATTTGTTATTATTGTTTGGTTATTTGGTAGTTTAAGCTCGAAATATGCTCTTCTATATTTATTTAGGGTTTTTTTTCTTATTTTACAGTGTGGAACTGCAGCATGGTTGATCTATATCCTTAAATATGTGGAATTCTCTGACACGGTAAGTATTTATTCAATTACTTTATCAAATTTTAGTTACTAAGATGTTTTCGAATTTTATAAACATTAAGAACTGGAAAAAATGCGCCCTTTCAACACGGAGCTTGCATGGAGAAATTACTGAAAAGTTTAATAAAATGCAACAGCACTAACTACGAAGGAGATTATCACTTTGGTTTTTTTCCAGATTCAGTAACCCAATTATTTCAGAAGCTATTACTGGCATTGTGATAATTTCCCCCAGACATTCTCCGTACTTTTTTTCCAATGCAGTAGGCGATGTTGACATTATCCGAACTCCATACAAGGCTGCGAAGCTATTACCCATTCAGCACCATCCGGGAAGAACGTGTAGATTAAGGTATGCTACAGACGAGGATAACATTACCCTCGTTGGATCATCTTAATTTAGAAGCAGGAACCAAACAGAAGACCCTCAGGCTTGACCTGTAACCTCCAGAGATATCGTTTGAGAACTTGGAGTACATTGTGACCACGAACCTATTCCACGTACACCAGTCACTTTTAACGAACACGGAGGATCTTAGGTCGGCTCGAGCCCCGAACCTTCAACACCTTTTAGCTACGAGATCGCTGCCTTTGCCGACTGAGCTACCGAGGCTCTTTCCGTAGTTTATAACAACAGCCACTTGATTATTTTTCAAAACTCAAGGTTGATTTAGAAAATAGTATTTCAGAACTTGCTTACAGTTTCAAAACTTGACCTTTACTTTCTTCATAAATATATTATGTAATTATGTATCTTGAAATGGAAAAAACCGTCAAAGGTAAACAATAAAACTAGATATACTACATATTTTGATTCTTGTAAAAACTGTAAAATAACAAAACCAGGTGAAAGTTTTCAACGTATCACAAATATCATTTTGTACATTCCCTACGAAATGCTAAGAATGCTGTAAACATGTAATTTGTATGGTATCGCGCCAAATTGGCGAAATTTTGGCTCCTTGGCGAAGTTTTGGGAGACTCATTTTTGGCGTTATCGCTAAATTTGGCGTCTTGGCGACATTTGTTGCCCACCCTCTTTCTCTGGATTTTACTAGAAGCTGGTGGAAATTTCTGAAAGCTATATAAAGGGGCCGTGAGTTCTCATAAAACGTCAGTTCACGCTCAGATATGGTGAAAGTAGGATCTGTGTTAATGTTCTAAGTAATTCTCTGAAAACGTTCGCCAAAAGGCTGCCAAGTTTTATCGCCATCCGTCGTAATTGTGATTCATTTGGCGTGTATTGTTTTTGTCTTAGAAAAAGTCTATTTAATCAACGAACTTTACGCGAAAATTTCGCAACAAAAGTAATTTAACAATGGTAACAAGGAAATCAAAGTATTCCTCTGGGTCGGGTCTCTTCCAAGAGTTAGAAAAAGAGGTGCCAAGAAGCCTCGTACAAAAAACATATAAAATGGTAATGGTGGAAAATTTGTCAATTGATTAAAAGTCTTGTCACACGTTAGCATAAACCAAAATAAATCGGTTGAAATTTTTTTGCTATAACACGAGACATTCACACATTCTTCAACAGGTAAAGAAATCGTGAATTGAATCTAATTGTTTTATTAACGTGTACAAGTGTACTTAAGTCATTAAGTCATGGTTTAGAATTGCACTAAGGGAAAATAAAATAATTGTTCCCAACAACTATAGAAATCCATTTTATAAGCCTTTATGAGTATCATCTTGAATAGTGATTTAATTTCAATGATTTGGAAATTCCAGAAACAAATAAAAGGGTTAAACAATATTTGTATAATGATAAAAAATTATTTATTTCTACAGATATTTTTTGTTCTGCGAAAAAAATTCCGCCTCATCACAAACCTGCATGTGATTCATCATGCAAGTCTTCCTATCATAAGCTGGATAATGTTTAGGACAGAAACAAGTACGTTAGATTTTTGTGACTTCTCTTTTCATGATATTTGTATTTGTTGTTACCATTAGGATATAAATGTTTGCTTAAAAATTTTAATCTTTGAAACGCCGAATTCATCCAAACCTTTTTCTGTGTACGTATTTGTGAATGTAAATGTGAATCCTGTAAATTTAATTTATTTTTTCCCTATTATAGGGAACATGTGAGTCAATAACAATTAATCTGCTGTTCTGATTAAATCGTAGTGGTGAGAAATTATATTTCTAAATGTAAATTTCATTATAAATTTAAATGTTTCATGATAGCAATACTTACTTAACTCAGGAATCAGGAATGGAATTAAAAGCATTTTTTCTTATGCTTAAAAATTATTGTTACATCTACATATAAATACACTGATATTTTCTGTTGCATTGTTGTAGTTAGTGATCAGCAGCGTCGAAATCCGTTATATTGAAAATTTTCATTATATAGAATGCAGCTAAAATGTCATAGAACCGAACAATGTTTAAAATTTTGGCTTGACTAAAGAACTGAAATCCCCCCAACTCGGTGATAATGGTTTAAGTATGGTCGCCTAACATTTTCTCCTGCTCTCACCATGTCCACACAATCTGCATCTATCTAATAATTTATATGATATTTTTATCCAACTCTCCTTGTGTCACTCTTTTCTTATATATTAAAAGTGCCCAATGCTGAAAAAAAATTAGATATAACAAGCAATTAAAGGTCCACTATGACTGATTTTTAATAATTTGGAGCTGTTGCGTTTGTAAACTGTTAAAGGATTAAATATAAATGCCCATAAATATAAATGTCCGGTTTTCAAGTCGTTTTCTTTAATTAAGTAAGAGTATATAATTCTATTACGATGGCGCACTGTGCATTAATTAAAGTCTCCAGAAAAAGCAAGAAATACAATGTTTGGATGGATTACCTTTATATTTTAGTAAATATCGCCAATATTTTCGCCCAATTTGCCAAGGGGAACTCAATTCTTAAGTAGTCCCAAAATTTTTTTATACCACAAAGTAATTAAGGCATTTAAGATTAGATTTCTTCCCAAACTGTGCAACCCGATTTTTAACCATGGGAAAAAATGATTTTGTGCTCATACTTGAGTGTTTATTAAACAGTCATTAATCGTTTCATTGCATAAATATGTAACGTCTGATTAGACGTTACACAATTGTAAGTTGATTTTGGTTTGGCGTGATTTGGTCTATTGTTTTGCCACACGGGGGCTAATTAGTCCGAGACCTACTTCTTAAAGCCTTCGAAAGGAACGAAAACCATGCTAAATGTCGGATTCAAATTCACGAACTCCAATATCAAATAGCAGCGGCTTGCCCATTTGAACATTGTCCGACCTTGAATCAGGGAAAAAAATAATAATTCGTAGCGAAATTTCGAAATTATGTTATATTGTTTTGTAGATAGGGCTAAGAGTATATGGACATTCGAATTGTAGGAGCGTAAAGCATTTTATTTAATGCTCAACAATAGGGCAATTTCACGCAGCAGAGCACATCTCAACTTATAACGATTTTGTCTTTAGTTTCAAACGAAAGGGCAGCTAATTATATGCCTATTGGCTATCATAAGCTTTAAAATGAATGGGAAGGGCATTAAAGCCGTTCATGATGTTGCATGAAATCGCTCTATTAGTTTACAGAACTAAGAACTGACTAAACAACTGAGATAATTGTTCTTTTATACCTTGGTGACAAATTATCTGGAACACCGTTCCAGTAAGCTGAAGAATATTCTAGTCACTTCTAGATTTAACTAAAAAAGATTTAGAAAAAAATTAAATTAAAAATGCCTCCATCGTTCGTGCGGTTTGAACCGAGGACCTTTCGCTTACAAGTATCATGCTATAGCGACAGTTCTACTGATTCGGTTTGGTTTGGTTTGGAGTGCTACGGTCTACTTTTTGCAACACGAGGGTTAATGAGACCGAGACCTACAGCTTAAAGCCGATTCCGAACGGCTACGAACATCCATGCCACTGTGGGATTCGAACCCGCAAATTCCGGTACCGAAACAGTTCTACTGAGAGTACCTCGCGTTAATAGGGTTTAAAGCGACAATATAGTGCTGTGACTGAGCAAATAATTCAACACATCAAAAGGTTGTATGAATATCGGATTTTCGGAAATTTTGTTTATTGAAGTATGAGAAACCGAAATTTTTGCTATTCTAATCATCATTTCACACCTTCATGAGTTAATTTTGACAAATACTTTACTGGTATTCAATACATCGAAATATAATACGTTGATATGTCTATCAGTTTTCCCTTTTTTTTCGCTTTTAATATCTATTAGTAACTAATTATAATTATTCTTGTCTTAAAGGTGGATTCCAGTTAATTCCGGGATGCATTAATTCCTTGGTGCATATTTTTATGTATACATACTACGCGTTAGCAGCTATGGGCCCAGAAGTTCGCAAACGATTGTGGTGGAAATCATATCTTACTCTGCTGCAGATGGTATGTTGTATTGCAATCTACCTAATGAACACGAACTTAGAGGACTAAAGATCTTATCAGACGACCTCATCTACACGTTTAACCCCTTCCCTGTTTTGCCCGTACGCCGTACGTTTACAGCTTTCGGGCCTTTACTGATTTGCCCGTACGGCGTACGTGCAATCTGATTTCTATTTCGCTTGCACTGTTTCGGCCGTATTTTTTCCAATTTTAGTAACAAATTATTCGTATAGATGGTGATAGTTGTCCAGTAAATGATAGTTTGTAGTTTATTGTATTTTCTACTCTGATTGGTTCAAAAGCGCGGGTTTTTTTTGCATGTTTTGTATCAGAAGACGAATTGTTATCTTTCAGTGTATAGCTTTCTGGTTATATTTTACTAACCGCCTGATAATTTTATTGATGTAAGAGTTGAATAATATATTTTTACTTTTAAATAATGGATAATTCAGAGAGTATGGAGCTAATTTCTTGTGATTCGAACTGTGACTCGGAATCAGAAACTGGATTATCTGTAAATGATAGTAGCGAAAGTTTACTAGATGACCTGGATAGTAGTGACTCTGATAGTAGTACAGATGGAATCAGTCAAGCAAGACATTTTTTAAAAATTAATTGTGATAATCCTTCGGATCCGCCTCCTAGATTTGCTTTCACTGGAATTCCAAAAATTAACTTGGATATCGATGAGACTAAAGGTAAACTTCAGTTCTATGATGCTTTCATAGGAAGAATAAAAGCTGTAATAAATGCTTAAAAATATTAGAAATGTTAATTTTAATAACATATATTTACTTAAAAATGTAAAATGAACAAAAAATGCAATAAAAAAATGTGACATTTTTTTGACCAAATTCTGGAAAAAAAAAAATGAAACTGTCAAAGGGTTAAAATGCAACGGATACAGTTTAAGAGTCTTTTTCCCAATGAAAATTGCGTTTATATATGTGTGAGCGAAAAAAAAATTACGTGTCAGTGGACTCCGCTTAATGTGATTGCGGTTAATGTTATCAATCGCTTATTGTTATCGAAATCGCTTGGTCCCGATTTCTTCTATTTATTTGTATGTTAAAATTATCGCTTTATGTGATCGTTACATCGGTTAATAATATCAGCTTTTTGAAACTCATTTTAAATGGCAAAAGAATATTCACAATCTATTTTGAAGGAACCCATTTTTTAATTTCCTTCGCTGTTGTTTGAATTTCTAAGAATTTTCCCTCTTCCACCTAGGGAAATGGGGAATGATCAAAGGAGTGGAAATTACACGTTCCTGGAATTTTTCAGAAATACGCACACCCTGCTGGTGGTCAATAGTTGTCAGATAAGCAGAAGGCAACAAACTTTATTCGGAACTGAGAAGAAACGTATTCACATTTTATGCCTTTCTCGCTTACATGCAGCTTGTCGATATGGAAGCCAGAAAGCGAAATGATTTAACATTGAAAAAGATCGAAATTTTAAATCGTTATGACAGGTTACCAAAAATGAGTCAACGCAATGCTGTTGTGCAGTTAAACATTTTTCAGCCTCTGAATTGCATTGATAGTGTCAAAACGGGAAGTACAACAGCGCTTCGATGATCTAAAAAACATTATGATTAAGAAAAATTTATCAACAAGCTTAATAGAAAAAATTGTAGATAGTCAATAATTGACTTTTTTAATTATGCAAACAATTCTTATATTTTAAAGGATAATATAAATACATAAATATAAGGTGAGTTTTTTCATTTTATTTTGATATTTAGTACGTGTGAATTAAAGGGGGGGGGTAAATTTATCAAATTTTGCATATTGTTTATTGTTATCAATCGATTATTGTTATCAAAATCATGGTGTCCCAAACTCATCACATTAAGCGGAGTTCACTGTATTTTCATAGATTAAAGGCCTTATGACGCGTCAATCTGAAACAAAATAAATCGGTTAATTTTTTTTCTATCACACGGGAAATTCACATATTCGGTATAAAGGAATCATAAACTGAATCCGTTTCTTTATCAACACGTACAGGTTGATGTGTGGTAAACTTTAACCCTTTTTCCGTCTTCGCCTGCCTCCAAAAATGTCTCCCACTGTTTCTCTCCCAAGTTGAGTTTATTTATCTGTAGAGAGATAGCACTCCATCCTTTCGTAGTGGATTGATGTAAATCAGAGTATCTTAACAAATTGTATGCGGGAAACGTACTAGTACGTTTTCTGACAATTGATACTTGAGCGCGGGTTACGTACTAATATGTTTTCTGACGATTGATACTTGAGCACGGGTCACGTACTAGTACGGGTTAGTGTAACAACACGGTTTGTTTGTGGGTACAAAAATAACGGTATATTCAGTAAGCCGAATGTTCTTGTCTTCTACATAGATTCTGGAAACATTTAGACAATTAAAAACTAGTTTTTACATCAGTCTATGCGGAACCACAGAACGGGAAGGTTGTTTAAAAAATCAAATTAGATTTAAAATTAAGTTTTTATTTATCCTTGCGAAAATGATATTATATATATATATATATATATATATATATATATATATATATATATATATATATATATATATATTTGTTTATATATTTCAATATAAAATGCGAAAAGTTGGTTAAAAATTAAATATTTTTCGATCTATTAAGATTTAACTGAATTAACTAAATTAACGCGCAAAACGTCCGCTCCCGGTACAATTCTTCTGCGAAATGTACCCGCACACAATGTGTTAAACTATAGGTCGTGAAACCTGCAGCAAGGATCGCCTAAAATTATAGCAATTTTGATATATTTTAACTTATTATAATGATTTTATAATTGCTAAACAATTTTACATTTTGTATCGAAAAATTAAAACAATACAGGTAAAAACAAAACGAAAACATTTCGAAGCATTTTTTTTTTATATAAGGGAAACTTTTACTTGCATTACACATGACGTTGTCAGTTCGTCAAAGGTCCTGCGTATGCAAGATCAGAGTGTTATGGTAGCATATTCGCACAGGGGTATTTTCAATATAGACCTTCCAAGTGGCTACACCTTATAAACATACTATAGTTAATGTTTAAACTTACCCAAGTAATTGAATTTATTTTTATTATTGTGTTAAACTTTCAAGGGTGTTACTTATTTAAAAATTTCACATTGTTTTGTCTTTAATATTAAAGTTGACCTAAAATTGCAATAGCATATCATAAGCGAAGAAATTGAGAGTGTCACTTATGCGTAAATGCTTTAGGGGTCCTCAAAATTTCTATAAATATCATGGAGTTCCCAAAAAGTTTAAGAAACCTTGATGTAAATGAATATTAACACTTGGCATGCAGGTATACTTCATCGCCAATTTACGCGTGCAGCAGGCGTTTTTTCGTGAATCGCACAAAAGTTTAGTTATTCAGAAAAATAGCAGTAAATCGAAAGAAAACTACTTTGTTTTTATGAACTAAACTTTTTTATTTTACACTTTAATATATACTGTACGTTTATTTAACAAAAAAAAATATATTTTTATGAAATCACAAAAATAAACGATTTTTAAAATTAAAATCCGATAATCTGTCAGAGCATATTTCTTCATTACTATCTTTGTCACGACGGCTCATATTACCAATTTTGTATTCCACAATAAAAAAACCAAGCTTCAAATTGACAAAATGCGACTTGTACGTTCTGGAGCTAGGAATTCGATTGAAGACGAAATAACGCAACAAAAGACCGAATAACTTGACGATCATAACTTGTGGAAAGAAAAAATACAAAGCGTTGCATAGCAACGGAAACAACGCGCATATAATGTCACACATACATATAATTTAAAGTAGTAGATTTGTGGTGGTTAGTGAGTATCCACCACAAATTTACTAAATACCTATTTTTATGTGACCCGCTCTCCAGTGACAGACTCCAAAAAACGTAAAAATACGTTGCCCGCACGCGAAGTGTTAAGTAAAATTATGAGCAATTAAAACCTGATTATCAGTCTTAAAAATGTATAGAAATTTTATATTTTTCTTGAATGGGTAACTCCATTAAATGTAAATTTCTTTATAAATGTATTTATTGCTCAATTTCAATATAAATACCTCACAGTATGATAAATAATGAAATATCATTTTTTATAATAGTATTAAGTTTCTTTACGCTTTTATTTTTGCCTAACAAAGTTTTTCTACAACAAATGTAACATTTTCTTGGTTCTTTCTGATTAGCACTAGATGGTATCTAGATGGTGATCACTAGATGGTGGTCTATAATGTACCTTTCGTAAAACGTGGTACATCATATCTACTCAAACGACACTCTTTTTTGTGCATTTGTGTTTGGCTTGTAATATTTATAAATGATTTGTCCAAACAAAAAGTAACCCCCCTAAAAAAGCATTTGAAACATTTAAAAACGCGTTGAACGCGTTGCTGCCGCCTAGCAAAAGTTTCACTTGAACGCGCTAGATACGTTAAGGAAGCCGAAAGGGTTAACACATTGTATGCGGGACACTTACTAGTACGTTTTCTAACCATTGATATTTGAGCGCGGGTCACGTACTAGTACAGGTTAATGAAACAATATGGTTTGTTTATGGGTACAAAAATAACGGTATATGCAGGAAAACGAAGCCGAATGTTCTTGTCTACTACATAGATTCTGGAAAAATTTAGACGTCGTATACAATTCCACAAAGACGAAAAAAATTAAATATAATTTTTTCTTATGATGTCGCATTGGAATGGGTAACTGATCAATTACCTGAAACTAACATTCCAGAATCAGGATTGCCCACATCTAGTATACAAAGTGCGCCTAAATATGACCCTCCGGGAAGATTATCATTGGATATGTGGAAACATATTTTAGAGAAAATTGTTACTACTGGGAAGAAAAAGTCGCAAAGACAATGTCGTGTGTGTGCTGTGAAAAAAGTGCGGAGTGAAGCATCTTACATATGCAAGTTTTGCCGTGTACCTCTTCATAGAGGAAAACGCTTTGAACGTTACCATATTATAAAGCATTGTTAGTTTTATGATTGCTCTTTTCATTTTTTTAATAATGTAAAGATGTTTATATATAACATAACTCGAAAAATTAAAACTATATATTACTATTTCTATTTGATTTTTCATATTTACGATACTATTATCAATTTATCCACTAAAACATATATTTTTTGTTTACAAAAATCTTATGGTTGTTATTTATGTACTTCTATTTATATATTTGTTTATATATTTCAATATAAAATACGAAAAGTTGGTTAAAAAATTAAATAATTTTTGATCTACTGAAATTTAACTGAATAACTAAATTCACGCACAAAACGCCCGCTTCCGGGGCAATTCCGCTATGAAATGTACCCGAACACAATATGTTAACATATTTTTTTTACAAAATCAAGAAGGCTGCTTCACCTTCTTCTCTCATTTTTGTGGTAAATACATTATAATACAAAATATATTATAAAATTATTGGTTTATTTAAAAAGTATTTATTGTTTAACTGAATGTATATTATTCCTTGTACGTAGTAAGTTCCCTTGAATGGACGTACAGATGTAAGATTGAAACTAGTAAAAATGGATCCAAGTGTAGTCAAAATTGATATTTCAATCCCAATTTAAATACTGAAACATTTCGATTGTAATATTTTTCTTACTTCTTACAAGGAAGCAAATATGCTTGAAAATATTGCCTTTTTTAGTCGTTTGTTTAAACCCATTTTTTAAACTCTTTTCAGACGCAGTTTGTTATCATCTTAATATTCGTATTTGTTGTTATTCCTGTAAGTGGCTGCAAGACAACGGCACATGGAGTCTACATAGATATAGTTGTCGCCATACTGTTTTTAAGTTTATTTTACAACTTCTTCACAAAGACTTACAAAAGGACTCCTCTCTGTGTTCTACAAACTGGAATCTATGGTGAGAACGGAGAGATCGAATTCCACAAGCAAAATGGAGACTACCGTAAAGATAGTTGATCAATTCCATTTTCTAAAGAAGAATTCAAGCTACTTGTGCATTTGCGAGAATTAAGCTACTATTCTACTTTGGTCGAGGTATGATGTAGGAAGTCAGTATCAAGAGTTATGGTGATTAGCTAGTGGTGTAAAAACTTTGACTTTTATTGACAATCGATAGACAGAGTTTGGTACTCCTATAAATGCCTTCTTAAAAGTTTTAATCGAGTGACAGAACTTTCGATCACTCTTATTTTAGGTATCGACTTATCTCGATCGCAAGAATGTAGTAGTCCTAGTTCACTCTCAGAAATATTTTATTTGTTTGTTTTATAAATGACTCAAGTTCAAAATGATTAGTTCAAATAAAATTACCTATTTTTTTTAAATAAATTTATTTTAAAATCAAGCTAATACAATTTAATAACACCTGACTCCACCAGAGGTACGCCGAGCGATGCCGATTGGTTAGCGCACTGACCTTTGGAACCAGAGTTCGTGGGTTCGAATCCCACTGTGGCATGGTTGTTCGTAGCCGGCTTTAAGAAATCGGCTTTAAGCAGTAGGTCTCGGTTTCATTAACCCTCGTGTTGCAAAAAAAAAGTAGACCGTAGTGCTATAACCAAACATTAACCATAAGAGGTACCGTTTGGGAACTTGGAGAGCATCGTGACCACGAACCTATCCCAGGAGCCTGCTTTCTATTATGAGATCGACTTATTTGCCACCGCAGCTCACTTTACAACATAATCTAGAGGCTTTGTAATATTTTTGTAATAATCTCTAAATAGTTGGATAGCACTATGTATTTACTTATAATATTTAAATATTATTTAGAGTTTCTTTTTAGTAACATTCTAATGTATTTTAAATTTAACCTTTAACTACTCACGCTGATCTGTAAAATAAACCGTCTGCAATAAACACAATCTAATTTAACTTTGCTTCTTGTAAAATTACAGGATTTGCTTTTTGCTTCCCCACCATCTTGTTGCCTTTAACCAATCACTGAAGTGTCAGTTTTTATAAAAATTTTATTATCTAATTATATCATATTTTTTATTTATCTTACTTTAATTAACTTTTATGGTTATAAAATACACCACACGAGTACTTTCGTTCGGATGTTAACACATTGTATGCGGGATATGTATTACTACGTTTTCTGACAATTGATACGTGAGTGCAGGTCACGTACTAGTACGGGCTAGTGTAACAACATGGTTTGTTTGTGGGTACAAAAATAACGGTATATAAGGAAAAAGATGCTGAATGTTCTTGTCTACTACATAGATTCTGGAAAAATTTATAGAAATAAAAACTAGTTTTTACATCAGTCGATGCGGAACCACAGAACGGGAAGGTTGATTAAAAAAATCAATTTAGATTTAAAATTAACTTTTTATTTTTCCTTGCGAAAATGAAATTATATATATGTATATTTATATATTATATATATATATATATATTTGTATTTATATATACATGTGCTTATTTGTTTATTTATATATTTTTTATATATTTCAATATA
>CM063506.1:15273532-15298532 GCA_032207245.1 Pardosa pseudoannulata
CGTCTGTCGTCTGTCGTGGGAGTCGTTCGGGGATTAGGAATCATTCTTGACACTGACGTTTCTATACTGGGTATAGACTTTAATAGGATGACATGATATATTTTTTGTTAAGTTTAAATACTAAGTATATGATTAAGGTATCCGTCTACGTTCGGAGAACTTTTTCTTTAGACGGAGAAACTAGTTCATGTTTTTACATTTTTAGATTTATTTTTTATATTATCATAGAGAATTTCACTTAAAAAAAATTATTCCTCGAGAAGTTTTTATAAAATTTCTAATAAATGAAGAAAATTTAGTAAAAAAAATCGAGTTATTTCAAAAGGTCTAATTTTTTAATAAATTAAATTATTTTAATATTTTTTGATGCAACACATTTCTTATACACTGGACTAGTGAATCATCTAAAATCTTTGATTAATTTACATATGATAAAAAATTTTGGTCCTTCAAAATCATACACATTGAATTTTTAACGAATTTTCATCACCTTTATAGCTAACTATGAGTGTAACATCATTAAAAATTACTCAAATTTAAAGCTTTTAGGTCATTCACTAGTAAATACTATCAAAAGCATTCATAACAATTTTCAACAAAATATTTTAAAAACATTTTGAGAAATCACATTTTAAGTTTCAACATTTTATTAAAAATACCGTTCTGAGAAAAACGCATTGGAAGTTTATGAATGCAACTTTAACTATTAAAAAATTAAAATACATGTTTAAAGTTCCCCACACTTTCTTGCTTCAAAACTTTCTAATTGTCAAGTTGCTAATTATTAAAATTTCTAAAAAAATATTTAAACTAATCTTTATGGAAATTTGAAAAGTTTTGTCTACAAAATAATCTTTAAAAGCCTTTAAATTCACAACTTTTGGATCCGAAGTCGCTACTTCCCTTTTGTTTTGACAGCTGTCACTGATATTTAAAGATCTGTAACTTTTTTTAAAAAAGCCTTAGAGACAAAACAAAAACAGATTTAGAAGCCTAAAAGTTGAAATTTTACAGTAGAGAAATAAAGAAATTAAATTTTTGTAAAAAAATGAGGTTTTCAACGTATACCGATACCATCAATGATGAAAAATTCATTTGTTGATATTAATGAAAACTATGAAGTCTTTACAAATGCTCTTAATATTTATTGTCTAATTCAAATAGCGTTAACAGGGAATTCAGTATATATTATAGCAATGAATGACTTTTCTGGTTGGTATTTTACTTATTTCTGTAAAAGAAAGGTAGTATTTAATAAGTTTTTAAACCGGAAAACTAAATTTACGAGGCGCATCCAGAAAGTAAGCTTCCCTATTTAAAATAAAATAAGAACTCACACTTTCAGGGACATATTTATTGGCAACAAGTACAGCACTGTTTCAGCTATTTTTCAACATAGCCACCACCAGAATTGAGACACTTGTCGTATTGTGGGATCAAATTTTGTATCACTCTGTCGTAGAACTCTGACGCCTGTGAATGGAACCAGTTTTCCTGTCCCAGAACACCGTGCATCTGCGTCTGTTTGAATTTGGTCCTGACCGAAAATCCACTATAACGCCAATGCATTGACTGCTCTTGGTTTTCGGAGTAAAGTGCGAAATCCAAGTCTCATTGCCCGTGACGATCCTGTCGAGGAACTCGTCGCCGTCATCGTGATACCGTAGCAGAAATGTCAGTGCTGCTCCTAAGCATTGAATTTTGTGTTCGGATGTCAGTTTTGGCTCATAAACCTGACAGAGCTGACGATGAATTTCAATTGGCGCAATGCTTTGTGCATTCAAGATCACCGACCGAACCTTGCAGGCGGCGGGAGAAGGAATTAGAGTTTCCATTTCGGACCACTGCTACCACGCTACCGACACGAGTCGGGACCTGTCCAGCTGACATATGATTGATACGTCATAGATCTGTTTTGGCTCATAAACCTGACAGAGTTACAATGAATTTCAACTGGCGCAATACTTTGTGCATTCAAGATCACCGACCGAACCACCAGAAGGAATTAGAGTTCCATCTCGGACCACTACTACCACGCTACCGACACGAGTCACGTCCAGCTGACATATGATTGATACATAACAATCAACAGTTCTCATAAAACAGAGTTGAAATAAATTTCAATTAGCGCAATGCTTTGTGCATTCAAGATCACCGACCGAACCTTGCAGGCGGCGGGAGAAGGAATTAGAGTTTCCATCTCGGACCACTGCTACCACGCTACCGACACGAGTCGGGACCTGTCCAGCTGACATATGATTGATACATAACAGATCTGTTATGCATGCGGCTAATTACGTTTACTTTAAAGGGAAAACACCGGGAAACTTACTTTCTGGATTCGCCTCGTACTACATAACATCACTTAATTGCAGCACTTAAGTACGCCAACATAAGATCACGTAAATGAAAAAATAACTCAATCAATTTCAACGAGTGATTTTCTTATCGCAAAAATGTTAAATAACCCATTCTTACCTAACTGGCGTCTGCTATAATACTTAAATTCAATTTAAACAAGTATGTATGTTTCGTCTATAAGGTGAATTTCTAGCTTCAATACTGACGCTCTCTTTTTTTACCTATATATCTAGCCTTAATACCATCTGTTCCTTGAGGTGGTAAAGCATAATAGAGAATTAAATTTTTAGACTCTAAAATTAAAAATAATTTACGAATTATCCTTTCAAATATTCTTTTTTAAAATATAGATTTATCCAAATAAAATTTAATAGCAAGTAATACATTTACATGCTGGAGCAGAAGAGAGTCGTTACTTTTACCACAAAAAGCACAAATATTAACCACTGCGAGTCTGGCATCCTACTAATAGTACATCAAGTTTAATCAATAAACTCTTAAATTGCTAAATGAGGGTGACCACAGCATCATTTCTAAAATTGTAACGGTTGATGATACGGACATACCGTTTTTTGACGTTCCAACACGTCAAGAAAGCAAAGTATGGGTCTTTAAACATGATCCCATTACGACATTGGTGAAAAGAAAACGCATACTGAAAACAGTTATATATGTAGTTTTCTTTAGAAGTACGGGATTTGTCAAAACCATCAAGTTGGAAGGGCAGAAGACAGTAACAGCAAACTGATATACCACTAAATATCTTCCACAAATTCTACAAGAAGTGAATATTAGGGGACTAATGCTTCAACATGACAATGCATCTTCACATACAGCCAGATTAACTGTTGAGCTTCTTAAACAAAAACAAATTAAAGTGCTAGAACATCCGCCGTATTCACCTGATCTAGCTATGTGTGACTTTTGGTTATTCTTTAATCTAAAAAAGAACGTACGTTTCCATTCAAAAGAAGAGATTGATGTAGCTATAAATGCATTTTTCATCTATTCCAAGAAATGAATGGCTTGATGCTTTTAATCTGTGGAAAATTGGTCTAGAAAAGTGCATCGATGCTGTAGGAGACTACTTTGAACAAACCTAAAACTTTGTAAGTATAACTTTAACTCCCTGGGTACGACTCCGGCTCATACCGGCCGAAGCACTTAAAGACGGGCTTGGCCGGAATGGGCCGGAAGGATGAAAAATAGGGATGATAGGTATGTCTAGCATTGGTCTTCTTTTCATCTACCCAGCCTTTACGACCAGTTGACAGTTGGATTGATTACTGCCTATAGCAAAGATTGGCCACATTTTCAGGTGCTTTTCTTAGCAATCAATTTTTACTTTCTTTTTATTCTCTAATATAATTCTAAACTTATATTATGCTGATATATATATATATATATATATATATATATATATATATATATATATATATATATATATATATATATATATATATATATGTATATATATATATATATATATATGTATATATATATATGTATATATATATATATATATATATGTATATATATATATATATATGTATATATATATATATATATATATGTATATATATATATGTATATATATGTATATATATGTATATATGTATATGTATATATATATATATGTATATATATATATATGTATATATGTATATATATATATATATATATATATATATAATATATATATATATATATATATATATATATATATATATATATATATATATACATATACATATACATATGGGAGAATGAGACAGTCCATTTTACATTTTCACATGCTGAAAACTTTAGGACTTAAGGGTAGTAAAATCGTCTGCTCTTGTCGTCCTTAAAGAGTTAAAAGCCTAGTTGTATCTCAAAAATTTCAGAGTGACCCTCGTAGTACATTAAGTTTCTCGCTGCATTCAATAAATTATATATTTTACAAAATATTTCCTCAGATCATTGTGTTCTATTAATGTATCCCACCACGTTCAAGGCACTAAATAAATAAATAAATAAAATCTTTTAGAGTTTTTAATTGTTTTTGGATAGATCTTCAACTAAAATTTAGATTTTGATGTTAATATTTCATATAAACTTAAATAATTAAAAAAATCAATAAAATGTATAAAAATTTGAAATACATAGTAATTATTTTTCAAAAATTAATAAAAAATATAATTAAATTAATTTAAAATGTCATATTGCAAGCATCATTTACATGTCTTTTTCTATAACATGGCATATATAAGATTCCTGGTGACTCCTCAGATAAAATCCATTTTAATATATCACAGAGACACTGTTTGTACTGTGAAGACCCCCCCCCTTTGTTCAGAACACTAATGACCGAAATCAGCTGATCTGAATCCCTCCTGTTTCGACGCGAATACAATAGCGCCGCTACTCAGCATCTGGGATGTTGACAGTTCGGTTGAATAGGCGTCACGCCCATGATCGGTCGTGGTAATGATTCCGGAGGATTGCCTGGAGAATTCCGGAATCGGGACAGCTAGCGAATGAGAATTCAACTAAAAGAACTAGCTGTAACCTTAGCTGGAGTTCTCAGGTAACTGGAATCGTAACTGACCAAAAAAAACGGTTGGCGGTACCATAACTGACCCCCAAGTATAAAAAGCCTAGAATTTTGTGATTGATTGGTTTGGAGCACTACGGTCTACTTTTTGCTACACGAGGGCTAATGAGACCGGGACCTACTGTTTAAAGCCGATTCCGAACGGCTACGAACATCCATGCCTCAGTGGGACTCGAACCCACGAACTCCGGTTCCGAAGGTCAGTGTAGAATTTTGTGACTCGGGGCTTTTCGACTTTTTTTTTTCGTAGGTGCTTTGACTTCGGGAAGACTTCCGCGACTTTTGACCGGATCCAGCTTTTTATTGATTACGTTCGGGAGGCTCGTAAAGTCCGCTCATATAAGGAGCGGCAGGGTCTCGGACACCGAACGGGGGATAGATTGGGTTTGCATTGCACCCTGGAAGAGCCTCCCCATTTTTTGAGATTATTTAATCTTTTTTTCCGACTGTGATCGTCGTGGTAATTCAGTGCCAGCAACAATCCTTTACGTTTCGACTTGTTTTGGGAGATTAGAATCCCTTTGTATATAACCAGTATTTACTCCAGAAAAAATAAAAGTGATTTCCAATTCTGTTAAGTCTATGATCCCTCTTCACGCTACTTCTTCACTCAAAAATATTGAAGGCGTCACAGTACACCCCTTATTAGTATTATTATGCAGTATTATACTCATATGCCTAATAGCTGACAATTTACACGGTGTGAGAGAAAATTAAAAATAGTGAGTTAATAACATCTTAGATGATGTTTTTTCAGACATTCTGACTTTTCTAAAATTGTCTTTGGAACTTTCTTATATTAACCTCATTTAGAGCATTTGAATGAAAAGAATAAAGAACATTAAAAAATACAATTCCTCGTATAACCCCGTGAAAATGATTTGTGATGTACTCAAAGTCTTCTATTTCCATCATCTCATAGTAGTTGACCTCCTCCTCCAGAAACATATTTATTGTTTTAATGAAATTTGACAGAATTCTCTATTATGACAGGAATTTTTTTATCCATGAATTTTAAAGCAAACTAATTAGTTAATTTTTATTTTGCATAAGAAGGAAATTAATAATATGTATACTGTAAAAATTTGTTAAATATTTTCTTGTATTTTTCATATTATATCCACCAATAAATTTACCTTGTAAAAACCAATGCGCTCTCTGTGTCATTGATATTATAGAAGGAGATCTAGAGCAGTGATTCTCAACCTTTTTGAAGTTACCGTCCCCCTACGGAACGATATGTGTTCAACATTTCTCCCCTCCCCAGTTTTAAAAATCCCTTAATTTAAAGTGTAAGGTAATAGAAGTACTTAATTATAAAAGGCAGAATGTTTAAGTAATTTTCTACAATATAGTTACAAATCAGATTTTTAATATTGAGACACACTGAAGCTGTTCTTTAACAAATGCTATGGCCAAATAGTTGGCAAAATCCCAGTTCCGGGGGACGGCCGACATGTTTTTGGCTCTATTTTAGTACAAGTGAAAGCCAAATTTTCGAAAAGTGATGTTTATAATTTGTGCTTCGTTTTGTATTAAGTTTATACCTAATTTCAAAACATATTTTGAGCATAAAAGGTTTGAAATTTTATTAAGATGAACACAAATTTAGATTTGAGTTTTTAATGCATTTAAAGGCGCTTTTGTGCTGTTTATTGAACTAAACAATGCGGAAATTTTGCAAAAGGTGCGAATTAAGCAAAATATAAGAATTAGTGGGTCATATTTAGGCAATGAGGAATTTGCACATGTGGGGGATTCGAACAACTTAGTGTTTTTCTGATAATTTCAGACTCATAGATTCCAAAAATGTTCTCAAAAATGTAAAAAACTGGGTCCATCATTTAAAAAATTAATTTTAAAGTTAAGCGAAAATCACGTGACATCAAAACGCTCCGTGATTGGTTGTGATGTCATCGTTCATGCAGACCAATATTTTTGTATTGCTTTTAAGCGCGCACTATTTTCCGATTTTGTTTTTGCAAGTTCCTAAAATTTTCTAGCTATCAAAATTTATTTTTATTTAAACCTGAAGGTTTTTTTTATCGATCTAGATAGCTTAGTTATCTCAATTTGTCATAAATGTCTCTTCTACCTGGATTTACCATCAGACAACCTCCCGAAAATTGACAGCATGTCAATGTTTTCTTTCTTGGCAAAAAACCCGGATTTTATGGGAGCAGAAATACGAGGAATTAAAACCCAAAGATATGTAAAATCATTTATATTTTTTTCCAATTTTACTTAACATGTATTAATACTTTATTCATGCTAAACACAGCTCTTTTGTTTGTAAACACAAACAAGTCAAATAAATATACATATATCATATACACACATTTGTAGTAGAATCGTTTTTTATAAATAGAGACGGATGTAATATTAAAATAAAAATTAGAGGAGGTATTTATACTTAATTTTATTGGAAGTTATTTTGATCTTGTTGAAACAAAAAGTATCTGAAAATTATTTTAATAATGAAGTTTGAAATGTATTAAAATACATTCTTGGATTAAAACATCAAAATTATGTATAAAAACCACCATTATGGTTGTAAAATTTATTAACATTCTTAGATGTTTACTTTTTTTGTGTGTAAAATACTAATTATTTCATATTTACATTCAACATATATTCATCTCATGAATTATTTTGCTCAAAATAAACATGGCTATCTTATATTTAAGTTTCTTTATTAAATAATTTACAGAGCTGAAGAAATTTTGTAAAATAATATTAGTATAAATTGATTTGTATATGTGATTATTTTAATGTAAGCTATGCACTTTTGATTTAATGTAACTAGCCTTTCTTTATAATATTTATAAAAAAAAGTTCATGTGACTTTTAGAAATGTATGCGTTTTTCAAATTCTTCATAGTATTTTTATATACTAAAATGTTTGTATTACTTTTTATTCAGATCTGGACGTGAAAGTTATGAAACAAAAGCAAGCATTTAGTTACCGAAAAATGGTCTTCACAAACCCATTAAGATGATTTATATGATAATTTGGGGTTTAATTTCTCATCCCTTTTCATCGCAGTTGTCCAGATTTTACGTGTATGTGGGTCTTTCGGGAAGCTGAAAAATATCTTCTCATTGCAATTAGTTGCTGTATTTTTACAGAGTGGCACAATACAATATTTAGAGTATGATTTTTTAATGCCAGACATAACAAAAAAATTTCTATTATATGCGATACTTTACACAAAAACAAATTTAAAAATCGCCTTTTAACATGTAAACAGCATAGGCGCTCGGTGTCTACATGAACGATGACGTCACAAACTCGGCGGAGAAAAAGTATCGTTTTTGAGAGACGTTAAAGAGTCCGCTATAAAACCCATTAGAAATCACTCATTAGGCCCCCAAATGAAAGAAATATAGCTACTGTCCTGCTTACTTTTTTGTCTTCTATCGTTTAAAATCAAAATTAGAAAACGTGAAAATTCCTCATTATGCTTATAAAATATTTAGTTATATTTATAAAATAAGGTTTCTATTTAATGAAATCATTTTAAAACTATCAAAAAATTAAAAAGTAATAAAGTACGGTACAAATTACTTTTAGAAATTATTAGCCTTGTCATCAAGAAGAGTAAGGTTTGCCAGAAAACTAGGTTCTAAAATTTGGCGACATCGCCCACGCTTGGTGTGCCTACTGAACTGGAATACGGCCGAATAGGTAGGGTGCTGACGTTCGGTTCCAGAGTTCTTGGGTTCAAATCCCACTGGAGCATAAATGTTTGTAGCCTTTCGGAATTGTCTTTAAGTAGTAGGTCCCGGTCCCAATAACCCTCGTGTTGCAAAATAGTAGACCGTAGCGCTCCAAATCAAACCAAACGAATGCTGTTGATTAAATATATTTTTCTGAATGTCGACCCAATTTCACGCAGAAAATAAGGAATGAAAATAACTGGTTCTGCTACCACAATGTAAGTTTATTATATTACTGGTAAAAATCGTGTAAATTAGATAATTAATGTAATAAATTCATTTAGTAATTTTATAATTAAGTTTGAAAGCCAAAACCTGCTCACATCTCCGTCCTACTGACCAAAACAAGTTCACTGCCCACCAGCTTCATCCCACTAACCCACGGGAGGCTGTATCGTCCCCTTTCAGAACCAATGCTCTAGAGTATAAAAAGTTTGGGGATCTTTGTAGACTTTCTTTCCCCATTCATAATTAAGTAAACAAATGATAGAATAAATATGTTATAAAATTAAACTAAAAATAAATAGAAATATGTAGTTAATATATTATTCACCGACATGATTGTATTCATCAACAAAACTAATAGAAAATATCACAATTCCCCATAAAATGAGATATGCTGGACACAGATATTCGTGTTTTCCCACTCTTTAATTGAATTGAGAGAAATAAAAAACAGAAAATTCTGCATGGTGGGAGAACGAGAGAAATCCACAAATCCTGATAGGAAACTTTCTAAAGGGGAGAAAATCTAAATCCGTCGGTTTTTCAAGCGAACTTACCTGATAACAAATCCAAATTCATTGTGAAAATTCTGTGTTTAAATTCGAAGTTATTCCCAACACCTTTTCCCTGCCATACAGATCGCTATTGGAAAGGTTGGTTTGGTTTCGATCACTAGTGGAGAGACACATTTTTTCTAGCGAGTTTTAGAATCTTCTGATAAATCACCAAGGAAGGATGCAGTCAGGATTTAATTTCGGAGATGGGAAAGGACTAAAACTGGATTGGACCTCCCCCCCTTCCCCAGTACTTCCCTAAATTTAAACTAAAATAAAATTAAATTTTTGTGAAAAATTATATAAAATTTAATATTAATATGTAATATTAATAAATATGTTAAAAATTTTATAAAAATTAATTGATATATAAAAAAGCCCATACAGGTTCTTTTTGGTGTAATATCCTTCAGATAATAGAAGAAATAATTTGAAGTAAAATTATTGAAATTAAAAGTTAGATAAAGAATTGAAAAATTGAAATTTTTATTCAAAATTAAACTTTGATTAAGTATGCAGTTTTATTGAAATTTCACAGTTGAAAATATGCTTTTACTTCAATGTCAAAATACAGGCAATACAGTACACTCCTGCAATTTTTTTTTTGGGGGGGAGGGGGGGTTAAGGAATTAAAGTCTGTCTTTCAGTCCTTTGAAGAGGGGGGGGATAATACCAGTATTATAGTACATTGTTCTGAGCAAAGAATACAGACACGGGCCGTGAAGCTATTTTTAAACTAAGCTCTTAGAAAATTTGTATTTCCTCCCAAAATTTCTTTCATAACCCCTTCCGGTAAAATGACGAGTCTAGCTCGTCATTGGTTTTCCCTTCCATACAACACAATGACGAGCTACAGTCGTCATGCGACTAAAGTTAATTAATAAATATGATAATTAATTTAGTTTAAAATTTCTAGTGTACTGAATTTAGCAACACTTTTATCACTCGTGAGATTGTGTTCCTGTTCTGTACTTCTAATATATATACTTCTATATATTCTTCTACTGTATAAGGATAGTTATATAATACCTTTCAAATATAATGTTTATGCAAACTTTAAATCATTTAATCAGTTTGAATTAAAAAATTCAAACCTGTCACCTAAGTCCATAACATTCCTGAATGCATATAATTTTAAGAAATTCATTTTGCTGTGTGCAGGGAGAGGGCGACATGAGAATCGATACTAAGCTAATTATATAAGTTACAGGGATAATAAGTTATTACCGGCTATGATCCTATATGCTTCCTTGTATCTATAGATTGCTCATTCTTTCAATCACCCATAAATGTATTTCTATGAAAAATCAGTTTATGGAGCCTACTTTGAGCATTGCTTAACACATTTTTGACCGGCAATTTTACTGAAAATTTATCTCATGTCACCGGCTATTATTTCGTAATTGGATGTGGAAGTAAAACAATAAAAATAAACTTTAATAAGTTTTATTTATCATTCAACTTTTAATATTTCTTTTTCGTATGATAAGCAGTATAACAATCACCTACGTGTAATGGTACACAACAGCTTTTACAAATATATCTAGTTTCGCTTCGTTTTTCCTTTGAAGAGCATACTCTACTTTACACTAAAACAAAGAAAACAACAGCGATGCGAAAAAAAAAAAAAAACGCATCACGAGTTTACTCGTGGCCGGTGAGCAACGTTCGGCCATAAAAACACGAGTTAACTAGTGACCGGTCCACAATGTGTTAAGAAAGAAATTCTCGATTTTCATAATATTTATTACAAGTAAATAAAAAATGTTTAAAGCACTCTCGATTGAGATTTTCAGATATATCTTGTATATCTGTTGTTGTTTCCGATGCCACTTGGTCAAACCAAGTACGACTGAGTCACACGCTACTCTTATTAAGGTAAAGGAATGCGCCTTTCGCTTTAACGAGCACCACTAGAGTGACACCGATGCGACTTACACTCAAGTGGCAGGGCCCGACTAACACCGCGTTTACACGAGGCAAGTAGACGCTCAAGTAGGTCAGTCAAGTTGACTTGAAAGTACTACTTGACTCGTGTAAACGGTTCTGGTCAAGTCAAGTAGCTACTTGAGTCAAGTAGTGAGGCAAGTCAAGTAGTTCTTCACGGTGGACAAGTAACTTGACTCAAATGAATCAAGTAAGGTAGAGGGCGCCACTGATGTGTAAATTCTGTATCATTTCGCTATTGGTAGCAGTCGCTTGTTTTTAGTACATGGACTTTATTTTTGTTTCAGTACGCGAAAGATATTAGAAAATGAAAAAAAAAATTAGGATTTAAACTAGAGGTAAAGAATGGAACATAAATTTTCCATCTTTTCAAACTGTTCCAATTAATGGATGAAATTATAGATAACCCTACAACTGATAATTAAGGTAACTCAAAACAAAATAACTCTTTCACAAATAAAGTTTATTCTTATAATAAAAGTGTATGCACTACTTTTTTATTATGTTAAGTATTGTTATTAGTTTTAAGGAGATACAAATGGAAGAATTTTGTTGCTTTTCGGCTTATCAAACTCTTTTTTTATTATCTTAAATTGCTTGAAATTTTCAACATTTGATCTATATACTACGTTAAACATTTTCTTAAGTTTACTTTGTTTATTTAGAAGAAATAATTTTTTTTAGTAAAGTACTTATTTTTAAAATTTCGCTGACACATTATCCGCTGAACAAATGCTTAAAATAATATAAAATAAAATATTACTTATTTTTAACTGTTAATAAGAAGAGTAAAAAAAATACAGAAACACTGATAAATATTCACAGAGATTATTACATAATTTATCATAAAATTTAGTTTTAAAGAAGGGAATATTAGAATGATTCTAATGTGCGTATGCAATTTATGGAAGCACGGATTGAAACATAGCTTTATATTGCATATTTTTCATGCTTATTATTATTGCTTTTTTTATTTTGTCGAATTTTGTTTATTTGAGTGTCTAAATAAGATTCTAAAAAACATGTACACTTTCTCCGAAAATTTTCAATTTTACATCTTATTTATTAAATTTCCCCTTTAACGAAAAAATTATTTCCTGCTAAACGCGTTACTGACTTTACTAACTATCTTAAAATTCACCCTCTCTAAACAATCAATTTAATGATATCAGCCATATTCTTTCCTAAACATTCCACGCACGAAACATCTGCTAAAATCTACATCTGCTAAACTGAACATCTGCCTAATAAAAAAATATAAATTTTACAAGAGGAGAATGAATATTCAAATAAAGCTAAAATAGTATGTGAAAATTGCATTTTAAATTCTATAAATACCAAATTAATTAAAAAAAATAGAATTAATTAGATACTCTGGAAACTGTATAAAATTTCCATATATCATTACAGAATATTTTCGCAAAAATTTGAAATCGCGAAAATATTCTGTTAATAGTCTGCAATAGTTCTTGTTTAAAGGCAAGTTACTTGACTCGCAACTTGACTACGTGTAAACGCATGCATTCAAGCTGTAGGTGAGTCAAGTAAACTAAGAAAAACTACGCATGCGCGGAGTTACTTTACTTGATCGTCTACTTGACCAACACCTCCTAAAGGATCGTGTAAAGCTCTTTTAGGAGGTGTTGACTTGACTCGTGTAAACGCGGTGTTACAGAAATGGGGGCTCAGAGCAAGCAAGCAGAGCATTCATCCGGGGGCCCCCTCACTGTACACAGGTGGTGGCTACGAGGTGATTGTTATATGTAGTGATGCTTAAACTATGGCCCGCAGAGCCTTTAAAGCTGACTCATCAATGTAGTCAGTAAAATAAAATTAGTTCAAAATAAAATGAAAAATTATGAAATAAGTAAAATTATAAAAAAAAAAAAGTTACAAAAAAATTTCTGGAAGGTAAAGCGTATGTTAGAATTTTGTAGCTCTTTATCCGAGAAATTTTCCTGCCTAAAATAGAATGTAGCTGCGTGTTCTACATTTTTTGCCAGCATTTACATTTGTGAACGAGTTCTCAAATGATACTGAATAAGACAAAAACTAAAAGAAGAAATTGTCGATATTTTAAAGTGAATTTTAGACAGACGTATCACATTTTTAACTTGAAATGGCAGTGAATTTGGGGGCCTTCTTTTCACTGAGGGCCCTGTTAGCCATGTAAAGTAGGTTCCCGTAATTTAGAAGCAGGGACCAAGCAGACGACCCATAGACTTGGCCTGCCACCCCCAGAGGTATTGATTGATAACTTGGAGGACCACTAACACATCTTAAGGGCTTTATCTTAGGGCTGTTCGGGCTCCGAACGCGCAACCCTCGAGTTACGAGATCATTGGTTTTGCCGAATGAGTTACCGAGTTCTTATATAGTTATCTCTGAAAAGTAAGCTATAATTTAGGACTTGGCAACATCTTAAATTCATTAGAGCAACTCATTAACTCTTAATTTGGCTAAGTCCGCTACACCTGACCTGTATATTTATAACTACTATACAACAGAATTGTCAGTGTTCACCACAGTGAACATTAATTATCTCAAAAATGGAAAATGATATTTATTTTGTTTATTTTACAGAGATCCTAATGTCTATACAGATATAGGAAAATAGCAGAAATTAAAATTAAAAAATATTTGAAAAAACATCTTGTCAAATTAAGGGTTAAAGAAGATTGGAAAATAAACTCTATGTTTACTTTACAGAAATAAATACTATATTTTGATAGATAAATATACACACTTTTGTAAACATGTAACGTATTGGTAAAAATCAGATATAAGCCCGAAGCGGCTCGTTCGATTGGCAGCATTATAATCTTGTAAACTCGTGTTACCAATGTATAAGAAATATCTGTTAAAAACTAATACTTTGAAAATAAAATAGAATGGAAAAATAAATAAATAAATATAATAAAATAAGTTATTAGGGTATCCGTCTACGTTAAAATTTTTTGCCAAAAATCATATATTTTTTTTTATTTCTCTGTTGTAAAATTTCAACTTTTAGGCTTCTAAATCTGTTTTTGTTTTGTCTCTACGGCATTTTAAAGAAAAGTTACAGCTATTTAAACATCAGTGACAGCTGTCAAAACAAAACGGAAGTAGCGACTTCGGAACCGAAAGTTGTGAATTTAAAACCTTTTAAAGAGCATATTTTGGACAAAACTTTTTAAATTTTCATGAAGATTAGTTTAAACATTTTTCTAGTATTTTTAATAATTAGCAACTTGGCAATTAGAAAGTTTTGAAGCAAGAAAGTGTGGGGAGTTTTAAACATGTATTTTAATTTTTTAATAGTTAAAGTTGCTTTCATAAACTTCAAAAGCGTTTTTCTCCAAACGGTATTTTTAATAAAATGTCGAAACTTGAAATGTGATTTCTCAAAAAGTTCTTAAAATATTGCGTGAAATATTATTGTGGATGCTTTTGATAGTATTTAATAGTAAATCACCTAAAAACTATAAATTTGTATAATTTTGAATGATGTTACACTCGTAGTAAGATATAAAGGTAATGAAATTTCGTTAAAAATACGATGTGTATGATTTTGAAGGACCAAAATTCTTTTACCAAATGTAAATTAAGCAAAGGTTTTAGGTGATTCACTAGTCCAGTGTATAAGAAATGTGTTGCATCAAAAAATATTGAAATAATTTAATTTATTAAAAAATTAGGCCTTTTGAAAAACCCGATTTTTTTACTAAATTTTCTTTATTTATTAGAAATTTTATAAAAAACTTCTCCAGGAATGAATTTTTTAAGTGCAATTCTCTATAATAATATCACAAATAAATCTAAAAATGTAAAAACATGAACTAGTTTTTGCATTTAAAGAAAAAAGCTCTCCGAAAGTAGAAGGATACTTTTGCAAATATATTGTTTTCCCAGAATTTTCTTTTTATAAAAGGAAATCGAACGATTTTACTGTTTTATTTGTGCTAATATTTCGTTATAAGGTGAACAAGGGCATACAAAACTAAATTTTCATTTAAAAACTTCATGTTAACAAGAAGAAATAATCAGTGTTGGGAAATTTTGAGATTAGTAAAATTAATATTTTATGAATGTACACTGCTTTAAAAATATCCGCAACCTGTGGGAAACTATTATAGTAAATTGTATAGTGGTGGATGTACATTTCATATTTTGGCAAAACTACTAAAGCCAATACCGTGATTGAAATTTGATTTTACGTACTGAAAAGCAATGAAATTTCACTGCGTTTCTTCAGTTAAATTTATAATGAATATTAATAATCATTATAAATTTAAATTTTATTAAATAATTAAAATAACATTAGGAAGTAGTAATAATAATAATAATAATTTCTACCTGCTATGTATATTTTCTTTGTTTATTGAAGTTTATCTCGATTAATCATTAATGTTGTCGGCTAAAGTAACTACAGTAGGATAATTCATATAACTTATCTTAAAGATTTAATATTTATCAGTGTGCTAAAGTCTAGATGCAGTGAAAACTAACGATTTGTTATTAATTTCTGTAGTTGTAAATAAATCAACTAGCAATTTGATATCACGAAATTAAAAGAAATCAAATACAGACATATTCATGCTATATGTTTAATACATTTTTGAAATGAGGTCGAGCGCCGCTGGTGTAGTGGTATCATGCAAGATTCCCATTCTTGCGACTCGGGTTCGATTCCCGGGCGGCGCATGAATTTTTCGTTTTATCAATAAACACAAAAATGTTAATTTTTCCAGAACTTATTTCCTTATGATGAGTTGTAAATGTTTAAAAAACGGAAAAAAAAAACTTTTAGTGTTTTATTACTTTTGGTTATTTTACTCAACAGCTTTTATTTAAATATTTTATTAACAAGTTAATTTTTTAAATAAAATATTTTTAGGCTTTATTCTACTGAAATATATTAAAAGCGAAAATTTGCGTATTATTTTAATAACATTAAATATCTAGGAGAAAAATAAATTTACCAAATTCAAAATAATATACTTTTTAAAAATTATTGACACTGTCGCCATCTATTGTTGTTTCTTGAAAGGTTTCATTAATCCCAAGGAAAGATTATTATATACTCATTTTTATTTGCTACAACTGAAATGCTATCAAATAAAAGAAATAATTGCTATAGAATGAGTAACAATGAGTAATGTTCATAATTTACTTTTCATGCTTAAAATTAAAAATGTCAGTAGCAAAGGAAATAATTCATGCTTCGGTTTTTAAAATGAAACTAAAGAGAATAGTTTTAAACATAAACAATTTTTTAAATAAGTTAACTTAAGATTTTATCTTCGTGTAATATATAAAAGGAAGATTACAATAAATATATTAATCACCCAGAACAAAATTAAATTTATATAATTTGGGGAAAAAAAAATATTTACAAAAATATATACTGGCGCCATCTATTAGTATTTTTTAGAAGCTTACATCGTAATTCTAATATGTATTATAAATTCCAAGGTACGATTTTTGTACTCCCATTTCTGAAAACTTTAACTGAAATATTATCAAATGAAAGAACTAGTTACTATAGAACAAATAAAAATAAGTAAAACTAATGATTTAACATCAATAAAAATGTTTATTTTACCCATGCTAAATGTAATTATATAACACGTAGTGTCACTGTAAAAGTTTACACTACACCATAATGCTATAATTATTTTTAAATATTTACATTATTTTAGTACGTTTATTTTTATTAATTAACTATTATCTTTCTTTTGGAGCTAAAGCTATTTAAAGATAAATTTTTATCTATAATGGTCTTTAAAATAATTAACATAATAGATTTTTAATAAAATTTTTAATAAAATTACACATAACAAAATCTTATCCCCATAGCTAACTTCTTGTTGACTTGGGGGATTCTTGTTGGCTTGGGTGCAGTCATTAGCACTTGGATAACCGAAAAGAATACATGGAAATTTTGAAATTAAAAAATGTGGGTATACTTCAGCATCATTTCTAAGGGGTTTCTTTGTCGAAAAACATTACATAACGTTTTAAGGTAGAACCTGCCAGTGTTTTGATTGCCAGCGACGTTGTGTGTGGAATGGACATTTTAATCCAACCCATAGCTAACTTCTTGTTGACTTGGGGGATTCTTGTTGGCTTGGGTGCAGTCATTAGCACTTGGATAACCGAAAAGAATACATGGAAATTTTGAAATTAAAAAATGTGGGTATACTTCAGCATCATTTCTAAGGGGTTTCTTTGTCGAAAAACATTACATAACGTTTTAAGGTAGAACCTGCCAGTGTTTTGATTGCCAGCGACGTTAATGAGGCGGAGAAAAGCGAAACTAAGTTACATAAGGAGAGCGGAGCAAGCAGGAATTAATTTTGGTGTATGCGAAGTCGCCAATTTTTCACAATGAGGTGAAAATAACAAAAGATAACCAAAAGTTTCAATTTAAGGATAGAATCACCCAAAATTTATTTTACAATACAATTATAGTTACGATGGTTAGTTTTAGATTAAAATATCATTACATATATATATATATATATACATATATACATATATATACATATATACATTTATATATATATATATATATATATATATATATATATATATATATATATAATATCAAAATTATTTAACTTTAATGTTTCATTAAAAACCTCGTCTCTCCCATTCTAATTCATTAAAATCTTTTTCTCATCCTCTAATTTTCATAATCAAAGGAGCGTTCTCGACTTAAATTTCTTTCGATACAATTCCCAAAGCTTTCTATCCTATTGATGTAATTTTTTTGTCTATTACACACGTTTCCCAGCTGTCGCCGGCTAATGGCTCCGCGTTTTATCTTATCTTACATTTAAATTCGCTGAGTAAGTGGGAAAATTCTTTCAGTCTTCGCTCTTGGGTGTACCTATATTCGAGCAGAGTGATTTTTTGTGTCTTTTTTTCGTTGACTAGTAAAGATGTCCGTTTTAGCAGCACTGAAATGATGTTTAAATTAGACATGTGCCATTCTCTTCACAGTCGGCCGACTGCATTACTATTAATGCTAGCTGTTTAGGTTTTTTCTTGTCCAACAGTTTTATAATTATTGGATTACACACACACACACACACACACACACACACACACACACACACACATATATATATATATATATATATATATATATATATATATATAATATGTGTGGGTATGTATGTGAAAGTCTATTCACTGCCTCCTGGATCATAAGAGATTCGGTCGGAAAGAAGGTCTTAAAGTGATTTAAAGAAGACCAGAAGAGAAAAATCTCAGATTCAATGAAAATCAGTTTTTGTAGTTTTCATTAAATCTGAAATTTTTCACTTTCGGTCATCTTTTTTAAATCCTTCTAACACCGTCTAACAGTCTGAACTTTTAAAGATCCAGGAGGCAATGAATTTGGCTCTTAGCATATTTTAGCTTCAGTGTAGTGGCTGAAGTTTAGCGGTTCTCTCAAATAGCCTTTCTTAGACTCAAAGCTATCTATAAGTTTCACCAAAGAAACCTCCGGGTTCAAAAAAGTAAAAACTCTTTAAGCTTTGTTAAAATTAGGAGCAAAGTGACCTCCTTTTGGATAAAAGCTCTTTAAGCTTTGCTTAAATTAGGAACAAACTGACCTTCTTTTGGATAAAAGCTCTTTAAGCTTTTTTTAAATTAAGTAGCAAAGTGACCTTCTTTGGGATCACGTGATAAAAGATCACATAATTACAAGCTTTGGGATAAATGGCAAATTTATTGGAAATCCGAAAATGCTGGTTGTTATTTATTTCATTTTATTCCCACTGTTTTTTGAAATAGCTTATTTGAATCACATCATATTAATTTTCTGTTAACTGGACATGGCAATTTTCCTGCCTATCTATCAAGCTTTCATGTAACCTCAAAATCTTCACTCTGTGCCTGTGGTTTGCTTGGTAATGCTGAGAACTTTATTGTTGATTACCATCGGACCTCTAATTTCCATTTTTGAAAACACGCATTAGGTCAGGAACTATATTGGTTAGACAAATTTAATTATAACCAAGTCTAAGATTAAAGGTTTAAACACTTATGTTTCTGGATCATACGAAATCAACAAATGACTGCTCAGGATTAACCAAATGGCATGTTGAATGAATACCAATATTTAACTTTATGCTAATATTGTCATCGCATTACTTTTGCTTTCTGTGTCTTATCTATATGTTATGCTCCTGTAATAACTCTTGATTGTGATTATAGACTATTCCCATTGAACACGCTACTGAAATTATACCCTTGAGTAATCTTTGGATTTACTGTGTTTAAACTGAATGTTCCTTTTATATATATATATATATATATATATATATATATATATATATATATATATATATATATTATATAATCTTTACGAGTATCCCGACCTTAATCACTAGAAAGCTGGCTCCGATCAAAAGACGCGAAAGCCTCCCCGAGGTCAAAGCACCTACATAAAAAAATGTCGAAAAGCAGCGAGTCGCAAAATTCTGGGGGTTTTATACCTGGGGGTCAGTTACGGTCCCGCCAACCGTTTTTTGGTCAGTTAAGATCCCAGTTTCTTGAGAACTCAAGCTAAAGTTACAGTTAGTTTTTTTAGCTGAATCTTCATTCGTTAGCTGTCCCGATTGAGGCTTCTCCAGCCAATTCTCCGGGGGTCATTACAAGCAATTGATCAGGGTCAGTTACGGTCCCGCCAACCGTTTTTTGGTCAGTTAAGATCCCAGTTTCTTGAGAACTCAAACTAAAGTTACAGTTAGTTTTTTTAGCTGAATCTTCATTCGTTAGCTGTCCCGATTGCGGCTTCTCCAGGCAATCCTCCGGGGGTCATTACCAGCAACCGATAAGGGCGTAACGCCTATTCAACTGAACTGTTCATCATTATGAGGTTACGTGCTATCCTCATAATAATGAACACGAGTTATTAAAAGAAACATCCTAATTATGTGCTAATTATGTCTTCACACCACTGAGATTTTTAATAACTTATGAAATTTTGAATACATCCCCTCATCTTTTTGCTTCTTTTTGGAAACAAAGGATTTCGAGCTTATTCTATCGACGATCACTTTCAGAATTTTCAAGCTGTGGTTTTGAGACTTTCACAAAAGTTGCTTTATACATTTAGCTAATACATTACGCACATTATATTTTGATTGAATTTGTGGCAGTGAATCATTATTTAGTAAACCTGCTCATTTTTTATCCAATATTTATTATTTTTTAATTTCAATTGCAGGGTATTGTGTACAATGTTGTCTGTCATGCCTTCTGAAAATAGCATTCTTTGATATTGAGAACTCTGCAAATTATAAGCAAAACACTTGGAGAAATTTGGGATTGTTTTTATAAAAACCTTAATTTCTCCATGAGTATACGTGCTATCCTCATAACAATGAACACAGATTATTACAAGAAGCATCCTAATCATGTGCTAAAGTTTCAACGCTTTTCATACATTAATTTTTACAGGGTTATCCAAAACATATTCGTTTTTATTCAATTTGTTGACGGTCTCCTATGGAGTTTAGTAAAAATATTCCTAGTTTAAATATATGACGTCTACCATCCTGTTTACATGCCTTAGGTTTCAGGATAATTTCTCGTGTATTTTTCTAGATATTCAACAAAGTGTCTAAAATCGCAAGTGACTAGTCATCATTGGCAATATAGTGTAGTATACCTTTGTGTTTCAATTTCAAATTTGTGCCTCTAAGTTTTGGTCGAATTTGTCAGTTTGTAAGTTTTTTATGTCTTAAATATGGTTAAAAGTGGGTACAACTAACAAATAAACATTAACTACAGAATTCCAAAATTTTATTCTAGCTTAACTTTAAAAAACAATTGCAGGGCACTGAAAAAGGTTAGTGCACTACACACGTAGTGCATTTGACGACTAAGGGGACAACCAAATACACTATTTTAAATCTATTACTTAGTCTTTTAAATTGAAAGGCATTGCATTTTCTCCTGAAAAAAACTGAGAAGAAAATAACAGAAATAAAATTTTAAATTTATTCTTTTTTACATAATACCTCAGATAATATTTTTGTAAAGACAGTACAAAAGGTGTACCTAGGCTATTAAATTTTCCGCCTCAGTATTAAAATCATATGAATTCTCTTTAAATTTCTCAATATTTTCATGTTTGAAAATTCATATTTTTAAGTGTTCTTTACATAAGAAAAAATATTCTTAAATGTGAAGTATATTTATTTTAACAAAGACTTATTTCATGAAAATTTTGTAAGGAAAAGGGTTTTTTAATACTGTTAAAACAGTAATACATAAAATTTTAAGTGCATTGTAAATATAAATGTTTAGTGTAAATATCTTGTTAAAAGAATGGGATAAATAATGTTAGAAATTTTGTAATTTCTAAACTGTATAACAGACTATAATTCGGAGACTATTTCTTATAATTTTATACGAGTTATAAAATTTGCAAAATTACTTAACGTGGCAACATAAGATGCTAATTAAGAGCACACTATTAGAGATAAAACGAACAACCTGCTACAACGTTGTAGATAGTATTTCTTAAATGAAGAATATCAGTATCAAAATTATAACACATAAATTCAATATTTTGGATTACGTTTGTTAATAATGAATGACAATTAATGAACCAAAGTTTAATTCCTGTTTTTAAACTACTGTCAACTATTGTTTTTTGTTATTTTCTGGTTTTAAAGGAGAGAGTTTTATTTCAAAACAGAGTTGCGTTAGAACAACAACTACCTCATTTTTCAGTTCACGTATCTTACAGGTTTTCCCATTTCTAATCTATTTCCCTTAAAATTCTTTCTAAACTTTTTAAATTCTTTTCTTTTTTTATCAGCTGCATAGACGTCATTACTCTTTTCTTTCCATGTACAGATTTCTCATGTACCACCTCAAATTCCCCTTTTATATTATCCTTTATACCTCTTGTATTACTAATTAAGAACCACTGGACTAGGATACTTGTTTCCCTTAAAATACTTTCTAAACTATTTAAATTCTTTTCTTATTTTTTATCAGCTGCATAGACGTCATTACTCTTTTCTTTCCATGTACAGATTTCTCATGTACCACCTCAAATTCCCCTTTTATATTATCCTTTATACCTCTTGTATTACTAATTAAGAACCACTGGACTAGAATACTTGTTTCCCTTAAAATACTTTCTAAACTTTTTAAACATCAGCTGGGTATACGTCATTACTCTAATATACAGAATAGTTTCTTTATATTATCCTTTGTACACGGTTAAGAACCACTAGACTAGAATATTAAAATTACTAAACAGATAAACAATAAAAATATTCTATCACACGGTTTACATAAATCTGTTCTTATGTTTTTGATGAACAAACTTAGCCTTTTTTTCAGAGATGTTTCATTAGTATCGGATAAGTTTTCTGTATATAATTGATTAAATTTATTTCAATAGAAATCAAAGCACAAAATACGCCTATAATCGAAGTATGTTTTGAGAACTTTTTTAAACCATGCGTTAAATAAATCTGGAAGCTGGATTATCAATTCAAATATACCATGAGATAAAATGGATTGGAAAACACTGATCGAAAAGTGAAGCTTCTACTAGTAAGACAGTCTTTTTAGTATCATATATACTGACTGAGAAGTGAAGAAATACTACATATTTATGTTGGAATACTTAATTTGGAAATTGGAAGCACCCATGGAAAATTTTTGCAAACAAATCTTTTCGAACTGGGAAGGATGAAGCATTCCACCGTTATTCTGGTTCCTGACACAGAACTAAAGGTTCCATTTGTAACTTTCCTTAGCTGGAGTTTGAAAAACAGCATAACTATATTCATTTTGTAATAAAGTTTTATGAAAATGATGGATTATTTTCATTTCAAAGAAGTTTATCTAACCGCTACGTGATATTAATCAATTCTAGACAAGATAATCTTTACATTGATATCTGTATACTTATAAAAAATCAAATTGCATAGACATTATAAAATAGCTATTTTTACAATGCAATATACAACTGATAGCAAAATATTTCAAAACTCACTATTTTTTCGTTTAGTGGAGTTTTATATCGTGAAGTAATAGTAACATTTCGTAATTTCAACAACTCGACTTCCAATTGTTGATCTTTATATTTTTTTCAGTAACTAGGAATAAGTATTAAACTATATTGACATAGTTTAGGTTATTGTTTATTTTCAAAAGTCGAATAATGATTACAACTAATTATCAGATATGCCTAAAGTTATAGATAAATTTCTGAAGTGCTACCTCAAAGTATTGTCTAAATAGCTTTCCACTGAAAACTTTTACGAAATTGTGTTAATAAGCCCCCCTCTCTAGTTTTTGTAACATCACCGAACAAACATGCATATATATATATATATATATATATATATATATATATATATATATATATATTATGTATGTAATATATATATATATATATTATGTATGTATATATATATATATTTATGTATTACATATATATATATATATATATTATGTATGTATATATATATATATATATATATATATATATATATATATATATATAAACATATATGCATATATATATATATATATATATATATACATATACATATTACTAAAAGTATTACACAGATAATTATTAACAAATATTTAAAAATACTTACTATGTAATAAGCTCCACGCAGCAATTACATATAGGTAAATAAATATAATAAAAAGGAATAAATAATATAACTCTATTAAGCCTAAAAAATGTTAAGCAAATAGTAATAAAGAAGGGTGTGGAAGGTTTAAGACTATCATACACGGTGAAACAATTGTTTGATCATGCCTGAACGTTCCCGTACACCAAAAGACCATTAAAATATGAAATAGGAATACGAATTATAAAAAACAAGAAAATTATAAAGCTATACAAAAATGTCAATTCATTCATCTTCCAAGCATTGAAGTAGATTTAAATAGGATTAAGTTAATGTTTCCAATTCTCAATAAAAACTGTAATTTTAACTGACACATTAACGTCATAAATACTGGATGAGTTAGCATTTGTACAGATATAATTTTCCTGTTCTTCTAATTCGTATTCCTATTTCATATTCTTATGGCCTTTTGGGTGTATGGGACCATTCAAGCCTAATCAAACAATTCGTAAACCTTCCACACCCAATCCTTCTCTCTTATTATCTCTTTAACATTTTTTTATCCTAATCGAGTTATATTATTTATTACTTTTATTTTATATATATATATATATATATATATATATATATATATATATATATATATATATATATATATATATATATATATACTCAGCGGGGAAACAGCCCTCCATGAACCAGATCTTTCTTATATTCTGTATAGAATAGAAGGTTTTTAATTGAATATGTCCTTTTAAACATAGGTAATCTCACGAACTCTTTACACCCTTCAGGGTAGGCGACCTGTTGTTAAATATAAAAACATGGATTCAAAATTAATTGCAAAAAATGTAATCGTAAAATTTTTTTTTACGTGATTTCATAACACTATTTTCTAATGCAAGATAGCCTAAAAATGCCATAGTCCTTAACATATGTATGTGAGTGTGGTCAAAGAAAACGCACGTTTAGAAATAAAACAT
>CM063506.1:15303532-15353532 GCA_032207245.1 Pardosa pseudoannulata
AATTAACGAAATGACTGTCAATGAAGCTCATAATCGGATTATAATGTCATATAGTTTACTAAATACACTTTACTAGTATATAGGCAAATTATTTTGTAGTTGCCTATGATCCAGGAAATATTTGATTAACGTTACTTCTCAGATTTCTGGAATAAATATAAGTTGGATTGAGCGGACATTATGATAATCTATGATGATTAGAAAAAAAATCGCCAAACATTTATAACAGGTATTACCGTAATTACGCGTGTATAGGGGGGTCTTTTTAAAAAAGTTTAGAGCAAAAACTCTAGATACACATTATATATTCAAAATTTTTTATTGTTTATGTAAAATGCCAACTTTACAATACTAGAGGATTATTAGAGGATCTATGAAATCATTTTTCCCATCTCTTGCATGATAATCATTTAAATAGTGCCCTGACCAGGATATGATCCTGGATTACTGCGAACACAATGCAGTGTTGAAGATGTAAGACTGAAATTACACCTATTATGGTGGTACCATAATAACTCAGGTTCATATCCTGGTCACTTCACCGTTTTAGGTAAGATATCAGCCTTATATTGCTTTGGGATATGAATTATTAGAGAATCTAGGAAAAGAGTTTTCCCATTTGTTGCATCATAATCATTTAAATGGTGCTATGACCAGGATATGATCCTGGATTACTGCAAACTCAATGCAATGTTCTCATCACAATATGAAACGCCCCATATGAAAAACGATAAAAGAAATATGTCATGGCTATCTAACAGTTTATCTCATCAAGTATTGTAAGACTGAACTTACACCTATTACGGTGGTACCATAATAACTCATGTTCATATCGTGGTCATTTACCCGTTATAGGTAAGATGGCAGCCTTATATTGCTTTGTGATATGAATTATTAGAGAATCTAGGAAAAGAGTTTTCCCATTTGTTGCATCATAATCATTTAAATGGTGCTATGATCAGGATATGATCTTGGATTACTGCGAACACAATGCAATGTTTTCATACCAATATGAAAAACAATAAAAATGATTTTATGGCTATCTTGCAGTTTATCTCATCAAGTATTGTAAGATTGCCATCACATCTATTATGGTGGTACCACAATCACTAAGGTTTGTATCCTGGCCATTTCAAAGTTATAAGTAAGATGGCAGCCTTATATTGCTTTCGGATTTGAATTATTAGAGAATCTAGGAAAAGTTCTCCCATTTTTTGCTACATCATCTTTTATACTGTTTCTGGCAATCATACTATATGTGCATAAAACAAGACAAGTAGTATAAAAGATAGAAAATGAAAATTTAAAGGTCGTACTCAATAACTTTTTTTGCATCATTATGTCACGTCTATTACTCTTTTATATTATTCAGTATTTATTAACTTTAGGCAAATTGGCAATTTTCACGAAATTCTGGGATATGTTCCCGGAACCTAAAAATCTTCAGGTTTTTGGAATGTGGTTCCAGAGAATAAGAGATGGGATTCTTTAAATTCTTTGGATTGACAGTTAAACTGGAGTCACCAGAAGAATGATATTGAATGGACAGGGTAGTAATTTGTTTACATTCTTGAAAGTCACTTGCTTGTGAAAAATTTATGGTGCCCGCTATGCACAAAATTTTATCTTTTTTATCGTCTTCTTAAAAATAAGGAACAAAGTGTATGGTGCATCTTATGTTTACACCAAGTCTACACAATTTCATCTTATATTCGAGCAAATGTAGTATGAGAATTCTGAGGTTTCTGATGGTAGTGTTATTTGCATTAAGCGAAGATAAATAAATGTTTCTTATTTAAAATAAAATAATTTTCAAAACTCAAAAATTACTTAATTATTAATAGAGAATTTTATAAGAAAATGTAAATTAAGTTCTTTAAATATAATTATATTAGGTATGAGTTATAAAAATAATGGAAACACCTGTGTATAAAAGTAACATTTAAGAATTCCCTTTGTAAACATCAAAATATAATCATAGCTACTAGTTTTTTTGAATGAAAAACATTTATATTATGGTTGCATGTAGAAAATTTAGTAGTGCTGTATATATCTTGGAGTTTTATCAAAAGTGTAAAATATCATACCTCAGAGACCTTCAGTGAGGCTGAATTGTAAGAGCCCAACTTTCTGGAGTGACTCTGACCGAAAAATCTCAGGTTTAAGCGTTTCTATAGGTACGGTGTCTAAAATCATGACAGAGAAGTCACAGTGCGACAAGAAAGACTTGGAAAAGTAAAATAAGATACGCTGTATGAAAGAGTACGACAGATATTGTAGTGGATTGTAATGTCCAAAACGAAAATAACTGTAGCCAAATCCGCAGAGCTCGACCTGTATATATATATATATATATATATATATATATATATATATATATATATATATATATATATATATATATATATATATATATATATATATATATATATATATATATATATATATATATATATATATATGTATATATATATATATATGTATATATATATATATGTATATATATGTATATATATGTATATAATATATGTATATATATGTATGTATATATATATATGTATATATATATATATGTATATATATATATATATATGTATATATGTATATATATATATATGTATATATATATGTATATATGTATATATATGTATATATATGTATATATATATGTATATATATATGTATATATATATATATATATATATATATATATATATATATATATATATATATATATATCAATATATATATCAATATATATTCTACAGTATCTATGATTGCAGTTAGAAGGCAACTCCATAAAGATAATATTAACAGCAGAGTGTCAATTACTAAGCTATTTGCCACAAATGCCAAACATCGTCTACAGCGGCACAAGTAGAAAACCTGGTCGACTGATAAATGGAAGATAGTTGTACCTTCAGACAAATCATCTTAGACACCTTTCTCCACAACAGGACGGTTGCACTTTAAAGTGAGACCTGCATAAGCATATGATTGTGATTGTCACTTTCAAACTCTCAAGCATGAAAATTGATATATCATGGTATAAGCAATCGTATCGTGGTTTGACCCAATCGTAACTTTAAAAGAAGGTCCACTTGGAAAAAGTATAGAGAAGTTTTAGCTGACTAATCCATCCTATAATGAAAACTTTCTACTGGAAAGTTCCTACTGGAAAAGGAATTTTCCTGGAGGATAATGTTCCTATTATTGAAATGAAACTTATCCCATTATGATTTGATGAGCACGAGGATGAAGTGAAGCATCATCCTAGGCTCGCACAGTTCCCTGACATCAATATACTGGAACCGTCATGTTCTGATTTAGAGCGTTCACCCAGGAATCGATATCCTCTACTGGCATCTCTCCTGGAACTATCCCAATACCTTAATGGAAAATGGTAAATATTCTTCTGAATACTATTCCTGATTCGATTCCCAATCGAATCCAAGCTATATTATATGGCAAAGGCGGTCCTATTCAATATTTCTAAAGTATTCCATATTATAATAAATCTAGTATGTTTCCATTATTTTAAAAACCACCTTTATCTGGACTCAGAGTAATATGTACAGAAAAATTGTTAGAGAAATGAAAAGAATGATTATTTTAAAATATCTTAAATACCTGCGTACATAATTAGAATTAAGATATAATTATTTAATTCATTTAGTTATTTTGAAGTAAGGAATTAATAATTTTATATGTTCACAATTGTATAAAAAAAGACATTCATAAAACACAAATGTGTAATCTTGATACATACCGTGTCAAAAAACTCGATGTACTTCAGAAGGTAAACAACCCATCCAGTACTGACCAGCTGAAAATAAAAGGTCGCAAACACATATGAAATCTGTATTTCTGATTAAACTGGCTCTTCATGCATTCGTTACAAACAAATACTTCAAAGAAATTAAATAAAAAACAGATTTTTGAGAAACAGATTTTAAATTTTAGAAATTAAAATCGAAATTTGATTTAGTTTTGAAATTTTTTTTCTGCAATTAAATATCTTGAACTTTTTAAACACTTCCATTGAGGTGAAATAATTTTAGTCGGTAAAAAAACTAATTTTTTCCAATTCATGTCGAGAGCGTGTGTGTGAGGTGTCATCAATTAGTTTTATTAAGGATATTTATTTAATTTTTTTAAACATAAATGAGAAAAGTATATAAATTGATTTCGATGTGCTTGTCATTTTACGTAAAAAGTACTATTAAGAGAGGATAAAGGCTTTCTGCTCGGTTATAGTGAAAGTGTAAAAACAAAGGCATCATAATTAAAGCACAAATCTTATTAAATGTTAACATTAAACTACTGTTTCATAGCCACCAAAGAGCTACTCCTTTGGTAGGGAGGCAAGTGAGTTTATATATATATATATATATATATATATATATAAACTCATGTATATATATATTTGGTGAGTAAATTATATACATATATACATACACACACACACACATACACACACACACACACATATATATATATATATATATATATATATATATATATATATATATATATATTATTTCCCTTTATAAACTGTAGCGAAACAATATTTATTTAAAACGATGTTTTAAAGATTTGATGATTTTGAATTAAAGTAATTTGATTTTATTTTCCCCCAATTTCACCAAAATTATTCGCTATTAAGTAGGTGGGATATTGTTTTAATAATTAATTATTTACTATAAAATGATGTTAACGATTAATTATAAAGTTTGAGTTATTACTATTTTCCCATCCATTTTATTCAAATAAATTTAAGTAAAAAACAGTTTTTTTTTGTGCGAAACAGATTTAAAATTTCTGAAATTAAAAAATCGAAATTTGATTTAGTTCTGAACCTTTTTTTTGCAATTACATATATTGAACTTTTTAAACATTTTCATTAAGGTGAAATAATTTTATTCGGAAAAAAAACTAATTTTTTTCCAATTAATGTCGTGTGCGTGTGTGGGGAGAGTCACAAATTAGTTTTATTAACGATATTTATTTAAATTTTTGAAATATAAATGAGAAAATATATGTAAATTTATTTCAATGTGCTTGTAATTTTTACGCAAAATCGTACTACTAAGACAGTATAATGACTTTGTGCTCGGTTATAGTGAAAATGTAAAAACAAAGGCATCATAATTAAAGCACAAATCTTAGTAAATGTTAACTACTCCTTTGGTACAGAGGCAAGTGAGTTTATATATATATATATATAAACTTACATATATATATATATATATATATATATATATATATATATATATATATATATATATATATATATATATATATATATATATATATATATATATATATATATATATATATTTATATATATATATATACATATGTTATTTCTCCTTATAAACTGTAGGGAAACAGTATTTGTTTAAAATGATGTTTTAAAGATTTGATGATTTTGAATTAATGTATTTTGATTTTATTTTTCTCCAATTTCTCCAATTTAATCAAAATTACTTGCTATTAAGTAGGTGGAATAATGTTTTAATAATTATTTATTTACTATAAAATGATGTTAGCGATTAATTATAAAGTTTGAGTTATTACTATTTTACCGTCCATTTTATTATTGTCATCTAAATAATTTATATCATACAAAAGTTTAGATATCAAAAGTTATTTTCTTATACACAATTTATTGGAAAATATATTTCTCTATTTTGAACAAAAAACTCACCAAATAAGCCGGTTCACCCTGAATAAGGGAGCCCCCTCTGCAAAACATCTCCCAAGGAACCATAGGAAGGTAATAGGCAACCTGAAAGTTGTAGTAACTAAAGTAAATACATTTACATATACATATAAGAACTGAAGTGAATACATTTACATATACATGTAAGAACTGAAAGAAATGCATTTATATATTTTGTAAAATTTAGCGATCATTCCATGGTTCAAGTTATCGTATAAAAACAGCTTGATTATATACAAAGAAATAGTCCCTGGTTACTTGATAAAGGTAAATTTTAAGTACATTGATTTTGTTCAATAAATGCTGTTCAAAGGAAGTGACGCCGAACGATGGCCGAGTGGTAGAGCGCTGCTCTTCGGAACCGGAGTTCGTGGGTTCGAATCCCGCTGCCGGCTTGGATGTTTGTAGCCGTTCGGAATCGGCTCTAAACTGTAGGTCCCGGTCTCATTAGCCCTCGTGTGCAAAACAGTAGACCGTAGCGCTCCAAACCAAACCAAACCAATCAAAGGAAGTTACACAATTTATTCGAATTGTCTGGAATGAACTATTTGTATTTTAATAAAGAAGCATTTTAATTCTTAAGAAAGTGCTTAAGCAAGTTGCCAATTCAAATAATCAATTTATTATACTAAAACATACCATTATTACAGTACAGCGTTTGAGCGAAATTGGTTGATTGGCCTCAGATGACAGCCTAAAATCTTGAATAAGAATTCTCGAGCTTTCAGAGTATTGTAATAGTTCGACATTTGTTGTGATAATATGTACGAACAGTCCTTTATTTCATATGAATATATTTTCCCAGAAAGTCTCAACGGGAGAAACGGTATTATAATAATTTTATAACCACCCAACACATAAAAACAATATTTATCTACAATTAATCTAAATTTCTTCGAACCTCTATTGATATAATACCACGAAGTGCATTTTAATGACACTATGAAGCAGTGAGTAAATTGTTTTCACTTGTAACTTCCCATTTTGTAGAAAATTTTATCGAGCCTTCTCGGTAGAAAAATATATAGTTCTTTTTCATATGCAGTCTAGTATCTTTTTACTGTTTTTCTAATACATGACTACACGTGGAAAAAATCATACAATTTTTCATTGTCAAATAAATTTCTTTGAATTTGGCAGCCTACGGTTTACGCACCACTCTTATAGGTTAATGTTTCTTAAAGTGTGCTGTTCAGTGCTTGAGGGACTTACTTGCAGGGAAGTACCGATATATTAATTAATTTCACTATTTTATAACATTTATAATTCTACTTCTATGTTGAACACTATCCTTACGTGTCAGAGAGGTTTCGTTGTTGTTGCTAATAACCCTGGAGAAAATAATTCACCCAGACCCCAGGCCGAGGTATGAATAAGAAACGCATATAAATTAATGAAACAAATAAAGAAAATACAGTGATGGACCCCAAAAATTAATTAATTAAAAAACTTTCTCACCTGCAGAAAAGTATGCAATTATTTTTTCTATGTATTGTAATGTACTGGAGATATGGTAGGTGAAGCCGTCAATGAAACAGGCTAGAAAACTGCTTAATCTAGACTAAATATTTTATTCAGGTGAATAAATTATGTAAAGCTATGTACAGGTTCAGTAGATTTCTAACTATTCTGGGATCTCGTGCTGAGATAACATTAACACAATTACGATGCGTGGGTACAGTGTGGCTAGGTCTTCTAAATCACTGGAGCAGTTCGCTAATTAGTGCCGGTAAGAAACGCTGATACTATAACCTCCGGGCTGACGATTAGTACAGTCCGCTTTACAAAAAGGTTTAAACGCTCAGAGTACGTATCACGCTGGAGTTCGTGGGGGAAACTCGGGATGCAAGATGATCCAAAATGAGGGCAAGGGTCAAGCTCAGCGACCTACTTCTATGCACGAAGTAGAAAAAAAAATAGCAAGATAACGGGAATGGGCTCCCAAAGTCGAAAGTCGACTTCTTAGCAAACAGAGATGCTGGCGGTCTCTAAAACAAGCCAACTCCTGAAATCGGAGAGATGAGTGCACTCCTCTCGAGCTCCTTACAACAGCTCCAAAAGCAACTCTCAAGAAGAAGATTTCAAGAAAAAAAAAAGCCTCAAGAAGAAAGGCCTCGTCTTGGCTCAGCCACTCTTTTTTATAGCGCTCCCGGTTCCCTTCACTCAATTCTTCTGGAACCTTCCAGAACCAGGATGATGCAATCTTGCGGTCACTTTAAGCCTGAATCAGCTGTTTCTTTTCCAGATGTGGCCGAAAAGCTGTCTTTAAATCAACCGACCCAAACAACTTAATTTCTTTTTTCGCTACCGCTAATGGGCGCACATGTGGCACTATAATGTAGCTCAATTTACAATCATTTCCCCGAGTCTTTTCACTCAATAGTCTCACAAAGTCTCAGACGCGCTGGCTACAGCACACGGAAAGTTTTTAATGAAGTCCGGGACCTAGTACCCATGTAACGGGTCATGTAACGGATCGTTACAGTGTATATATTATTCAATGATGATAATTTTATGATAAAATATGCTTGTAGTACTAATTGTAATGTCATTTTATTAGGATTATTGGATTATTTATCCTTAGTTATCTGGAAAAAATGAAAAAAGTGAAAATGAAATAATTAAGAGAACGTGGTACAAAGTGAGAGATACACAGATTTTGTAGTTAGTATAAAATCTACAATCCTATTACATAAACTTTATTTGCTTATACACAAGTATCACTTTAATATTCAGAAAATACTACAGATAACCTAGCAGCGGTCCGGCATAAATGTTGTGAGAAGTGCCAAACCGGGCCGAAAGAATATGACCACAAATTGCTATGATTGATATCTGGTTGAGTCTAAGAATTCGTCATGCAAGTGCTCTTTATTTGAAAGTAAAATTTAAGAAAGTCTCTGGTGTTAATTTAAGAAAAAGAAGTGGATCAGGAACAAGCAGTTCATGATCCACTTCTTTTTCTTTGCTTGTGGAATGCGGTCTGCATGCGTATCGTCCCAAGAGAAAAGCCTATTAAAAATGATGCAGAGGGTGACTTTCTTGAACAAAACAACATGTTTTGTGGCCCAAAGCTCAGTGGAAATCGAATGAATCTAAGTTTAATCTGCATGCATTGGTTAGTAAGAGGTATGGTCGGAGACGTATGATGGGGAATTTATCATCTCACCTACTTTGAAATTTCCAGCTACCCAAATGGTCTGGTGTTACACATCCAGATAAGAGGCTAGACGCTTGATATCTCGTTTGTTAAGTTATTATTTTGTAAAATGTATTTATTGGAGGATCAAGGTCTTTGAAAATCGAAACTATTTAAGAACAACTGCTGTAGCGACAGCCGTGGTAACACCTAAATGTCAAAAGCTAATTAAATTTAAATCGTTCCTTGGACAGCTAAAGGAAGAATTGTATTACAGTATTTGTTGCAACTGTTTTCTTAAGAATTGTTTATTACTTGAATTTGCTTTGCTTTATTTTTATTATTTTCGTCTCCCCGATGCTAAAGCCCATCAAGTGGGGCCATGTCCTATAATGCCAATCTCCGTTTTGGAGATCAAGGGCCTTGGGGTCCGAAGCATCTGTCCTGGTTAAATGGTCAACCTCACGCGGAACCCTCCGTGTTTAATCACGAGTATGCTCAGTTTGTCTAAGCACTGAAGGGATGAAAGGCAGAGTCAACTTTGTCCAGTCCGAAGATCGAACATCGGACCTGTGTCTTGAGAAAGGGAAGGGCTTCCCCCATGCCACTGGGCTTATTTTTCATTATTAATCTATATTTAAGTGTAACCACAGGGTTTTGACTGTTTTTCTAGAACAAAAATTAAGGAATTTTTAAGAACTTTTTAAGGACCAATGTAACATTTTATAAGGACCTACCTGAAATACACGGCATAACGACATAAACCTTATTTTAATGATTATGATCCAGACAAGGAAAATTCAATAAATGCCCTACAATAGTTCAGAATTAAGTTTTTAAAAATGCCTAAAAATTAATATAAGATAAATCTATTTGACAAAAACTAATTTTGAAAAATGCAGGTCTAAAGCTTTTTGAGTGATCAAACTAGATTTATGTTTGGTTTGGAGTGCAACGATCTACTTTTTGCAACACGAGGGCTAATGAGACCGGGAGCTACAGCTTAAAGCCGATTACGAACGGCTACGAATATCCATGCCACTGTGGGATTCGAACCCACGAACTCCGGTACCGAAGGCCAACATTCTTACCAATCGGCCATCGTTCGGCATGATCAAACTAGAATTAAATTTTGAATAAAAACAACATTATAAACAGTACTTTCTGAGGGTTTAAAAATGACTCTGATATATATATATATATATATATATATATATATATATATATATATATATATATATATATATATATATATATATATATATATATATATATATATATGTACATGTATGTATGTATGTATATACTATCTGATTATACCCGACGTTCCCTGGGAAAGAAGAAAGTTTTACACTTTTCTATCACATTCAATGAAAGAAAAATTAAACTTCTATAAGTAACTGAAATATCTACACCCCCCTCAACCCCCATGCTTTGCTTAATTAAAATCTGCATGACTGTTAGCTATTAGGAAAGGGCAGCTGACTTTAAACCTTTTCAGTATGCGAAAGATTACTTATTGGTCAAATAGTAAGTAACTAAAAAAACTGTCCCATAAGAAAACTGATAGGAAATCACGTGACAACGGTGGATCGAGTTGATGGAAAAATTGATCACATTCCAATTTAAAAATTAAGGAATATTTAAGGACCTTTGACAAAAATTAAGGAGTTTTAAGGGCCCTTAAAAATGAAAGCTAAAATTTAGGAGTTCTTAAGGACTTTTAAGGACCGTGGGAACCCTGAACCAGTGCATGATTCATGTTCAAAGGTGGTTTTAGATGCATCATCTTTATCTCACATTCACAGATTGGACGAAGATGATGAACTCTGAAAGGTGGGGAAAATGTACTTAACCCTCCGAGTGGAACACATCGAGAAAGAAAGTCTCCAAAAATACACTGAAGGTTTACTTCGTCAGTGGCTAAAGCATTCTATGATTTTTCATTCACCCTTTGTCGACTAGAACGGAATACGGGAAATCCACCCTCGTTATTGTTCCTTTACTTCCGGTTATATATATATATATATATATATATATATATATATATATATATATATATATATATATATATATATATATATATATATATATATATATATATATATATATATATATATATATATATATATATATATATATATATATATATATATATATATATATATATATGTATATATATATATATATATATATATATATATATATATATATATATATATGTATTATAGATTGTTGATTTTTAATATGCATAAAGCTCCTCAAGTCTCAAAGATCATCCCATAAGAAATAATGGATTCTAAAAGTACAAATAAAATAATCTTTGGGGGATTTATTTATATTTTTTACGAAAGTCATCCAAGATATATAAGGGGTGCAGCTAAAGATACATCTACTATCACAAACGAAATACTTCAAAATAGAGATTTACAAAGCCATGAAAAGCTATCAGCGTCTTTATACCTCAGAGGTAGGGGTGCATCCCTCGATAAATGTCAAAGAGGGGTGCAGTTCCTAAATAATCGACCTGACCCTCCTACCACAAAACTCCATGGAAGAAAGCACTGTCAAAAATGTACATTACATTCATTTTCAGAGAGTTTTTGGTGGTCGAAATTTGAAGGTTTAAATACATCATCGGTTTGGCGGAATTATACGTTCGAACCACTTAGAGGGTTAATTTGACGAGAAAACAGATGTAGAGTTTCCTGTGTACTACTTACTAAGGTGAGTCCAATGGCGTAAACTAACACAACACTGAAATTAAAAACAACCATGGTTTTCCGGAGGTCGAACGGTTTTCGGTTCTTCATGAGGGGTGGTCCAACCAGGGTCATAGTGACGTATCCCAAACACAACATGAATGGCAGGTAGTTGTTTCCCACCAGGAACCAATCCCGAACCACCGGATCTGTAAAGAGAAAGATTAACATAAAATCAGAGTAATACCGCACGCAATCTCTCTCACACACACAAAAAGAGAATTTCGCCATTTTGTACTGAAACGAGAAAACATTTGATAAAAGAAATGTTGTTTATTTAGAAGACGGACAATTACATGCGATTTTTTCACTTTGAAGCAATGAAGTAGTTTTTATTTTGCAAAAGGAGTAGAGTATCCTTTTTTTTAAATTCTTGATAAGTAAGTATTCTTTGACACAAATTAAGCTCCTAGATATGATAAAAATAACACTAATTGAAAAATTATGTTTTTCATACATTTTTAAAAAGATTGTCTATCTTTTAATAGTTTTTTATATTATCTATTCTTTCTATAATATTATATTCTATAATGCATGCTAATACTAACAAATTTTACCTTTTTTATGTACATTATTATGCATTTTATTGCATTAAATGAATAATTTAATGTGTGTAATAAAATGTATGATAATTTAGTGTGTATAATAAAATGTATGATAATTTAATGCTTATAATAAAATGTATAATAATTTACTGTATATAATAAAATGTATGATAATTTAATGTGTATAATAAACTGTATGATAATTTAATGTAATTAAATTACATTTTATATCATTTCTACACGTTATTATAATTATATTATACATTTTAATATTTTTACATTCTTTCTCAAGGAGATCAACATTTATGGAAACATAGTAACTTTGGAGAGGAAAATTCTTCACTATAAGTCATTTTTTATTTTTGATTGAGTATAAAATTAAAACATCTGCTCTGTTTACGATAAAAAATTTTCTAAATAATTAATAAAGGGTCTAACTTTATAAAAAAAATATTTAATTCTTCTATTATTATATTTAGCAACACTGAAAAAAAAACATAAAATATATACCTAAAATTAAATAAATATAAATTTACTTATCTGTAAAATAACATTCGAAATTTATAAATTAGAAACTAATTTTTCATATCAAATAGAAGCTTACCATCATTTTATTCTGTAAGCTTCAATGATATTAATACAAAGGTACATTTCATTTTATGGCATGATTAGGGATATAGTGTTTTAATTTTCAAATTCTAAACAGATTTAAAAAAATTGATTTTAAAACATTAGGTACTTTTAAAGTTTAGATTTACAGAATGAAAAAGGAATTTATCTTCAACTAGAAATAGTAATTTAGTTTCTAATATACATTTTAAAAGTTATCTTACGGGTAGATGAATTTCATTTCTTTTCATTAAGTGCATATTTTTTATATTATTATGAAAAATATACTACTTAAATGAGAAAAATAAACCTTTTTCTTAAAGTTAGAGTGTTATTAAACAACCTGTAAAAAACTCATCCTCATAGGAACAGAAATTTTTAATTTATGATGAAACATCAACAAATAAAAGCTGAAGATTTAAGTCTCGGAAGCTATTATATATCCTCTTAATAGCTAATTTTTTACTGATTTCTACTCTAAAATTTTATTAGAAATGAATTTTCTTAGAGTGTTACTGAACCTATAAAATTCATCCCTATAGGAACAGAAATTTTTAATTTACAAGAAAAGCAAACATACCATTAGCAAAGAAAAGCTGAAGATTTTAAGTCTAGAAAGCTACTATATATCCTCTTAATAGCTTATTTTTTACTGATTTCTTCTCTAAAATCCTATTAGAAATCAGTTTTTTTAGAGTGTTATTAAAGAACCTGTAAAAACTTCATCCTTATAGGAACAGAAATTTTTAATTTACAAGAAAAGCAAACACAACATCAACAAAGAAAAGCTAAAGATTTTAAGTCTCGAAAGCCACTATATATCCTCTTAATAGCTTATTTTTTACTGATTTCTTATGTAAAATTTTTTTAGAAACCAGTTTTTTTAAAGTTAGAATGTTATTGAAGAACCTGTAAAAAATTCATCCTAATAGGAACAGAAATTTTTAATTTGCGATGAAACCTCAACAAATAAAAGCTGAAGATTTTAAGTAGGGGAAGCTACTATATATCCTCTTAGAAGTTTATTTTTTACAGATTTCTTCTCTAAAATTTTATTAGAAACCTGTTTTCTTAAAGTTAGATGATATTAAAGAACCTGTAAAAACTTATTCCCATAGGAACAGAAATTTTTAATTTACAATGAAACATCAACAAATAAAAGTTGAATATTTTAAGTAGGGGAAGCTTATGTTTACTATATATCCTCTTAATAGTTTATTTTTTACTGATTTCTTCTCTAAAATTTTATTAGAAACCAATTTTGTTAAATTTAGAGAGTTATTAAAGAACCTGTAAAAAATTCATAATTACAGAAACAGAAATTTTTAATTTACAAGAAAAGCAAACATCAACAAGATTTTAAGCCTCGAAAGGTACTATATATCCACTTAGTAGCTTATTTTTTACAGATTCTTTCTCTAAAATTTTATTAGAAACCAATTTTCTTACAGTTAAAGTGCATAACAATTAATATTATAAATGTCAGCTATGAAATCCAACACATTCAAATGGTTCTGGTAAAGTTATTTACAGTTAAATTGATATGTATTTATTATCAAGTTACTCACCACCGCTATTAAAAGTTTCTTCTAATTTTTTCAAAAACTGCATGTCTAATTCTATTAAGTGTTTAACTGGACTGATCTAAAATTGACAAAACAATAGTATTAAATTAAAGAATTATGTTTACTAGAATCATACAAAGTGAATATCACAGTAATAAGTTCATTGAAAGCTTTTAAAAGCTGTTTATCATATTCATAAATAAATAATTATCATATTTAAAAGTAACATCTATAAAACAAGGTTTAAATGAGCATGTTTAAAACTAACTATTAACACATTGTATGCGGGTACATTTCACAGTGGAATTGTACCGGGAGCAGGCGTTTTGCGCGTAAATTTAGTTATTCAGTTAATTCTCAATAGATCGAAAATTTTTTAACCAACTTTTCGTATTTTATATTGAAATATATAAACAAATATATAAATAGCAATATATAGATAACAACCATAAGATGTTTGTAAACAAAAAAAATATTTTTAGTGGATAAATTTATAATAGTATCGTAAATATGAAAAATCAAATAGAAATAGTAGTATATAGTCTTAATTTTTCGAATGATGTTATATATAAACATTTTACATTATAAAAAATGAAAAGAGCAATCATATAACTAATAATGTTTTACAGTGTGGTAACGTTCAAAGCCTTTTCCTATATGAAGAAGTACACGGCAAAACTTGCATATGTAAGATGTTCGAAGGCTTGAAATAATCTCTTCATCATCGGTCTCTTCGAAATCTTCGATTTCGATGTCACTATTACACGGAACATCTGATAATGCGTCATCGAAGATTTCATCATAATTATCTTCATTAAATTCACTCATTTTCGCAAGGATAAATAAAAAGTTAATTTTAAATTTAAATTGATTTTTTAAAATCAAACTTCCCGTTCTGTGGTTCCGCATCGACTGATGTAAAAACTAGATTTTGTTTTTCGAAATTTTTCCTGAATCTATGTAGTAGACAAGAACATTCGTTTTCGTTTTCCTGTATATACCGTTATTTTTGTACCCACAAACAAACCATGTTGTTACACTAACCAGTACTAGTACGTGACCCGCACTCAAGTATCAGTCGCCAGAAAATGTACTAGTACGTGTCCTGCATACAATGTATTAATAGATAGGAAATATTTCTATACACTGGATTGTATAATCAACGACCATTCGATTTTAATAATGTCACCATTGTGAAAGTATAGCATTCCATTTGTCACAAGAAAAGTTATAATCGGTAAAATCTAACCCTTAATATATAACCTAAACTAAAGAAAAACAATTCAAAATTTAATTATCTTAATAATCATTTAAAACCTTATACTTAATAATAAACTTATAAATGTGAACTAGCTGCCTAGCCTGGTGTTACTTCGACTATGTCGAATAATGTGCCATTTCCCGACAAAAAGAAGTGAGGTCAAGTAATCCATACCCAACATTATAATCTAAGCTGAGAGGATGATGTGACGATTGCTGAATTAAACAGCAAAAGCTTTGCATATGCATTAAGTTTTATTTATTTTATTTTTTTTTAATTTTTATTTTATTTAAATTAAGGTTGAATTATCATCCATGCAATGCCAAGATGTGGAGCCTCGTGTTGCAAGGATCATCTTAAATAATGTGTCATTCCTGTGTACTTATCCTTTACATGCGAAATATAATAATAAAGCATAGTTATTTTAATAGAAACAAGACAATTTTTGCAGGCTTAATATTATGCTAATTTTCTGCCGACAATCTACTGGTAATGGCTTGGAATTGTTTATTAAATAGTGAAACAAGCTCTGCAACTCAACATTCTCAAAACTGAATAAATAAATAGGTAGAAAAAATGAGAAGGTTACTAATATACACTGGTTACTAATATATGTTCAGTTACCTATATTAGTGACTGCAACTATACAGTCGAACTAACTGAGATATTTGCTGCTGATGAAATAAGAAAAAAGAAACATGATGTTTAATAGAAACAAGACAATTTTTTGCGGGCTTAATACTATGCTAATTTTCTGCCGACAATCTATTGGTAATGGCTTAGAATTGTTAATTAAATAGTGAAATAAGCTCTGCAACTCAATAATCTCAAAACTGAATAGATAAATAGGTAGGAAGAAAAGAGAAGGCTACTAACATACACTGGTTACTAATATATGTTCAGTTACCTATATTAGTGACTGCAACTATACAGTCGAACTAACTGAGATATATGCTGCTGATGCAATAAGAGAAAAGAAGCAAGATGTTTAATAGAAACAAGACAATTTTTTGCGGGCTTAATATTATGCTAATTTTCTGCCAACAATTTACTGGTAATGGCTTAAAGTTGTTTATTAAATAGTGAAACAAGCTCTGCAACTTAACAGTCTCAAAGCTGAATAGATACATAGGTAGGAAAAAAAGAGAAGGTTAATTAATATACACTGGTTACTAATATATGTTCAGTTACCTATATTAGTGACTGCAACTATACAGTCGAACTAACTGAGATATATGCTGCTGATGCAATAAGAGAAAAGAAGCAAGATGTTTGTTTGTAACAAGCATTAATTGTTTTTCCCTTTTTGATTCAAACGGGTATTTGTAATTGAGACCTGTAAAAAAACAATTAAAACAACATAAATGTTTCATACATATTTACTCACAAAGTAAGTACATTTAAAACCAGAAAAAAAAACTTACCGTAGAGTGTAAATGATGTATGAAGAGTATATTAAAATGTAAAATATCGGTCAAATATCACTGAGAAAAAGCTTTCTGTGGTCACGAGAATCAAGTATCAGGCAGTTGTTTCTAAAGAAAGCAGGTACGGACTTCATCTTATGTTCTGCATAGAATGAATACCTACAATAGAATTTTAAGTTTTTAGAGAACCAGATATTTACATGAAAAATACTTATATCGAATATTACATAACATTTTATTTATTTTATTTTTTTAATATTTTAGTTTAATATATAATGTATAGTAAAAATGTAAAATAAATGCGCAAAATGTTTGTGCAAATATATGTGTAATTCAAATAACTAATAAATATCATTTCATGCAGAAATTCAATGAAACCGAGTAAAATCATTACTAAAAATTGAACAATTTTCAGCAACAGACAAAAATAGATATTTATCCTTAGATGCAATGATCTTTTATTTATTTAGTACTAGCTGCTTCGCACCCAGCCTTCGGTCTGGGTTTTAAAATATTTCGATGAAAGATTTAGAACCACTATTAAAGATAATACGATGTATTAATAGAAATGCTGAATAAATCCCGTATGTTTCAGATTGTTAACAATTATAACAGTTTATTAATAGCCGAATGTCCAATAAGTGCACTGTGTAACCGTAACCCGCTGCATAATAATTTTCAATTCCACGACTTTTTTAAATGTAGGAGTCAAATTTAAAAATACTGTGGAGAGTAATATATATGTACTGATCTGAATAGGATAATTCATTTCCGAGATTGGATGTCTTTTAGAAGTAATGTTTTACATACATAAAAATTAAATTTTAAACAACAAAACCTATGACGATAACTTTTTCTTTTAAAAAATGGCAATTGTGAAATAAAAACAAATCTGAAAGAACATGGCAAATTTGTAATTATTGAAAATAAAAATCACGCCAACATATAACAGAAAAAAATAGTAACTTCTTAACGAAATTGAGAAAGTAAAATAAAGATTTACGTATTTTGATGAAGTAAAAAATTTAGCTATTAAAAATAAAATGATTTTGATACTGGGATATTTCAAACAGAAAATGTTATTGTGTATGACAAATAGTTGTGACTATAGGCAATAAGTGGCTCCACTCATTACATATTTTAATTAATATACTTTTAACTGATTGTAATTAGGGTATTTTAATGGTGAAAAGAGTTTAAGCATTCAGCGGATTTGGCGAATTAATGCACCGAAATGTATTTATGTTAATAAATGCATTTATTTACACTCGAATTTTAATGGTATGTATGTATATATATATATATATATATATATATATATATATATATATATATATATATATATATATATATATATATATTATATAGAAACATATCAAAAGTAAGGTCTTGAAAAATTCTTCAAGAATATAATACATCACTAACAAAAATACCAAAATGTGCCGCAGTTCAAATTTTCCAAACAAACAAAGGTTTGGTAGGATAGGCGATTGCTGTTCTGCATTAATGTCAATTCTATTACCAATTATCTGGCGAAAAGGACGATTACAATGAAAATATGATAATTGTTTTTGACGCCAACTCAACAGTTAAAAGGACTGTACTACATAACTAAAACAGTGTTTTTGTTGGTTTTAAAATAATATATTTCGAACTAATTAAAATATCAGAACGCGATTGACCTAAATGACTTCCTTAAGTAATTCTGCCAAGACTAATTATGAATAGATGTTAGTGCGGTCTCAAAATTGGATAAATAAAACTGGAACAATAGAAAGTAATGTGAAAGAAATATACCAAATTAATATGGATAAAATGAAATAAGTATATATCCAAGAACAATTATATTATTTGAAATCACATTTTAATCAAAAGTGGCTACTATATCTCAATATTTCATAGTTGCCATTTATAAAATAAAAACTTATTTTTTTCCCCGTATATCACTTGCAATTTTTTTCATCTAGTGTTGTTGAGTTTTATATAACAAACCCTATAACCATATGTTAGTTTTTATTTAATAAATGGCAACTGCGAAATAAAAGCAAATTTGATAGAACTTGTCAAGTTTTTAATTACTGAAAATAAAAATATCGCCAAGAAAATAAAATAGAAAAGAAAAGTGATTTCCTAAATGAAAATGAGTTTAGCCTTTAGCAGATAAGAAAATAGTCTTATATACATAAATGTCATCATATATTTATGTAATTACACTTGAATTTAAATAGCGCAAATACTTTTTGTTTCCCGAATACCAAATATCTGGCCATAATAATGCCAACAATGAATAACACTGCCATATTTAGACGCCAACTGAACAATGGAAAGCTCGTGTCGCAAAATTTAGCTGCCATTTTGTTCGGTTTTTCATTAATATCTTTCGAACTAATTGGAATATCGTAACTCAAATGGGCGAAATGACATCCGTGGATTGTTTCGCGTCTTTTGGTACCTTCGGCCCCCGTCTGCGTCCAGCCGTTCGCAAGAAGATAGACGAAGATACAAACATACATATATACATAGATAGTAACAGTCAGATTTTAATCTCGGAATTAAAGATGTTTTAACATGGAATATGTTCATTCGGCAGTATCAAGGATTTCTATCCAAAGTTAGTTACTCTATGACATATCGGGTAGATTTGTATAAAAAAACATAAAAATAAAAACTGTTCTTAATATTATAAATAAATATAACAAAATATATGCTTACATGCTAAAGATTAAATCTGCATCAAATTAGTGTCTTATATTAAATCTTAAACTTTTTTATGGTAAAATATAAGTTTAACCCTAAATTACATTACTATATTACTATTGTACGTTGATTAGCAACGTTAATATACATTGCCATAATACGTGGTAGAATAGGAAGCAGAGGTTTTGACAGCAACAGTACTAATTTTGTTGGTAGTAATAAATGTTTTCCAAAATGAAGGAAATTTATGACAAACCACATAGTTTTGTATGAAACAGAAACACACATTCATATCGACAACCATATGACTATGAAGATAACTATATAAAATGATAGGTTTTATTTGGCCATGAGAGTCACTGAAATTTGTACTTTTTGTACTTAGAATATTGTTGATATGCATTTCATTGTAACGTAAAAATGAACCAAGAATTAAATTTAAAATTAGTTCTCATATAAAAATGCTATAATTTGCGTCACATAGAAATGAAAGTTAATCACTTTATATCTAAATTTCCACGTCAAACCGAATTGATACTAAGCAGACGATTTTAAATAATATAAAATAAGAAATGAATAAATGAAATATTTAAAAGAATGACGTCATAATGATAGAAAAATATCATTTTCACCTATTTATTATGTGATGAATTGAACATTTTAATCTCCTGCTTTTAACCGCGGAAAACTGCGTTTAAAACAATTATTTGGGATGACGTCACATTGCTAGAAATATTGCTTCTTTCACTTAGTTATGATGCGATAAATTAAAAACTTAATCGTTTGCGTTTAACCGGGGAAAATAATGCTTGGAATAATGACATGAAATGCTCGAAAAAGGGGGAAGGAATGAATTTCGAACGTTGAAAATTTACAAAAACCTTCCCAGGGATATACCTAAACATTTCCCAAATTTTCACGGGGATTGGATGCATAGTTTTTGAGTCTATTGAGTACAGACAGACAGACAGACAGACACACACAAATTCATTTTTATATATATAGATTTGATTTACCAAGTTAAATAATTATTCATTATTGTTCAATATATTATGAGAAATAGTAAAGTTTAAGATTAGGAATATTCTTTGATAGAAAATAATGTTAACTTTCGAATCAAGCATAATTGCATAGATATTGTATTTTAAATGCATATTTATGCTAGTAAATAATTCCGAAGGATTAAAAAAATAAATGACCACATATATGAAAATTAATTAATGTTATTTATTAAAATTACGATAAATATAATCAGTATAATTATTTCTTTCTTCTCTTATCAGTTAAACACTCCTTGCTGAACGATGACCGAATTAGTAGAGTGATGCTCTTCTGTACCGGAGTTCGTGGGTTTAAATTCCACTGTATTTAGATGTTAGTTATATTTCGAAATCCGTTTTATGCAAAAAGTTTCAGTCTCATTAACCCTTGTTAGCAAAACAGCATATCGTAGTGTTTCAAAAATAAACCAAACTGATAAATATTCCATTAAAAAAAGTTAGTTTTGTGTTTTTATAGAATTAAATTCAACTAAAAAATAGCTATTACATTTTATTATAGATTATGAAAGCGTTAAGATTTTATTGATTCCAAATTTTGAAGGAAAGGAAAGAGTACAATTAATTTTTATTAATTATTATTGTTGTTGTTACTGATTCTTAGTTCGTATGACTAAAATCAAACCAACCCTATAAGTCCAAAAACTTCTAGAAAATATAAAAACAATAGAAGTTTGGAAAACACCTTGTCCAATTTAAAATCGGTGGAAATTAAAATATGCTCTGGCGAAGCCTGAGCAGACTTATACTTAGTTCAAGTCTTACCCTTGAAGAGAAAAGCACCACCAGTGCTCTTGCTCTTCCTAGAACACCAGTGATGATCCAGAAAGAGTTTCCACAAGTCCCTATTCAATTTCTTTTGCTCAGAAAAACTCTTTGAAAGTTGCTTTTACAAGTCTTGCTATGCTGCCTCATCGTGGCGAGGAAGTGCCACTGGGTGGAATGGGTAAAGTCAGCACCTCCTAAAGAAGCTGATTTAGGAGGTGTTGGTGAAGTACATAGGGAGCTTTGCTCCTGGTAGGGTCACCCTAGGCGTGAAGGTCATTCCCATTTACCAAACTAAAGCTAGCATACAAATCTTATGTGAAAAATCTGACTTCTACCCCACATGTTCCTAGCCTTTTGACCCACAGAATCTGCAAAAATTCCCCCTTTTATCACTTTTATAAATTACAACTAATTGCGTTGCTAAATATCAGTCAACTGATGTTTCGCAAAACGTATTACTTGTGCCAGTTTTTCACGTCTTAACGCTGGTTTATATATACGTCTTGGACAGTCAATGCTTTAACTTTTTGGGCATATATATGAGTTTTTCTGCAATACGTTTCTTAGAACTTTCCTGATTGTCGTTAAGTACACTCACCTATACAGCATTTAACATATACAAAGAATATACATACTCATTACGGGATAGTTAATTCTTCCAAGCGCAAAGCATATATATATATATATATATATATATATATATATATATATATATATATATATATATATATATATATATATATATATATATATATATATATATATATATATATATATATATATATATATATATATATACGCCCGCGGCAGTTAAAGGGTTAAAAGATAACAGGTATGCTCTGAATGTCGATTTTCAGCTTAAAACTGGGTTCCCCTTTTCTGTTACATACTGCACTGGTTGCAGCCTAAATGCTGCAGATCTCTTCCCAATAAAACTCTCAAGTTCTCAAACGCTCTTTTCTTATAGAATGAAGAGGAAAAAAGAAGGTGTTATGCGAATAGTATTATACGAAGTAATATGCGATTTTAATGGGGGTGTTATATCGAAGACAATCTTTCGTATAACACCCTATTAGATTAAATGCAATATCAGCAAAACGCGAAACCATTTGCCGCCAACAGCTGGGAAACGTGTTGAATAGACAGAAAGTTTACATTTTTAGGATAGACAGCTTTATGAAGAATTTTAAGTGGAAAATACTCCGTTGATTAAACTATTTAGAGGCTGGGAAAAAGATTTAAATGAATTAGAATGGGAGAGAGGAGGTTTTTAAAAGAAATATTAGAGTTAAATAATTTTGATATATTACATATATATATATATATATATATATATATATATATATATATATAATATGTATCATATATCACTATGTATCACTATGTATATATATATCAATATGTTCTAATATATATAGACTTGCAAATATAAGTGTGCTTGTAAAAGATAATACAAACACATATATCAAAGAGTGTGTTGGTTATCTAGAAAACAAAAATTCAATTACTTAATCTTAATACATAAATTTAAATTTTAACATATTGCTTTAAAAAAGAAAATCACATAATATTATTATTACTGTTCTTCGACAGAAAAAAAAGGGTGGACGTGTCAAAATAGGAAAGGGGTGAGAAAAGATATAAAACTTACTGATTATTTACAAAATCCATTTATATATTTTTTATTTGAAGTGGAAGATGATTTTAAAAATCTTTTAAATTTCTAGAAACAGATTTTTCCGAAAATTCTTTTCAAATTTTCGGGAAAAAAAAATCTGTTTATAATTTTCGATATAGGCTCGGATAAATTTTCGGAAAATTTGGAAATTTTCGGATCTGAATCACCCCTGGATATTACTGTCAAAGTTATTGAGAAAAGAAGAATCCTTAAACAGTTTTATGTCAAGTGATTAGAAAGTTAGGAAGTGTGTATTCCCACATTCGGTTTAACTTGGGGCAAAGCAGTCTCCATGTTTTGCTATATGACGGTTAAATAAATTTACACATCTTATAACTAACTGGCTAATGGAATCATACAATTGCTCTAAATTTTCTAGATGCTTATTTTTCCAAAATGTATTAGAACTTCAGCCTTAAAATAGTGAGAATCAGTTAGGTTTATGTTATGATTTAGTTTTAAAAATCTGCCGCTTTTTAGTAAGATAAAAAAAGTTAAATTTATTTAAATGTAACATTTTATTTTACATATTTCTAAAAATAATATCACAGTAAAAGTAGCGAAGAACTGAGTAGCGAAGAATTCTTAAGGAGTTTTATGTTGAGTGATTAGAAAGTAATGTGTTTACACTTTCGGTTTGATTTAGAGTGCTACGGTCTATGTTATATTTTGTTACACAAGAGCTAAAATTTACATATTTTAGAACTGCCTTATGGAGTCATAAATTGCTCTAAATTTTCTAGATGCTTATTTTTCCAAAATATATTCTGCCACTTTTTAGTAAGATAAAAAAATTAAATTTATTTAAATTTAACATTTTATACGTATTTCTAAAAATGATATAACTCTAAAAGTTACTGAGGAGCGAAGAATTCTTAAGGAATTTTATGTTAAGTGATTAGAAAGTAACCATGTGTTTACACTTTCGGTTTGATTTAGAGTGCTACGGTCTATGTTATATTTTGTTACACAAGAGCTAAAATTTACATATTTTAGAACTGCCTTATGGAGTCATAAATTGCTCTAAATTTTCTAGAAGCTTATATTTCAAAATATTTTAGAACTTTAGCTTTAAAATAGTGATAATCAATTAGGTTTTTATTAAAATTATTTTTAATAATCTGTCGTTTTTTACCAAAATAAATAAAGTTAAATTTACACGTGGTTGGTAACAGATTACTGTATTACTCTTTCTCAATTCCGACAGTAGATGATAAACTGTTCTTCTGAAACACACATGTGGTTCTAGTTGCGACTAATGGCTTTGCTGTGTTAGGAATTAACTCACTTACCTGTAAAATCAGTTTCCATTGTAAAAGCTTGTGTATTCAAAATTTGAATTTTAGTAGTCTTGAACGATGACGTCATCCTGACATCAAAAAAGCATGGCAAGAATGACATTTTGGAACATTTCATGTCAAAATCACGTCATCTTTCATGTGAGGATCGCCTGAAACTGATTTAGCATTGGCGTACCCAGCGCCATCTAGGAAATGCCGCATCTCGGTCTCTTGCTTTTCCGATATTGATTTCTTTTTACTTTTAGAAGCGCAACTCGCCGCATTTGATCTCAGTCGTTTGAAGACGACTTTTCGGGGAATGTGTCCTGAGTTAACTTTAGAATGTATGAGTGTTTTAATCTCTGTATTAACTAATGTGTGGGAAAGAAAGCCTCTGCACCTCGATTATTTTGAGTGTCCTGAATAACAGTTTATTTAAGTATTGAAGTTATTTTTGTAGTATTATAGTTAATTTATTGGAAAAGTAATGTGAAATGTTATTACTAAATTTGTAGTCATACACATAATACGGAGACTTTGCATTCATGGGTTAAAATTGTAGCCGATTTAAAAGTAAGGTTAACATCGCTTTTCTAGGTTTGGAACGCTACAGTCAATTTTGCATCATGATGGTTAATAACACCGTGATCTACTGCCTAAAGCCTATTCCGAATGACTACGAACAGAGCGAATAAGCAGAGTCATTATGAACCGACTGAATCCGGTTACGAAAGGCATCACCCTGCCTATTTGGTTATAATGCCACTTAAGGCTGCAGTAGCCGCTCAACTTAATATAATTCGTTTATTTAAAAACTAAGGGGAAATATTATATACAAAATACCCAGTTTACAACCTAGAGTTGAAATTTTAGTTAATTTTAAGGTATCATTTACAGCGTTTGGTTTGATTTAGTTTGGTTTGGTTCTGAGAGCTACGGTCTACATTTTTGCAACACAAGAGCTAAATGATACCAGGACCTGATGCTTAAAGCTGATTCCAAATGACTACGAATATCTATGGCATAGTATGATTCGAACCCACGAACTCGAAGATCAGCGCCCTAACCATTTGGCCATCGGTCGGCATTTTTATTTTGATAAATAGACAAAATAAAAGATTGCTATGCCGGATCGAAATAATATATCTACATGTTAAACAGTTAGAAGGCAACTGTACAGAACAAAGAACATCATCCCATATTTATAACTTTAGAAGGATTCAATAAAACCATACCTAAAAGAAAGCTAAAAGCAGAACCAATCACAGTTAACCAAACAAGAATATAAAAGAAACATAACAAAATTCGCGGAAAATCTGATGCAATGTAATGCTGCGATTACAATATTCCAAAAGATTTGAAACTCTACGGTCAGTAATTTGCATAACGAGAACTAGTGAGACCAGAACCTATTGGTTGAAGTCAATTCCGAACGGCTACGAGCACCTATAGCAGTGTCATTCCGAACCCGCAGAATATGGTTACAAAAGACAGCGTTTTACCTATTTCGACATCATGCGGCTTAAGGCTACAGTTGGCGTTCAGCTTAGTATAATTCATTTATTTAAAAACTAAGGGCAAATAATCATTAGATTTGCACTCATTCCTGAAATCTCCAGTTTATGCATCCTAAGAATGCATTGACTGAAGGTGCATTGTAGCTGATTTGAAGATATGGTTAACAGCGTTTGGTTTGATTTGTGACGCTACAGTCAATATTTGGTATCAAGAGGGCTAATGAGACCGGTACTTATTATCTATAGCTGATTTCAAACGGCTATAAACACCCATAATCATTGTCATTACGAATCCACGGAATATAGTTACGAAAGGCAGCGTCCTACCGATTTGATCATCATGCCGCTTAAGGCTACAGTGCACGTTCAACTGCGAGATATACGGTAGAAAATTTAATTTTCTTATCTCATTGATTCGTGTAATATAATTAATAATAAGAGTCAAAGAAAAAATTTTACTTTTCATCACTGCATTAATTAAAAAAATTATTACTACAGTAGATAATTCAGTTGTTACTAACAAATACTTTAAACAGTTTTTAAAAACAAAATTTTTGAATATAAGTATTTGAAACCAGGCATATTTTAATCCAGGTATATTTTAACCGTCATATATCTTTGAAAGTTATCTACAATAGTTTGTGGTGTATAAAATAAAAGTTAGTTAAAACTAATATACTTTTAACAGCACAAATATCCCCATTTTAAAATAAAAATAATTATTATACATAGTTTGTACAGAAAAAATGGATATTGTAACTCTTATTATTTTTATGCTAACTATATTCCCATCGAATGTTATCAATAACAGCTAATTTTTGTTCTAAGGCCTAAAAAGTATCTATGAATATAAATGACTATATTAATCGTAAAAGGGTTGCTCATGGAAATTTTAAATAATGTTCCTCGAAATAGTTGATAATTAACAACATTTCAAATTACTAATATTTTACGATTAAATTGTAAGCACTTACACATAAATATATTACTAATAACATATTGAATTTTCAAGTGGATTCGACAAAAACATACTAAATTAATTTTGAAACTCCACTGTTCCCTTAAGAGAATCATTCGTAAGTACCTAAAGCTGATATTTCTAAAAGAATAAGCTTATTTAAATCGGAAGAAGGCTTTGACTCGAGTAAATGTATAGTTTGTAAGAAAACAACTTTTGAATTACAGTGTTCTCTCGCCACTTCGCGCTTCATGTTTTGCGGCTTCAGTGCTTCGGGGATTTTTCTAAAATAAAAATGAAAAAATACAACTATGTCGGCAGCCACATTGTGGAAAGGAACGTTGTTTCAAGTTGATGTGCGAGAAAGAAGGATCCCTGGTGTCAAACAAGAGTTGAGATGTATTGACTCAGAATACATACCCCGGTCTCTTGAGATGACAAAGTCTCCAAGTGAGGAAGAAAATGAAGAGGAAGACGAAGAACAAACTGAAAAGCGTGGTCTTACCCTGGAGAATCTGCAGCAATTGTGCAACATGGCAAGAATTTGCTCAAGACATTGACGACAATATCGTTCGAGCTGTCGAGTTCAGCAATCGCGTTGACGGGATTATGTCCTTGTACAGGGGAATTTTGAAGGAAAAGGTAAAACAAAGAACACAACTAACCATCACCATGTTTCTCTCCAAGGTAAAGCCGAATGGTTCTACCGTCAGCGTCTCCAGCAGAAGAGTCTCCGAGGGAGCCTAAAACTTCTACCAGTCAAGTGAGAGCCTCTCCTCCGCTGCCAATGTTGATTCATGTTTATTACTCTATAAGGTTTTGCAATTAACCTTATTAATTGGCACTGACACATTAAAGCAAATACGTATACTGTTGTAATTTTTGTCTTAAAAGTGTAAAGGATAAATACTGTTTACATATTTAAAACATTCGTGTACGCACATACACGAAAATTCCTAGGGGTAAATCCTACTTCGCGGTTTTTCAATTTTCCCGGAAGGTTCTGGTCCCCATTAACCGCGAAAAATGAGGGATCATTGTACAATAAATTAAGACTAAACTTTATTGCCATTCAGTACCAAAATCTAGTGTCCGATTTCCCTCCGAATATTCATGTCTCTGTTTCATATATGTCTATACTTAGTTATGTCTCGTGTAGTAAAAAAGTTGACAACAAAATGATAATAAACACTTTAATCACGTATAACAGCTAATTTATTAGATAGAGGACGCCTTTATTTAGCTTATACCGGAGTCTTAGGTTTAGAATCCCACTCTTGTAATGGATCTCTGCAGTTGTTTATTTATAATAGTTATGTCATTAGTATATAAAAAAAAAATAGAATATTTTATACATCCTTTACTTTATTATTTAAATTTATCTTCACAGTGTTTGGAGCTTTTTGAAACAATCATATAAAAAATTCCGATTTAATATTCTTCAAACAAAAAAATAGAAGTATTATTAAAATATACCTTATTTTTATATTTATAAAAACCTTTTCATTTAGTTTGGTATTTGGCTTCATCTACAGTTTGTCAGTATATGCTTTAACAGCAAAAAATGGATTATGCTAAGAAGAAATTTTAAATCAGAAATGAAGATATCTAAAATTATGTATTATTAAATATATACAAAATTTTCTACATTTATATCTATGTAAAATAAGATAAAGTGTTAACTTTTATTTTTACATTTGTTTGCTAATTTTTGTCTACTGGAATCTTTCAGTCAGATGTGACTATAGAAATAACGCAAAAAAATAGCCAGATAATATGCTAATGAAGCTGTCATAAATTGTTAAATCAGTATGTATTATTGAAAAGATATCTAAAAATTTATATTCTGTTATTGAATTAAACTGCTTGAATCGTGCATGGATTTTTTAGTTTGGTTTGATTTGGAGTGCTACGGTCTACAGTTTGTGTCAGTAATTATGAATTTTACAGAGCAAATAATATCTAGATGATATGCTAAAGAAGTACAAAATATATCTAAAAATTTATTTCGTGTTTATTATTTAAATGCTTCAATCGTGAATAGATAATTTGGTTTCATTTGTAGCGATACCGTCTACACTACATCTGTATGGCGGCAAAATAATACCGAATCCTACCGATGAAAGATTATTCTGAACGACTACAAAAATCATGGCATCATACGTAATCCAATTAGCTAACTTCAATACCTACTGTAAGGCGTCCTACAAATTTGGCCATATTTGTTCCTAGTTCTCCAAATTTGGTTCTAGATGGACAGGGAAAACATAAGTTAGAGATTTGGAAAGTAAATTAAGAATAATATTGATTGATGCGATTTAAAAAAGTTAAAGAGTTCAGTGTCATAAGATTTTAAAGAATAGTTGATACTAAGAAATAAAATTAACTAGGACAAAAGAGCTTACTTTTCTTCTAGAAAGCTGTCAGAATATGTTTGACTATAATTGAACATTTTGGTTTGTTGATTACCAATCAAATTAATTCAAAGGTATAATAAAGACAATATATGATAATAAAAGTGCAGGATAAAATGCGTATTAACTTCAGAATTAAGATGCTTAGAAATGATTGAAAAAAGAATTTAAAATTAGTTTTCTGCAAAAGTGACATTCTAATAGCCCTGGTGTAGCAAATAACTGATTTTAGCATTCCTAGGGACCTAACGAAACCAGTCACAACTGCATATTTCTAAAGAGTACAAGTTACTGACTTTTCCAAATATTGAACTTATATCGTGTACATTTCTAAAAGGGAAATATTGTTATGTGGATAAAAGCTTAAAATCATATGTTTAAGTCATTAATGCCCTAGTCATTTCTGCCAAATATATGTAGAGGAATATTATTTTAAGCTTAAATTATAGTGAACTGCACAGAGTAAAACAAATATGAAACCTAAACAACCCTGAATGTTACAGTTTGGCATAAGTGATAAGCTGTCATGTTAAACGTCATAAAGTGCCGTTGTTAGAAAGTAAAAACCTCGATATAACATATTTATTTGACACCATATCTCAACACAGTACTGTAACCAGAAGTTAAATTATTTGTTATGATTTCAGTCGATGTTCCTGCCAAAAAAAGTAAATTTATTTGCAAGGCTAAACTAAAAATGCATGTTAGGCATCCGTTTTTAGAGGCACCTAAGAGTAAAGAGAAAAATATTTTGTAGATAATTCTTTACAGAAGGGAATTGTAAGAAATATTGTGTCAATTTGTTTACTATCGGAACTACAGAGAATACTGATCATTTAACTATGAACCTAGAGGAACCCGCGGTAGCTCAGTCAGCAAAGACAGCGTTCTCGTAACTGAAAGGTTCCGAGTTCGGGGCTGGAGCCGGCCTAAGATCCGCCGTGTTCTCTAAAGGTGAGTGGGGCACGTAAAATAGGTTCGTGGTCACAAAGTCCTCCAAGTTCTCAAACGATACATCTGGGGGTGGCAGGCCAAGCCTGGGGGGGTCTTCTGCTTGGTCCCTGCTTCTATATAACGAGGACCCAGCGGGTAATGTTACTCGCGTCCGTAGCATATCTTAAGCTATACGTACTTCCCATGTGGTGCTAAATGAGTAACAGGTTCGCAGCCTTGTTAAGGCATTAAGGATAATGTCTGTATCGCCTACTAAGTTGGAAAAAGACTATAAACCTAGAACGCTATCCTGTTTAGTCGAATGTTATTACTACAATTAGATATGCAAAATAACTTTTTAAAAATTTATTTTAAAACAAGGAATGGCAAGTAATAGTTCTCTTTCATTATAAAAAAGGATTTATTGCAAATTAAAAGTCCTTTCCAGATTTTAATAGCTTATTATTTTAATTACAAAATGTTTCCGATAACTAACAAGATTATTACCCTAATATAATTATCAAAAATTCTCCTTTTTTCCCTTTTCTCATTTTTTATATCTAATTTCCCCAGCCATAAAATGTAAGATAAAGGAGTGTTCACCAACTTAATTATTTTTACACATTTCCCAAAACTAACACCGAATAATTGCTAATTTTCTGTCTACTGGCCACATCTTTCAGTCAGATGTTGAACTATCCCAGGGAAATGGTATTACTTCTGCAATAATTAAACTACTGCATGCATATTTTTGAGTTTTCTTAAATGTTCAAAGTTCACTCTTGCTTCATAAAATTCATCATCTACATTAATTCTCATTAGAACAATATCACATAACTCACTCGCTGTGGGGTTGACTTCAGCCATATTTTTGAGCATTGTATGTAGAGATCTTGAGCGGTAAAGACATTGGGTAGACCGATGCATTTGCATGCTGCTGTAATGTAAACCACCTTAGTAATATAGTAGAATGTGCTGGTGGTCATGTTGAGCACTTATTATTTCACGAATAAAGGAAGGAAACACATTGTTATGATATTCCTTGTGTTTCAATTCGTCAACGCCGTCTACCGTCGACATTTTTGACTAATTTCCTTTAAGCTTCTAAACAAAATACGCTTTATTTTTGACTCTTTGTGCATCCTTGTCATTATTTCTTCCGTTTTTATTCATTATTCGGAACAAATCTGCATATGCCTCACTAACCCGCAGACAGCGTGATCATGTGACCAAAAATGCTCTTGAGCAGTCTAGCTTCAGATTCCAAAGGAGTATGTGCAATGTTTACCCCGATGCTTCGATAGTCCATTTTTTAACTAATGAGGATTTTTAACCCCCATTTTCTATGTTTCAATTGAAGTGCGGATTTATTCTTTATATGTTTGGTTGTGTTAATAAATAATTAAAAAGACTGTGGAGAATTCCAAGTTCTTATATACACGCCAAACATACATGTTTAAAGTTTTAACGGACTTTTGGCTCACCCAGTAATAGGGCACAATGTACATCTACAGACATAGCGCAACACCTTTTACAACATCGCTTACATATGTCCTACTTTGATTTCTTATTGATGGATAACTTTTAATACAGAGATCTCCCACCACATAAACATACAGTCTCCAAATACCATTATTCCTTGTTTAGAGATTACTTCAGATATTTTTGTAGATTCAAATATCTTTGATATAATTAATTACGTATTACACTTGAGTAATAGAAATATTCAAAATCTGTTCTGGTTTTTCTGGCATTTTACAGATTTGTGTATAACTTCAAAGTATATCAAAAGATTCTACAAGCTTATTATTATTTACTTTAAGCTCTTTTTTACACAAAATCGTATCTGTCTTCACCATTTATCTATAAAACTAAGCATCAGAGAAGAAAAACATACTTGCGACGACATCAACTTGTAAATTCGCTTAAAAGTACCTTTTTAGTTTTTCTTGCCTAATTTTTTGTTTTTTGCTGTCTTCTTTAGCGAAGTACCGTTTTCTGTACTTTTTGGTTAATTTATTTCTTATTTTATTTCTTAATTTTATTTTTTATTTTTAATATTTTGTGTATCGTATCATTCCGCTACTTTGATCTCGTTTATTTTATACTTTGCGTAATGTTTTGTCTCGTTTTACGTTTTTTAAAATTAAAAAAACTGAAAAAATACTTAATAAAAATTTTAAAATTTTATAAAATACAAAAATATATCTTTTTGTTAGTGTTGTCACTTTATTTTTATTTTTATTATTTGCTGTACCAAGTTGCTAATCGTTATAGTCCCTAAATTTTTTATTGTGTAATTTTTTATTATTTCTGAGCTTCATGTTGCTTTGAATCCATGTATTACTGATAACCATACCTACTGGTCATTGTCAAGGTTTCAGACTAATTATCCCCTAATTAGATAACGCGTTGGTTACTCATAATTTTTTATGAGAACGTACTCACCTCCTCGCTTCCTTGGGAGCTGGGGAGTATTACATTTTTGTTTGGTTTACCTTTTGCCTAAAGACCTAAATTTATGTTTTGATCTGCTTACGTTCGGAGGTTAAAGTGGAGACCTTCCCACTTCGCTAAGTACACCGTTAAACCCAATTACCTTGACCTTGAAAAACATGCTTCATTACTTCATACATAAAGACATACACACTTTATTTCATCGTCAATATCATAAATGAAAAAAAGGATAAAACACTTAAAAAATAAGAATACTATAAGAAGTTTTATTATAGATAAATTAATATTGTCAACATTTAGTAATAAAAGGAACTTAAAAAATAGCTTTCAAACTAAATTTTTCTTTAAATTACAACACCAAACACAAAAAGAAACACATATAATATACGAATAACAATTTACAGTACTGATTGTTCAGCTTGACATTCAAATGTAAATGGTAAATAATAAAAATACAAGGCTATCTATGCAAGGATAATTTGAGCTATTGCATTAGATAGACTAAAATTCCAGTTCAGTGAACCGATTGCTTAATGTTTTGAAATCATCGTCAGATGACGTGAAATGCTGTTATGCTCTATTTTATTACTTCTTGGCATTATTTATAGATTTATTAATAAATAAACATTTTAATATTTTTCTAAAAGTGAATAAGTACACAACACAATATTATTAATTTCACATCAAATTAGCTAAATTCCCTTTTCTGCCTAAAATATAAAACACTCGTAATAACATATACAGTCAAACCTGTCTATCTCGAATCTCTGGGAGTAAAAAAAAAAAAAAATTCGAGATAAACAGGTTTCGAAATACACAGGTTTTATGAAAATAGACTAAGAAAATTTCTTTACATAATACAAAATATTAAAAATTTGAACTACCTTTAGTTATATTTACATGCACGGCTCTTTTTCATTATTTTGCAGCCGTTTTCGAAGTTTTTTTGTACGATATATTTGTTTTTCATGATAGTGGAAATAGTACTAGGTAGAATTCCAAATTTAGTGGCGACTATGGTTTTCTTCATAGAAGGGTTTTACTTCAAAAGTGACAGAATTTCCATTTTTGTTCGATGGTTAAAACATTTAATTTTCTTTTAACACCTGCCATTTTTAGCTCTAAAATTGAGACAGCAAGATGCGGGATGATACTTTAGTTATTAGGCTATAGACTGAGAAGAAGTTCTATTTCCAAAAAGAAATTTCTCCCGTCTCCTATTCCCCCCTCCTCAACCCCTATCCCTTATTTCAGAGCAGATAATTCGATTTTGGTACAATTCTCACCCAGTCCTCGACCAAACAACCCTCCGAGAGAGAAATCTAGAAATGTATTTCCTGGAAATGGAAACTTGTGCGATTCTCAACCCAATAAGGTTCTAAACTGGAATGTTGTGTTTCTTATGAAAATTCGAGATAGACAGGTTTGGGAAAAAATAATTTGAGGTAGGTTTGGAAAATACCTTAAATTTTTATTCAAAATGTAGGGAAATTGAAAAAATTCGACATAGACAGGTTTTCGAGATAAGCAGGTTTCGAGATAGACAGGTTTGACTGTATTTTAGAAAGATATTCTGGAGATACATTTAATTAAATTAAAAATTATGAAAATTAACTAAAAATAGTTAATTTACTAATTCTTAATTGAAAATTATGAAAGAGTGTTAAGTAAAATCTTATCTCCCTAAAAAGTGCAAGAATTAATACCAGAGAAAGAAAATTCTCTCTAGAAAGTCAAAGGCTACTGTCGTACAGAAGTTTTGGTTTTATGAACCAACTATTACCAACCATTAAATAACTTGTCAATTCCAACAATATACGATATAAAACGTAGTAAACATTTAGTTAATATTACATTTTGGTTAACATTATATATGCAAGGAACAATAAAACAGGTTCCCGGTAATAGAATAGAATTTTTCGATTACCTCCAAGAATTAACCTCTTGCCTTATTAACCCTCCGAGTGGAACACACCGAGGAAAAAAAGTCTCAAAAAAATACGCTAAAGTTTTATTGTGTCGGTGACCAAAGTGTTCTATGATTTTTTACTTCACCCTTTGTCGACTAGATTGGAATACGGGAAACCCACCCTCGTTATTTTCCCTTTACTTTCGGTTATAAATAGCTATATAAATAGACATTATAGATTGTTAATTTTTAATACACATAAAGCTTGTCAAGTCTCGAAGATCATCCCATAAGAAATAATGGATTCTAAAAGTACAAATAAAAATATTCTTTAAGAGAATGATTTATATTTTTTTACGAAAGTCATCCAAGCTATTTAAGTGGTACAATTAGAGATACATCTGTTACTGCAAACGAAATACTTCGAAATAGAGATTTACAAAGCCATGAAAGCTATCAGCCTCTTTGTGCCTCAGGGAGTCGGAGTGCATCCGTCAACAAATGTCAGTCAAAGAGGGGTGCAGTTCCTAAACAATCGACTTGACCCTCCTACCTCAAAACTCCATGGGGGAAAACACTGGCAAAAATGTTCAATACATCTATTTTCGGAACGCTTTTGGAGGTCGAAAATTGTACGTGACAACCGCTTTGAAGACATCATCGGTTTGGCGGAATTGTACATGCGAACCACTTAGAGGGTTAATCGAGCGACGATTGTGTGTGCCACTTTCGATGAAAGCGTTTGTCATGCGTCGTGACCAGAAGCAGTTTCATCACGGGCTAAATTGAGAGCAAACCAGTGGACATTAATAGCACTGCATTTACTATTTAATAAAACCACAGAATTTGATAATTATATTTCATTTCATTTTTATTAAAAAAAATTATTAATGTTTTTATTTCACGTAATATTATTTCGATGTTTTTGGTTATATAACAAAAGTAAACATTTTCAGTCGTTTAAGGTATCCGTCTACGTTAAAAGCGTCATTTTTTGCCAAAAATCATAATTTTTTTTTATTTCTCTATTGTAAAATTTCAACTTTTAGGCTTCTAAATCTGTTTTAGTTTTGTCTCTACGGCATTTAAAGAAAAGTTACAGCTGTTTAAACATCAGTGACAGCTGTCAAAACAAAACGGAAGTAGCGAATTTGAAACCGGAAGTTGTGAATTTAATGCCTTTCAAAGAGCATTTTTTGGACAAAACTTTTTAAATTTTCATGAAGATTAATTTAAACATTTTTCTAGTATTTTTAATAATTAGAAACTTGGCAATTAGAAAGTTTTAAAGCAAGAAAGTGTGGGGAATTTTAAACATGCATTTTAATTTTTTAATAGTTAAGTTGCTTTTATAAACTTCAAATGCGTTTTTCTCAGTCGGTATTTTTAATAAAATGTTTAAACTTAAAATGTGATTTCTCAAAAAGTTCTTGAAATATTTTGTTGAAAATTATTATGAATGCTTTTGATAATATTTACTAGTAAATGACCCAAAAGCTTTAAATTTGGAAAATTTTTAATGGTGTTACACTCATGGTTACATGAAAAGGTAATTAAAATTCGTTAAAAATTCAATGTTTTTGATTTTGAAGGACCAAAATTTTTTACCCAATGTAAATTAAGCAAAGATTTTAGGTGATTCGCTAGTCCAGTGTATAAGAAATGTGAAATATTAAAATAATTTAATTTATTAAAAAATTAGACATTTTGAAAAAACCCAATTTTTTAGCTAGATTTTCTTTATTTATTAGAAATTTTATAAAAACTTCTCCAGGAATAATTTTTTTAAGTGCAATTCTCTATGATAATATAAAAAATAAATCTAAAAATGTAAAAACATGAAGTAGTTTCTACGTTTAAAAAAAAAGTTCTCCGAACGTAGACGATACCTTAAATATTTTCTATGTAGAATTTATTGCGTGAATAACCTATAAGTGAATAATGTGTAATATTAGTCAAAATTTTGTAAGGGGTATTGTTTTATTACTAACATTTTAAACCAATGACAGAAAACTAAAAATTTTCCAGTGTGTGATATTTCTCGAAACAATCAGGAACCTGTAGGGCAACTTTACACTTTTTGCATTCCCACGTTGTTTCACTGTGCTTATGTTTTGTGCAAACTTTACATGTTGTGGCTGGTTTTTGTTTTGATGGTGTGGGATTAATATGTTTTGGAAAATGTTCCCAATTTCTTCCTTGCAGTCTCTCGGGCGTATTTCCAGATTTTTTCTTTAGATTCTTTTAAGAATTTTTAAAGCACCAACAGTTAATTATTTATTGCATACTCTCAAACCTGTTTTTGTGCGGTCTTTTTTTCGTGCGATTTTTTTTGTGCAATTTTTTATACGATTTTTTTTTTGTGCAGTATATAAAAATTTCAATCAAATTGAACATAACTGACGAAGTTATCAAAGTTATCAATAATGACATCGGTGGAGATGGGTTTAATAGTTTTAGTGAAAATGATCTTGTCGAAATGATTCAGGATGACACCGTAAGGGAAGATGAAATTATAAATTACGTAACAGATGTTACTGATGGGCAAGAAGAACCCGATCATATGACAGCAGATAAAATCTATGCAGGACTCCAACTCTGTCATAAATTAGAATGTCATTTTCTTGCAATCGATGCCAATTCTGAAAGAACTTCAAAATTCCAAAAGGAGCTTCAGTCGTGCATATCTGGCTACCGGGACATATACAAGCGTCTAGTGAAACAACAGTCGTCGCAAAAACTAATCACTGACTATATGGTACCTGAAAAAAAGTCAACTCTAAACGAGTGCGAGATTGTATCTTCAAGTGACGAAAGCGATTTTGAACAAGTTTATCACAGGAAAGTTCGCGTATTGTCAGACTGCGAATGATAATGTTTATACGTTTTGAAAAGTTTTGTATGTGTAAAATAATCACATAATATGTAAATAAAATATTTAAAAATTTTCGCGAGTGTATTTTTTAAATCATATTCCAAAACGTTTGGCGAAATTCTAGGTATTTCGTAAGGTTTTGAGTTATTTTAAACGTGAGACTGTTTAATGCGGTCCCTATTCACCACATAAAAAAAATTTTTAATTGTGTTCCGAAAACTATATTTTATAGCTATTCGTGAAGTTTTGTGCAATTTTTTATGTGTTTTTTTATGCGGTCCCTATCTACAGCACAAAAATAGGTTTGAGTGTATAATATAATAATCTATTGCAGTTATGCCTAAGAATAAACGACCAACTCTTATATTGCAACTGTAACAAACAATAACGTAAAAACAAAATCTTTATCACCTAAAAACAATAACATGTCTGACACAAGCTTTTCATTTTAGGCCAGACAGAATCATCACGTGTGTGATACGAGGTTCTCATTTTAGGCACAGCAGTACGATCCCGTCTCCCATACGTTGTTTTAAGGCAAAGGGTTAAGCGTGGTCACTAAACTGGATTTAGACAATAAGGTATACATATGTAGAATGATTTTAACAACATGTCATAATACATATTGATTGCCAAAAAGAAATCAGAAGATATGAGTTAAAAAAAATCAAAAGTCAGAAAACGATGTCATTTACAATTTGAACTGTAAATCAATGTGCATCATTTAACGCTGTTGTCTGTTTTCATAATAAAACCAATCGCACAAAGACCAATCGCTGTCAGGGTCAGTAAAAGCCGTAAGTGTAACTTCATCTGTTAAAGATGAAAATGTTGTTATAGTTACATCGGTGTAAGCTTCATAAGTTTTAATATGAAATTAACAGATGAGAAAAGTTAACAAGATTCATATGTACATTATGAGATTATCATTTAAAGTACGTTAGACGGTACTACAGAATGTTATAATCTAAAATAATGGCCACTTTAGCATGTTCCATGCTGTTAAAGATGCGATAAAAATCCTTCGTTGTATTCTTGTTTAGATTAAACATGGTAAACTTGGTTTTGTATTTAGATATAAAAAGGTGCTTGAATCAGTTCACTTGTTACATTCACCATATACCTACTGATATTACCATCAATTTAAGTATCATTTCGACAAAATTTCTCGGACAACAATAATTGCACTTATCAATATAATTATTAAAATATTATTGAATGATATAAGAAATTTCTAGTTACCAGTGTCTTAAAATAATTTAGTTAAAATGCAAAAGGGACAACTTAACAACAGGATTGTGAGGTATGGTTTTGATTTTCAAGAACTGGATGTTTGAATAACAAAAATGAACAGCTAGATTAAGAAAATACTGGTTCACATGCATGCATAACTGATAATATAATGAAATTTTTCGTGTAAAAATTTTAAGATAAAAAATAATTAAAATTAAGATTGGGTAGAACTTATTGAAAAGGAATAATGAACAGCTAAATAAAGAAAATACTGGTTCACATGCATACATAACTGATAATATAATGACATTTTTCTTCGTGTAAAAGTTTTAAGATAAAAATAATTAAAATTAATATTGTATAGAACTTATTGAAAAGGAATAATGAACAGCTAGATAAAGAAAATAGTGGTTCACATGCATACATAACTGATAATATAATGGAATTTTTCTTCGTGTAAAAGTTTTAAGATAAAAATAATTAAAATTAAGATTGTGTAGAACTTATTGAAAAGGAATAATGAACGATGAAGAAATGCTAGATGAAGAAAATACTGGTTCACATGCATACATAACTGATAATATAATGGAATTTTTCTTCGTGTAAAAGTTTTAAGATAAAAAATATTTAAAATTAAGATTGTGTAGAACTTATTGAAAAGGAATAATGAACAGCTAGATAAAGAAAATAGCGGTTCACATGCATACATAACTGATAACATAATGGAATTTTTCTGCGTGTAAAAGTTTTAAGATATGATAGTGAAAGATAATTAAAATTAAGATTGTGTTGAACTTATTGAAAAAGAATGATTAAGGTTGCAGGTCCTAAGAGAATGGAATTGTTATTGTTTCCGTTATTTATTTTTATAAAGTTTTGTCAAAAGGATGCATCAAATATTCAGTGATCGTAGACGCCATACTGACACATCTGTAAGTTGTAATCTGTAGATAGTAACTAAATCTCATTACGTCAAGAAACGTTTACCAGTGAATATTTTGTATCTCAGCAGCATCAGTTCTACAACTTAAACTTCGAGTCAGATTGTCGCAAATGATTGAAACTCCTCTAAAAGACATTTCAGATGATTGGTATCAAATTCACATTTTCTGTAATAGAAGAAACTGGAAGGTGCGCTCGCTCTCCATTCACACCCTGAGCTGAATGGAAGATGGAGAAAGCTCTTGTAAGGGTGATTTTTTTTTGCTGATATCGAGGTCAACTGTAAGGATTCGATTTCCTTCAGTCTACCTTCTTGGGTTGCGTGTGAAAAGTCATTCGATAGAACCGATAGAAGAGAAATAGGAAAAGGGGAGCCAAAATGATGTTCAGAAGGTAGCTCATTGTGACCATCGGACAACCGGTGAGCGACGGTACGGTGAACACGAATAATATCACGAGACCAAATTGAACCTGCGAAAGATTAAAATAAGGATTAATTGACATTAGACTTTTGTTCTTTAAGTAAAAATATAAAGTTTCAACACATCATAAAAATGCTGATTAGAAAATACATTTAATTGAAATTTAAGCACATAATTTTTAGGCAGACATAAATTTTAGAAGGCTTTGTACCAAAATATAATAAAAATTTGAAAGCAAAGTTGACGTGACTAAGGCACAAAATTCCATAAAAATGGTGGGCAAATTGATGTTTCGTAGCATTTTTAATAACGACTTCTTCGCTGAGGAGGCAAGTGAATTTATCTTGATTTTAACCGTTTAAAATTCTTTCACTTTATAAGCATTTTGTGTGTGGTGTCATCTACTAAATAGGCAGCCTACAAAGGTCTATTTGACTTCAATGAAAAAAAAGAAATTATTATGTGTGAACATTTGTTGGAAACATCATTTATAGCTGTGTAAAGTGAAGTTGAAATTAAATCAGAATTAAGAATAGAAACGAAAAGCATATTCCTGTTTCTAAACGACAGACGAGCTACTTCTTTAATATGGAGATCAATAGAAGTTTGTGACCGGAGCAGAGCTATTAATTTTGTGCTTAATTGCGCAAAGCTATCTTTTATATTTTTACTATACAACTTTATTGGAATAAATAGGTTAAAAACATTTAGTCTGCTTATAAAAATATTCAACATAAATCCAGTAGTCTGTTTTCAATTTGAACAACACTTTCAATATTTCAATCCACCTATCTATTATTAGAATCCCTCTTCTTTTTTAATCAAATTACTGCCTAATCACCTAATCACAATATCTAATCCATTTAGGCCTCTTTAAAATAAAAAAATCAAGGTTTTACTCATTTGGGATTTATAAATGCCTTTTATTAATTTTATATGAACTGCATTCTTTTTATTTATACTAGCCTAACTAGGTCAGTATTGCATTTTGTTATTTTATCAAATCAGGTTGTTTTAAAATATACATTCCAAAAAAAATGTTTGAAAAAAATGTAAAACTTCATGATATTTGGTAAACATACAATTTGCATCTGGGTGAGGTATTTTTTCCACCACAGGTACTTCCGGACACTCGGACCCATGGCTGCAAGTCCGTAGTAGGTATACATAACAACGTGTACGATGCTGTTCATGATTCCGGGAATGGCCTGCAAACCATCTAGTGAAAACATAGAAAATCCTTATTAAAATTAAATTTAATACATTGGGAATGAAAGTACATAGAATATACAAATATAAATTCTTTAAAAAAGTCTTATTTTGCGTAACATTACAAGTATTAGAGGTTTTTGATTGACTGTCTTTGAAACTGATTTCATGACCACTCACTACATTGAGAGTTTAGTTACACGCATGAATAAATGCCCAGCTTTTAGAGCTACCTGCAAAGGTTACCAAGATTTTTAATGTAGCAGGTAATGCTTTTTCGTGATACTTAAACTTTAATATTATTTCTCTTTACAGACAACCAGGAATTCTACAGACATGAATGCCTACAGAGTCATTATTTCACATTTGTATAAAATAAAGAATATTCGTATCTTAACATTTAAACTAGCAGTCCCCAAACTTATAAAGCTTCTGAGTAATTGTACCTATTTTAAATCCTACTATAAGAAACTAAAATAAATTAAGAAGAAAAGTCATTTTTCCAATCACATTGCCTTTAAACTTATAATTCTATGAGCCGTGGTAACTCATTTGATAAAGTCAGCGATCTCGTAACAGGAATGTTGATTATTCGGTCAAAGATACGCCCTGTTCATTACAACAACTGCAGCCCGTAAAATACATTCGTGGTCGCAATGTCCTCCAAATTTCCAAAATATATCTCTGGAGGTGGCCGTCCAAACCTTGAGGTCTTCTTCTTGGTCCCTGCTTCTAAATAAGGGAATCCACATTATATGTTCACATTGTGTCTTTACTTTCGGACCAACCTGGACTAAAATTGGGTCTTTTTCTTTAGACACAAAGGTCAAATATTTTCAGAGCGTGAAAAAACGAATTTACAGATAAAGATGTGGAGAAGAGTAAATAAAACAGATATATCATTTTGAAGTGATTTTAAAGATAAAGCATCATTTCACGTTAGTTAATCTCAGAGGGATCGACGAATGTTTTCCCGCTAGTAGTTCGAGATCGACGGAATGGCGATCCCTGATTTCGACTATAGGAATGGACGTAAGTATGAAAAGTGGAATTTTGAACAGCCGAAAATGAAATTATATTTGTTGCTCAGGATTGTTTTTAACACATTTATTACAAAGTGAAAATGGGTGAATGAGATGATAAGTCGGTAGGAGTTAACCAAGAATCATTTAATGGTCCAAAGGACAGAATCGCAATTGACGATACAATAATTTGGAATAGAATGATAAATGTTATAGCAATAGTAGGGAGAATTGCTTTCAAGTATAGGATCACAATCGATGTTTGAGTAATTTGGAACAGAATGATAAAGCTATCATAATTTGATAAATGAATGATAAAAAGAGTAACAATAGTAAAGACATAATTACTTTCAAATGAATCAGATCAACTTTATAGTTACAGATCATTTGGTAGACCAAATCCTCAATGTAAATTTTTTACTTAGAGAAAGCTCCTTAAAACACGTTTTTTAAGTATTTGGGAATGTAAAAATTGAAATCGTTTAAAATTTTATATACATGACATAAAATAGACAAAAATTCATTTCAGTTTAAGTAACGGATTTAAGTACTTCTTGAATTTTGCACATTTCACGGCAATCATAGTTAAATTTGTTGAAGGACTTTTTTTTATTCCTTAGTTATCACTTACATTACAAAAACAATGAGAAGACAATCGAATAGAAAATATAGATGACATTCAGACGTTTCTTGAAATATTTAGAGAAAAAAATTCTTTGAAATATTGGTGTGTTTCTATTAAGATAATAGATATATTTTCGAAATTGTTTTAAGTGATAATAAACTTAGAAAATATAGGACATTCGTTATTAAAGTGGTTATAAAAAGACGAGTATTGCGACATTAGCTTTGTTATTACTTTATATGTTACTTAGTTGTATGAATGTATTCATATCACATAAAGTCTAATAACATCCCCTATTTCAAATAAACAACGTAAAGCTAAATTTATTAGAAATGCAGGACTCACTATATATTGCAATACAGTAGCATTCAGACATTAGTGTCTAATACTTTTTTAAAAGTTTAAATTGAATAAAATAGTATTCCATAACAGATTACATTTATAAGTAAAGACGACTTACTTTTTTCCGTTCTAAACACCGCCCATCCAATTAATGGTACAATGGTATGATGAAAGACATGGAGGAAAGTGATTAAATTCTGTTTCTTACGAAGGATGAAGAACAGCTGCGAGAAGAAAATTTTCATTAGAGGAAATCTTTACAATTAATTATTAATCATCTTAATCCTTATATTTTCTTAATTATCTTAGTCTTTATATTTTATGTCTTATTAATTATCTTAATCTGTGTGTTTAATATCTTATTAATTATTCTCTTAATCTTTATATTTGTATCTTATTAATTATCTTAATCTTTATATTTTATATCTTATTAATTATCTTAATCCTTATATTTTATGTCTTATTAATTATCTTAATCTGTGTGTTTAATATCTTATTAATTATTGTCTTAATCTTTATATTTGTATCTTATTAATTATCTTAATCTTTATATTTTATGTCTTATTAATTATCTTAATCTGTGTGTTTAATATCTTATTAATTATTGTCTTAATCTTTATATTTGTATCTTATTAATTATCTTAATCTTTATATTTTATGTCTTATTAATTATCTTAATCTGTGTGTTTAATATCTTATTAATTATTGTCTTAATCTTTATATTTGTATCTTATTAATTATCTTAATCTTTATATTTTATGTCTTATTAATTATCTTAATCTGTGTGTTTAATATCTTATTAATTATTGTCTTAATCTTTATATTTGTATCTTATTAATTATCTTAATCTTTATATTTTATGTCTTATTAATTATCTTAATCTGTGTGTTTAATATCTTATTAATTATTGTCTTAATCTTTATATTTGTATCTTATTAATTATTTTAATCTTGATATTTTATGTCTTATTAATTATCTTAATATGTGTGTTTAATATCTTATTAATTATTGTCTTAATCTTTATATTTGTATCTTATTAATTATCTTAATCTGTATATTTTATGTCTCAAATCATGAGAATAGAGAATAAATAATACAAGCATATGTATACACATTTTATGAGATTCTCTCTGATATTTTCTTTTACTATGGATTCATTAATTGTTCATGCAGCAAGAACGAGTCTGAGTCCACTCTCAAAGTAAAATGAAGGGAAGGGTTAAACAAAGCTTATAAAAGCCAGTTAAAAAAAAAAAAAAAAAAGCTGGAGGGTATTATGCCTCGTGCAAAGTATGAGCAAATAAATAAAACGTTTTCTTATTTTAATTAGAGAAATCTTTATTTTAGCTTCAAAATTAACAACTTTTACAAGTGTTTTTTATAAATAATAATATAATTCAGGGTTTCTTAACCGTTTTAGCTTGCGGACCCCTTAATATTTGCGCAAATTTTTTGGAACCCCCTAAGCATTGCGTAAATCGGAAACACGCGTGAAACCGGCAATTTCATCCTTTGTAATATATTACTGCAGTTTCAGTTGTTAACTTTAGTTTTAATTTCAAGACATAGAACAATGTAAAAATTTTAAATAAGTAACAAACTTTAAAATATAATGCAATAGTAAAAATAAATTTAATTACTCGAATAAATTCGAACTTTAACTATAGTATTTCTATGGTCTTAACTATAGTTTGAAACTCATAAAGAGGAATTGTGTAGGCAGGTAACCTACTACAATGCTGCAGCTTTTAACGTTTTTACATTAAAAGTTATCATCTGACTATATTTTAGCATACGTTTCCGGAAAGAAGTAATAATAATGGAATTTTGAGATTTTTAATTAGACTATAAAATATTCTTGTTAATATATATGTTAACTGAAGAATATGTTAATTGAACATAGTGAATACTTTACACACATAATATTTTAAAAAATTATTACGTAACATGACATAACATTACATAATATTACTTAATATTACATAACGTTGCATAACATTGCACAACATTACATAATATTACGTAATATTACTTAACATTGCATAACAGTACATAACATTGTATAATATTACGTTATATTACTTAACATTATACAACATTACATAATATTGTCTAATATTACTTATCATTAAACAAACTAAACTAACAATTTTAACAAAAAATATACATGCAAAAAATATACATTAATTATCACATTTCTCAAACTTATAACTTACTAATGCAATAACTTTTAGAAACATTTCCATAAAACATTATTTGAAAATTTTGGTGCCGAACGTGTTATATTACGTCAAGGGATCTCATTAATTTCAAATTCTACATTATAGAATAAATGTGTTTCCATATCGACTGCCGACAAATTAATATAATATTATTGCAATTGATAGAATTTTATTTGCAATTTAAAAATTTACATAACATTACCTTTAAATATATAACATTACCATTACCATTAATATATTACAGAATATTATGCATTTTATTACTTAATTAAACATAATATTAATTAACATATTATTAAAATTTAAAGATTACAAGTATGTCTCATTTTTAAATACACTTCGACTTTTACATAGAGAAATTTTATTGTTTTAGTACTTGGACGAAGAATACATACCGTATCTAAAAATTCGAAATATTTGAGAATGTAGCCGACCCACGCCGCAGAAACCAGCTAAAAAATATTAAAATATTAAAAAAGTAATTCAATAACATTCAAATTATTAATAATAAGAATTTACATTACAAGTAAGATTATTTAACTCTGTATACATTTTCTTATGTAAACTATGGGAGAACGAATTTTCTTCAAAACGCTAGAAGAATAGAAGGATTAAGTACTATTCCAGAGCTTCTTCAGTTAAGTATATCTTTAACTGGAAGTTTTATTCAATCAACCCAAGATGAATATACCACTGTAAAACCTCGTTGGAAATTTAGATCCCATATTTTTTAGATATTGCCTTTAAACATCATCTATACATAAATGCACAGAAACACAAATATATAATTAAAAGATTTGTTGTCTCACGTAGTTAAACACGGTAGTAAAATAAGTCCTTCTACTATTTCATAAATATAAAAATCGAAAAAAAGTCGATATTTTGGAAGATTAAAAAACTTCTAAAGTCTTTCCTAAGCTTCATGCAGCGTTGATGCGAATGCAATGCACTATACTATCTCAAATTTAATCATTTGGGTTATTTCTATATAAATTTCCGAGTTGAAAAATCAATAGAGTATTATCTGATGAGAACTTTTAAAAAGTATAGAGAAAGAAATACACGTTTTGATATAGAAAAAGTCACTACGTTCTTAATTAATGATTCATGAATTCAATCCCCAGGATTGAAATACAGATGCTGCAGGTAAGTCGGGATTATTAGTTATCCTAATTGGTAGTATCCCAGTTCCGGGGGCCGGCCTCCATGTTTTTGGCTCTGTTTTTGTACAAGTAATAGTCAAATTGTTGCCAAGTTATGTTTACAATTTGTGCTTCGTTTTGTATTAAGTTTATACCCAATTTCAAAGCATATTTGAACAAAAAAAGGTTTGAGATTTAAACAAATTTAAAAACAAATTAGAAAATAAAAAATAGAGCAAGGTTTGCTAGAAAATTGAGTTCTAGAATTTGGAGGCATCGCCCACGCTTAGCGCGCCCACTGAACTGGGTTCGGCGGGCTCCCCGAACTGGGATACGGCCACCTAATTTGTGACCTTAAATTTATGAATAAATATTAACACAGCTTTGAACTTACAATGTAGGCTGGTTCATCCTTTATAAGTACTCCTCCTCGACAAAACATTTCCCAAGGAATGGTAGGCAGATAGTAAGCAGCCTAAAGTTAAAAAATATTATTAATTAATGCTTCTATAACTAATATGCTTTAATCGAAATTTTAAAAACATAGAATATATATATGTAATGAGACGGACTTCTCGATGGGTGGTTGCAGTCATGGCCATAAAAATGACAACGTTTTAGCTAAAGACCTTTATTAAGATAACATTAGAGGACGGGTTCCCACTTCATCATAGGAACAGGATAGACTGAAGGGTCAGCTAGTATGAGTTATATGTACAAGACTCTTAACTCCTGGGTCAACATCTATGGGAAAATATCTAGAAAAATCTGACTCCGATAGCGTGCATCTCCTTTTTGTTTGGCAATTTCCTAAATTGTCCGCTAGGACAATGTAGAGTTATAATTGAACGGACCCCTTTTCTGAGGGCGTAAACTGTAGCCCCAGTGGTTAGGGATTAAAAAGTGGAATGCAAAAGGACGAGGGAATTTTTAGCCCTTGACTTCAGATTTAAAAACCCCTAAGAATTTTTCTTACATACACACACACACACACACACACACACACACATATATATATATATATATATATATATATATATATATATATATATATATATATATATATATATATACCGAAGAGCCATTACATTATGAACACCCTCCATTTATAACGATGAGCTCGCCCATGTACAAAACCACTGCACGTGCACGGCTGATGTTGGAGTGTATAAAACGGCTATGCATTGTCTTTCCAAACATAGCGCAATTAGCAACATAATGGGAAAAGCAGCTGATTTTTCGGACTTCGATAAAGATCAACTCGTTATGGTTCGGCGACTGTGAATATCAGTATCAGAAACAGCACATTTACTAGGCTGTTCACATGCAGTTGTTGTGAGCACAAACCGAAAGTGGTGTATGGATTAATTAATTTGCCGGTCACATAAAATTAAACGTCTGTTATTTTTACTTGGTCGGGCTTACTAGGCAATGAGAAAATTAAGGGTTAATAATCAGGTTTCAGTCGGGTCATTCCATGAAAAGCAGCGTGGAACTCAACTTTTATTTGATATCTAAGAAAAAGCATCTTTCTCAGTTACGAGCAGAGTACGGAATGATACATGAAATACTTGTATTTACAGAGTTAGGCCCTACTATATATATGTATATATAGTAATGAATAAATGTTAAATGTAATAAGATATTAATAAAGCTACAACTAGGGATACTTACCACGCCGAGTATACTAACATACATACACACAACGATAAAGTTGAAGACAATCATCACTTTACGGAGGTCGAATGTTAAATGTGATAAGATATTAATAAAGCTACAACTAGGGATACTTACCACGCCGAGTATACTAAGATACATACACACGACGATGAAGTTGAAGACAATCATCACTTTACGGAGGTCGAAAGGCTTTCGATTCCTCATGAAGATTGGACCGGTCACGGACATGAGGAAGTACATGAAACACAGAATAAATGGCAAATAACTGTTCCTTATCAAAAACCATTTTCGGACCACGGGGTCTACAGGAAAGAAAACGCATGGACACCGTTAGTAATACAGTGAAAATGCTTCAAAAATTTATTTAAATATTTGAAAGTTAAGTGTTATTGTAAAAGAATTGGGTTAGACACAATATTCAAACTTACAAATTAGCAAGCTAATATAAAATCTAACTGTTTATTAATAAAGAAATAATTCCCGAAAAAACATTTTAAGATCTGATGTTTATGTACCGGGTGGCCATAATTAAACTGACAGTGCTCACAGTGTTCTGTAGCGCGATTTATTTTCGAGAATGGCTCCAACATTTTGTAGTAAGATTAAACAAGACGGGGGACGAAGGATTCCGCGAATAAACAAATTAGTTCCAAAAGTTACCACTAATATTTGGCACTGTGCAATAGAAAATAGAGTGTTAACAAATGAAAATCAATACGGAAATTAATTTCTTAACTGTGCCAATGGATGTAACGTGAAATTTGAATAAAAAAACTTCTTCTTCTGCTCAGCGTACGTGATATTGCAGATCCGAGACTTTATCGGTGTTCATGAAGATTTTACGCTTTTTTAAAAGTGTTGCCCTATTGCACTTGAACTAAATCAGAAAATGTGCATAATAAAAGGTAATTTTATTCCGTATTCATATTCATTTGTTAAAACTCTATTTTCTATAACACAGAGCCAAATATTCCCCTAACGGTGACTTTTGGAACTAATTTGTTTTTTCGCGGAATCCTTCGTCCCCCGTCTTGTTTAATCTTCCTACAAAATGTGGCGTCATTCTCAGAAATAGATCGTGCTACAGAACACTGTGAGCACTGTCAGTTTAATTATAGCCACCCGGTATTTAATAAATCACTATATATAGTTTTCTGTATGAAAGCATCACTACTAGTTTAACGAATGTAGAAATTTGACAAATTCAAATAATTATATGCAAACTAAATTACTTAGGAGTTAGAATAATTTATCCATTTAAATGCATTATCTATGAATTAAAAATTTGATTATATCAATTTATCTGCGAATTAGATGAATTTATCAGATTCTAAGGATTAGTTGGGTTTTAAATAACTTATTTTATTCAATTGAATCTTTGAATTTGAATATCCATTTGTATGGATTATCTACGAATTAGAAATTGGATTAATTTAATTTATCTGCGAATTAGACGAATTTATCAGATTCTAACGATTAGTTGGGTTTTAAATAATTTAATTTATCCATTTGAATCTTTGAATTTGAATATCCATTTGTATGGATTATCTATGAATTAGAAATAGGATTAGTTTAATTTCTCTG
>CM063506.1:15358532-15396302 GCA_032207245.1 Pardosa pseudoannulata
CCATGTCCTCGCGCTAACTTATTCTTCTCGCTTTATTATTCATCTACGTCCTGTGAAATATCTCTGCGCATTACTCCAAAAGGTTACGCAAGTGTGGGTCTTTTTCATTTATTTTAGTATTATAAAAGAGTTCCCTTTTAAAAATCGTTTATAATTCACGTAATTCCCAACTACCACTTTTTAAGACCTGACATTCATTCATTTAATTTTCATATTTCTCAAAGTTTTATAACTAAATAATGCAATAACTTTTGGAAAAATTTCCATAAAACATTATTTGAAAAATTTGGTGCCGAACGTGTTAGATTACGTCAAGGGATCTCATTAATTTCAAATTCTATGTTATAGAATAAATGCGCTTCCATTTCGACTGCCGACAAATTAATATAATATTATTACTGTTAGTGAAAAATTTTATCTGAAATTTTTAGAATTTTTTTAAAAATAATATTTTTTTAATATTAATACGTATTTATTTTTTTACTATTATAAGTATTAAAGTAAACGATATGTAATATACTTAATACAGCATTTTAAAAGTAAATTTATCAAGATCATTTGTTATTCGCAAAGTAACTCAAATTTTCATTGTCATACAAATTTTATTTAAAATTGATCAGAAATGTGAGGTATATAAAACTAATTAATTGCATATCAAAAGCAACATCAACAAGTATTTAAAAATTATTAGAAATTGGTAAACATAGGTAAATTTTAGATTTAAAAATTAATGAAAATATTACAATATTCTTATATATATTCATTGTGTAGGTATGATGGGAGCAACTATTTTCATGAGCTACCCTTCATTTTGTATTAACTTTTGTCGTTAACTTCGAGTAGAAAATCAGAGTTCTATTTTTTAAAATAATCTCTACATACAAAACGTGTAGGTATGCGGCACTTGAAATCGATATTTCTACACTCCGAAAAGCAATAGTTGTAACTACCAGATGTAGTAAATATTAGCTGCTGTTCATGTGTGTGTTACAAAACATGCGTTAATAGTACTTTAAATATAAATTGTACGATCAATAAAGCAATTTGTCGCAACGTCACGAACTACTATAATGCCCTTCCCATTCATTTTCAAGTTTACAATAGCCAATAGATAAACAATAAACTGCCCTTCCGTTTGAAACTAAAGAAAGAACTGAAGTTGAGACGTGCTTTACTGTGTGAAATCGCCTTATTAGATGCACAGTAATTGAAAAATATTAAGCAATAATTATAAATATTTATCCAATTTTCATTAACGTATCTATTACGTGATAATAATTTCTGTTGCATGTGAAACAGTCGCATTTTTTAATCCTGATCAACCTTCTAGAGCATTTAGCAATTCTTATAAATTTTTTAACGGATTTCCCTCTATCCCTAAATATTGCATATTTATAATAGTAGGTAATGGTAAAAATTTTTACATCTTCCATTTTCTGTTTAGTTGTTTTGTAATAATAAATACTATACTGGTCTAGTATAATTATATTAGTCATACCATATCAGGTGGTATAATTTTATAACACTATTTTTTACTGATATATCTCACTAGTCAAAGAAAAGCTTTACATTTTTTGTTAAAAAAAATTTCTTGAATTTAGCGACCTACAAAAAGTTTCTCGGGATCCACGGTTTGCGCATAACTGTTATAGATGACAAGCTTATGTTCAAATGTGTAAAATTGCAGATTTATTCAACTAATCTTTTTAATCTAAAATATAGGCTGGAAATAATAACTCAGAAAATAAGTTATGATACGAACCATTCTGTAAGTGACACATATGATGGTTTTCTCTACTCTATAATTTGGTCTACAAATCTTTTTGTGCTAAGAATTTATCACTGTGACCTTTTAATACATGAATAATTATTTTCAAAAAATTTTTTTTTTAACTTTTCGAAATCTCTGACACTTTTTAAGGCAACTTTGTACCTTTCGAGAAAATCTTCATTATAACAGCCTTTTTATTTTCGATTCATCATAAAATATCATGCTCTGCTCCTTTTAGAATAAAGTTTTAATAAATTTCTTACTAACATCCTATATTTAAAAAATTAGTTATTTTTGTCCTTTCCTGTAGTGCCTTTTTTATAATATATAAAAATATACAGCGAAAGTAAACATTAATTCACCTACATGCGAGATAACTTTTGAAATATGTTTATTAGACTCCAATTGATTTGAAATTGCTGTTTTATTCTGTAAATCAAAACTTCAAAGGTATTTGGCATTTTGAAATTAAAAAATTTAAAAATGTTAAGAAATTAAAATTAAAAAAATAACCTTAATCATGATGTTAAATAAAATATACTTTCACATTAATATAATTGAAGTTCAAGAAAGAAAACGATAATTTTCATCTATTTATATATTTATATTTATTTTATGTATAAATACATTTATATATATGATGTAGACTTATATATATATATATATATATATATATATATATATATGTGTTTGTGTAGGTGGGTGTTATTATATATATATATATATATATATATATATATATATATATATATATATATATATATATATAATATATATATATATATATATATACATATATAATATATATATATATACACTATAAATAAAATTTCTAATTTACAAATTTCTAAAGTTGTTTTCGGTAAAGAAAATGTATTTTTCTCCTTAGTGTACATATTTTGTGATTTTTAAAAAATGTATTGCTTCATATAAATAATTTTTATACAGTTAGACCCTTAATAATGATGTTGGAAAAATTATTCTCAACATATCAGAAAAATTTTGTTCATACTAAACAAAATAAGCTATTTTGATGAGAATTTAACTAGAATGGTATTATGTCCCTTTATTAGCACACTTTTAAAAAATTTTAATAAATATTTCGCTTTGAATTTAGCGTGGTATCTGAATATATGTCTCTTGTCAGTTATAAGATGTATTTGGTTTTTAGGTCAGAAAAGGCATTAATTAGTATATTTATTTAGTGCAAAATTTTTAAGCTATACAATAATTTATCCATAACATTTTTTAAAGCAGTACATAAAGTTAGAAAAAAAATGAAACATATTGAAAAGAAATTAAAACGCATTTTTGAAGCTATCTGTTGTATTTATATAACTAAAATCTTTACGTAACCCCTATATTTGGAGCATTTTCTATTCACTTAATATTTTCAACGTAATTCAAATACATAATTGCCAAACGCCGATTATAAGGTAAGGATATGCTTTTTGTTACAGAAATTCATGGGTTTATATTTCACTGCAGACATATCTCCTAGACATTCAGGTTGGTTGGCTGAAACTTAATGGCACTAATTCCGAATGGGAAAAAATGTGCCAAACACAAAGTTATACAAACTTACTTCGAGTCATGATGCGAAATTTATGTAGTAAAATTTTAAAATTTAATAGAAGTATATAGTGTAAAGGCATGAACTGTTTCAAAGGTACCTAACGGCAAAGAAATAAACAAAAAACAGAAACATGGACAAGATAAAAAAAAAAGGTGAAAATATCTCTAGATGAAAGGATAAAAACCAGTGGTACGTATAAAGTTAAAAATATTTGGATGAGGGTCCGAACTAAGTAAGTCCCTCATGCCTAAGGACAATGATCCAAAACAGTAGAGGCAGTCATTGTTGAAATTTGGACACTCGATATCAGCTTTAAGTGGTACGTTTCTGTCTAGTTAGGCCTCAACTTACAAAAATTGACCGTAAGTTCCGATTCTGCCTACATATGAACCTATGGATTTGGTGCAAAGACATAAAGTTCTACCAATTCGTGTACTGTCCAACATAATTTACATTTTTGAAGCCAGTGTGTAATCTATACTTTTGAAATCTTGTTCATTCAACATAGTTTGAACCGTTCATACAATTTCTATTGCGTAGGCCATACACAAGCTGTATTGTAACGAATTATTTCAATCAGTCATGTATAACAGAATGAAATATTATTAAATTCTCTGGAATAAATATAAATTATCATCCATTCGGAAAGAAGAGTTTGAAAATGTAGAATGATATACGAATGAATAACATGTTCTATAACCTTATTAAATACAAATTTAAGTTTTATAAATTGAATTCTATGAATAAAATAAGACATTCTATTAATTACTTTTATTTTGCCTGCTGCAAATGGTTGTGTATGATTTATATACAACAAAGAATGATTGTCAAAATCTTCCTTTAAGTGATAGGATAAATATAATATTATCTAAAAACTGTCTTCTTTGCAGGGTTTGCATCTTTGAAGCATGTATTTGCACGATGCGTGTTAACAAAAGGTCTCAAATTTTTTAATGGTATATAGGTATAGGATATTTCATGTACATTCAGTCAAGTTTAAATAAATATACAGTAAAGGATGAGCCTAAGGGATTTAGATCAAAAACTGACAAATTTCAAGGAACTAACCACGTGGTGTTTAAGTCATTTTTCTAAAGTATTGATTTGACAATAGCTGTAGTGCATTAGTTATAACAACAGCACTTACCTGGAGAAATGTTTTCATCATGAAATCCTGAAATTAAAATTCGAACTAAGTGTCACTTGAACAATGACATTGTTATGACATCAACAATGTGACCTTCGATGCACTTTTTGTGGATAAGTTTAATTCAAAATCACGCCATCCTTCAAGTGAGGTTCGGATAAAACTGAAATTCGCCTCTTGGCACTTTAGCGCCATCTAGAAGTGTCGCATCTCACTCTGTTTCCCTAGTATCGATTTTTAGGGTTCCGTGAACCTTATTCCAAATTTATATCTGCAGTTCCCTGCTACTGTTCAGACGTTTTCTCCACCTTTCAGCTTTTTTCCTGTTTTAGGGAAACAGACTCGTAGCTTCAATGAAACTTAGAGTTTGAACACTATTAACCACCCTCATTATCTAATACACACACACACACACACACACACACACATATATATATATATATATATACATATACATATATATATACCTATATGTATACATATATTTAAATATATATATATATACATATATATGTATATATACATGTATATGTATATATAGATATATATATATATATATATATACATATATATATATATACATATATATATATATATATACATATATATACATATATATATATATACATATAAATATATATATATATATATATATACATATAAATATATATATATATATACATATATATATACATATATATACCTATATATATATATATATATATATATATATATATATATATATATATATATATATAATATATATATATATATATATATATATATATATATATATATAATATATATAATATATATATATATATATATATATATATATATATATGCAGAGTGGCCAACCTGCGGCTCTTTGAAGGATTATTCGTGGCTCTCAATAAATGTCCCCGAGTTCTCTTTTCATTTTTGTATTATTATATTTAAAAAAATTATTACAACTGATGGAGCTCCGGAAATGCTGGGTAAAGAAAATCGGTCTTATTGTCCTTTTAAGAGATGATTCTCGTTCCACAATTCACACCTATTCACTGCATAATTCATCGAGAACATCTCGTTACAAAATATTTAAAATATCCTGATGTTATGAAAACAGTGTCACACATTGTAAATTACATTCGCACCAATGCAAAAAACCATCGACAATTCAAAAAATTCCTTGAAAAATTAAAGGTCGAGGAACTTCCAAATGACATTCATTAAATATAATTTTTATAAAAAAGTTTTTTAATACCTTTTTTGCATACCTTTTAAATACGTATTTAATTGTGACTCTCGAAAAATTTCAAATTTTGAAAAATGGCTTGGACTATTAAGGAGCTTGGCCACCCCTGAGCTAATATATTGTATAGGGTGATTGTAATTAAAATTGGAGCTATCTGGCTAGCTTTCTCGAAAAGACGGATTATCAGCTAAATTTTATAAACTCATAAAAGGTTACAGAGGAGGCATCCGTAAAAACAGAAATGAAAACAAATTCACCAGGAGGAGCACAATATTCATGAAAACATTAAAAAAAAACAATAAAAAAACTCAAAATGTTTGAAAAAACATTTCAATATTATTCAAACTTTTTCTTATTCTTGTATACATAGTATAAGAAAAATATTGTAATCGTTTTAAAATACGACCTCGAGATTTTGATTGATCTTCACGTTTTGGATTTCTTTGACTCCGAAAATACCATTTTTGGAATTATATCTGTATGTGTGTCTGTGTGTGAACAAGATAAACTGAGTGCATACTGACTTAAACCAAATATTATGGCACGTACATTATAGAAAAATTGTAATTTTCTATCGACTTTTGGGTTACTACCAGCAAACGGAAGTAGCAGGTAAGCTGCTACTTCTGGTTACTGATCGGTTACTTCCGGTTACTATTCGGTTTCCATTGACTTTATTTAAGTTAATAAAACGACGTATTATAAAAAGAAAAACATATATAATTTAAGGCTAAAAGACATATATTATTCATAGGATAGTGTTCATATGTTTTGTAAAAGTAAAAATAGAAACAAGTCTAACCAAAGAAGTAACTTTTATTTTCTATGAGTATACGTTGGAAGGCTTAAATTTACCTGTTTGCCATAATTAAACTGACAGTGCTCACAGTGTTCTGTAGTGGTATCTATTTGCGCGAGTGATGCCACATTTTATAGGAAGATTAAACAAGTCGGAGGACGAAGAATTCCATGAAAAAACATATTAGTTCCAAAAGTCACCGCTAGGGGAATATTTGGCGCTGTGTTATAGAAAATAGAGTGTTAACAAATGTAAATTAATATGGAATAAAATTACCTTTTATTATGCACATTTTCTGATTTAGTTCAAGTGCAATATGGCAACACTTTTAAAAAAGCGTAAAATCTACATAAACACCGATAAAGTCTCGTGATCTGCAATATCACGTACGCTGAGCAGAAGAAGAAGTTCTTTATTCAAATTTCACGTTACATCCATTGGCACAGTTAAGAAATTAATTTCCGTATTGATTTGCATTTGTTAACACTCTATTTTCTATTACACAGCTCCAAATATTCCCCTAGCGGTGACTTTTGGAACTAATTTGTTTTTTCGCGGAATCCTTCGTCCCCCGTCTTGTTTAATCTTCCTACAAAATGTGGCGTCATTCTCGCAAATAGATCGCTCTACAAAACACTGTGAGCACTGTCAGTTTAATTATGGCCACCAGGTATACAATATTCTCCCCTCTTTTCTTTATTGCCTGTCAACTAATTTTTTCTTCTGTTCGCATGTTACTTAGCGCTAGAAAGAGCTGTACTATGCCCTGCTGAATGTACTGTTGTCATTAATGAGTGAACCGGATCTGTAACGATGTTCACGTAGCGCACAAACATCAGGAATGTTTTATGGGATTATGGGTCCTAAAGTGCTCCATGAAAACATAACCAACACCATAATACCCCCTCCACCGACTTGTCACCATCCAACAGTGTATCCTTGAGTAAGGGTTTCTTTTGGATTCCAGGGAACTTATGAAAATAATGCAGACCATATTTAAAAAATTTTAAATAAGAAATTATTGAATGAGATGGTTAAAAGAATGACGTCATAATGCTAGACAAAAAATATTTTTACCTACTTAGGTCGGATCTCCCCAAAGTCGTTTAACAGCTAACCACGATTAATCTTTGTTTAAACGGTGAATTAGGTACCACCATTGGTTGGCGCCATGTGTTAATCGTGGTTAGCCGTTAAACGACTTTGGTGAGGTTTGGTTTGGAGTGCTACGGTCTACTTTTTGCAACACGAGCGCTAATGAGACCGGGACCTACAGCTTAAAGCCGATTCCGAACGGCTACGAACATCCATGCCTCAGTGGGATTCGAACCCACGAACTCCGGTTCCAAAGGCCAGTTCCCTAACCAATCGGCCATTGTTCGGCAACTTTGGTCAGACCAACCCCTATTATGTGATAAATTGATTAAGTGCTCTTAACCGGGATAAAAAAGGGCTTAAAATAATGGTATTAAACGCCCGAAAAGGGGGAAGGGGTGGATTTTGAAAGGTTTAAAGACTTAGTTTGAATTTTTTCTAACGCTGACTCATTAAGAATCCAATATGGATGCCCCTATCCATTCCATGTCCAATCGCTTCATAAATTCGAGGACAGACAGATGGATAACTTAGGCTATTATTATATAGGTGTGAAAACCCCCCTTTGTCCAGAACTAGCAACTGAAATCAACTAATTTGAAGCTTCCTGTTCCGACCGGCTGCAGTACCACAGCGACAGAGTGTCTGGGATGGTGACAGTTCAGTTGAATGGACGTTACGTCCTGATCGGTTGCCGGAAATGAACCCCGGAATATTGCCTGGAGAAGCCTCATTCGGGACAGCCAACGGATGAGAATTCAGCTAAAAAACTAGCTGTGACCTTAGCTGGAGTAACTTGAATCGTAACTGACCAAAAAAAACGGTTGGCGGGACCAGACACCCAGGTATAAAAAAGGCCTATAAATTTTTCGACTCGGGGCTTTTCGAGATTTTTTTTACTGAGGTGCTTTGACATCGTGGAGGTTTCCGCGATTTTTACCGGAGCCAGCTTTTTAGTGATTGCTTTCGGGAGACTCGTAAAGTCCACTCATATAAGGAACGGCACGGTCTCGGACACCGAACGGGGGATAGATTGGGTTTGCATTGCACCCTGGAAGAGCCTCCCCATTTTATGAGATTATTTAATCTTACTTTTTCCGATTGTGCTCACCGTGGAAATGTTATGCAAGAACTATTCTTTTACTTTTTCGACTTGTTTTGGGAGATTAGAATCCTTGTATATATATAACTAGTATTTACTCCAGAAAATAAAAGTGATTTCCAATTCTATTGTGACTGTGATCCTTCTTCACGCTACTTCTCACTTAAGAACATTGAAGTCATCACAATAAGGGATTAATGGTTATAATATAAGGAAAGGTGCATGCACAGACCATCTACTGCTTAAGTTGCATATCTAGTGTGTTGCAAACGAAAATAAATTAATATTTTAACATCTATCTTTAAAATTTTTTGAAAATTATTAACCATAATCCCCCAAAAGATAAGGTAATCCCATTGTGGGTCTTAATCCACCGGTCAGGAATCACTGATATATAATAAACTGATAGAAACAGTACTTCGAAAATAAAACGTGTCTGTTAAGGTGAAGACCGACTGAGCGTTTAGGCCAGCCACATGTATAAGTGGAGTACTCGTGAGAAAATACAAAATTAAAAAAAAAAAACTAATTCCTCCTGCTGAATTTTTTTTTATTTTGAATATATATAAAGGTGTAAATAGGAAATAAAAATGCTAATTAGGCCATCATGCCAAAGGGACCATCGAAGATATGGCCAACATGGCGTTTTGGTCTTGAAAAGAAAGTGGTGAAGAATTGCCGCAGAAGATTTTGAGTTGCACCCTCCTTCTTCTTTGCTCTCTCTCTCTCTGAGGGGGCCCGCAGATATCTCGAAAAAAAGTTCGTTGGACAGCGTTGCCTGGGCCGAAGATGGCTACTCCGAGGTTAACAACCCCTCTTGACCAATGGGGTCGAAGGAGGGTCACTCATTTTACTTTCGCCTCTAGGTCAGTGTCGCTCTGGCGTTGTAGAAGTGTAACTCTTTGTTACAGTGTCTAATGTACATAATGAAGATTACATATCTTAAAATACAATAACAGAAATTAGAAACAAGCTACAATGTTATGATTATCTGCTTTTATGATTTTAATAGACAGAAATTGTTCACGCCTAATTAGATTTGTATAACCTTTATTTATTTTTTATGTAAAATTTGAAGATGAAAAAAAAATACAAGAAATAAATCTAAAAAAACATATGACTTTCAAATACATATCAGGACAGAGTTCGATTAAAGGATATAAAAGAAATGGAAATTTCTTCGGTTGACATGCGATTTCTCCCAGTTCATATTTACAAATATTGAATCGCTTGCTTTCATTCTACTTTTTTCGGCGAGGAACAAAATGACGTCCTGTAGAATTTGTAAAACAGGTAGAGAAACAAGGGACCAAAAGTCATGTTTACGAAGTAGCTTATCTTCATCATGGGGCATCCAGTGAGAGGTGGTATAAAGAAGACGTGAATCAAAAGGTAGATGAATTGAGCCTGCAAAAGATACCCGAAGTTATTAAGATAAATGATCATTTTTATTAATACTTTAAGTTAAACTCTAAGTCTTAAACATTTGGAACTATCATGTTCTTGGTTCCTATATCAAATGGAGCCATGTGGTAAATTAATAATTTAAATTTTAACCCGTTAATGCCTAGCATACCTGTAAGGAAGAGTCCAGTATCAGTTGTAGAGGAAGGGAGCTGTTGGGGGTGTTTGTAGGTTGGAGGAGGGACTATAAGTATGAAGTCAATACCAGAAGTAAAGGGAGTCATAGCCTTTTTTTTATTATTCGATCTTACGTATTTTCCCATTAATATCATACAAATAATTTATTTCACTTCTGCTATGAACCTATAGTGGGTAATGGAGACTATATTGATGATTAAAAGGCGTTGGTTGTTTAAAAAATAACTCCAAGAACGTCGCAGTAAAACCAGAAAACCCGAGAGTGCTTAAGTTGGCCAAAGATCGAGGTGGGCCCAAATGAAAATTTTGTCCCAAGTAAAACGCGTCTGCAAGGTTCTTAAAAATTTTCTTCTCTGTCTCTAAAAACTACGAAAAACTTTAGACTGCTCTCACGCCGAAAGAGCTAAAAAACAGCCATCCAGGGGGGTGCCAGACGCCAAGGAAACCCCGCGCTCTCAACGAAACTTCGGGCTCCCTCGGTTCTGACCAATGATAAGCCGAGACAAGGAGCTCGGAGAACGAAAAGGCCAATTGTATGGAAGAGCATTCATTCAATCGCCCTGGCGAAAATTCGCCAAGGGCGATGCGGAGCGGAATTTGGCAACACACGACAACGAGGCACTTTTCAAAAAGAGAGGTTATCAGAAAAATCAAAATTTTATTGCTACTCCAACTGTCAGAACAGGAGCCGATGGGTGCAAATTATGACCGAAAGGTTTAAGGGCTGCGGATTCAAGTGAACAGAATGGGAACCTCGGTCTGAAATTTAATCCCAGATCGAGGGCGGCTCTGTCTGAAGAGAAAGGCGGCTATTGTGAGAACACAGTTACAGCTGCACCTTCAAGGGCAAATATGCTAAAAAAGGGCGCAAAATGTAAGTCCAAATATAAAATGCACGAGGGATATATGTAATGAAGGAACATGAAAAATCTTCATTACAATACCTTTTTAGAAACTGCTTAAAATAATTTGTACAATTCTTATGTTTTCTTGAAGCGAAGTTATAGAAAGTAAAAGAGTTTTTCAACTGCGGTGGTACGTACCTATTGTTGTTGTTGTTTCTCATGCCACTTGGACAAACCAAGCCCGATTGAGCCTGGCACGTACCTTCCACAGTTAATGAAATATATTTTAAAGTAGGGTACAGTAACTTTTCAAGGATCTGACAAATGTAGATTAATTTTGATAGGGCTTCTAGAAGCTGATAGTTCTGGATACATTCACTAATGAGATTACTTTTATTTTAATATAATGTCAATGACTTACATGAAATATCATAATTTCCACAAAATCTAGACTGGTTTGGTTTGGAGCGCTAAGGTCTACTGTTTTGCACACGAGGGCTAATGAGACCGGGACCTACTGCTTAAAGCCGTGTACTACCTGTAACCAGCCACCCACCCGAAGTCGGGTGTAGGGTGTTGAATTGCTGGTTCGGTCTGGCCGTCCGGCAACAATGCGTTACGCAGGGTCCAAGTCAGCATTAAGTCAAGCAAGCAAGCCCATAATATTTAAAATAACAAAAAAAAATATAAATAGATATATAAATGTAGAAAATCTAGACTAATAGGTACAATTAATGCAGTTTACGAAAGTGCGGGGGATACTCCGCAGGAGTCCTGCCCAGGTTAAAAGTCCGGTGTACTACATGAAACTTTCTGACATGAGAGCAGGTGTTTGCGAGGGAAGCAATATCTGCACAGGGCAGTTGTGATGGCCATTCGTGAAGGGGTACTTTGACCCTTGCGGTGTGGTATTAGGTTAAATTCATGGCCGCACGATGGCGCCTTGGTTAGCGGTGAGCCAGTCAACCAGGCTCCCGGCCTTCCTTATCAGTACCGGGTTTTTGATTAGGCTCTCTGCCCAGAGTTCCTTGGATCTGTCAGAGGGTTTCTTAATATGCAAGTCATGTGTCAAAGGGCAGTCGTGCAGATAGTGATTGGAGTCACCGAGTGCACCGCAGACACAATCTCCCGATGAGCTATCTGAGACCTGGAACCTGTGGAGATACTGAGGAAAAGGTCAGTGTTTGTAAGAAGGGCATTTACTGCCTCGTTTCCGCTCAGTCTATTTAATTTCACTTTCTTTCAGAAACCATAGAGAACCCTGCCTGTAGTGACCGAGTCCCAGTAGGTTTGCCACTCAACGAGCATCTCTTGCTTAAGTTTTTTGTTTTTATATATGATCTAGTTAATAGGAGTTTTATTTCTGGCTCGCGAAGTGTCGCTTCTTTAGCCAGATTATCGGCCGCCTCAAGCCGATTCCGAACGGCTATGAACACCCATGCCATAGTGTGATTCGAACCCACGAACTCTGGTACCGACGATCAGCGCCCTAACCAATAGGCCAGCGTTCGGCATAAAATCTAGAACTAATGCTCTAGTTTTCCAGTTCGTTGATTCTAATGTTTTCATTTTTAGGGAAGACAGGTGGTTATTTTATGAACAATGTACCACATTTTTCGAGCATATGTTATTTATGGTTTTGTCATTTGGATCGACATTTTATGGTTTATTCTTACGGTAGGTACATTGACTGAAATCGTAATAAATTTTTGCTATTATAAAGCTTCACTTTAAGAATCTATGTTTACATGTGCTATAAAATATATCTTTTATCGTGAATGCTTATATTTTTATAAATGGCATCGTAGGATGCCTAAAAAGGACATCTTATCTTGTATGTGACAGGCTATTAAAGGTTAAACTTCCTATTTTCTTTATCCCCAGGAGTACATAATAACTTAAATTTAAGGTAATAATCAATATATTTTCGGTAGAAATGACTAGAGCATTAATGGGTTAAATAATACGAAAAAAACCCAGTTAGGCTTAATTTCTTTTCAATACTATTTTAATGTTTTGATAGTGACATTTACCCTTTTGGTGCAAATACTTAGCTAAAAAGGCGATCCAGTTGTGTTTATATTTGTCCATGATTGTCATATGTTTGCTTTTGCAAGCATAAATAACTTTATCTCTTGTAAAGGAACGTTTTTTGCTTTGTGTATACATTTGTACACTGCGGTAAGAGTCTTACACGAATTAAAAAGAGTAAATGTCTATACATTGGATAAGGAATCATAACTAAAAATTAAGTAATTTGTTCACCATTCTTAATCGTAATTAAATGCGTAGGTGTAAAATAAATTAATTTTACTAGTATTGTATAGTTTTTCTGCGTCATAAGAAACTACGCAACTATTATTTCGCTTCGGTTCATAGTAACCTTTTAACACATTGTATTTGGGACACGTACTAGTACGTTTTCTGACGATTGATACTTGAGCGCGAGTCAAGCGCTAGTACGGGTTAGTGTGACAACATGGTTTGTTTGTGGGTACAATAATAACGGTATATACAGGAACATGATTAGTTTTATGATTGCTCTTTTAATTTTTTATAATAAAAAATGTTTATATATAACACAAATTGAAAAAATTAAAACTATATACTACTATCTCTATTTGATTTTTCATATTTACGATACTATTATAAATTTATCCACTAAAAATATATTTTTTTGTTTACAAAAATCTTATGGTTGTTATTTATATATTTCTATTTATATATTTGTTTATATATTTCAATATAAAATACGAAAAGTTGGTTAAAAAATTAAATAATTTTCGATCTATTGAGATTTAACTGAATAACTAAATTTACGAGCAAAACGCCCGCTCCTGGTACAATTCCGCTGTGAAATGTACCCACACACAATGTGTTAATCATATTAGGATTACTGTCCGAAACTTCCGTTTGGAATTCCGGTGTATCTTTTTAACCCTTGTACCGCCTTATTGCCTATTATCAACATGCACAGACATTAATGGCAACTGTTCGACAAGCTTGTAAAGGTCGTGTTGATTGTTTATCATTCGAATTAACAATTGAATCATAGAATCGTTTTAAACGACGCTACTAAGTTCCCTTTTCATATCAAAATTCCATTTATCGTAATAAATTTTATATTTAATTAGATTTTATATTTCATCCATTTATCATTTGATCAGATGCACATCATTATTAAGGAAATACATGAATTTGTAAACTGAAGGTAATTTCAATCTCTTTTTTTTTGTGAATAGAAAGTAATTTACAATTTTAAAAAGAAATAAGTATCTTTCTTTTGCATAAAATATTTTTTCCAGCAAATTTGCATTTTTATTTTAAAACCTTTTAATGTTATATTTTACATATCTGAAATAATTTCTCCGTAAACTCAGGAAAAATGTTTTTTATTTAGATTTATAGAGTTGGGGAAAATTGGTTAACAGTTTTAGTTGCTCCTACATCAGATACGGAGAGCAAATTCAAGCAGGAGTGTAATATTTTGTGTGAAGGTTTGTTAACTTTCCATACATATATAAATAGTTAGTAAGTCTAACATTAGTAGGCATTTTTTCCGAAAAATATCAGTGATACTAGCACTTAACATTTATAAATATTTAATAGGAAATATTAGAGGTAGAATATGGAAAAGTAATATTACTTACAATTTGGAACTGGGTGAGGTATTTTTTCCACCAAAGGTATTTTCTAACATTCGGCCCCATAGCCGCAAGCCCGTAATACGAATACATAATGACGTGTATCAAACAGTTTATAAGGCCTGGAATGCCCTGTAAGCCATCTGCAAGAAAAGGTGAGGCACTTTAAAAAGAAACACTTTGTAAATCACAGAAAACTTCCGGAAAATAGCACTTTTACTCACTTAAAAATCTGATGTAGACACCTCAAGATGTTTTTGTTCTCCTATTAAATTATGCACAATTGTTTTTTATCATCTGATGCGTTATTAGAATTATTATTTGCACATTCCCTTCAAAGTTCGAACTTCGTTCCGTTTCTACAATGACCAGTGTTGTTTGAATAGAGCTGAAGAATAACCATCTGAGTGCGATCTGCACCCCCATTTTATTGAAATGTTTAGTCCTATAACTAGTTCATTCTACACAGAAATTTTTCGCAATTATAAAACTACCTTTACATCGGGGGACAACGTCTCTCGTGTCTGCGGCCACGAGCTTCAAGCCGTACGTGTCCTCTGGGTAGTGCTAAATGAGAGATAACCTCAGGGGTATACCTCCTTTAAGTATACACGTGTGCCACGAGCCCGGGGTTCACCTGAGTGATCTTTTTCTAGTGTCTTCTCTGGTAGTCTCGAACTTGCCTCTGTAATGCTTGCTCCTTACTGGAGTTGACCAAATTAATTCTCGAGCCATGACGGGCCTCTCGTAGGTCAGCTGCAGCTTTATAGCTGTCGTGACTGCTGTTGTGGCGACTATGTTATCAGTTACTGTATGTCTTCGGACGGGCCAGTGGAGAATTCTCCTTACTACAACATCTATCATTTCAGTCAGTGTTTCTCCAAGGCTACGTACGGAATGGGAAATATTCACAGGTGGTTCTAAAATCATTTTTCTCCGACGGGTGCCTAGGATGAGGCGGCATTTGAGGTCTATAAAAACAACTCGTTTGTATGCTTTTTCGACTTCCAGATTACAATTCGGTTTTCAAAGAACTTTACGTCATACTTTAGGCCCTTCTTTGACTGTGAGGGAAAGGAAAGGAAAGCTGATACTGATCTTAGACGGCCTCTCATTCCACGTGGAGCTTCAGAACATTCCAGTCAGTACCCACGGGCCGTGCTTATAAAAGATATCTGGCTACTTTCAAAGTCATAGGACGTCCAGTTCAAATTCAGTTGGGTTTTTTACACCAGGGCATCTACAGCAATGAGAAAAAGGATACGCTTACCAGGTCAGCTACTTGGAAACCAGGGATTGACGCCGCTACAGGCCTATTTTAGTACACTGTTGAGTTAATATTTAAGAGTGGGAGTCAGAAATCTGGTAGGATAGGTGAAGTGACACCATCAAGGAATGGTTTACCCATACACTCTTCTTACTTAACTCAGCTTAGGAAGGTGTGAGACTGATTTTCATAAAAATTGGATCCTCACTGGTTATGTTATCATCCCCGATCATCAACATAAAATGTCCGGAAAGAGCGGACTGTGCCTATTCAGTGGCGAATAAGGAACATCGACTATTTGGTCTTTCCATGTGGACACTTCAGAGTTACTTCATAGTTCAGTCCCTTCAGGAAATTGCGACTAGTAAAACTAGAAAAATGCAACCACAGATGGTCAAATTGGGTAAGTATCAAAGTTAAAATTTTCTTGTATGTACGAACCAAAGCATACTTGAAGTAGTAAAAATGTATTCAAGTAAGACAGAATGTGTATTACCGTTGAAATTTGAAAATCTAACCTTTTCGAGATTAAACTTTGTTTAAATCATACAAGAATATGAATAGAGTGACATTCAAAGTGCCACCGTATGGTTCAATATATAGTTTTAAAACAAATTTAGTTTTTTATAAGTGCTTTGACCGAACAATAGCTGATGAAGTAGGGAGCTGTCTTCCAGTACCGGTGTCCTTAGTTTCAAATCCCCCTATTCACTTGGAAATATGTGACCTTTGATTTCTGCTTTTAGCAGTAAGCTCTGTTATAATTATCATTCTTCTTCCAAAAAAATTGACTCACCCTAATTAACCCCTTAATGCACAGTTTTTTTAAAGGCCGGCCAAAAAAAATCAATTTTTTTAATGTAAAAAACACAATTTAGAACGTCGAAATTAAAACTTATATATATATATATATATATATATATATATATATATATATATATATATATATATATATATATATATATATATATATATATATATATATATATATATATATATATATATATATATATATATATATATGTATATATATATATATATATATATGTATATATATATATATATATATATATATATATATATATATATATATATATATATATATATATATATATATATATATATATATATATATATATATATATATATATATATAGAGAGAGAGAGAGAGAGAGAGAGAGAGAGAGATATTATACTTGAATAAGTAAGTGTTACAGATTACAATCCCACGTAAATGATAAATATCAATAAAACGATTGTTTTTTTTTACTTTCACATTGTTATTTTCAATTATCTCAATTGTATTCGAATGTGAAAAATTATAGCAACATAAAGTACAACGCCGCTCGAATTATCTCGAGTGTTCTTGTGCACGGTAAGGGGTTAAAAATGTAAGGGAATGAGTAGTTTTCGAAGAGGCGAAGCAAATAACAGTAATATTAAAAAACAAAAGCATGAAACTTTCAGAATGGAATAGTTTATAGTACATTACAATTAAAGCATCGATTTTTCTTGACAATATATATATGGAACATATTCAGGAGTTCGTCGCTAATCTCAATAATCATAAAGCAGTCGTAACCCGAAACTTTTATTTCCATATCGAAATACTTCTTAGGCATGGGAATTTGATCATGTAAATTGATCTCGAACTGGTTATAGCAGTCATAAACCGACTATAGTAGCTGTTTTAACCATTTTTAGGTATGAAACAATATTTTAAATCTCCCTTTCTCATCCCCGATATTAGATTAAAGAAATAAAGGGTTTGAACAAGATTCTTTAATGACTTAATAATGTGGTGTTATTTTTTATGAAATAGAGAGCAAAAATATTAACTAAATATTATAACTAACACTATTGTACTGGAAATTTTCCACTTAAGAAGCAGCAGCCAGTTTAGAAAAAAAATTTGTTATAAAATATTAATGTGATGGTACATTTTGCATCTGTCTTCTGATTGAAATTTATTCATCTGTTATAATTCTAGGTTGAATTTCTTAAGACGAATCTAAATGTTTAAGATGAAATCTTAAACATTCAGCTTAGGCTTAGTTCTGGCATTGGCTCTGATCTACAGAACAATTCAAAATCATTTTTCGCAGAGGCGAAGAAAATAGCAGTAATATTGTAAAATAAAACCATGAAACTTTCAGAATGGAATGGTTTATAGTTCATTAAAATTAAAGCATCGATTTTTTCTTGACTATATATATATATATATATATATATATATATATATATATATATATATATATATATATATATATATATATATATATATATATATATATATATATATATATATATATATATATATATATATATATATATATATATATATATATATATATATATATATATATATATATATATATATATATATATATATATATATATATATATATATATATTTATATATATATATATATATATATATATATATATATATATATATATATATATATATATATATATATATACATATATACATATATATATACATATATATATATATATACATATAAAAGTATATATATATATATATATATATATATATATATATATATATATATATATATATATATATATATATATATATATATATATATATATATATATATATATATATATATATGTACATATATATATACATATATACATATATATGCATACATATATATATAGACATATAAATATATGATATATACATATACATACATATATATATATATATATATATATATATATATATATATATATATATATATATATATATAGTTCTGAGGAGTCATTAATTATTCTTTTTTATATGGGAGTAACTGATTTAATTTGGGAACATACTTTATTCAGATTTTTCACATCTTCCTTATTTTGCTATTATTTTACATTATACATTCTGATTGTGTATTTTAACACTTGAACCAAGGAATTTTTTCCTTAGTTAATCAAGGTAATTATCTTTAATTGTATATCAATAATTTTCATATAGTTTTCAAAGATACCTATAATGCATATTGAATTAATACGGGTGCGATTTTTCATTAAAAAATTCATCAAAAGCATTTTGAATATATATTAAGACATTATCTAGGTTCAAATATGTGTGTGGAAAAAATATATTTTTAAAATAAAACATCATGCAATGTAGGGTTAAGCTCTAGGACTTGGTTTCATTAGCCGTATGGCCAAAAAATAGACTGCAGAATCCATACCTTGCAATGAACTGTTCAACGTATCTATAATTTGTAAAGGATAATTGAAAAAAAATGAATAGCGCATCAGGATTACACCGAATTTAAGATTTCTGTTTATCGTTCTGTACTCATAACATTTTTATATGAAATACTTCAATAAAGTTTCGAAATATAAAGAAATAAGTAGATTGTGCTTCAGAGCCAAGAATAGAGGTGAATATTGGGCGGGATAATAAACTTAAAAATCTAAAAGCCCAATAAAACTTTCTTGAAGAAAAAAAATGAATGTTCTAAGAATTTGTTATTCCTTCAGATCTGGAAGTATTTGTATCAGGAAGTGGAGAAAAAAGCACTTTTATGGAACTTACTTTTTTCAGTCCGAAGAAGAGCCCAAGCCAATAATGGTACAGAGGTGTGATGGAAAACGTGAAGGAAAGTGATACTACTGTCTTTTTTTCTCAAAATGAAGAAAAACTGAAAAAGTAAGAATTTTAACAAAAATAGGGAAAACAACAAATAAGGTCTTATATCATTGCATGCTACTAAAAAAAAGGCTTGGTAGAATTTATTGCTTTTAAATTAAAATATTTACAAACATAATGCAGTTTTTCCTACAGCCTTATTGATTCTATTTAGATACATAAATGTGTTACAAAGTTATAAAACCATATAAAATTTCCACACTTTTGCAATAAAGATAGTTTTCATGCAAATTTCAAAGAGCATGAGTGAAACTTGTTTTTTTAGAAATGATTCAATCGAGAAAATAAAAACTGAAAGAATATCTTTTTCGTGACTAAAGATTTTCCGGAATCATGGTATTATATAAATATAAGACCACTTTTGATTTTGGAGTAATGCAGTGACTTTTGAAAAGTTTTATAGTTAATTGTAATCTATCCTTTATATGGAAATGTTAATAAAAAGGGGGAAAAGATAGACATTAGTATATAAATGTGATTTATTAGCTTATAAATGGTTGATGTCGTGACCATTTAGAAATCATATGACTTCTCATGGAAAGATGGTTGTCATTACCTTGAGAGGTTATATTTCTAATACCGAGTCATCGCGATCTAGAAGCAGGGTCCCACAAGAATACTCAAATGCTTTGACTACCTTCTCAAGAGATATCGTTTAGAAACATTGTGATCATGAACCTATTTTACATGCCCAGCCACCATTACTGAACACGGCGGAACTCGAGCGTCGATCCCGTCTTAACATACGTTATGTAAGTGAACTGTCTAAAGCAGACTTACGAAATGTAGAGAACAATATCAATTTTTCATTTTTTAGCTTCGATCCCGCAATCATCCAGTTAATAGATCACTGCCGTAGCTGATTGAGCCACCGCGGCTCCAGCTTATAAGTAAAATACCTTATGTAAGCGAACTGTCTAAAGCAGAAGTGCGAAATGTGGAGAACCTATTTTACATCTTGCCCGCAATCACCATTAAGAGATCACTGCACGGAACTCGAGCCACGATCCCGCTTATTAATAACATACGTTATGTAAGTGAACTGTCTAAAGCAGAAGTGGTAAATGTAGAGAACAATATCTATTTTTCATTTATTAGCTTCGGTCCCGTACTCATCCAGTTACGAGATCACTGCTTTAGCTGATTGAGCCACCGCGGCTCCAGCTTATAAGTAAAATACCTTATGTAAGTGAACTGTCTAAAGCAGAAGTGCGAAATGTGGAGAACAATATCTATTTTTCATTTCTTAGATTCGAACCCGCAATCATCCAGTTACGAGATCACTGCCTTAGCTGATTGAGCCACCGTGGCTCCAGCTTATAAGTAAAATACCTTATGTAAGTGAACTGTCTAAAGCATAAGTGTGAAATGTAGAGGACAATATCTATTTTTCATTTCTTAGCTTCGATCCCGCAATAATCCAGTTACGAGATCACTGCTTTAGCTGACTGAGCCACCGCGGCTCCAGCTTATAAGTAAAATACCTTATGTAAGTGAACTGTCTAAAGCAGAAGTGCGAATTGTAGAGGACAATATCTATTTTTCAGTTTTTAGCTTCGATCCCACACTCATCAAGTTACGAGATCACTGCCTTAGCTGATTGAGCCACCGCGGCTCCAACTTATTAATAAAATACCTTATGTAAGTGAACTGCCTAAAGCAGAAGTGCGAAATGTAGAGAACAATATCTATTTTTCAATTTTTAGCTTCGATCCCTCACTCATCTAGTAACGAGATCACTACCTTAGCTGACCGAGCCACCGCGGTTCCAGCTTATAAGTAAAATACCTTATGTAATTGAGCTGGCTAAAGCAGAAGTGTGAAATGTAGAGAACAATATCTATTTTTCAGTTTTTAGCTTCGATCCCACACTCATCAAGTTACGAGATCACTACCTTAGTTGACCGAACCATCGCGGATCCAGCTTAAAAGGAAAATACCTTATGTAAGTGTACTGTCTAAAACAGAAGTGTGAAATGTAGAGAACAATATCTATGCTTCATTTCTTAGCTGAATCAAATTTAGAAAGTTGTTTGGTTTCACACATGTTTATTATAATTTGCATTAATGCTTTCTTTCTTAAAAAAAAAGAATCTAAATTTTGAATGATATCAAAATTTTATAACACACTGTATCATTTAACATGCATAAAATAATTAGAATTTTAAATCTAAAAATACACATTAATAAATCCAAATTTTATTAAATGTTTGAACTAACTTTTTTATATCACTATACACTTTTTATTATAAAAGATAAAATATACTTACAGTATCTAAAAATTCAACGTACTTCAGAATGTAAGCATACCACCCTGCATTTACTAACTAAAAATAAATTATCATTATTCAACTATACATGAATACATAGGATAGTTTCAAAATGCAATAATCATAGTTTGCTTTTTATCTATATATTTAATTTGAGAAAGTCATACATTATTTAAAATTTCTAGAAATTTTTATAATATTCTAACAAAAATATAGTCCAACAGTTTTAAATATTCTAATAAACATTTATAGAATTGAAAAAAATTATTGATGTTAAGATTGAACTCTAAGACAAACATGAATTTAGATCAATTTAGAGTTGGAGACTTTACGGGCCTGTCTCACCGAAGTTGTTTAACGACTAACCGTGATTAATCTCTGTTTGAACGGAAAATTGCGCCCCACCATTGGTTGGCGACATAGGTTAATCGCAAATAGTCGTTAAACGACTTTAGTGAGACTAATTGTTTTGATTATGTTTGTCTTAAGCTATTAAATTATTTTCGCAGCTTTAAGTATATCACTACTCATGTGTCATCCACCATATGTGAACACTTTGTACAGAAACACTAAAAACTATAAAAGGATAAAACTAAGGTCGGTAAAAATTGTTTACTTAAAATGGATAAAATTTCATAGTTATAATCCAATTCTACACTCAAGAGCCAAAACATTATGACCACCTGTCAGTAACAAGTTGGTTCACCACTAGCGCGAAACACAGCCTCAACCCGCCTTAGCATGGATGCATATAGTCCTCGGTAGACGGCCGGAGACAGATTGTACCAGATGTTTAAGCAACGGTTACGCAAATCCGAGATATTGCGAATTGGTGGTCTCTGAACTCTGAGCTGCCGTCCCATGACATCTCAAATGTACTCTATCGGATTGACATCCGGTGAGTTAGGCGGCTAGGACATTAACTGGAATTTAGCATCATGTGCCTGGAACCACTCCAACACAATTTTAGCCTTGTGACACGGGGCGTTGTCCTGTTGGAGCATTCCATTTCCAGCTGGAAAACCAGAGGCCATGTAAGGGTGCAAATGGTCCGCAATGATGTTCAGATACCATGTAGCATTCATGGTCTGCTCTACAACAACCATGGGTTCCAGAGACGCCCAAGAGAACGTCCCCCAAAACATAATAACGCCGTTACCGGTCTATGTAGGATCTACTGTACATTGAGGAAGCAACTATTCGCCTGGAAGACGGCGTATCCTGACACGGCCATCGGCGTGATAAATGACAAACCGTGATTCATCTGACCAGGAAACTCTCTCCTACTGATCCATGAACAGTCGCGATGTTCCCGGTCCCAGTGTAGGCGCAGTTGGCGATGACGCTTGGTCAGCAAAGGCACGTGATGCTGCGTATCCCATATCCAACAGTGTCCGCTGAACAGTGTGCTCCGACACTATTCTACTTGACCCTGCATTGTATTGGATTGTTATCTGAGCCACTGTCTGGCTCCGGTTTTGCTTCACCATGCGAGACACTCTCCGGCGACCTTTTTCTTTGATAGCGTGTGGACGTCCAACACCATGTCGTCTACTGCTGGTTTCACCGTCATTTATCCACTTTGCATAAGTACTAAATACTGTAGATCACGAACAACCCAAGAGTTGGGCAGTTTCAGAAATACTTGTTCAGAGCCTTCGAGCCATTACAATCTGCCCTCTATCAAAATCGCTTAGATACGCAGCCTTTCCCATCGCACACAGAAGTAAGTGAAAGAATGATTCTTCAGACTCTCCAGCAGCAGTTAAATACCACTTCCACCTGATCACGTGCCTTCCACGTCATCCAGGCGAGTTCATTGCAAAATGTAGGGGTGGTCATAATGTTTTGGCTCTTGAGTGTATGTTAGTTTCACATTAAAATTGCATTGCTACTATAGTTCGTTTCGGAATATCAAAGTTAAGTCTAAACAGTCCTAAACTACATTAAAAAATTTAAGTTTTAATTTCTTATATCAGCCGTGCATAGTTGCATGACTTCTGAAAATATATGTGAACGTTTTAGATATCATAAACAATGCCTTTCTGTAAGATTAACTTGAATCATAAAGGCACAGTAAAATTATAGTTAGAAAAAATAGTTAGAAAATGAGATTCACTAAATATAGCTCAGCTGCGATTAACCACCTGTAATACATTTCTAATAACAAGGATGGCATTGCAATGTAAACTAGTTGGATGAGATTGCTAAATCTTTTTAACTTTAGTAAAAACAAAATTGTGAATAGAGCAACTGTTGTAATTAATAGACTCATTCTTTTAAAATTTCTCTTACTTTTTGTATTTACAATCATAAATCATTTAGAAACGAAATTTCTAAACCTTCGTCAGCCATACATCTTAACATATCAAATTATGATTTTATATAAAACCATTGAAACAACATTAGAAAAAATTTATACAACGTACAATATAAGGAGGTTCTCCTTTTACTAACTCTCCACCCCAGCAGAACGTTTTCCAAGAGACTTTTGGAAGGTAGTAGGCAGCCTAAAAGTAAATATAGTGTTAATATTAATTAACCAAGGTAACTATACATTACTGTATAGATTACAAACCATTTTTAAATACAGTTTCTATAGTTTTCAAATATGAAAAAGTTAGGCATTACGACTTTTATTACACTTTTTGTTAATTTTAGTGTATAACATATACAGGGTGTTCCAAAACGACCGCATAAACTCTGGACAGCTATATTTCTCGTTAGGAATACATAAAAACTGCCCCAAAAAACGTTCCAGTAGTTCCATAGTTTACGAGAACAATACGAAAAACAAAGTGTGACATCACTTCCGTTGCAAGAAAAACCACTTTATTCGACATAGCAACGACGGTATTTGAATATATTTCTAAACGATATGTTTAAAACGTTCGCCGCGCCTATCATGTCATGCAAGCGCAGGCTCCATGGATTGACGTTAAGCCGCCGTTGAACTGGTATTTAAAAGACTGCATCTTGCAGCTACGACAGTCTTCGTATGATGACCATGTATTCCGTTCGTGACTACTGTGACATGTACCTGATATAAGTCCGGTGTAATGAAAATGCCTTATGAATTGTTAGGGATCATCTGCTTTAAATTGTGCATATACTGCTCTTGATATGTTCAATAAAGTGTTTTTTCTTGCATCGGCTGTGATGTCAAACTTTGTTTTTGGTATTTTTCTCGTAAACTATAGATCGTAAATATTACAACATATTAGGTTGGGGAAAAAGAAATCCATTATTTTTTTCGGTAGATAGCTGTAGTGATTGATATCTCGTAAAGTATCGAACAAACAATTTCAAATTTATGCTCGTTGTCAAGGTGACATTTCACACTAAATTTTTTTTTTACTGTTTTTTTTGTTTGGTCCATTCAGTTGTAAGTTACTGGGTGTTAAAAATGGAAGTCAACAAAGAGAAAATTCGGTACATTTGAAATTTTTACTTTAATAAAGGCGAAAATGCAAGCCAGGTGGTTGAAATTATGAATGGTGTTTGTGGTGCCGATGCTATATCTGCTAATTACGGGCAATTTTGGTTTCGTCAATTTCGTTCAGGCATTTTTGATATGAATCTCGCACAGGCAGGCCAGTCTCGAAAATGTCGATAAAATCATAGAAATAATCGAAATTGACTGGCATGTTAGTAGTCGTAGCATCGCCCAGGAGCTAAAGATCAACCATAAAACAGGTTTAAACCATTTGCGCAAAGTTGGATTCAAAAAGAAGCTGGATGTTTGGGTGCCACTCCAATTAACACTAAAAATACATGATGGATCGGCTTTCCGTCTGCGAAGCTTTGGCCAAACGGAATGAAATCGACCCATTTCTTAAATGGATGGTGACTGAAGATGAGAAAGGGGTCAAATAGGATAATATTGTGCGAAAACAATCATGGTCAAAATTCGGTGAAGCAGCTCAAACGGTGGCCAAACCAGGACTAATGGAGAGGAAGGTTCTACTGTGTATTTGATGGGACTGGAAGGGAATCATATATTAGTAGTAGCTTCCTATGGCCAAACACTAAAATCAGATCTCTACTGTCAACAACTGGTCCGTTTGAAGCTTGCGATTGACCAGAAACGGCCAGAATTGACCAACAGAAGAGGTGTTGTGTTCCATCAGGACAACGCTGGGCCACACACGTCTTTAGTGACTCACCAGAAACTCAGGGAGCTTGGTTGGGAAGTTTTAATGCATCCACCATATAATTCGGACCTGGCACCACGCGATTATCACTTTTTTCTTGCACTGCAAAACTTTCTGAGTGATAAGAAATTGAGATCAAGAGAAGATTTTGAAAATCGATTACTAGAGTTATACGCCAATAAAGACCAAGACTTCTCTGGGAGAGATATTATGAAGCTACCTTTAAAATGGCAACAAATTTTATAAAAAAACGGTGTATATTTGACCCAAATCGGACAATCCGAAACATGTTAAATAAAATAATTAATTTCACGCAAAAATATTGGATTTCTTTTTCCCCAACCTAATATAAAACACATAGAGGATTCCCTCCGACACTGTCCACGGCTGTCTTCACCGATGATCGCACTCCTCGTTTCGGTACCTACTCGCCCATTGTTACTGGAGCAGGTATCTCGCTGATAGCTTAACTGGCCAGTAATTAATTATTGCAGCAACAAAATCCTTGACTATACATTTCATTATATTACAGATTTTGTTAAAACATATGTACACTGAACATCTTAATCATAAACATGTCTGACATAAGAATGAGAATAACCAAATTGAGCAGAGTGGAAAGCACCTCTCTCGGTCTCAGCTCTCTCCAGAATAATGTCCGTTCTCTCTTGTAACGTCTCCGGTCCCTGTTTTAGGTGACATCATAGAATCAGGTGTATCTTGATTAATGAATTTATTTACACTTCTGCTATACACATCATTTCACAACTACACAAAAAAAAACCATTTCCGATCACAGGTAAGTGATTCGTATACATAGGTAGAGACGTAACTACGATCAGTACCTGCCGAAATATTGGTGATCCGACGGAAGAAACAATTCGATAGTTCTCGCGAAAGTTCACTGAAGTAATGGTAGAATATCAAAGCACAGTTAGAGTTCCGAAGGAAATTATACAAACAATCCTAAAGAGGATTATATCAGAAAAGGAAACCCAATGCACAGGGTATCGTTTCAATCTCAACAAGAGATATATCCTAAGACGGGATCTCGCTAAATAAAAGTATCCGATGGAGAGACTGGTCGAGGCGACCTCCGAGTTAGCCGATGCGGGCTACTTTTTCAAGAAAAGATCCCAAGGTGGGATTATAGCAAAAAAAAAAAAACTCTCCGTTAGACAGACTGGTCAAGGCGACCTCTGAATTAGCTGATTGCTAGCTAACTAACTTTTCTAAAAAACAAATCTTCTCTCGTCTCTTTCTAGGGTAGGAGTCTCACCCACAATTTTATTATTGGATACAATAGTGATGACCTCACCTTCGACCAACTGGATTGGTCTGGGTTAAACAATCATCGGCCGCAAACCCAGGGGTCCCTGAAATTCTTAGCGGCTAGATCCAAATCGCGGCAAATCCTTTGTCGTTCCGATGGTCATTTTTCTGGCTATCAGTGAAGGTGCCGGATTGTCTGGTATATTGTTCCTCTACTATAGGGCACAACAGTGTAGACATCGTGGTGCCGGGGAAAACAATCCTTTTGTATCCACACAAGCGGAGTCCACCTCTCAAAGCAAAGTTCTTTGACGTCGACACACCGCTAAATCACGCCATTACACTCTCGTTCCGAGCGGGCATCCTCCACTGCTGTTCGCGGAGGCTGGAGTGGAATCCCCCCTCTTGGTCAAGCTTTCGCCTCCATGGGAAAAATTTCCTTCTCAGCAGCTGGCCCGGGCGGGGATGGCATCCTCCCCCCTCCTGGTGAACCTTTCACCTCCCTGAAACAGGGCTTGTCCACCCTCTCATGATGAGTCAGTCTTCGGCAGCCATAAAAAAATTTACAGGTGTCCATGTAACACCAACTCGAGTCTTGAGTCTAGTATTACAGTGGGGATAATAATCATTCTCACGCTTTGAAAGAAGACAAGGTATATATTTATACAGAGCCGTAACTAAGGCGTGGCAAAGGTGGCACTTGTTACTGGAGCATCAATCTTTGGGGCGTCGTACTATGAGAAAAATAGGGTCCGAAAAAGGATGATTCGCCCCAAGAAAAAATAAGGAAAAGGTGAAAAAGGATTTATTTTTATTTAAAATCAAATCAGTTTAAAAATTATTTTTTAATGAATTTTTTTATTTTTTTAAAATGCTTCTAGAGACTAAACTTGTTATAGATTCTTACAAAATATTTACCAAAAAATCTTATTATGCTTGAATATAAATCCGGATATTCGTTTTAAATTTTGAATTTACTAAAGTTATTAAAACTAAATTTAAATTTAGATATTCGCCACTTTTTTATGAAAATTCAAATTCCAAATTAAAAATGTTCTTCTCAAATAAACTCTTCAGTTTATCAACAAAATAATATACCCAAAGTGTTCCAAAATATATTTAAGTATTAATAAGGCAAAAACAGAAGAAAAATTACAAATTAGTATACTAGGAACCTTTTAAGAATTAAAAAAATATTTTGAGTTCATACTGAATATATGATATGGAAAAAAATACATGTTTATATATATTTATGGTTTGGTTTGGAGTGCTACGGTCTAATGAGGGCTAATGAGACCGGGACCTACAGTTTAGGGCCGATTCCGAAGGGAACTGTAATGTCCAAAACGAAAATAATTGTAGCCAAATCCGCAGAGCTCAATATCTCTCTCTCTCTGTATGTATGTATGTATATATATATATATATATATATATATATATATATATATATATATATATATATATATATATATATATATATATATCAGTGGCGTGCGGTCCATATGTGCAGGGTGTGAACTGCACATCCTGGCAAAATTATGAGAGACAATAATTTTCTGCACATATGTCTACCTATCTTTATATGGTATATAATAAATATTATTTATAATATATTCAAATATTATGTTGATTTGCTTGCTTGTATTCCCGCAGTGCGTGCGGTACTAGGTGCTGTACCACGTAGCGCGCAAACGAACATAGGAAGTTCTGATGTGTACGCACTGCGCACTAAATTGAAAATCACGCTTTATATGTATGGGCTACTGGAGAAAAACAGCATACTATGGCACTGAGACAAGTGCAGCTATTTTTCCAGAACTTGGCATTCCGAATCATTCGAAGGTAAGGTTTATTAAGCGTTGTATTAGAGCGGGGACTTACGGGCTGAAGCGATTTCGATTTTTTAACTGGTTAATTGGCCATACGATTTAGCAGACGGTTAATGTTTAAATTTATATATTGTAAGATTTTGTTTTCATGGAAATATAAAAGAAGTATTTCATCTATATAAAGTGAAACTTTTTAGTGTGGTAAATTAATTTCGGTGATGTATTATATTTATTGAAATAATTAGCTGAAAAACAATGTTTTTTTGTTTTAAAGAAACGAATTTTAAGAGAACAGTCCAAAATTTACCATTCATTGTGTCTTACAGACAATATATAAGCTATATTATGTAACACCATATCCCTGGTTTTGTTTTTAAAAATTGTCAAGATGTTTTTAGCAGACTATATGATTTCCAAATGTTAAAAACAATTAATAAATATAATTTAATCCACTGACCGAACAAGAAACAGTTCGCTCTATTGTGCCAACGTGCAGTGAAATCCTCTGCACGTGGAATAGACGTTCGGTTTATCGGTACCGCAGCGGCGGGCGCCATGTGGTGCTACGTTTGCTGAACATATAAGTTTTTCGTAGAAGCCCGAAGCGTTGCTTTTTCGAGGCCGATATGATACCGTACAACAAAAGACATGATTTTTGCTTCAGTGCTAGTAGAATTCTCATAAGTTTAGCTGTTTTTATAGTGATAACTCGACTATTCGTAGGTAAACATTTTATTTATTGTAATCTTTAAATTTATATTCATAATAAATAACCCGTTTCAGAATGGAGAACTCAGATGTCTCAATAATTAAAGATTTATTGGAAAATCCATGTTCTTTGCACACCCTACATGAAAACCTACCACACGCCACTGATATATATATATATATATATATATATATATATATATATATATATATATATATATATATATATATATATATATATATATATATATATATATATATATATATATATATATATATATATATTCACTATATTTGATGGTAGGGACGCAGACCAGTTTTTTTGCCACGGGCGCTAAAAGACCTAGTTACAGCCCTGTCTTTATATCTATATATTTGAGATTTAACTGGACGCTATATGAAGGGAAGATATAGCATATGATATACTTACAGTCGTGAGAACATAGACATAGATGATAACAAGACTAAAGTTGAAAACAACCATAATATTGCGGAGGTCAAGTGGCTTTCGATTTCTCATGAAATAGGGACCGATCTTGGTCAAGAGGCTGTAGGTGAAACACAAGATGAAGGGCAAGAAATCATTTTTGATCAAGAACCATTCTCGGACTACAGGATCTAGACAGAAGAAGAATAAAATATAATATCAATATGTGTGAAATAAATATTATAAACGGTAGCAAAAAATTTAGTTTTATACTCTAAAATGAAGTTATTTAAATATATATATATATGTATATATGTAATAAGACGAACTTTACGATGTGTGGTTGCAGTCATGGCCCATGAAAATGACACCAGTTAAGACGTTTATTAACAGAATATTGAAGGATGGGTTCCCACTTCATTATAGGAACAGGACAAACTGAGAGGCCAGCTAACATGAAGTTATAAGTGACAGGCCCTTAACACCTGGGTCAACATCTCAGTTAACCCTTAATTTGGCTAAGTCCGCTACAACGAACAATTAAATAAATAAAATCTTTATAATAAATATATATTTTTATCAATTATGTATAATATATTAAATATATTATATATTATTATTATTATTATTTAAATTATTATTATTATTATTGTTATTATTATTTATTTAAATATATTTTAATCGATATTTTAAAAACATCTTGTCAAATTAAGGGTTAAAATCTGTGGGAAAAACTCTAGGAAAATCTGCCTCCGATAGCGTGCATCTCCTTTTTTTTTTTTTTTTTGGAAATTTCCTAAATTGTCCGCTAGGGTAATGTAGAGTTATAATTGGTTGGACCCCTTCTATAAGGGTGTAAACTGTACACCAGTGGTCAATTTAGGTTAGGGGTTAAAAAGGGGAGAGCAAAAGCACGTGGGAATTTTTGCCATTGACTCAAGATTTGAAAACCCCTGAGAATTTTTTCGGGGTGTCTTGGTGGTTTTATACAAAATGCCTATATTAGTATCCCGATCTATTTTACTTTTCTTTACACATATCTTTGTGTTTGAGTATATGTGTATGCATATATGTCAGGTTTTAATTAATTTTGGTTTCTGGCTAGGTTTGGCATAATTTGCTATACACTCTTTAATATACGTAATTTAAGAAGCGTATTTCTAATTATATGACCTCAACTTAAGCGTAAGATAATTCCACACCTGAGGAGAAGGCTGTGTGATTGAAAAGTTGCCAGAGCTCTTGCCATAAATCTGTCTTTTGTTTGGATATGACTTCACTTCAGGCGGAGACTTAAGCCACCATGTTTCTAATTAGTGTAATGTTGATGGTTTTCTAGATGAAAAAGGAAATTAAAACATATTTGAATAAATGAGCTGTGTTTTAATAACCCCTCTAACATTCATCAGTGTTAGAACTTGCATTCATATATATATATATATATATATATATATATATATATATATATATATATATATATATATATATATATATATATATATATATATATATATATATATATATATATATATATATATATATATATATATATATATATATATATATATATATATATATTATATATATATATATATATATATATATATATATATATATGTATATATATATATGTATATATATATATATATATATATGTATATATATATATATATATATATATGTATATATATATATATATATATATATATGTATATATATATATATGTATATATATATATATATATATATATATATATATATATATATATATATATAATATATATATATATTTATATATATATATATATATATATATGTATATATATATATATATATATATATATATATATATATATATATATATATATATATATATATATGTATATATATATATATATATATATATATATATATATATATATATATATATATGTATATATATATATATATATATATATATATATATATATATATATATATATATATATATATATATATATATATATATATATATATATATATATATATATATATATTCGGATGTGTATCATCTTGTTAAGTTTGGTTAGGAGCACTACAGTTAAATTTTTGCAACATGAGGACTGTTTAACTTGGAATTTACTGTTCAACTGTTTAAGTTCTGACCAGCAGTATTAAATATACAGTGGACCAAAAAAAGGTTGAACAGCAAGAAGAATCCATTTTGTAGAGCAATATTTTAAAAGTGACTTGTACTTTCAAAATGAAACATTTAAAAAAATGGAAATTTCTTCCACGATTGATATGACTGATTTGAATTTCAATAAAACACTACATTTAATTTTAAAATAATTTAAAGATAAATTTTTGAGATTTCCAGAGAAAAAAAGGGCATTTCTTTGCTCTAGATACTGTTTTCTGCATTTTTTTAAGAAACTGTTGCATTTTTAATACGAATTCAAGTCAAAGCTTTGAGACTGAACTGTTTAAATTTATTTTTCTTATTTTAAATTTTGGGAAATGGAGACAAATCAAACTTCTTTAGATATGTAAAACTTAACTGTGAAGCTATGGAAAAAAAGAAAAACATAAAAGATATTGCAGAAATTGTGAAAAAGCCTCATTCAACAATGCATTACGCAATTAAAAACTATAAAAAGTACGGAGTTTTTCCACAGACCAAATGGAAATGGTCTGCCCAAAAATATTTCTTGGCCTCAGTTAGAGAAGCGGATTCTGAGATTTGTTACAGAGAAACCTACAATTTCTGCAATATAGATACTAAGAGTTAAAGGATAAATCTGTTATCAATTTGCATACACAAAAGGTAAGAAAATTTTTACATCCTAAGGAATATAGAGCCTATGCCCATACTTATCTGCCAGAAACCATACTTATCTGCCAGAAATGTGAAAAAAACGTCTTGAATATGCTATATACTATATTGCAAAAATTGCCTTGAATATGCTATATACTAAGTCACAAGAATTTAGGAAATCTGTTATTTTTACTGATGAGTCAAAATTTAATTTTTTTGGATCCGATGGCAGTCATTTTGAGTGCAGAAAAGAAGGTAAAGCACTTAAAGCAGCAAATATAAAAAATAACTGTTAAGGTATCCGTCTACGTTCTGAAAACTTTTTCCTTTAAACGTAGAAACTAGTTCATGTTTTTACATTTTTAGATTTATTTTTTATATTATCATAGAGAATTGCACTTAAAAAATTTATTCCTGGAGAAAATTTTATAAAATTTCTAATAAATGAAAAAAAATTAGTAAAAAAATCGGGGTTTTCCAAAAGGTCCAATTTTTTAATAAATTAAATTATTTCAATATTTTTATGCAACACATTTCTTATGCACTGGACTAGTGAATCACCTAAAATCTTTGCTTAATTTACATTTGATAAAAAAAATTTTGTTCTTCAAAATCATAGACTTTCAATTTTCAACGAATCTTCATTATCCTTATATCTAACTATGAGTGTGACATCATTAAAAATTATCCAAATTTAAAGCTTTTAGACCATTTACTAGTAAATACTATTAAAACCATTCATAATAATTTTCAACAAAATATTTTAAGAACTTTTTGAGAAATCACATTTCAAGTTTCAACATTTTATTAAAAATACCGTTCTGAGAAAAACGCATTTGAAGTTTATGAAAGCAACTTTAACTATTAAAAAATTTAAATACATGTTTAAAATTCCCCGAACTTCCTTGCTTCAAAACTTTCTAATTGCCAAGTTGCTAATTATTAAAAATACTAGAAAAATGTTTAAACTAATCTTCATGAAAATTTAAGAAGCATTGTCCAAAAAAGGCTCTTTAAAAGGCTTTAAATTCACAACTTCCAATTCCAAAGGTGCTACTTCCGTTTTGTTTTGACAGCTGTCACTGATGTTTAAACAGCTGTAATTTTTCTTAAAAATTCCGTAGAGACAAAACAAAAACAGATTTAGAAGCCTAATAGTTCAAATTTTACAATAGAGAAATTAAAAAAAATTATGATTTTTGGCCAAAAATGATGTTTTTAACGTAGACCTTAAACATGGATAACGGATACCTTAAATATGGCGGTAAATAGCGATATGGTATGGGGTGCAATGGCAGTTAGCGGTGTTGGAAATTTAGTGTTTATTGACGGTACCATGAACAAAATAGCATATTTAAATATTCTAAAACAAAATTTACCAGGCACAGCTGTAAAATTGAATTTAAATATAAACTTCTCTTTTGTACAAAACAATAATCCTAAGCATAACGCTCGGATTGTAAAGGAATGGTTTTTACATAATGTACAAAAATTGCTACCCTATCCTCCACAAAGTCCGGATTTGAACCCTATAGAACATTTATAGGCGTTTATGGGGAAAAATTGTGAAAGAAGAAAATAAAAAATAAAAATGAACTAAAAAGTGTTCTTCAGAACAGTGTACCAACAGACTTCACTGAAAAGTTGGTCTTTTCGATGAACAAAAGATTAGAAGCTATTATAGCAGCCAAAGGATATCACACGAGATATTAAATGCTTCTGTTTAAAATTGAAGTTATTTTTCGTTACCTTGGATAAATGTTCCAGTTTATTTTGGCTATCGAAAGTGATACCGTCATAATGTTCTTTAAATTTATAATTTATGTTTATGTTATATTGAAATTAAAACAAGTTGTTTGATTTATTTTTGAAATTGTATTTTTTCGGAATTTTATTTTAGTTCAAAAGCATAATGTAATGCAAAATTATTAAACGATAAAATCCTGTAACCTTAGTGTCCAACTTTTTTTTGGTTCACTGTATGTGAAAAATACCGGACGAGTTTGGTATTTCTAATTAAAAAAAAAAAGCAATAATATAATTCATAATAAAAGTAATTCCAGCCAAAAAACACAAAAACAAAATATGCAGATTAAAAGCTAACACCCGTTTCGTAGTAACAGCCAAGAAATAGACAAAGTATTTATAAAGGATGGGGAAAAACTACAAACTATCACTATAATTGCGTCGGTTTTCCGTTACCAATAACGAAATATTTTACATAAACAGCTATAACAGCTAATGACAGCTTATGATCTCAATTGTCCCGTCTAACATATGGCTGTAGCATATACACAGTTATAATATTAACTAGCTTAGAATCGATCAATAAGCAATTATTTCCAGTTTCTTTCTAGAAAATCATACCATTTCTAGCAATTAATAAATTTGTTTGAAACTGAGTTATGCATGCAAAGATTAAGGCTCTATCAACTATGCAATGATATTTCAGTTACCAAATACACGTAGAGATGTAAAAAACCCGGAATTTCGAAGAAGTGGGAATAAACCCGGGAATTTTGGGAACTTTGGGAAGAAATCATTTTAACAATGTTTTCAATTATTTTTTCAACAGCGCCTATTTAAGAACTAGCATATTATTTCTAAGAGATTTTTTTTCTACTTTTGGCAATATATATATGTAATGTAAAAAATTAACACTTTAATCCTAAACTAAAATTACTAACACCTCTATTAAAAAATCACCAAAGCCGCAATTTTTTCATCCTTTTAGTGGCCTTTCTTCGTTAAACTCTTTTGTTTCCTTCCTGTTGGCGAGCATAACTAGCCAACCTATTTTGATGGTTAAGAGCACTTAAAAGCACTTATAATTTGAAGAGTAACAAATTCCTTTCTCCGGTTAGCGTCCCCAAGGTTATATAAGGCTGTGTAACCATCCTTTGTTGGATTTTTGCTCTGTACGCTGCATAATAAAGATGTTATAAAACTTGTCCTGAATATTCGTATTTTTGTTTCGACCACGCTACATCCGCGAAGCATAGCAGGCCAAGTTATGTTTCATATATATATATATATATATATATATATATATATATATATATATATATATATATATATATTCAAGAAATAATAGCAATGAGCATTTAAATGATTTTGTAGTAGTACTTATGTAATTACCCTGTTAAATTTGTACTCTGTTAGTCTTATCAAACACATAATTGGTTGCTTCGATTTTAATTGCTAATATAATAATTATATACATTATTTTAGATCATTATTTATTATGTAAATTGCTTTATGCTAAACTTTTTCCCCTCCTTTTATAATATAAAAATAAATATTAATAAAAATTAAATTTAAAATAACAGTTTATTATTTTTTGTAATGCATATATCATTTAAAGGTGTAATCATATGACACTGTTGCATTTTGAGTCCAATTCCTACACACACATTATATATATATATATATATATATATATATATATATATATATATATATATATATATATATATATATATATATATATATATATATATATTTATATACATATATATACATATATATATACATATATATATATATTTATATATATATATATACATATATATATGTATATATATATATGTATATATATATATGTATATATATATGTATATATATATATATAGAGAGAGAGAGAGAGAGAGATGTTATCAAAGAAAAATAATGATTTATGGGTTTTGTTACACTACAGGTTATTGCCTAATATTTATCTAATAATAAAAATAATGAATATTTCGCAAAGGAAAAATATACTCATACTTTCATGCTAACCATGATACCTTGCCAAATATAGTTAGTTAATCCCAATTATTCAATTTTTTTTCATAGCATATAATAGCTTAATTTTGTGAAAATACCAACTTTTGAGATCTACAACAAAGACAGAAAAAGTATTGGTTCTCATTGTGTCATAGGAATTGGCGACTTCACAATACTTCAAAATTCCCATGGTTTGGAAATTTTCAAAATTCCCTTCCCAAAAACCCAGGTTTTTTAACGGGTTTAAACCGGGTTTTTTCCACTGCTCACAACTCTAAATACACGAATCCCATTCCTTGTAATTTGTTAAACTTTTAATCATAATTTAATCTTTTTGACACTAAGCAAATGTGTTTAAGTTTAGTGGATTAAGTTGGTCTCAATTAAATTTCAATCTGATAAAGGTGAACATAAATAACGGGAATTTAACTCTAAGTATTTTTAATCTTGGTTACTTGATCTGGTTTTATTTTTCATGTCTGAAACCCATGTGAGAGCAGTTTAGTTAGTAATTTGGAAATCGTTTTTTGTATGCTCCATGGTCTTTTTTTCTTCATCATGTGAATAATTGTAAAGTTTACGAAATCAAGGAGTATAAAAGGGGCACTTGACCTTCAGCTTTTGCCTGTTGTTGCTTATTGCTCGTCGTGTTTTTGCTTCGTCGATATAGTTTTTTTCCATCGGTAAGTTAGATAAATTAGTCACTTGCCAGAATGTTGAATTTGCAATTTAATTTTGTATTATCGGCCAACTGTTTTGGATGTTCTGTTTAACTGTTTTTTAT
>CM063506.1:15398902-15418902 GCA_032207245.1 Pardosa pseudoannulata
AAATATCAAGACTAACGCGCATAATTACTAAAATGTAATTAAGTTTAATAATAATTATAAGTTTAATAATAAATATAACTAAAGTGCTACAGACAGAGAAAACCCAGTAATATAGACTGTATATCAATAAAGTATATGAATACTGAATTATGTTAAAAAATACTAGTATTTATACTATACACAATTATTAAAAAAATTCTTCCATTACTTTCATATTAAAAGAATTCATTCCCAAGTACAGTAAGTTTTTCTAGACTCTATAAATCAAAGCCTACTCATTGAAACATAGATCTAATTTTAGATAAAAAATTACATACGTTCAGATAAATGAAATCACTATTACCAAGTTTAATAATTTTTTCTAGACTGTATAAATCAAAGCCTGCTCATCGAAACATAAAACTAAATTTAGATAAAAAATTACAGAGGTTCAGATAAATGAAATCCTTGTTCCCAAGTTTAATAATCTTTTCTAGACTGTATAAATCAAAGACTGCTCATTGAAACATAAATCTAAATTTAGGTAAAAAAAATCACACAAGTTCAGATAAATGAAATCCTTCTCCGAATTTTGTGTCATGTCTAGTTCACGTGCGGGACTCATCCAAGTGGAATTGGCAAAACAACAGTAACAATTTTAAAAGTCTAGGAAGAAGAGTATAATTCACTATATCTTCAAAGTTTTCAAAGGAAATTCTCTAAATCCGAAATTATCTAAAATTTTACCGAAATTTTATTCAGTTCCGAATGTAGTGATGTCTGACAATTTTGTTAGAGATGTTGTCCGAGAGCAGTTCTTGATTACTGTTATTTGGGAAAAACTACGTTTTCCTAATGAAAAACTGATGGCAAGTGTTAGTAAAATACATAAAGCAATACTCAAGCTATTTTAGACTAAAATTTATTTTACTTCTAAATATGGTTCCAAATTGAGTACCAAATTTCCACATATGGTGAGTTTTTCTCAAAAGACAACACACTTATTTCTGATCACCAGGTTTCTAGTTATTTACATCCGTTGGATCATAAAAATTAACTCAAAACGTGTCTCAGCATGAGCACAGAGCCACAGATTCCGCTCAGTAAATTTTTACCCGAAAGGTTGTACCATTCCCCTCTCTAGATACACCCTTTGTCTCTGAGAAAGACATGGAAAAATTACTCACTAGAGTGGCATTGTGCCCAATATTTTACTATTTATATAATTATCAATTAGGGAATTGCTCTGTACATCTACATTACAATCAGACTATCATTATCGATTATTGCTAATTATTATTATTGCTGTGTTTGTGAAATAAATATTTAAAACGAGAATGGTCCGTCGATGTAAGCTGAAATTTTAATTGTAACCACATCTTCAATAGTAAACATAGTGAACCATCGACTACGCATTTACATGAGCTAAACAATTGGTTTTAAATATTTGCAATTAGCCAAAATTACTAGAGTAATTCAGTGAAAGTTTTGATGTCATTAATACATAAACTTTAATTGTTTTATGGGTTTTTAAATTTTTTTTCAAGGAATTTGCTAATCAATTTAAAAATTCCGTACTTGATTTTTTTAGTAATTTTATGCTTTTTAATTTTTTTTAAAATTTTGTATTAGAGAACGACCTAACAGAGGGGTTATCCGGTCCTTAATGTAAACTATAACTGCTGTGGAACATTGAGGTAAAAACAAAATTACACTTAGTCACTTAGTCACACTATTATCAGATAAAACTTAAAGGTTGTTGGTTCTGCCATCTATTGGAAATATTTGTCTAAAAGATATCATCAGAGATGATATCTTAAAATATAGATGACATCATCAAACATGTCATCTATATTTTATGCAATGTTACAAATGGTATACAATGATAGTACAATCGATATGTACAAATGGTATTTGGAGGTTAACTGAATTAAATTAAACTAAATAGAATTATAAAATAACTTCATTCTTGAATTTTTTTTATTCTTAATTCTAAATATCAGTTTTATATAGTAGTGTTATTTCCATGTTTCCTACGCAGAATGTGATATTTATAATTTTATCAGTAATTTTAAAAATATTTGACTCTTCAAACATATCTTCTTTGTGTTCTGGACAAATATATTATTTTTAGCAATTTCTAAAATTTGTTCTTGGTGTTATTTCAACTCATTACAAATTCTTCCGTTGTGATTTACACGACAAGAAATTAAATAAATATATATTGACACTATAATTTTTTCCATAATTATCAAACAAAGCTCCTCTTTATATACTCTTATAGTAGAATATTTTGAGTTAAAAAAAGGTTAAAAACAATGTGATCTCGGATCTCTTTAAGCATTCTAAATTGACTTTTTAATGAGTAACTTACTTAATATAACTATACAAAATCATAATAATCAGTTTTAAAATTTAATAATATTTATTTACTTTTTTAAATATGGGCTTCTTTTTCGAAGAAAATTATTATTGAAGAAGAAAACTTATAAACTTTGAAATGATAAGTTCAAGTAAATTTAAAAAAACTTCAGTATTGAGACTAAATTCTGGGATATATTTGCATTATATTCACTTTAGATTTTTAATAGTCAACAATTGAAAGTATTAAGCGGTATCTTTACTATTACTATACAAACTTTTTATTTTTAATTCCGACTTATTTATTTACGTAATTTGTTACTCTCTAAAATAACAAATCCTTAAAAATAAATTTCCTTAACCTCCTTAAATGTCCTGAATATAAACTGCTCTGTCAATGTCTTTAAAATATAGATTATAGTTATCTTATTGATATTGTACCATAATCTATGCATTTTTAAAGGTACTTAATATTTTAAATTTTAAAGAATCTACAGTTTAATATTTTTATGTAATAAAATATAAAAATGTGCTAATGTGGGATTATTTTAATAATAAAATTTGATGATATTTGTTATGTGAGGAGGAGGACAATTTAATTAAAATTCTATTCATAGTCTATTCATCTGAGAATTAGAAATTATTTGCATGTTACGAATTCTCCAATTTAGTTACTTCGTCGCAGTTCAGATGGCGACACTATTCCATATATTGACATTGGATAAACGTATGAATTTAAGGTTTTCCTTTCCGCATACCTCTAATGATAATTCAACATACGTCATAATTTCAAAATTCGTGTAAGAGAAATAAGATATTGCTGTTTCAACTCTGAACATTTGAACTCCTGTTATAGCTTTTAATGCTATTGCTCATACAGTTTTAATACTAGTAAATAATCTTCTGGTTTTATACTCTTGAAAGACTCTTTCATCTGTTTATTGAGATTTCTCCACAATTATAATCTCTAACTAAGGTTTCAAAATGTTAGTTAACACCAGCCCACGAGCACCAACAATCTGGATCACTACAGTTTCTTTTGATTCCTTTTTAAAATTCACAATTTAAGTAAACTATATAAACCAATTTAGAAACATAATTACTGACATACATAATATAATCGTAGATATTAACTGTAACCGATGTTAGAAGATTTATCCTTCAGGTAAAATACAGAATCAATTCCCATAATGAAATTAATCATTATAATTACTATTAATATGTTAGTTTTTGAGTAAAAAATACACAGAAAAATCTTTATGGCCCAATACAGTTAAGTAATAAATCTTGGAGAATAAAAGCTATTGATGAACTAGAGGCTCTCATCGAAGATAAAAAGTAAAATTTCCTCAAGGTACAGAAGCTCTCATTGATTGGTCACATCCAGAGATCACCTGACAATCGAGTGGTAAAGATCCTGCTTTGGAGACATTTTAAATCTGCTATTTATTATTTATTAATTTCTTCATTGTTATATATATTTAATTGTATTATGATGAAATATAAATAACAATGAAAAATAAAAGACTTTTTAATTTATATACTGTCTTAATAAAAATACATTTACCACAACAAACAACAACAAAAAAAAGGATTATTAATTTTCTCATTGTTAAATATATTTCATTGTATTATGATGAAATATATTTAACAATTAGAAATAAAAGACTTTCTAATTTATATACTGTACTTATGAAAATACATTTAGCACAGCAAACAACAAAAAAAAATGATTACTAATTTTCTCATTGTTAAATATATTTCATTGTATTATGATGAAATCTAAATAACAATGCGAAATAAAAGACTTTTTAATTTATATACTGTCTTAATGAAAATACATTTACCACAGCAAACAAACCAAAAAAAAAAGGATTATTAATTTTCTCTTTGTTATATATATTTCATTGTATTATGATGAAATATATATAACAATTAGAAATAAAAGACATTTTAATATATACTGTCTTAATAAAAATACATTTACAGCTGCAAACAACAACAAAAAAGGATTATTAATTTTCTCATTGTTAAATATATTTCATTGTATTATGATGAAATACAAATGACAATACGAAATAAAAGACTTTATAATTTATATATTGCATTAATGAAAATACATTTACCCCAGCATACAAAAAAAAGAGGATTATTATGATTATAGCACTAAATGCTTAACTTTTTTATTCCATATTCACTTCTAATAGTTATATTCTTAGAAACTCACTAGTTGTTAACTTTATATCCTATAAAACAAAATGAATTAAAATTAAAGAAAAAGATATGTTTTGTTATGAAAATAATGTTTATTGAAATGAGCTAATTTATTTAAAATGATACATAATATATTATGATGAAACGCGATAGCTCAGTCAGTAAAGCCAAAGCTCTCGTAACTGGAGGGTTGGGGGTTCGGCGCCTGAGCCGGCCTAAGATCCGCAGTGTTCTTTAAAGGTGATTGAGGCACGTAAAATATGTTAGTGGTCACAATGTCTTCCAAGTTCTCAATCAATATCTCTGGGGGTGGCAGGTGAAGTCTATGGGTTTTCTGCTTGATCCCTGCTTCAAAATTAAGAGGACCTACTTGAGCATGTCTTACTTTCACCCTTGTGATGCTCGTTATAAACGAAAGGCTCACCCCTTTGGGTTAAATCGAGAAGAATCAGGCTCAATCATGCGTGGTTTGACCAAGTGGAATAAAACAACAACAACTTTTTATGATTGAATCCTATATTGTTACTTAAGGCACGATGCGTGCAAAATCCCAGCTAAATTAGAAACGGGAACAAAATTATTACAAAACATTAAAATATAAACAAACAAACAAAAAACGAGTTACACGGCGAGATAAATAAAAGCATATAAAACAAAAATATTTCAATCGGATTTAAAACATAAGTCATAGATTACTTTCTGCCAAATATTTGATGTAAATATTCATAGCCCGAAAGTTGGGTTAGCTCCTGCCGTAAAAAATACTGTTTATTGAAATGAGCTAATTTATCTATAATAATATACTTTTTATAATTGAATTCTATATTGTGACATTTAAGACACAATAGCATGCAAAATTCCAGCTTAATTAGAAATGGGAAAAAATTTATTACAAAAGATTTAGATATAAACAAACAAACAAAAAACGATTTACACGGCGAGTTAAATAAAAGTATGTAAAACTAAAATACTTATAATCGGATTTAAAACAGGTCATAGATTACATTCTGCTAAATATTAGATGCAAATATCCATAGCCTCAAAGTTGTGTTAGCCCCGGTTGTAAAAAAATAAAAGTTTATTGAAATGAGCTAATTTATCTATAATAATATACTGTTTACTAGCATATAGCCCATCATATCACGGGATTAGTAAAATTTTTAATTTTCCAGAATTTAATTTTTCAGGTGTAGCCTTTCAGGGAGGTAAAAAAAAATGGTTTACTAAAAAACAAACACAGAAACGAATAAACTTCTAAATTTTCAGAGATATATAACTTAAACGCTATATATTTATTAGTCCATGAAATAGACTCTTAGACTTTTATGAAAAGAATTTGTTGTTAATACCGGTGATAAAATTTTCATTGCAACAAAAAATAATGGATGATTAAATTTAAAATTATCTCATATGCACCTAATCTATTATTTAAGCCAATTATAAAAGAAAATGATAAAACGTATTAAAATAATGCAGACGATTTTTAAATAATTTAAAACAAGAAATGATTCAATGAGATGATTAAATGAATGACGTCATAATGCTAGAAAAAATGTTATTTTTACCTATTTATTAAGTGATAAATCGATAAATTTAATCTCCTGCTTTTAATTGGGATAAATAAGGCTTGAAATAACGGCATTAAAAGCTCGAAGGGGAGGAAGGGTTGGATTTCGAAGTCGACATTATTTTTGCTGTGATATGAAGCATACTTATACCAATCTACTTTAGAATTCGATCGATAATTTAGGAGACGATAAACTTTACTCGCTTTGAATTTTGCTAACCCCAACTTATCAAGAATCCAATATGTCTGCCTCTATCCAACCGCTTCTTAAATTGGAGGATATACGAACAGATTACTTAGGTTATTATTATATAGGGGATGATTGAATCCTATATTGTCACTTATGACACGATAGTATGCAAAATTCTAGCGTAATTAGAAATAGGGAAAACTTATTAAAAAATTTAGATATAAACAAACAAACACATACAATACTAGTTAAATAAAAGAATGTAAAACTGAAATATTTATAGTCAAATTTAAAACATAAGTCATAGATTACTTTCTGCTAAATATCTGATGCAGATACCGAAAGCCCCAAAGTTGGGTTAGCCCCTGTCGTAAAAAAATAATGTTTATTGACATGAGCTAATTTATCTATAATGATATACGTTTTATGATTGCATTCTATATTGTCACTCAAGACGCGACAGCATGTAAAATTCTAGATTTATTAGAAATGGGGAAATATTTATTACAAAAAATTTAGATATAAACAAACAGACAAACAGATTGCGAGTTATAACGAGAATTAAATAAAAGCATGTAAAATTAAAATATTTATAATTGGATTCAAAACATAGGTCATAGATTACATTCTGTTAAATATTTTATACAAATATCCATAACCCCAAAGATGCGCTAGCACATGTCGTAAAAAATAATGTTTATTGAAATGAGCTAATTTATCTATAATAATATACAGTTTACTATCATATAGCCCATCATATCACGGGATCAGTAAAATTTTTAATTTTCCAGAATTTAATTTTCCAGAAGTACCCTTTGAGGGAGGTAAAAAAAAGGTTTATTTTTTGTGTTTTGGTTGTTTAAAATTTAGCGAATCGATTGCAAACCGTGTGGTTATGTATAAGAAACAAATGCACAAACGAAAAAACTTCTAAATTTTCAAAGATATATAACTTAAACACTTGATTTTTATTTGTGTGGGAAATAGACTCCTAGACTTTTATGAAAAGAATTTGTTGTTAATACCGGTGATAAAATTTTCTTTGCAACAAAAAATAATCGATGATTAAATTAAAAATTAGCACATATGTACCTAATTTATTATTTAAGCCTAATATAAAAGAAAATTATTTACGTAATATCTAAGTGTCAATGATAAAACGTATGAAAATAATGCAGACAGTATTTAAGTAATTTAAAATAAGAAATGATTAAATGAAATGGTTAAAGAAATGGCATCATAATGCTAAAAAAATGTTATTTTTGCCTATTTAAGTGATAAATCGCAAAATTTAATCGCCTGCTCTTAACTGGGGAAAATAGGGCTTGAAATAATGGCATTAACAGCTCGAAACGGGAGGAAGGGGTGGATTTCGAACGTTTTAAAGACTACAGTATTTTTCGCTGTGATATGAAGCATATTTATACCAATTTATTTTAGAATCAGATCAATAGTTTAGGAGAAGATAAACTTTACTCGCTTTGAATTTTTTTAATTCCGACTCATCAAGAATCTAGTATGTCTGCCGCTATCCATTCCAGGTAGAACCGCTTCATAAATTCGAAGACAGACGAACAGATAACTTATGTTATTATTATATAGAGGATGACTGAATCAAATATTGTCAATAATGACACGATAGCGTGCAAAATTCCAGCTTAATTAAACATGGGGAAAAATTTATTACAAAAAATTTAGATATAAACAAACAAACAAACAAAAAACGAGTTACAATGCGAGTTAAATAAAACAATGTAAAACTAAAATATTTATAGTCGGATTTAAAACATAGGCCATAGATTTCTTTCTGCTAAATATCTGATGCAAATACCCATAACCCCAAAGTTGGATTATCTCTTATCGTAAAATATAATGTTTATTGAAATGAGCTAATTTATCTATAATGATATAATTTTTATGATTGAATCCTATATTGACACCCATGACACGATAGCATTCAAAATTCCAGTTTAATTAGAAATCTACAAATATTTATTACAAAAATTTTAGATATAAACAGACAAACAAAAAGCGAGTTAGAACGAGAGTTAAATAAAAGCATGTAAAACTAAAATATTTACAGTCCGATATAAAACATAGACCATAGATTTCTTTATGCTAAATATCTGATGCAAACACCCATAATTACAATGTTGTGTAGTTCCTGCTGTAGATAACAGTTATATAAATATAAGACGAGATTAAACTAATTACATTATTTTATAATATTCTAAAATATTTAAAGCATTTTAACAGAAAATAAAAAGTGGTATTAATACATTGTATGCGGGACAGGTGTTAGTACGTTTTCTGACGATTGATACTTGAGCGCGGGTCACGTACTAGTACGGGTTAGTGTAACAAATTTGTTGAAAAAATTATGGTATATACAAAAACAAACAAATGTTCTTGTCTACGAGTAGTTAAAAATTTAGACGAATAAAAACTATTTATAGTCCGATAACCACAGACAAGGTTGATTAAAAAATCAATTTAGATTTAAAATTAACTTTTGTAGTTATCCTGCTGTAGATATACATATAATATAATATATTATAATATAATATATATTATTTATATATATATATCTAATATATAAAATTAGTTAACTTTAATATTTTAAAAAATATAATTCATCTAGATATACATCTAAATGGTTTGGTCAATGACAGGTGTTAGTACGTTTTCTGACGATTGTAAACTTTCTGTCTATGCAGCAGCGGGTGTCAACATGTGTTTGTTTGTGTACAAAACGGTAAGTTGTTTTGTGTGGGAAAAATTTCTTGTTGTCAGCGCTCTTGTTCTTGTGTCTAAAAGTGACTCTGTGTTTTGATTATGTATCGTCCAGAAGGACAGATGTGTCGTGTGATTAAATAAAGTTTTAAATTAGACTTTATTCTCTTGAATATGAAACTGATTTATTACTTATATCTGTTATTTATATTGTGAAGATTTATAATATAATATATATTTACATATATATTATATATATATATATATATATATATTTGTATATATATATATATATATATATATATATTTGTTTATTTGTCTATTTATATATATGTTTATATATTTCAATATAAAAGTGGTTAAAAAATGAAACAGTTTTCGATTTATTCAGATTTGACTGAATAACTAAATTTATTGATTGATACTTGATCGAGGGTCACGTACTAGTATAAGTTAGTGTAACAACATGGTTTGTTTGTGGTACAAAAATAGCGGTATATACAGGAAAGCCGAATGTTCTTGTCTACTACATAGATTCTGGAAAAATTTAGACAAATAAAAACTAGTTTTTGCATTATTAATTTTATTATTGCTCTTTTCACATTTTTATAATGTAAAAATGTTTATATATAACATAATTCGAAAAAATTAAAACTCTATATTACTATTTCTATTTGATTTTTCATATTTACGATGCTATTATAAATTTATCCACTAAAAAACATATTTTTTATTTAGAAAAATTTTATGGTTGTTATTTATATATTTCTATTTATATATTTATTTATATATTTCAATATAAAATACGAAAAGTCGGTTAAATAATTTTCGATCTATTGAGATTTAACAGAATAACTAAATTTACGCATTTAACACCCGCTCCCGGTACAATTCCGCTGTGAAATGTACCCGCACACAATGTGGTAATATAAACACCTTTCTACCCCGCTCACTACGATAGCTAGCTCACACGTTATGTCCAAAATTCGTTTGCAGCACTAAGCTTGACCAACCATCCACCTCTTGTTATTTCATATTATTTAATGTTATCATTTATATATACCAGGGGTGGCCAAACTTTTGGGATCTGTGGTCTACTCCACATTTAAAAAATCAAAGGGAGTCTACCAATGGCAGAGTTAAATTAACGTAACGTACATGTTTATACATTTATTTTTGGTAACAAGAAAAAATGGTAAATTATCTAATTTTTCTAAAAAACTTAATATTAATATTTACAAAATAAAAATTTACTGACGAAAATAATCAAACTATTCATAAATCAAAAATTGACCATCCTATTCACTTCGTTTAGTTGAAATTTGGCACTGTGACAATGGTATCTGAGACAATTTTATCATATTGTGGCTGGCACAAGCATATTGCAATGCGTAAACACGAAATTAAATGTTCATCTGTTAACGAACCATTACAAACCAGGGTTGCCACTACAAAGCTCCAAAAAGCTTCAAAAGCTTAAAGTCTCCAAAAGTCTCCAGCGACGTCAGACATCGTCCGAAAAGTCACCAAGTTTGGTGATAAAAACCGCGTTGTGTATAGTATATCGAATCAGTACCATATAATGATTATATGGTACTGATTCGATTGTATTATAATCTAAGCATCCCACTTTGTCAAGTTGTTTCTATTTAATTCTCCACTGTAAAACGACAAATTCATTGTATTATTTTGCACAGTTTGTTTTAGGTTTTAAAGCGTAAACTGGAGTAAATTTTTATTTTAAATAATTCTTTAATTCTATGTCATAAGTCATAAATTAAATTGTTAATATACGAGGTCATTATCGGAATGGTTGCGTGGACTACCTAAAATGTCGACTTCTTGGCCACCCCTGCTATACAAATTTGTTTACAGTTTTCAGTTACAAAATAAAAATCGGGATTGTAGAACATTTTGGTTTCGTTTGGGGAACTGAGGTCTACATTTTTGTTATACGATAGTTAATGAGAGAGAGATCTACTGCTTAAAACCGATTTTGAAGGTCTATGAAAAACCGTGATACCTGGGGAATTCAAACCCACGAATTTTGGTATCGAAGGACAGCGCCATACCCATTCTGCCATCGTTCGGCCCAGAGTATTTTTTAGAGAAGGAAAATTGCAAAATATACTATTGTTATTAGTTAAATCCTAATAATTTGTCATTTACGAATATCTCTCTCTGAAAAGAGAAATGCGTGAAATATTAATAGATATTAATCTTGAAGTATAGATAAAGTGTGCTAGTGTGATCTATATGAAAATTTAAGAATAGATTATTTAAATTAAGCATGTTTTTCACAGATAATGAGCAGCATTTAAGCATATCCTTTTGATTAATTTATATCAATCGTGTTCAGATTTTATATTAAATGTTTAATACTAGAATTACGGAAGGGGTCATTTTGACACCTAGCGAACTTTTATCTGTAACAGCTCTTCTTTTTTTTTCACAAATATCTTAACCTTTTCTCGACTTTTCCTAAATCATTGTGACTTAGAAAATAGTACAGATTTCAAGAAAAAATAGTATTCCTATTTTAGCCCTAACAAATTATTATACCTAGAAATACATCAGGTGTCATTTTGACACCTTTGAGAGAAAAGAAATGTGAATACATTCCATTGTATTATCCGAACACTGTTACTTCTGTAAACTATTTTTATTTGCTCTTGCTAAGCAGAATACAAACAAAGTAAAACTATATGGTGAGTCTGCGTAGTTATATCTTCCAGTCACATGATTTGAAATATGTGCAATACTTTTCTTTGTGGTAAGAAAACAGAAAAGAGATTATTACGAGCTGAACGTGAGCTGAACGTTTGTAGATTTTTCGTAGATATTTTGTTTAGTATGCATATCAAATTTTAATGGAAAATTTTATTCTATTTACATGATTTTATTATAGTGGCGTACTGATGGCATGCAGAAAAGGACTAACGCATGAAGAAATCGTGAAACTGATGCGAAAACTATCTGATGATGATTTCGGTTCTGAAATCGAAAATAATTCTGCAGATAAAGATGGAGATGAAACACCTTGTGATTCTGAATTTATTATAGAGAGTAATCAGGCAATATCATCCTCTAGCTCAAGTGAAAGTACAAATGGATTTGTTTCTACGAGTTCAAATTCTGCCGTACCTAAGAATGCCAAAACGGGAACTAGTAGACGCTCAAAAGCGAATATGAAATTCAACGTAATTCAGACTAACACTTGTAAAGAAATTGCTAGTGATGGAACTGTATGGAAAGTAGAAAATACTCCAAATACTTAAGGCCGACGACCCTTGCAAAATATCTTGAGAGAAAATGTAGAGAAATTAGCAGATATCTTATCAAGGGGTGAAAATGACACCCGCCGTAATTCTAGGTATACAAAGACCACCGTAATTCTAGTGTTATATTCTGTTAAATTTAAAGAACTATTTTTCATTTTGATTCATATGAAAAGTGACATGATATTCATATCAACTATTCATTCTCGTGTTAACCGACTATTATCAAGAACTCAATCAATTTCGAAGCCACATATGACGTTTAAGATGTATGTAATGTTAATTTAATTTGAAATAAAATGGTTCCGTTGATAACTTCTTTCCGTATAAAACTCTGGCAGAAAAACTCGTTTATTATGCGAGTGGCATTTAAGGAACTCTTCGTTCAAAAAGAAAAATAAAATAACATTTCAACCTACGAGTGTTGACCTTAACAAACACTTGTTTCGGAATCTCTTTCACTGTCATGTTTTAGCAGTACGGCAAGAAAAATACTGCTCATTTCAATTTATTTGACCTAAAAACTATTTATAGATAGTTTCAATTCAAGGAGAAAAAAAAAGTGAACTTTTTTTAAAGGTTTTTAAAGAGAAGTTACTTTTCTAATGCGATAAAGTGTAAGAAATAGTTATTTTAAATTTGCACTATAGTTATTTTAAACAAAAAATATTTAGAGATAAGAACGATACCATATTTAAAAAAATATAAGATATATAAATGCTCGAAGATGTAAAAAAACAATAATTGAGAGTTTTTATTTCTCTCTCTCGCTTTTTCCCTCGGATGATGGCCTATGGTTAGGGTAGCAGGCCTTCGGTACCGGAATTTGTGGGTTCGAATCCCACTGTGGCATGGATTTTCGTAGACGTTCACACTCGGCTTTAAGCTGTAGTCTCGGTCTCATTAACCCTAATTCTGCAAAAAAGTAGACCGTAGCTCTCCAAACCAATTCTTTCTTTTATTTTCGAGAATTAATTTTCGCAATTTCACTCAACAATTGCTCAGTGATTGACTCACTGAAAAATGATTACTGAGTCTGAACGAAGACGAGGTCCCGATAACTCATATTTCGGATGATTAATCGTCTTACATTGTAAGGGTGCAATAAGAAAATATTTCTAAATTCCATCCTTTGAAGCTGTGAAATGGGGGCTGAAGTTAGGACAACTTCAATTCTGTGTATATTTATGTTGGTAGCATACTACATAGTATGGAAGTAAAATAATATTCTTTTTAAGTATTTCTATTTATATCTTTCTATGTACGACGTAATGAAATTTGTTGACCATTTTAGAAGAATCATATCGGCTGTCAGCATTAATCCCTAGAACAGCATAAAAAGTGTGTTTGTAATTTAGAATCAGGGACTAGGCAAATTTTGTCATGCCAATTCTAGAACTATCATTTGGGAACTTGGATGACATTGCGACTAAAATAAATACACACACACACACACACACACACACACATATATATATATATATATATATATATATATATATATATATATATATGCGTGTGTGTGTGTGCGTGTGTGTGTGTGCGTGTGTATGCATACACATGTATGTATATAAATGTAGCAATGAAATCTACTCCATATGAACTACTCCCAATGAAATTTGCGTACACCTTCTGAGGCACAACGTAAATGACAAATTATTTGGATATTAAATCCAAATAATTTGTCATTTAAGAATATCTCTAATAGCACATTTGGGATGCCATGGGTCGGCAGCTCAGAGTTCAAAGACCACCAAGCCAAGGCGGGGTGAAACTGTGTTGCTCGCCAAAGGTGGGCCAACTCGTTATTGAGAGGTGGTCTTAATTTTTTGGCTGTTGATTGTATATGGATTTACAGCTCCTTTCTTCTTCAGTCATTCAAGCCTTATATAAGACTTATTAAGAATTAATAAGAGTTATATAAGCCTTATATAAGAATTTATTTCAAAGAATTATGAAGAACAAATCTATTTTATGCATAATCTAGACAATCCTTTTAAGTATACTAATTCACGAAATAAATTTTATATTTCATACAGATCAATGAAGGTGTTAAGAATTTTTATCTTTGTTGGTACATATCTACGTTAAATTTAAAAATTGATATTCTTATTTTTTATTCCTAAAATTTTTACACTCGCTAAAACTGTTTATCTATGCAGTAACAAGAAAAAGTGTTAATAAATATCATTTAATGATATAACAACCCATTTAAGGTGTCTAGCAAATGTCGACCTCTGTGGCATATTAATTAATCGACCTCAATTCTAAACATTATGAGTGCCTCTTTAAGCACGGAGCCTAAAACTATTTTCCTGGAGAGCCGTCCTATAAAACTCGACAAATATTTGCCTTCCGCAAAGAGATGAACTTCAGAGGAAAACTTCGAGGTCAGCTCATCTCCTGCGGCGAAATTTACAACACTGGCATAATTCGAAAGCTAAAGACTTACGATGATACCTCTGTTAATCTTCTAGTAATAATGCGTCGGAAAGATTAAGATTCTTACTCACATTCAATGACTGTTAAAGAACTCATTGAAACATGCGGTCGCTATTAAATTTACGATGTTTATTTGTATTTTTGGATATCTTCAAAATTATAATAAGTCCACAAAGCCTAAGAAACTTTCTAAATACTGAATTACTATCCTTGCTCTGACGTAGATATCTATTAACACGTTGTATGTGGGAAACGTACTAGTACGTTTTCTGACGATTGATACTTGAGTCACGTACTAGTACGGATTAGTGTAACAACATGGTTTGTTTGTGGTTACACAAATAACGGTATATACTGGAAAACGAAGCCGAATGATCTTGTCTACTTCATAGATTCTGGAAAAATTTAGACAAATAAAAAATAGTTTTTACATCAGTCGATGCGGAACCACAGAAAGAGAAGGTTGATTAAAAAAATTAATTCAGATTTAAAATTAACTTTTTATTTTCTTTGCGAAAATGATATTATATATATGTGTGTTTTTATATATTATATATATGTATATTTATATATTATATATGTATATATATATATAAATATATATATATGTACATTTATATTATATATATATATATATATATATATGTATATTATATGTATATTTATATATTTATATATGTATATATTATATATATATACATATATATATATATTTATATATACATATATATATACATATATATATATATTATATAGATATATATATTTAAAAATTATATATACATATATAATATATATATATACGAAACACATATATATTATATAATATATATACATATATATATATATATATATATATATATATATATATATATATATACATATATATACATATATATATATATATATATATATATATATATATATATATATATATATATATATATATATATATATATATATATATATATATATATATATATATATATATATATATACATATATATATATGTATACATATATATATATATATATATATATATATATATATATATATATATATATATATATATATATATATATTTGTTTATTTTATTTATATATTTGATTACATATTTCAATATAAAATACGAAAAGTTGGTTAAAAAATTAAATAATTTTCGATCTATTGAGATTTGACTGAATAACTAAATTTACGCTCAAAACGCTCGCTCCCTGTACATTTCCGCTGCGAAATGTACTAGCATACAAAGTGTTAACAGTTGTTCCATGGAAATATAAACCTCAGGTGCAAGAAAAAGTAAATAAATAAAAGTTTATGTGAATTATAATTGTAAATTAAAAAAAAAATTGATGCATTCTTTTCTTTTAAAATACCAAGGTAACCAATGTTTTTGTCAATAAAAATTACTTCTTTCATTATTGTGTCAATCAAGTTGTGTTGGACAGATGTCGTTATACTGGCATATAATACTGGTATAAACTAACTAAAGTTGATCAATAGAATAATTAATAGATTTCCAAAGGGGAATCTTTTTTCAATAGTTTGCTTCTTCTTATCCGTGTCACCACATCTGTTCAATATAACTTGAATGTCAATAATGAAAAAGTCATTTATATAGACAAAGAGCATAAAGTTTGTAGTCTTTCACAATATCTTGCCTCATGAGAAAGTGAAAGATTACAAACTTAAACTTTTTCAAGAAATCCATGCAGGATAAGTATCATATTCACATTGCTGAAGAGAAATTTGTTTTGCCTTATACTTAATAGCTAAATGTAAATTTATCATTTCTAAACTGTAGAGGTTGGACACCCTTCACAATTTATCCCTGTAACATCTTCCATACTTGGTTCGAAATCAATATTCTCATTCAGAAGAACTTTAAAATAGTTTAAGCCAGGCATGGATAAACTTTTTCGGACGCGGTCCAAAAATCGAAAGAAAATAAATTTGTCGGGCCAAGATAAATTTTTCTAAAATTTTAAAGACAGTATGAGATGAATGAAATTGCGATTTAATTTTTTAAGTTCCTTATACTGTGGTTCGAAGTGAGATGTGCCGAACGATGGCCGATTGGTTAGAGTGCTGGCCTTCGGTACCGGAGTTCGTGGGTTCGAATCCCACTTTGGCATGGATGTTCGTAGCCGTTCGGAATCGGCTTTAAGCTGTAGGTCCCGGTCTCATTAGCCCTCGTGTGCAAAAACGTAGACCGTAGCACTCCAAACCAAACCAAACCAAACAAACAAAGTTGAAAACACTTGTTCACATATAAGAAGCAAATATACCGCTGATCTTCTGGGCGTGATATAATAAATTTGGGATATAATATTTAAGCCAAGTAGAAAAGGAGATGGATATATAATGTATAAATATATATTTCTTTTAATTTGCCTCGGACCGGCAACTTAAAATTCTATCCGAGGGCTGGATAAAACCTTCCGGCGGACCGTAGTTAGCCCATCCCTGGTTTAACTTGATATTAATGCTAAGTAATTGTTTATCTCAAGCCGTCTGTTGTTTCTTAAAATAGTCGATTCACTCTGATTGGAAGTGCTCACTTGCTGATGCCAATAGATATTAACTATGAAGTAAAGCACTTCTTGTAATTTTTCTTTGTATCACGTAAAATATTTAAATTCCCTGCCTGGGATTATCTTCTAAGGTAGCATTAAACAAACAAAATTCCTTAAATGAATTATTACCACGACGATAATAGAATTAACAAATACGCCACAACTATATGATAAAAATACTTTATTTGGTCTATTTGTACATTTATTTTTGAAATACCTGACAAACACACCACAAAATTATTTTTTCCGGACAATTGTAGGATTACATGACAAAAAATAATTTATTTCAGCAAAGTCAAAGGATAATGTATAGTGGTTTCCCTTGACAGTTGCAATTATGTAACAATTTTCACAGGCATAATATCTGCGAAAACTGAATGCCTCTGTGGTTTCTCACTATCTTTTGATGGCCTAACTCCATCAGAAGATACTGAAAACCAAAGTAACCAAATAGAAGAAGGAAGTATTTTTTTCCTTTTGAAATAAAAAAAGATAAACAGGATGGACTCAATATGACTAAATAAGGATGTGAGCTTTTGAACAGTGTTATTTAAAGGCGTTCATTGGACTTGAGAAATATTAATAATCAGAATGAGTAAGATGCTAGCGTAAGTGGGTTAATGGGAACTTCACAGAGTGGTAATTATTTAGATTTAAGGGGTTTCATACCTTCTAAAGGTGTTTTGGCATGTCTGTCTAAAGTGTAACAGTTTCTATGGATAGTAAATCTTTGAATTCGTAATAAAATTATGCAAAAGTCTATAAAACATTTTAAGTCTGTATCAAGTCTTGCAAAATCATGAAATAATTAGACTTAAAATTGTAAAATAATTAACATAGGGCAATTTCAGAGAAAACTTTCTATGCCATATTACAGTCCGCACAATAACTTTGTTTAGAATATAGGTGCTAATCTGAAAATTGCATTCTGTAGAATGAATACTATAGTAATGTTTTGAATAAAAAGTTACTGAATTCGTGAACATTAGAAAAATTTTGAAACAAAATGCATTTAGGACTAAGAACTCATTAAAAGTCAACTATTTAATTATCTGAGTGTTATATCTTTCTACAGATAACACAATTATATGAGCCCAGAAAAAAATTTAGACCTATTAATCAGCAGATAATTTTTAGATTTTACGCATAGGGAATTTAACATAATTTTAATTGCCTTTATATAATTTTTCTATTCATTTTTTCGTAATAAATTATGAGGAATAATTTTACTATTTAAGAATAGAGCAAACAAATCTTGAATGTTTAAAAAGTTTTTATATAACCTTTTAAAATTATTTAGAAACCTTTGATAGGTCAAAACGGATACACTTTCAGCATACACTGTATACTTTTAGGAGGTATGTAATTTCTTAATAGATAAATCAGAAGAACAGATCATTTAAGTGGTCGACTTGAATATATGCATTTGTAGAAATATGCAGTTTTAATCGGTAGTTTAACTTTCGAATATTGTGTTGAAAAACTGAAAGTAAGTACTTAAGTCATGTGAAAGAAAACCTTAGTCTAAATAACAGCAACTGCATATATCTAAAGGAAGGATTTTAGATTATCTTTGGGACAAAACTACAAGTAAACAAATGTTAAAATATTTACATAAAATTTCTAATCAAGTTGAAAACCAAGGTTACATTTTCCCTGCCTGTAGGAGACATAAAATGAAGATTTAACCACAAAGGCAATAGTGACAAGTCATTGATAAGCATTATTGACAGTTTAGTAGTTGTGCAATTAATACAGTCCTATGAAAGGCATACAATGATGAAAACGGTTACAAATCTTTAACCGAGTACGAGTATTTTTAAACATGGACCTGACTTGTAAAGGCTTTATCACAAGTCAACTTATACATATTGGAAAAGAAACATATTTAGTTTACAATTCCTTTTCTAGATGTGGAATATGCGAATGAAGAAATAATTTCAACCTACTGAAGGCACACTTATTACACTCCAACCAAAATAAATCAAGTGAAAGATCGATTTCCTCTACCACAGGAGAAATTCACACATTTTTCATTGGAAAAATAATTATAAACTAAATCTGTTGTTTTTTTTATAGTGGCTGTGATAAGGCCTTTAAAAAGATATCTTAAAAATACAATGTAACTTATAATACCACTATTATATGATTATCGGCTATAAATTAAATAAGATAATTATAATGAAAATAAGAAATGTGCTTCATTTTATTTTGCTATGATAATGTTTTCATTCCTATATCAGTTTTCTCATTTTACTTCTGAGGTATGTCATAGAAGTACATATTAACAGAAATAATATTGATTTAACAACTAAAAAGTTATTCAAGAATATTGTGATTTTAATAAATGGTATTCATTTTCTTGAATGAAGGAAAGTAATGATGTAATAACATGTATTCTGGTCTTCCAGGATTCTGACCTTTCTTGCATTTGTAATATGAGGCCTTAAGTACAGGTTCCAAATATTGCTTAAATACATAGCTACATATGTATATACATATATAATTGGACATAGATAGATTAAAACGATGGTAGTTTTCATCCTTAAGAACGTTAACAGTATTTGGCTGGTACCAAAGTTGTAAATATCTCTAGAAGTCTACATACACAACTCAAACAGCATACATTTCAAAACTTGAGCACCATTTTGCACGAAAT
>CM063506.1:15431402-15453902 GCA_032207245.1 Pardosa pseudoannulata
GAACAAAAATCTTTATCTACTATAAATCTTAATTAGAGAACTATATTTACATGTAGTGAGATATAAATCTATTATAATGAAGTTCTTGAAAAAAAAATTTGTTAAATGAAGTTTTAGTACATGAGATTCTGTGGAGTTTAAAATTATCATAAAACTATTGAGGACAAGGGTTAATATTTAAAGTTGCTTACATTTCATATTTATTTTACCATGTGCATTCCATAATAACTCGACAGGACCCGATAGACGTTGTCCTGTTTTAACGCTGTAAATCCAAAAATTGAAAAATGCTTTTAAATAAATTATACATTGGGCGTTTTGATTGAAAAGTAAGGAAAATATTATTTTAAAAATACTTGACGCCAGCAGCTGTACAGTCATCACAAACGTAATTAGATTAAATTAAAATCTCCACATAGCCTCTACGGGGATTTGATCCTGGAATTTCTCGTACTGAAGCCCGTTGCTCTGACCACTGAGTCACAGATACGTTGATAGTGAAGGGTTTTAAGCGACATTAAAATAATCTCAATAAGAGCGCAATTATAGAATTAAAAAAAGAACATTTTCTATCGGATCAAATTGTGAATCTAAATCATTATCGAATCAACTTAATTACATACATAAAATTACATCAAAATTAGTCCAGCCGTTTAGGAGGAGTTCTATTAAAACAGACTGACAGAAGAATTTTATATGTATAAAGATAATCAGTAGAAATGCCTCGAACATTAACAAGAAAAAAGTAACATTTAATGGTAACATACCTGAAAGATAATGTAGTAATTTTAATCATTAGATTGGATGCTAATTATATGATCTACAGGATTTTTACTGTCAATATTCGGTCTTTATTCTATACAATAACAGAATTTATTTCGCTGCTTGATGTTATTGGAATAAAAATTTTCAAAACTTTCTCTAAAGTATCTGTATAAAATTTAAAACTAAGATACTTACCAGCTAATTAAATACTTCTTAATATGTGGAGAGATGAAGAAAAATTAAAGAATTTTAAAAATAAATAAAAACAAATTTTAATCAATATAATAAAAATGGCATAGGAAAAAATTGATTTACATAAGCTTATATTTTAATATAAATTATTAGTGCTCTACTTCTATATATTTTGAAATGAAATGTTTTGTTTTACTATATAATTTCAGTATGTAGTAGAATATTTTATTAAGTTCAGTACAAACCAGCATTAAACAAGACTTATTAATTCAGATCATTCACAGAAAACATAAAAAAATCATTAAAATATACTTCAATTAGATAAATATCAATTAAATTATTCATTACTGACCACCTCTTGTAGTAACTAATCATTTTAAATAGCTCTAAATGAATACCTAATTGATTCAGGATAAAATAAACTGACAAGAGAGACAAGGATTGTTCTCATTTTGAGACGTCATGGCCAATGTAGAGAAAACAATAATTAACAAGGTGAAATGGAGATCAGATCCTAGATTGAGGTACACTTTCAAGGATATCAAGTGCGTCAAATAGTTGACTCCACGTGTTGCAATAGCACGATATATTTAGTACTGCATTACAATGTGTTTCATCCTTATACTGTCTCCATCTACTTGGCTTCTGGAAGTTTTAGTACTTGATAGGAGGAATTTAAGACTCGATATCTTTGAGATACGACAGGGCATCATTTAAAGTATCCATCTAAGTTAAAAAAGTCATTTTTTGCCAAAAATCATATTTTTTTTTATTTCTATATTGTAAAATTTCTAGTTTTAGGCTTCTAAATCTGTTTTTGTTTTGTCTCTACGACATTTTAAAGAAAAGTTACAATGTTTAAACATCAGTGACAGCTGTCAAATCAAAACGGAAGTAGCGACTTCGGTACTGGAAGTTGTGAATTTAAAGCCTTTTAAAGAACATTTTTTGGACAAAATTTTTAAATTTTCATGAAGATTAGTTTAAACATTTTTCTAGCCTTTTTAATAATTAACAACTTGGCAAATTAGAAAGTTTTGAATAAATAAAGTGTGGGGAATTTTAAACATTTATTTTAATTTTTTAATAGTTAAAGTTGCTTTCATAAACTTCAAATGCGTTTTTCTCAGAACGGTATTTATAATAAAATGTTGAAACTTGAAATGTGATTTCTCAAAAAGTTTTTAAAATATTTTGCTGAAAATTGTTATGAATGCTTTTGATAGTATTTACTAGTAAATGACTTAAAAGCTTCAAATTTGGATAATTTTTAATGATATTACACTCATAGTTAGATATAAAGGTAATGAAAATTCGTTAAAAATTCAATGTGTATGATTTTTAAGGAACAAAGTTTTTTACCAAATGTAAATTAAGCAAAGACTGTAGGTGATTCACTAGTCCAGTGTATAAGAAATATGTTGCATCATAAAATATTGAAATAATTTAATTTATTAAAAAATTAGACCTTTTGAAAACCCCCGATTTTTTTACTAAATTTTCTTCATTTATTAGAAGTTTTATAAAACCTTCTCCAGGAATAAATTTTTTAAGTGCAATTCTCTATGATAAAATAAAAAATAAATCTAAAAATGTAAAAACATGAACTAGTTTCTACGTTTAAAGAAAAAAGTTATCCGAACATAGACGGATACCTTAAAACCTTGTATAAAAATGATATTACAATGTAATTTCTATTTTATTGTCATTTCTATTTTATTGTATTTAGGATCGCTGGGTATTCAACAAAGGACCGTATTCAAAGTAGAACAACAAAAGTATATTATGACTAAACACATTTTATACTTAACCCCTTAACGTGCACGCTTGAGTTAACTCGAGCGTGCTAAACTGGCCAAACTGTGCACACTCGAGATAATTCGAGCGACGTTGTACTTTATGTTGCTATAATTTTTCACACTCGAATGCAATCGAGAATTGAAAATAACAAAATGAAAGCAAAAAACAATCGTTTTATTGATATTTATCATTTACATGGGATTGTAAGCTATAACACTTACTTATTCAAGTATAAAATATATTTTTTTTCTACTTATCACTTACGACTTATCTCTTCCTTGTGAGCCGCTTTCCGGCAGCGTATTCATAGTCAGATTCTGATTAGCTCATTTTTCAATATATATTTTACTAAAATATAATGTAAAATAAAATATAATTGTTAACTATTTTATTACTAAGCTCTGGCTGTAAAGACATACTTGACTCGAGGCGTCACTTTATATACTTTATTCTTGAGATATGAAACATAAGGGTTTCATATTTGATACCTACGAATCAAGGGATGACACAGCATACTATCAATTGGTAGATTGCCTACCAATACGCTCTTTAGACAATACACTCTTTAGACAATAATAATAATATTCTAAAAATTAGTAACCATACCAATTGAATAAATAACCAATATACTCAAATTTTGATTATTTTCATACTTTTGTAATTTTCTTGGCAAGACAACCTCTTGGACTCCACTGAATTAAGGAATTTCTTATAGAAATATTTAATTCACGGTAGAATTTATTAAACGAATATACTTACTATTGAAACAGAAGTAGCATATGCAGCCACCAGGAACATGTTATAGGCAATCATGGTCTTTCTAAGCTCGAAAGGTTTGCGATCCCTCATCAAGGCAGGACCAATTACCTTGATTGTCAGCAAGTAAGATAAACATAAAAATATTGGCCAAAAATTGCTTTTTACCAGAAACCACTCTCGAACCTCGGGATCTGTGAAAGAAATGAAAAATTTAACTACATTTAGAAAGTTTAATTTTTCTGAAAATTTATTTTATAAATTGTTATTTTATTTTATGCAGTGCAGCTATTTTTTTCTAGATTAAAATTACTGTCTCTTGGAAATTTTTGTGAGGTAGAAAAATAATTTTTAATATTTTTCAGAGTATTATTCCTATAATACTCTGAAACAATCTTGTAATACTAGAAATTTTTTTAATCTCATTTTTAGGGGGAGCATGCAAAATAAATGTTGAGTTCAGCACCCTATATTTCTTTTACATGTCACCACTATCGACTTTTTAATACATTAAACCAACTTGGTCTTAAAGAAATTTCACAATGCGTATTTTATAGTAAGTATTTTGTTCGCTTCATAAATATTTCAATAATTTTTTAAGCACTTGTCTCACAATAAATAATTGAAAATTTAAAATTGACAGAAACTTGGCAACCTTTTCAAAAGAGTTAATTGGCTGCTATATATTTTTGTCCTTATCTATGTCTATCTATCTGTATATGTATGCATGTACATATATAATATATATATATATATATATATATATATATATATATATATATATATATATATATATATATATATATATATATATATATATATATATATATATATATATATATATATATATATATAAATATATATATATATATATTATATATATATATATATATATATATATATATATATATATATATATGTATTTGTATATCTAAATCAATATCTATCTATCCATACATGCATACACATACATAAACATTCAGACATGCATACGAACACACACATATATATGTGTCTCTCTATACATCTAAATCAATAACTGTCTACCTATATATACATATATTTTATATATGTATATATAAATAAATATTTTTTTGGTTCTTTAGACAAATTTACAGTTTTTGACGGATTTGATCGAATTTTAGAATATAGAGGTTTTTAAAGGTGTATATCAACACAGTGAACTTGATTCCATTCCAAAAACATTCCATAGCCCCAGAATTCTAACTTTTTTTTATTTGGAAATGTACAAGAGATTGCAAATGTACTAGCGAAGTTTTTACGTAGTCATTTCAAGAGTTGGCGATAAAATTCGCGATGATAATTTAGGACGTCATAATTAACTTAATTATTTGTTTTATATTACTTAATTAGCATTTGCATCTTCTTTCTTCAAAATATGATACATAGCGTGAAATTATGACAGATTTCAGGAATCATTTATACATAATCTATACTAATTTTAAATTTAATCCTCGAATGAATATCAAGGTCAAAACTTAAATGAAAAGATAAGTATTCTGTTTTTTTTTATGAAAACTGTAGGGTAATATTTTGAAGTTTTTCTTTTATTATTCATGTTAAACTGCTTTATTCATAAAAAAACATACTTTTTAAAACTGTTTATGGCTAATTTTTTTTAGAAGTTAATACTTTCTTATATATTTTTAATTAAATTTGTACATAGAGTTTTTAAAATAAATTTTTGCTTTATATATGTTTGTTTTTATATATAAATAAGGAAGGGTTTGTTTTTATGTATCCCAATTAAGCCTTGTACATGCATTCTCCGTACTGAAAATCTAATAATATTGTAAACACGAAAGCAGTAAAATGAATTTTTAAATAAACATAAAGATGAAGTAATATGTACCTTTGAAAGTTATCCTTATTGTAAATAGTATCACATGTTTTTCATCACTTTTTAGCCATAAAAAAATCCCAGTATCACTTAATTTTGTTATAATTTTATCGACGTAGATAAATACTAGAAGCTACTTAGATACCAATGCAATTCAAGGTGCCTCATATATCTTGTTTTTAAAATAAATTAAGTGTAGGCAAACTGGACGTGACTTTAGAAATCATTCAGGTGAGGAGAAATGAGTTTATACCAGACTTTGTTTTCGTACTTCAGACATTTTTTTCACCTTTGCAGCATTTGGGATTTTGGAAAATTATACTAACATTGCGTACTCAGAACTCCGTGACTGGCAATGAATGGTTAGTTGGTAGTTAATTTTTTTATTTGTCTTTGTTATTTAATAAAATTAAGTGTACCCTAGCCTCATGTGTTTCTAAATCTCATTCAGATGTGGAGAAGTAAGTGTACGTCAAACTCTGTTTTTATACTTCAAATCATGTACTGCACTTATAAACTTTATTTATTTATTTTTTGTTGAATAGTTTTGCTCACAAATTTTGAAGAGGAGGTTACTTAAATAACCGCCTCTGCAAGATTTCTTTGAACGTCTATTAACATATCGTACTTTGAACTCAGAAATATATGACCAATAATTCTATTCATAGACTAGCATATAGCCCGTCATATGACGGGTTCAGTAAAATTTTTAATTTTTCAGAATTGTAAAGACCCCTATGCGGCAGGTAAAAAATGGTTTGTTTTTTGGCTGAGAATTACCTTTCAAAAAAAAAATAATCGATTACAATTATCACACATGTACTTAATCTATTAAGTCAAATAAAAAAGAAAACTATTTATGTAATATCTATGTTTAGTGATAAAACGTATGAAAATAATGCAGGAAATATTTAAATAATTTAAAATAAGAAACGATTAAATGAGATGGTTAAAGGAATGACAACATAATGCTAGAAAAAAATGTTATTTTTACCTATTTATTATGTGATAAATTGATAAATTTAATCGCTTGCTTTTAAAATGGGGCTTGATATAATGGCATTAAACGCTCCAAAAGGGAACGGGGTGGATTTCGAACGTTTTAAAGAGGACAGTATTTTTCGCTGTGATACGAAGCTTATTCATACCAATTTACTTCATAATCGGATATATAGTTTAGGATAGATAAACTTTACTCGCTTTGAATTTTGCAAACCCTAACTCATCAAAAATCCAATATGGATGCTCTATCCATTCCAGGTCCAACAGCTCCATAACTTCGAGGACAGACAGACAGATAACTTAGGCTATTATTAGATTACGAGAAGTTTAAGGATACACAACATAACATGTTTATGTGGCCAGGGACACAAAGCAATACGTAAATTTAATAAAATAAAAATTATAAAACTTTGGAAAAATAGTAAAAATTTATTTTAAAAATCATAAAACAACTTTTAATTTATTAAACAACTTTCGGAATAAGAATTTAAAAGAAAAAGCAGAAAATATCAAATTTATTAGACATTAAAAAAAGGGCTGCGTCGGAGATAGAACCGTCAACCCGAGAAGTACGACGATCAAACAATATTCTACCAAACGTACAACGCCTGCACGTTGTGAGCGAACTAATTAGAGTATATGAAGGTTCAAGTAGAAACAGTCCAGAAATTTAAAAATTACTCTCTGCCTATGCCATCCTATCAAGAATGAATTTTGTATAGAATAAGAGGAAGGATAAGGCTTGAAATAATAGCATTAAACTCTCGAAAAGGGGGGATGGGGTGGATTTTGAACTCGCTTTTAATGTTGCTAGTCCTAACATGAAAATTCCAATATGGATTCCTGTATCCATTCCAGGTACAACCGCTTCAGAAATTCGCAGACAGACAACTTAGGCTATTATTATATAAGGAATATCGTACTTTGAACTCAGAAATATGTGACGACTAATGCTATTCATAGATTAGACTATAATACTATTCCTTTGGGGACAGTTAATAATAAGTGGTCTTCTTTTGAAGACAGGTACTTACAAAAGAATTAGAATAACCGGATCTCAACGGAAGGAAATACCTTTCTTCTTTCATTACTCCGTGCAACAAACGTTACTGAACTAGTAAACTAGTTGACTAGTCGTAATGATCTTCGCTTCTTCACAAAGCCGTTCTTAGCGGTGTGTTAAGGCTCATTCTTGCAACTCCTCATTAAAAATTTTTCTCACTCGTCGACCTCTGGGAAGTCAGATATTTGTGCCTGTGGTCAAACAACAAACTTTAACCTCGTTTGTCTGTTTCAGTTTTTATTGACTTCCTCCCATTTCAGGGTCGCGAGGTTCATTTTTTACATCTGAAATTTATCTGATTTCTTCAGGGTCATGAGGTTCATTTGTGTGTCATTTCCACGGCTTCTGTTTGTTGATGAAGGATTGATTAAAGTGTATGAAGATTTTAAAGCTAAAAACATAGAAAAAATGTAACGAATTGCTTTTGTCATACTTATTTTCATTAAAAACCCCACTGAAAATTTCTTGAGAATGTAATTTATAGACCAAGTTATAAAATATTTTCCGTGGCGTAAGCAGAATTTTTTCAAGGAGGGGGCATAATTCTAAAAAATAATAGCCTGCATCATTTCTACTAAAATTTTTATTTTTGCCATTTTGTCTCAGCTCAAGGGGGGTGTTTAACCCCCTCCCCACCTTGCGTACGGCCCTGAATATATGTGTAACTTATAAATAGTTTAATTTTATGGTTTTTAATCTCAATTATATTTTATCTTACTATAAGACTTGTAAAAGTTTAATAAATATATCTGTCTGAAATTTCACATCTTTGAATATAATCTTGTTATCTATATATTTTCAATAGTTATTAAAATTAAAATGAAACTAATTGTTACTTATTTGTAATATTACAATTTGGAGGATATTTTAAAAATAGTTGCTGGTTTCATATTTATTGTGTAGTGATGAAAAAAACACACAGAAATGTATGAAATGATTAAATCATTTCATACATTTCTTATCATTTCAACGTAATATTAATATAGCTTGAGTTATTTTGTGAATATGAAGTGATCTCGCAAAATACAATTTTTTTTTAAAATGTTGCTGTATCAAATATATTATTAATTTAAGACCAAAATATTATTTTCTAGAAATATTTTTAAAAAATTTCAGAAAAAGTGCAGAAAATTTTGCCATTTGCAAACATATTCCTTTAAAATATTGGAAGTCAAAATCCGAATACATTAATTTAGCAGATTAAAACCTTTGCAGTTTTTTTAACTGCTGTAAGTGCATATTTTAGACCCTTGACATTAACTAGTTATTTACTTAATAGTTAGAGTAAATGCGTAGCTTAATTGTTTGAATAAAAAATCATAGTTTAGAGTGCCCTTGATTTTACTCCTAATTACGTAAAATACTTTTTGTTCAAATTACGAGGGTGAATCCAAAAATTAGGCTGACTGCTTAAGAAAACAAAACGGGATAGGATCGAAATTTTACAGTATCTTTATCTACATTTTGAAGTTCCTTGTAAAATCCAATTTTAACGTAATTATCTCCGTTATTTAAAATTTTTGTTGAAGCGTAGTAAGTTTTTTAATGCCTTCTGTAAAGGAATCATATCTGACGTCCGATACCATTCCTGAATTGAAGCTGTAACACATTGTGTGAGGGTACATTTCGTAGCGTTATTGTACCGGAAGCGGGCGTTTAGCGAGTAAATTAGTTATTCAGTTAAATCTCAATAGATCGAAAATTATTTAATTTTTAAACCAACTTTTCGTATTTTATATTGAAATATATAAACAAATATATAAACAGAAATATATAAATAACAACCATAAGATTTTTTTAGAGGATAAATTTATAATAGTATCGTAAATATGAAAAAGCAAATAGACATAGTAGTATATAGTTTTAATTTTTTCGAATTATGTTATATATAAACATTTTTACGTTATAAAAAATGAAAAGAGCAATCATAAAATTAATAATGTATAAACTAGTTTTTATTTGTCTAAATTTTTCCAGAATCTATGTAGCATAGAAATATATAAATAACAACTATAAGATTTATGTAAACAAAAAATATATTTTTTTGATGGATAAATTTATAATAGTATCGAAAATAGGAAAAATCAAATAGAAATAGTAACATATAGTTGTAATTTTAAATCTAAATTGTTTTTTAATCAACCTTCCCGTTCTTAAGTTCCGCATTGACTGATGTAAAAACTAGTTTTTATTTGTTTAAATGTTTCCAGAATCTATGTAGGATAGAAATATATAAATAACAACCATAAGATTTTTGTATTGGTGGATAAATTTATAATAGTATCGTAAATGTGAAATATCAAATAGATATAGTAATATATAGTTTTAATTTTAAATCTAAATTGTTTTTTAATCAACCTTCCCGTTCTTAAGTTCCGCATTGACTGATGTAAACACTAGTTTTTATTTGTCTAACTGTTTCCAGAATCTATGTAGTAGACAAGAACATTCGGCTTCATTTTCCTGTATATACCGTTATTTTTGTAATCACAAACAAACCATGTTACTACACTAACCCGTACTAGTACGTATCCAGCGCTCAAGTATCAATCGTCCGAAAACGTACTTTTCCCGCGCTCAAGTAACAATCGTCAGAAAACGTACTAGTATGTGTCCCGCATACAATGTGTTAACAGTGTTATCCTACTCGAAATTTCATATGAGAAATTAAGGTGATTTTTATATTAATTGTTGCTATTTATTCTTAATTCCTTATCAATAGAGGCTACAAAGTAGTTCATTGACTTTCACCTAAACCTATTTAGTCTTATTAAGTATCATAGCATTTTGAAATACTAAAATACTCAAAAATATGCAATCAAACTTGCATAATTACTGATTAAAAAAGTGTACGGCAAAAAGAATTTATTCAAAATCAGTTACTGTAATTTCTCTAAGTAACGCATTACAGGTAGTTCATTTATTGACTACTTGCAATCAATTGTGGGGGTGTTTGGAACCAGTTTTCAAGATTCGAGTTGCCTTCATTCTGAAACGTTCTCTTTCACAACAATGAATTTCACATCAATACTCCCTGCGTCTCTGGAGAATTCTTTATCTCCTTTCAAAAAATGACTGACCTCCCTTCCATCCTAACATTAACAGATCAAGGATTGGAAGACTGGTTCCAAATATGACGCAAAAAGGGTTATAATTTTCAAGCAGCAAAAAAATGGTTGGTGGCCTTGGATAGGGTTCCCCTCTTTTCAATAGTGATAGGAGTCAGGTATTTCCCCCCATTGATTTCTTGTTTCAGGTTCATGTTTACCAAATGCTGAGGACGTAGTTGCCTTGCAAATCCACTTTGTTTACCCTTAGGCGGAATTTTCCCCAATAATGTCATTTAGGATTTAGTAGAAGCCTCCCCAAAAAATGACAGCAAATGTATGCAATTGACGTAATACCATTTGGTTACGTAAGTTTTCATCATCATACGTGCGTGAAATGTAAATTTCTTATTTTGTGTGTTCAATCTAATTTTGAGTCAATGAAGTAGAATAAATTTTGGTACTTGCCATATTTGTCGTATTATTTTGTTTCACATACCCCTTAAGTTTTACACAAGTCATTTTTTTAACGCAAGTACCGTTTTAGAATACAAGAAAGATAAAATACAGCATTTCTAAAGTTGGAGTTTAAAAATTAGTTTTATCTTTTTCTGGAAGGAAATGATTACTTTTTAGGAATTTTTTATGAGTTCGCAAAAATTTAAGATATATGGTGGAATACAGATGGTGATCAGTCTATATTTTCTGCAATACATAAGGAGAAAGCTAATGAAAAAACAGGAGATAAGTTATTCAAGTATTTAATAAATTTAAAATTAAATCAAATTTTGAAATATTGCTTCAAGGTTATGCACTGTAGTATTTTGTACTCAATTTTGTGTTCTGCCATGAACAAAATCCACAACCTCCTCTACTATTACTATTGAAATACATACACTGACATCTTCGACAAGATATTGCTGATGATTAGAAGTTTAATTTTGCTTCTCTCGACCATAGTTAGTTAGTTCAGGTAATCTATGTATATGTTAATGTGCAGCAGATATTTCTTACTTTGATATGAAATAAAGGAATTCATTATTGTCCAGCCTGTAGTACATTTTTTCAGTTTATCATATGTTAGCTAGTTCAGTTAATCTATGTATAATGATAATGTGCAGCAGATATTTCTTACTTTGATTTGAAATAAATAAATTCATTATTCTTCAGCCAGTAGTTAATTTTTTTCAGTTAATCATAGTTGGTTAGTTCAGTTAATTTATGTATAATGATAATGTGCAGCAGTATTCCTTACTTTGATTTGAAATAAAGAAATTCATTATTCTTCAGCCAGTAGTTAAATTTTTTTCAGTTAATCATAGTTAGTTCTGTTAATTTATGTATAATGATAATGTGCAGCAGATATTTCTTACTTTGATTTGAAATAAAGAAATTCATTATTTTTCAGCCAGTAGTTAAATTTTTTTCAGTTAATCATAATGTTAGCTAGTTCAGTTAATCTATGTATAATGATAATGTGCATCAGGTATTTCTTATATTAATTTGAATAAAAGAATTTATTATTGTTCAGCCTGTACTTAATTTTTTTCAGTTAATCATAGTTAGTTCAGTTAATCTGTGTATAATGATAATGTGCAGCAGATATTTCTTACTTTGATTTGAAATAGAGAAATTCCTTATTATTCAGCCAGTGGTTAAATTTTTTTCAGTTAATCATAGTTTGTTAGTTCAGTTAATCTGTGTATAATGATAATGTGCAGCAGATATTTCTTACTTTGATTTGAAATAGAGAAATTCCTTATTATTCAGCCAGTGGTTAAATTTTTTTCAGTTAATCATAGTTAGTTAGTTCAGTTAATCTGTATATAATGATAATGTGCAGCAGATATTTCTTACTTTAATGTGAAATAAAAGAATTCGTTATTGTTCATCCTGTAGTTAAAATTTTTTCAGTTAATCATAATGTTAGCTAGTTCAGTTAATCTATGTATAATGATAATATGCAGTAAATAGTTCTTTGATTTGAAATAAAGGAATTCATTATTGTTCAGCCTACAGTTAAATTACTTCAGTTAATCATGAATGTAGACTAGCTGGGATTGGGATACAGGAGCTTTACATTACAAGAAAACATCAACTATTTCACCGCTGAACCAAAACAAAATTCTTTAGAATATTTAGAAGCATTTATTAAAAACGCTTGAAACAATTGTATGGGTTAAAATTGTTTCTGGGTTTTTCCTAGGCTCTACTAGACGAATTAAAAACATCTTAAACCAAGTTCCTAATTAGGTATTTAATTATAATTTTACACATAACAGCAGAGACGAGACAATTGGCATTGTATATCAAACATGAGATGCATTGTTGATACTACTGGATGTTTCTCTGCAATGAATGGAAACTTTTTGACATATCAGAACACGAAAAGGCCAAAGCCAAGGTTATCTGGCGATAAGAATCTCGGAATTAACGCGCACGTGTCAGGCGAAAGCAGTTATGGATGACAGAAAAAGAGAACTTAACTAGAAATTTCTATTTGTCGAAATTGGTTTGCCTTTTTACATATATCGTACGCTGTATATTTAACATTGACTTCTGTAATACGAAAACGAGTTTTATATAGTTAATAATTTTTAAGAGAAATACTTATTTCATAAGACCTAAATGACTCATCCAAATCTAGAAATAACAACGGAAGATCTATTTAACTAGGAATTTTAAAATTGCGCAGCAGAATAAAATTGATGGGTTGACTTAAGAATTGGGTTCCCCCGCCACCTTGGCGATAATGGTTTAAATATGGTCGCCTAACATTTTTTCTTGATCTCACCGTGTCCAAGCAATCTGTATCTATATTATAATTTATATGATATTTGCATCCAACTCTCCTTGTGTAACTTTTCTCTTATATATTAAAAGTGCCCAATGCTTAAAAAAATTAGATGTAACAAATCATTAATGGTTCACTATGGCTGATTTTTAATAATTTGGAGCTGTTGGCTTTGTAAACTGTTAATGGATTAATTGCCCATAAATATAAATGTCCGGTTTTCAAGTCGTTTTCTTTAATTAAGTAAGAGTATATATTTCTATTACGATGGCGCAATGTGCATTAATTAAAGATGACCATGGACTAATATATATATATATATATATATATATATATATATATATATATATATATATATATATATATATATATATATATATATATATACATATATTAGTCCATGCACAATCTTAAGTAATAGATTTCAGTATATGTCAGAAAAAGCCAGAAATACAATGTTTGGATGGATTGCCTTTGTGTTTCACTAAATATCGCCAATATTTTCACCAAATTTGCCAAGGGGAACCCAATTCTTAAGTAGACCCAAAATTGATAAGTTGTCACATAAAATAAGGGAATTTTTTTTTTTACTCTACATCCGGCAAAACAAAATAATTATATTATGAATAAAATTCGTCTGCTTTATAAATAACAACATCTAAAAATAATAACATCATTATAAAATCTCTAAAAACTTTTGTATGAAGTAAAATCTCAATAAATATTTATGAATACGAAAATAATATACAAATATCAACGCACCATTTTCTATTTTCTTTGATAATTTTATTCCATAAAGGCAGTTTCGAAGGACTATTAAAAATGTCTGTCAACATCATACAATTCTTATGTTGTCTGGTGTTGTTTCTTTGATACGATAATAGAAAACACTAGAACCTATTCTAAACTGGTTTTCAGAGATATATATCAAAGATACATTTGTCATATGCTATTCAGAATTACACTTAATCCCTTATAAATTTGTCGATTAATGTATTTATCTAGCATTTCTTCGAAATGTTAAGAAACAGCTTTTACTTTTAAACAATCGGTAAACAACTTTAAATTTATTCCATACAATTTATTTTAACAGAGAAAATGCCCCTCAAATATGTCATAGTTGTCCTTGAACAAAATATGGTAGACAGAGGCCTTTCAAAATATAATTGGAACTTGTTCTTCTAAGTAATGCGGCTGGAACAGAAGAGGTTTAAATTTGTTTTTAACAAGTCCGTCTATCATCCTAACTTACTGACAAATTATCTTGAATTATAGAGCATGGAGAAAATAAAAACCTATTAAATTGACGTAAACGTAGTCTTGGAAATTCACAATCCGAAAGTGAAAGACATACACTTATAGACTCATCAATTGAAGCCCAATTTAGTGAGACCGTATTTATACGTCCTTTCTAGTCATAACAGATTTATTTTTTTTTACGAAAATGGCACTTTAAAAATCTCATTTCTTTAATCCTTAACCTTACTGTCTTCTACAGTAAAAACCATAATTGAAAAATAATTCAGATGTAAAATTTTTGTTTACATACCGTATATTTCCACTTATAAGGCGACCTTCAGATAAGGCGAGGTATAAATTTTCAGCCAATTTTTACAATTTTACCATATATACGCCATATAAGGCGACCCCAAAATTCTCAATAATATTGTAATGCATAGATATACGGATCTAACAAATTTTATTTTTTAGCACCTTGCAACACCACATTGGTTTGGTTTGGAGTGCTACGGTTTACTTTTTGCAACACGAGGGCCAATAAGACCGAAACACCACATTGGGATTGTTGCATTGATTAATACTGCATACTTGTTTATGAAATTATGCCATCCTTTTCGTAGTTATTCGACTTGGTAATTATGCGACTAGTTATGCGCTTGGCGAAAAGGTGAACGTGGAAATAGTAATAAAATCGTTTAAAAAATGTGGGATTTCTAATGCTATGGATGGCACTGAGGACATGTTATGGGATTCTGATGACGACACAGAATTCGACTCATTAGGTACAGAATTTTACCATATGATGAACTGAATAATGAAAGTGAGAATGTACTTGAGCCCTCAGATGATGAATGTGAGGATTTTGCAGGATTTTAAAAACATTGGTGACTCATTTTATAATGGTGTTTTGCAATCAACATTTTTTTTTGTATCTGTCGTATAAAACGACTTCTGATTTTTTTTTTGGGGGGGTGTCACATTTTTAGATTTTAAGTATCGTCTTATACGCGGAAATACACGGTAATAAAAAAATCTATGTAGCAAAAATTCATTTTTTGACGTTTCTTTAATGGTATTAATGAAATCTCATTCATGATTTATAGAATGGTTAACTGAAAGTACACAATTGAAAAGAAATATAGAACTAGATTGTTTTTACTTATTTTCTGAATATAAAGAAACAACAACCCGTGATATGTTAATAGTAACCAAAATAAGACTTTTCATAAAAGCTTTAATATAACATTTTAGAGGGTATAATTTACAAAACTACTCTTTATACATATTTATACATAGACTGACTTACCTCCCGTGTTGAGGTACTCTTCTAGACCATCAAAAATAGTCATGATGTTAAATGTTCGCCTTTGAATGTATGCCGTCATCTTCTCGTTTTATTAATTAACCTAAAATGTTTAAGGCATGATAAGTCAATAAAAAAACACAAATATATTTCTATTACACCTCTAAGAATTTGTGTTTATATGAAAAGCATACAAAACATAAAATTGATTATACAAGTCCAAATTCTTAGACGGGTTTATGGAGAGTTTCCTGTAAGCCTAAACCAGGGTCTAAGCAAGATTTAGTTTCGAGGGGAGGGACACTATAATTGGACGACCAAGCTTTCCGTCCCCTCAATTTTTATCTATTTTTTAATTAAAATATAGAAAATTTCGTAAAAATAAATAAAATTTAATATTAATATCTTAAAACTAAAAATTACCTTAAAAATTACTTAAAATATAAAATTAGACAGACAGACAGACAGACACACACACACACACACACACACACACACACACACACACACACACACACACATATATATATATATATATAATATATATATATATACATACATATATTAGTTCATGTACAATCTTATGTAAAAGGTTTCAGTATATGTATAACATGATTTAGAGCAAAAAATTTAGAGTTCCAATTTTTATTTGAAAATTTAATTTTGGTTAACTATGCGGTTTTAACACTTCGCGTGCGGGTAACGTATTTTTACGTTTTTTGCAGTCTGTCACTGGAACGCGGTTAGCCTAAAAATACATTTTTAGTAGATTTGTGGTGGATACCCGCTAACCACCATAAATCTACTAAATACGTATAATTATATGTATGTGTGGCATTATATGCTTGTTGTATGCTTTCCTATGCAACGCTTTGCATTTTTTCTTTCCACAAGTTATGATTGTCGAGTTACTCGGTCTTTGGTTGCGTCATTTCGTCTTTAATCGAATCCCTAGCTCCAGAACGTACAAGTCGTGTTTTGTCAATTTGAAGCTTGGTTTTTTTATTGTTGAATACAAAATTGATAAAAATGAGCCGTTGTGACAAAGATAGTGATGAAGAAATATGCACTGACAGATTATCGGACTTTAATTTTAAAAACCGTTTATTTTTGTGATTTCGTAAAATAGTGGTTGTTTTTGTTAAATAATCATACAGTATACATTAAAGTGTAAAATAAAAAAGTTTCGTTCATGAAAACAAAATAGTTTTCGATTTACTGCGATTTTTCTGAATAACTAAACTTTCGAGCGATTCGCGAAAAAAACGCCCTCTGCACGTGTAAGTTGGCGGTGAAGTATACCAGCATGTCAAGTGTTAAAACACTTATTTTTAAAAAAGTACTTATATTTGAAAATTAAATACAATACAGGAAACACTCTCTTTCTCCTTTTTTTGTGAGAGGGGGTAGGCTTGATCATTAAATAATTTTAATTCATTATATGCTCCAGAAATTCAATAATAAGTTTTAGCGATGGGCTGGAGAAATAAAACATACTATTATTTGCTAGCATTGAAATCTAAATTTAAGCTTTTAAATAGTTTTCTTCTAGTTTACTCTAGAGATATGTAACTGGGTGATACGTGGTCAAGAAAAGTTCTTCCTTTCAACAACGGTGCCTGAGTTCAAATCGCCCTATATTGTATTTCTGTAACGGCATGAGTTGGCTTTAATAAATATATTAATTCATCAAACAGTTGAACGATTGTTTTTTATTTAGAAAAGCATTTCGCGTTTCTGTAACTGCGTAAATTGGCTTTAATAACTCTATTAATTAGTTCTTCTTATATTATTAAATCTTTCTTCATATTCTTTCGTCCTTTTAGGTTATTTCTAGTTTAATAATTACTTTTCAAACGAAACTGTCTTGTGCATGATACACTAAAGCTTGCTCTAAATCTTACATATTAAAAATCATTGTTCTACTTTTCCGGAAAATCACCGTTTTTACTGTCAATTAACTAAAAATTTTAACAGCCTTTGTAATTGACTTATTACAGCAAAACCCTGCTATTAGTGAACCATCAGAGAACCAATAAAAAATTCCCTATATCTGGTTTTGTTCAAACATTAAAATGTCTAAGCTTATTATAGATTTTTTTTTGAAAAAGTCATTGAGATACAACACGATTCATTACAAAATTATTTATTTTTAACTCAAATTATCACGTTAATAGAAAAAAAATTGAATTATTTTACTTCCTTGGCTTTAATTTTAATGGTAAAACTGGTAATTTTTATCATAAAATTTTGTAAAATTGAAAAAAAAAACGACTTGATTAATTAGATTACAAATTAGTACTCAGTGCCTCAAATTCGACAATAAATTACAAAAATTTTGAATTCCAGATTAGTTTTCTAAATAATTTCTTAATGTTCCTAGATAATTTCGCCTAAATTTTTGACATTCTAAAAATTTTTAAATGATTTGCAATTTATTTTTATGACCTGTCTTTCCCCTTTCTTTCTAAATATTCATTTAAGTCCCTTTTGTTAAAACAAATCACTCTCTTTTTATTCTAAATAAAAAACGCTCTTTTACCGACATATAAATGTCATTATTATTATAACATCAACTTCAGAAAAAAATTCTTAACTCAAAAATAAATAAATAAATAAATAAAATTTAAAAATAAAATAAAAATTTTAAAAAAGTACAAAAACTTTTAGAAAACATAATATAATAATCACAACTAGTAACTACAGTAGTAGTATTTCCCCTTTACATTATATTTTGTGATTGATTATAAATCACAAAATATAATGTAAAGGGGAATATTAGTCTAGATATTTTACACCTTTGATTTCAGAATTTATCGTTAGATACATATGTATAAACTACTTTTGAAAAATTTTAGAAATATGTTTGTGGAAGTGAAATTTTAATTCACTTTAAACGGTCATTAAATTTCTGATGAGTTTATTGTATGCTTTTAGAATAACTTTAATTAAATAGGAGTCTAATTATGACCACTGAAAAAGTTCGTTATATCCTGAATATACTAAATTGAGGCTAGACTGTATATGAAAATCAAAGAGAAAACTCTTTTGTTAATTGGTATTTGTAAAATATTTTTTTTAAATCACGGAGAAAAATAATTTGTTTACAAGTGATGGTTGTTTGTGCTTATTTTAAATGCATAGATATTATTTCAAGTACATTTAAAAGTATTTGTCATAAATTGTTAACTAAACATTTGTAGAAAATTTATATGGAATTAAATTTCATTCTTACTTTTTTTATGATGATACACTACGATAACACAGATTATATAGAATAGACAGTTATTGGCGTCCAGCAAAGTATTGTTTTCTGTTGAAGCACACTTAATGGTTTAACCTAGTGAAAAGAAACAAAAGGAAACTTAGTATATCTTACTATAAAAATTACAAAATATAATATATCACATTACTTATTGTATATAAAAAAGCACTTCAAAATTATATTTGAATTTTACAACGTATCTTCTTTCAGAAAAAAGTAAGAATTACCTAGAAACGAAGATATATTATAAGTGGAAAACTTAAGTGAATAAGTATTCATTTTTGCAATGTTTAATTTGATGAAAAAAAATTACAACACACTGTAGGAACAATGACCTTTATAAAACAGAAACAACTTTGTGTTAACCCTATTACTTTCATTTAAAAGCAGCAAATCAGATTTACTTAATAATATTTAGAAAATATTATTTCTGAACAAATAGGAAAAGAGGGTATTACTTGCTTTTAAAAAGTATTGAAAAATATAGAACTGTAAAGTTTTATAGTAATTCATATTTGTCAAAGCAAGTTCTCCTATATAAAATGTCTGTGATACATTTTTAATATCAGTCTCAAAACTACATTAAAATCCCAAAATTTCAATTTGTTTACAGGCCATAGAATTCATTTATATGTGGTTAGAGACAACAAGTCGGATATTGTTGATAATACTAAAATGCCGTTAAAGAAACTTTAAAAAAATTTAGACATAGAGGTAATTGATACTAAGTTTACTAAATTACAGAACAACCAACCCAGTTTATTCATTTTTGCAATGTATAAGTTGATGAAAAAAATTGCTACACACTGTAGCAACAGTAATCTTTTTAAAACAGAAATAACTTTGTGTTAACCCTATTACTTTCATTTAAAAACAAAGCATATTGAGTGAATACTATTTAGAAAAGATTATTTTAGAAAAAAAATAGGAAAAGAGGGTATAACATACTTTTAAAAAGTAATGAAAAATATAGAACAGTAAAGTTTTTATAGTAATTCATATTTGTCAAAGCAAGTTCTCATATATAAAATATCTGTGATACATATTTAATATCAATATCTCAAAACTACATTAAAGCCCCAAAATTTCATTCTGTTTACAGTCCATAGAACTGATTTATATGTGGTTAGAGACAACAAGTCAGATATTGTTGATGATGCTAAAATGTATTTAAAAAAATAAAATTTTTGAAAAAAATTTAGACATAGAGGTAATTGTTACTAAGTTTACTAAATTATGCAACAACCAATCTAGTTATCACTAAATTCAAATGTAATAAGAAAAATCATACACGTTTATTGTCAATAGTATATTTTTACTCTAAAACCGTTTATAATAAAACACTTTCATCAATCCACAGGATTTTCTGGTACCATATCAATAAAATAATTTATCCAAAATAATTCACTTAGTGTAATAATCAGGAATCTTGCCTTGAACTTCTTTGGAAATTTACATACAGTAAGAAATTAATAGAAAATTGGCCCTGTTTATGTTCCCAGAAATTTGTTCTAAAGGTCGAGAACTATAACAGTTTTACATTTCCTTAACTTTAATTTAGTTGTACCAACGTTGATGCTTCGTTCTCCCATTCGTTCTCTCACAAATTTTTAAATTATTAATTTAAGTTTTGATCTATTTTAACAATAACTTTATCTTTCTTTATTTAAATGCTTAATAATAATAACAATTCACGGCTGCAATTTTCTAATTTTTTTTCTCTTTTTATTTAATGTTGTGAATCAAGGAAAATCAGAATATTAATGTGTTCTACATATCTAACTAATATTTACCCAGGTTACAGAAATCTAGATCTTTGGTGCCTTGACACACCATCATGTCTATGTCTAGTCTAACCAATTACAATGCATGCTATTTGAGATGGGTACAATTACCTACAGAAAAAAGTAAAAAAATGTGAAGTGACATTAAAATCGATTTATGCCAAATATTATTGAATTTTTCCTAAACAGGATAAAATGAAAAAAAACCAATAATATGCGACCTTTCTAAAAATATGCTATAAACATTTTGATCTTAAGCTGAATCTCACCATAATCATTGGTGACGGCTAATTAAAAATTAAGTCCAACAAAATGGCTTAGCTTATAGTCTCGTTATGATTTTATCTTATTATATCATATTATTAGAGCTAATCTGCGTTTAGCTCTTACTAATGCTACTCTACTATACTTACTAATGCTGCTTACTCTAACTACAATAATGTGGTCGTTTTATAAACCTTCAAAATGAGAGAATTGGACCAAAAATATGATTTTTTTGCATTGAAAATAACAAGCTAGCATATGTTTTGTAGTTATATGAAAATTTTCTAATTGAGTAATTATTTTACATAACTCAAACCTTAATTTTGTCGTACATTCTTACTTTAAAACCTAAAATAATATTTTCTACTTTGAAGTTTTTGGTATCGAACTAATGACTTCAAAATGTTCCACTTGTACTACTATTTTTAGTCAATCTCAAATTTTTGCACATCCACATTGTTTGTCATAAAAGTGAATTGCGAAAATTCATTTTAAAAGGTGTACGATATTTTCGTTTGCGAAGAATTCAAAGAACCTTTTGTAGTGAAGATCTTAAGTCTCGAAATGTAGTACGTATAACTGCTTGTTTACTAAATTGGTTTTAAACTGTATGTTTTACTAAATTTTATCTAGTCTACCCATATAGTCTACCCAATATGTTAGTAGTTAATCAACGGTAATAATCATTTTAAGCTTATTTGACTCTTAGAAATAATTCAATGATATGACAAATTCTTTTATTAAAATAAACAACTTTTATAATAAAAAAGTTCTATTAAATTTATTATCATTTCAGACATTCATCCTGGCGGTGATCAATTGCAAACGACGTTAATTTAATCTTTCATTTATATTCCATTTTCATTTCCCCGTTCGTTCCACGGCCATTCCTTAATCTCGATCCGAAAAAAAGGCTTCCAGGTATTTATGAATGAACCTTGTATGCTGGCAGATACTACAGAACCAGGAAGGAGCGGTGGATTATGTTTAAGACGATTTATTGCTGATTAAATCGCAAAAAGACACGTCTAATTAACCTATAAGTGAATTCTGTTGCTGAGGCATTGAAATAGTCTGTATTGTGATTGTTGATAGACATCCATAGAAAAGAATGAATTAAAATAATTCATATTGGACTGTGGCTCGAGTTTTGGAATAATGATGTTGGCTCCAAATAATTAAGCGGTGAATTCTTAAATTTTTTGTTATTACTAATAAGACAAGAAAAGTGTCTAAAATGTCTCTAAAATGTTTAGAAATTATAAACTAGAAACAACACCACAGTAGTTGATGTTTAGAAATTATAAACTAGAAACAACACCAAAGTAGTTGATGTTTAGAAATTATAAACTAGAAACAACACCA
>CM063506.1:15461402-15478902 GCA_032207245.1 Pardosa pseudoannulata
TTGTATTTTTAAGGCGGTTTGAATCAAAGAATATTTTGGTATACAAACTGTATTTTGGTGTTACAAATGCTCATCATCTTACTCACATATTAAGCATTCTGCTTGTATTTTTAAGGCGGTTTGAATCAAAGAATATTTTGGTATACAAACTGTATTTTGGTGTTACAAATGCTCATCATATTACTCACATATTAAGCATTCTGCTTGTATTTTTAAGGCGGTTTGAATCAAAGAATATTTTGGTATACAAACTGTATTTTGGTGTTACAAATGCTCATCATATTACTCACATATTAAGCATTCTGCTTGTATTTTTAAGGCGGTTTGAATCAAAGAATATTTTACTTAGCTAAAAAAGTATTTATCAAATTTTTAATCTTTGCTTTAAGGTTTGAATCAAAGATTTATAAAATGTATTTTTATATAAACAACAAACACGTTGTGTTAAAAACGATAAACAATTCAAAGAAAATTTTTAAAATGTTTTAAATTTTTGTTGAAAACAAATATGTGTGTAAAAAATATAATTGAAAAAAAGAAATTTTGTGCAGGTAAAGTTTTATAATGTGGGAAACAATATGAGAAATTCTCCAGGATAATTGTTATTCGAACCAAGAATTTAGCAATGAGTAGAGAAGCTTAAAACTTCAAAACCATTACTAACAAATATGAATAAATTCAGAAAATAATTCGTGAAGTGAAGGGTTAACAATAGAGGAAATAATTCGGCAAAACAATTTTTATACAAACAAATGTTTTTGCAGGAAACAAAAAAGTTTAAAATTTCAAGAAAATTTAATTCAAACACTAGTCTAATTTTAAGTAAATACCGATCCATCGTGCAATTCCAAAATCATTATTATTCTAATATCCGCTGTATATTGAAGTTGTTTTCAATTATCCTACTTCTGTCAATCCAAGAATCCTAAGTATGTCACTACCTTGAAAGTAATCGACCCCGGTGATCATCGGTAAATGTCAGTTTATTAAAATGAGATTATTCACCTGTCTATTTTCCTGTATAGAATTTTTTTAATTTTCTAAGTATTTTATCGAAAGTAAATATAAAACAATTAAAAGAAATGTCAATTTTTTTGTATTTTATCTGAAAATATTTTTTGAAGTAATGAAAAAATTTTTGCACTGTAAGTAAAACTAAGAAGTAATTTATTCTGAATATAGCAAATGAGAAGTTTTGGTATTTAAATAGTAATTTCTTTGATTTAAGAAATCCATTAATTAATAATGAAATTAATTTACTGAACTATAAAGCGTTTAAAATGTTGTGTTATTGTGTATTTAAAATACACTTTATATACAATATATATATATAAATATTATATATATATATTAAAAATACATATATATAAAACATATATATATAAAAAAATATAAAAATATATATAAATAATAATATATATATATAAATATATATATATATATATATAAATATATGTCAGGATTTAAAATGTAGATTAATTTAAGAGATTTTAATTAATATTTTTTACTAATACTCAAAATTTAGCCACATTAATACGATCACAAAGTGATCTGAATAAGTGTGCACTCCACTAAACTGTCAACCAATGCAGCAAGTGTTTGTTAGAAGTTTTTAAGTGAGACGATTAAAATGATTGATTTTATTCTGTAATTTGAATAAAATGAAAACTGTCAGGACTCTATTTTTTAGTGATACCTTGTATATATTTAAATAATAAATAAAATATATAAATATATATATATATATATATATATATATATATATATATATATATAATATATATTTATTTATATATATATATATGTATATACATATAATATATATATATAATATATATATATATAGTATATATATATATATAATATTTATATATATATAATATATATATATATATATATATATATATATATATGTATATATATATATGTATATATACATATATATATAATATATATATATATATATATATATATATATATATATATATATATATATATATATATATATATATATATATATATATATATATATATATATATATATATATATCCTTAATATTATCCTCAAAATAGCCATCCAAAATTATTCTTTTTCCACTTCTCATTTTTTAAATATATGATTTCTCAGTCATAAAATAAAATAATAAAAAAGTGTTCTTCCACTAAAATTCTTTTTATACTTTTCTTTAAACTAACGCAGGAATAAGTGTTAATAATTGTTCACTGACCACGTTTTTCAGTGAGATGATCAGTTATCTCACGGAAATGATATTGCTTCTGAAATAATTAAATCGCTACGTATATACTTTTGAACTGTCTTAAATGCTCAAGATTCACTCTTGCCCTACAAAATTGTGACTCGATGTGGCTCACATCGGCCGCAAATGTGTTTATTCTTAATCTCCATTTTTAAACCTGACATATATATATATATATATATATATATATATATATATATATATATATATATATATATATATATATATATATATACATATATAAATATATATATATATATATATATATATATATATATATATATATATATATATATATATATATAAATATATATATATATATATATATATATATATATATATATACATTATAACGAATTTCAGTTACCATTTTCCATCTTCCTATTTCATCATATATCTCCTTATTGTTCACACACATTATATGTATGTGTGTGTGCATAATTGCTTTCGAAATTGAGTATTCAAAATTGTTTCTTTGGATAAATCAGAATTATTAAATCAATTTATGCGAAGGATACAATAATATGAAAATGCTCATGAATCAGTGTAGGCTGTTTATTAATTTCTATTGGTCTAATAAGGATTTATAAAATTATAGTTTATTATAATGGTTCTAAGTGAAAGTAGACTAAGAATGGCAATAAAATATAAAATATAAAGGTGAATTTGTGAAACATAACACAAATTTTTCAATGTGCAAAATTAAATGCCAACTTATAAAAACGATAAAATTTTCTTTAAAGTTCTTAAAAAAGAAGTTAAAGTGAACTGACCCCTTTACAAACTAATTCACTGACTGGTTGAATTTTAAGAACTAGATGATGTGATAGTGAAAGTAGAAGTAAAATATGAAGGAAGAGTTATTAAAAGCATTGAAATCAAAGAAACACTGTTTCAAAGAAAATGAAAAGACTGGTAGTACTGCTTAACGAATTTTGTAATTCACAATAGCCCTGAAATTCAGGTCAGAAAAACAGGTATTTTAAGTTTGTAGTGAAACAGCATAAAATGAACTTTTTGTACACAGGTATATACATATTTAGTCTAAAGACTCTTCCTTGTATTTCCTCCAAGGATTTCATGACATATCTGTGTAATTTGTGGTTGCAACGACAAACAGCACGATTTCAGTCACGCCACATAATTTTGTCATAAATATTTTTTCTTTTATATTTTGAAGTGTTTATCTTTTTTTTGCCAAGCAGGTTTTTGTGTAGGCTTTTCATCTGTGTGAGATAAATAATCATATAATAAATGGTTTAATAGACTAGAATTCATCTTTTCTCAGAATCACTTTAATTTTGTTTTAAATTATATTTATATCATTAACCCCTTCCCGGTTTTTCCCGAGCTGAACTCGGGCAGGCGAAATGTACCATCCTGGCTCATCCCGAGTGTAGCTCGGGCACTGTGAAATTTTACACTGTTCAATCAGTCTTTCCCGAATTATCTCACATGTGCTTTTTATGATTTCGAATGCTTTTGTTTACATTTCTGGCTACTAGATTATTTACTGCTTAAAGAGAGACAGCAGGGAGAAACAAGGTTTAACTGTCCAGATTGCGATGTTAGACTCTGCAGTACCGTATTTTCGATTGTATTATATACGATCAAATTTTGATTAATAATTTCATGATCATTTATATAAATGCAAAGGATATAAATGAAATTTAATTCAAGATAAAAGCTAGGTATTCTAAGCTTTATATTTATACTTAGTGTGAATTTACTCTAAAGTCTAATGATTTCTGTCGTACAGAAAGCCAACTATACATGTAAATTACTCATTTCTTGAAATTGATTTTTTTACATTAACTTTTAGAAATTTTGTATACGAAAGATGCTATTATGTTTAAAAACTTATGTATGTAGAAAAATAAGCATAAAATTTGACATTTTTGACCTATAATCCCGAAATAAAATAAACCTGGAAGGGGTTAAAAAAGTAATCAAGCAATACATAAACAATTTAATATTTTTTTTATAAAGCATATAAAATTCATCTAAAATAGACTTAAAAACGCACTAGTTTAGTTTTAAAAATTAACTGTACTAGTTCATCTAAAATCAATGTTTTTTTAAAATAATTTAACCCCTTCACATACAATGACGTCTGGGAGACGTCAGTCTTCTCATGTATCAAAGTAGATTTTGACGTCTCCGAAACGTCGATAGCTGTCTTCGACAGACGTTGCTCGACATTATATTAAATCATAATTTTATACTGTTACTTAATTATTGTACATTAGCTTCATATATAAACCTCATTAAATGTTACACAGAAATGCAAATATCGAAGTAAAACGTTCTCTTTCTCAAATTTTCCAAAATTCTTAAGATGAGCCAGAACTAAATAGTATTTTTCGAATACATTATATTCCATTTTACTTTCAGGGTCAAGGGGTTAAACACTTTTGCGTGGTTTTTAATTTCTTTCATTGTATCTATGGTTGACAGCTCATTTGTAAATCATATTATACATTAAACACCTTAACATTAAACACCTTATAAATTATATAAATTAAACACCTTATTTTATCAGTTTATGAATGAAATTCAAATAGTGTCATTCAGAAATAAACTAATTCTAGAAACGCTTTAAGTCTTTAAGCGTTATACACCATAATCTGGCGAATTTCGAATAATTTTTCATTGTTTACATTTTTTTTATTCTTCATGACTTTATTCTTTTAAGGAATAAGCCCTAATTTACAGCCTCAGTATTAATCGAAACAGTTCCAACTCGTATGCATGCATTTTATCAATGCATTTATCTTTTTCTATACTTTCATTCTTTTCATAAATATTGATAACAAATCAACACAGATTAATTCCGAGCAGCCTAAGAAATTAAGACGCAACAATGTTTTGGGGGGAAATTAATAACTTATACCATTTAGGGTATGGTAGTATTCACACATATAGTAATCTCATATATGGCTTCAAAATTATTTCTTGATAACAGTTGATGGTATTATATTGAGTCGTCTTAGATTTGTAGAAGAAATTAATACAAGTATAAAACATTTTGTTTGGATTCTTTCTGTACTGCTAATATTTTTTGATATACTATATACGACAATGTAAACTCTGATATAATTCTATAATTTATCATCTACGCTTAACTTGAATTTCATCCCAGTCATTCATAAGTCCCAGTCTCATTAGCCCTCGTGTTGCAAAAAAGTAGACCGTAGTTCTACAAACCAAAGTCAAAATCAAACTTACCAGTCATTCAAACCTTTTATGAAGATTTTTCAAAGATTTTAATAGGATGATACTAAACAAATTGCTTTTTATCTACATAATTCAGAATAACCATTGTGGAAAATCTATTCACAAAATGCTGTTTATTTCTTTATGTTTTATAAAAGTGAACAAGTCTTTTAAATTACCCTAATTTACACCATCAGTATTAATCGAAATAGATCCAATTCGTATGCATGCATTTTATCAATGCATTTATCTTTTCATATACTTTCATTCTTTTCAAAAATATTGATAAAAAATCAACACAGATGAATTTCAACCAGTCGAAGAAATTAAGACACAACAATGTTTTAGGGAAAATTAATAACTTATACTACTTAGAGTATGATAGTATCGACACATAGTAATCTCATATATGACTTCAAAATTATTTCTTGATAACAGTTGATAGCATTATATTGAAAAGAAATTTGTCGAAGAAATTAATACAAGTACAAAAAATTTTGTTTGAATTCTTTCTGTACTGCTGCCGATTGATGGCCGATTGGTTAGGGTGTTGGCCTTCGGTAACGGAGTTCATGGATTCGAATCCCACTATGGCAAGAATGTTAGTAGCCGTTCGAAATCAACTTTAAGCTTTAGGTTCCGGTCTCGTTGGACCTTGTGTTGTAAAAAGTAGACCGTAGCACTCCAATCCAAACCAAACCTTTCTGTACTGTAAATAATTTTTGATATACTATATACGACAATGTAAACTCTGATATAAATATATAATTTATGATCTACGCGTAATTTGAATCTCATCCCAATCATTCGTAGGTCCCAGTTTCATTATCCCTCGTGTTGCAAAAAAGTAGACCGTAGTTCTACAAAACCAAAATCAAAACCAAACTTCCCAGTTATTCAAACATTTTATGATGATTTTTCAAAACTTTTAATAGGATGATAGTAAACAAATTGCTTTTTTCTACATAATTTAGAATAACCATTGTGGAAAATCTATTCACAAAATGCTTTTAATTTCTTCATGTTTTATAAAAGTGAACAAGACGTTTAAATTACCCTAATTTACAACATCAGTATTAATCGAAACAGTTCCAATTCGTATGGATGCATTTTATCAATGAATTTGTCTTTTCCTATACTTTCATTCTTTTCAAAAATATTGATAACAAATCAACACAGATGAATTCCGATTAGCCTTATAAATTGAAACATAACAATGTTTCTTGGGGAAATTAATAACTTAAATCATTTAGGGTATGATAGTATTGACACATAGTAACCTCATATATGACTTCAAAATTATTTCTTGATAACAGTTGATAGCATTATATTGAAAAGAAATTTGTCGAAGAAATTAATATAAGTACAAAAAATTTTGTTTGGATTCCTTCTGTACTGCCGATGGCTGATTGGTTAGGGTGCTGGCCTTCGGTACAGGAGTTCGTGTGTTCGAATCCCACTGTGGCATGGATGTTCGTAGCCGTTCGGAATCAACTTTAAGCTTTAGGTCCAAGTCTCATTGACCCTCGTGTTGCAAAAAGTAGACCTTAGCTCTCCAATACAAACCAAACCTTTCTGTACTGATAATAATTATTTATATACTATATATGACAATGTAAAATTTTGATATAATTATATAATTTATCATCTACGCTTAGCTTGAATTACATCCCAGTCATTCGTAGGTCCCAGTCTCATTAGTCCTCGTGTTGCAAAAAGTAGACCATAGTTCTACAAACCAAACTTCCCAGTCATTCAAACATTTTAGGCGGATTTTTCAAACCTTTAAATAGGTTGATAACTAAACAAATTCCTTTTTATCTACATAATTTAGAATAACCATTGTGGAAAATCCATTCACAAAATGCTTTTTATTTCATGTTTTATAAAAGTGAACAAGGCGTTTAAATTTTATTTAATCCAATAATTGTATGCTTCGTGCTATTCCGCAGTTACGATAATTGGAGATAACAATTGCTTCCGGAAGACTTTCAAATGCCCTTTGCGTGCTCTTTTAAAAATTTAAAATACCTGACAATTTATTTTCTTGGTGCTTTTTGTGCACAAGCGATCCCCATAATTCGTGATAGGCTTATACAGTCGACTCTGCTTCCTGTCATCGCGGTTAATGTTATCAATCGCTTATTGTTATCGAAATCACTTGGTCCCGATTTTCTCTTTTCACTTGTATGTTAAAATTATCGTTTTATTTGATCATTACATCGATTAAAGTTGTTAGTTTTCGAACCTCATTTTAACTGGCAAAGGAATATTTAAAATGTATTCCAAAGGAACCCATCCTTTCTTTTCCTTCGCTGTTGTTTGAATTTTTGAAAATTCTCCCTCTTCCACCTAGGGAAATTGGGAATGAACGAAGGAGTGGGGTATTACACGTCCACGGAAATTTGCTCGTTTTCATGCAGCTTGTCGATATGGAAGCCAGAAAGCGAAATGATTTAACAATTAAAATAAAAGATCAAAATTTTATTGTCGTTATGACAGGTTCCCAAAAATGAGTCAGCTCAACATTTCTCAGCCTTTGTTGTGCAAAATTTTGAAAACTCGTGATAATCTTACTAGAAGAAATAAACAAAATGAAAATCCGGAGCACATTCCAGTAGCTTCCACATTAACAGAATCTGAAGTCTGTGAGATTGTCATAGGAAAATAGACGAATGATGGAACTGATGAGTCAGATGAAGAATCTCGTGATATCAAAATTACACTTTCCTGAAATTTTTCAGAAATACGCACACCCTGCTGGTGGTCAGTGGTTGTCATGTAAGCTGAAGGCAACACATTTTTATCGGAACTGAGAAGGAGCGTATTCACATTTTATGCCTTGCTCGCTTACATGCAGCTTGTCGATATGGAAGCCAGAAAGCGAAATGATTTAACGTTAAAACGAAAGATCGAAATTTTAAATCAATATGACAGGTTGATTATGATTACGAACAATTTATCAATGAGTTCTTAGAAAAAAATTGTAGTCATTCAACAATTGATCATTTTTTTAAAATTGTGTACAATTCTTATGTTTTAAAAGATAATATACATAAAGGTAGGATAATATAAGGTGTGTTTTTTCATTTTGTTTTGAAATTTAGTACGTGTGAATTAAAGGGGGAGGTAAATTTATCTAACTTTGAATATCTTTTATTCTTATCAATCGGTTATTGCTATCAAAATCACGATGTCCCAAACTGATCACATTAAGCGGAGTCCACTATAGTTGAAGGGAGAATGAGTAATCACTTGCCATCAGATGGTTAATTCTGACGGTGAGATTTGAAACAATTTCTTTCTAAAATGATTATTCGAATACATAACCTCAGTGCGTTAATGTTTAGAATGCTAGTGCTCACGATTTGCCACCAATAACAGTTGCCCGGATTATGAAAGACAAAAGCATTATCATTTATTTATTATTTTTTAAAGTTATTTTTCAATGAAATTATAGCACTGTAGTGTCTAAAATATACGTTAAATTTTACATACTGGTTTTCCTGTAGAGAGTGTCCCGGGAAACTGAAAATTATGGGAGAAATTAACAAATGTAAATACTTAGGCTACTTTCCTAAAAACTAATTTTATTCTAAGTAAAAAGGAATAGAACGTTTAATGAAACTATTAATAATTAAATAAGAAGGGTAAACTTTCAAGGCCAAGGAGTCATTTTAAATTAATTGGTTGACCAGTTAGTGCATTCTATGAATATTAGCATAGGAAATCCACCAATAAGCAAATATTTAAGCAATAAGAAGAGTTAACACTTTTTGATCTAAAATAAAGTATTTTCTTTTATTACATTTTTTTAATATTTAAAGAACCCTCAATCTTTTCAAACAATCAGTATTACAGATCATATTAAAGCATATAAAACCATTAATAATATTTAATAAAAGCAAACTGGAAATATGTATCATTTTAATTTTTAATGCATTTAATATTGTTTTTCAAACTTGTACATTTTCTCAGTAAAGTACTATTGCACCTATTCATTTTGAATTTTCAATGCAAGTACATTATACAAACATAATCTGTCTGTATGAGCATCGTTTTTGTGTTACAATTCATATTATTACTAAATGTAACTTTTAAACTTTTTTTAAACTGTATTGAAAATTCAGTCTCTTGTAAAATTTCTAAATTTTAATAGGTGAAGCTTTATTAAATTTCCGAAATTTAAAGATATGAAGAATTATTCCTAATCTTTACTATTTATAAAAAAAATCAGAAATTTTTAAGAAAAATTCAGTTTGTGTTGTTATAAGTGTACGCTTACTGTTGCCCTAAAATGTTCAAACTTTTAAAATAGGTAAATTCAAAAAATATTTACATAGCTGCAGATAACAAATGCTGAAAGTTTAAAATACTTTTGATCCTAATATAGAAAAACTGGACTACCCGACAGACGATGTCCTGTTTTAACGCTGTAAATCCAAAAACAAGATGTAAAATGTTTTTAAATAAATTATAAATTGGACCCATTTGATGGAAAAGTAAGAAAAATAATTATTTAAAAAATACTTGACGCCACCACGCGTACAGTCATCACAAACGTAATTAGATTAAATTAAAATTTTCACAATGCCTGTATGGGGATTCGATCCGGGGACTTCTCGAACTGAAGCCCCTTGCGAAGACCACTGCGCCATAGATACGGGTTTGAAGCGGCATAAAAATAATCTCAAAAAGCACGCCATTCTGGATTTTTAATTAAAAAAACAATCCTGTCGGATCAAATTGTGAATCTAAGCCATTCTCGAATCAACTTAATTACATACACAAAATTTTATCAAATACATCCCAGCCATTTAGGAGGAGATCTATTATAAACACAAGTACAGAAGAATTTTATATATAAAGATATTTTCAGACAGTAAGCAATAAAATTCTCCCTTTTGAAGTATTTCAAAAGTGATGACCCTGAGTAAGACGTTTTTTTTTTTTAGATACAGTGGGATTCTTGTATGAGGAAAGCTCAAAATACTCGAAAATATTCGTTGTATAAGAGAATTTCGTTAATTAAAATTCTTTGTAAAGAGGCAAGCTCAGTAACATCATCTGATTTTGTGCAAAGCAAGCAAATAATTGATCTAACCAGGTGTTATGTATATTTTGTGTCCTTTCCTACACTTCTCTAAGTTTCGTTGACCCATGCATCCCGCGATTGTTCAAATTTGAATAACGAAGATGAAAAAACAATGGATAATTGTATAACATGTAGTAGTTGGTAAGCATTCTTCAAAAATCGATCCTTAATATCATACTTTGAAATTAAAGCGTTTATAAGTGTAAGTACCTTTTATTTAATAATGGAAAGTTTTAACGTTGGCTCTGAAACAAATGAGGTTGACACCTGTAGCTTTCAATAAGTATGGTAGAGAGACAGTAGCATTTTTATCAAAACGTACTTATTACAGGAAATACTTTAGAACATTTTTTGTAATTTTTCAACAATGCAATTATAGTTTTCGTTAAATTTAAAACGATTACAGTTTATACTGTTCTTATTGTATGAATTTATTTAATACAAAGAGATTTGCATGCTGGAGAGGGGGAGAAGTTTCCTAAAATTTATAGTGAAAGAATTCCTGCTAGTAGCTCTTAGCAGAATTTTTTTTTTCAAATTGAAACTAAATTCTTTCAATAGAAGTTTCATTTCATGTAAATATTCCCTTGTGGACAAATTTTAATAAAAATATTCATGAATTAGAAAACCTCTCTAAATGAAAGTTCGATTTACAGAACTCAACTGTATTAATTCTTTATATCAAAATGTTAGAATACATTAAATAATAATTTTAAGAACTTAAAATAGAAATTATTATCAAAAAAGGCATTTTCTGTAAACAAGAATACATATTTTTTATAAATATTCTCAATTATTTTGCCAAAAAATATCTTAACATAAAGAACTGTACATAAAATAAACTATGTGAGAAATTTTGTGTCTTCAATATATTTGTAATTGTAGAAATCCGAAATTTACATAAGCAGTAATCATGTTCATCCCATCAAATGATGAATGAAAGTTTGAAAAAAAAATTAAACTTAGTGTCACCATTTTATATGGATTCTACGAGAAAATTTTCAATATTCTAGGATAGCAACAATTGATAAAAGTATATTATCAAGCTCACCGTGTAAATAATATCAGTTGTTTATATCAAGATGTAAAACATGGTGATACAAAAGGTTAATTATACATATTTGATAACATGAGTTTCAAAAACAGAGTATCCAAATACAAAATGGAAATAATTTCTTAGTTTTTCCACTTTCCTCTTATACGTGTACATAAATGAGGCAGCATTTCCACTTCGCGTTCTGTTATACCAAGAGTATATATTCTCGGTATAATACCAATGTTATCCTACAGATCGTATACCGATGTTATAGGATATCAACAGCTAACAAAAAGTACATTTTTAAGTTCGTCATCTAAATAATATTAGTTGTTCATATAGAATATCTAAAACATGGTGATACAAAAGGCTAATTAAACATATTTGCCAACATGAGTCTCAAAAAACAGAATATCCAAATGCAAAATGAAAATAATTTCTTAGCTTTTGTACTTTCCTCTTATCCATGTGAATAAATAAGGTGGTATTTCAACTTCGCGATCTATATTACCGAGAGTATGATACTGATTTTATCCTACAGATCCTATACCGATGTTGTAGGATAGCAACAGCTGACAAAAGTGTATTTTTAAGTTCACCGTGTAAATAATATCAGTTGTTTATATCGAAGATGTAAAACATGGTGATACAAAAGGCTAATTAAATATATTTGCCAACATGAGTCTCAAAAATAGACTATTCAAATACAAATTGAAAATAATTTTTTAGATTTTGTACTCTCCTCTTATCCGTGTGCATAAATAAGGCAGCATTACCACTTCGCGATCTGTATTACCGAGAGTACAAAGTAATTCCAAAAGAAACTACTTGCGAGGGAAAAAGTTTTATCAGGTCATCAAGTACTTTTTGTCAGTTCATTGGTTTTTCCCACGATTTTACCGGAATGGATTTTCTTTTCTTTCTTTGCTTTTTGGAGCAATTGATGTGTAAGAGGCTTACAAACGTTTCGATTTAGAAAGTGAGTCTTTTGGGATTATTGTTGATAGTTTACAAGTTTATCTATTACTGCCCCAGTAGTGTCTTCTGTATATATGTTATGTTAGCATATGATATTTAAGTTATCATTGACATACAGAATCAAATAAATGTGAAATTTAAAAATCTTTGAACATTACAGCCTGTCTTCACTAGCGATCATATGTCAATTTAAACTTGACAGGATGCCTTTTATATAGAGAAAAAAATTATAAGAGATTTATTTTATATAACATGTAAAACCACTACCGTGAATTGAAGCTTTATAACAGATAAACTGATTTGTCGTGATTTCAGTTGATTTACCAACCTAATAACTAAATTAATATATAAGATTCTAAAAATCATAAGCTGTAGATCAAAACGACAAAACTATAAATAATAACAAATACTTGAAAAATTGTGTAGACTGTTTATAGAATTTCTATATACCATCACCGTTAAGTAAAACTCGTTACAAAAAAATTTAAAAATTCTACAAATTCTTTTCCCTTTTTCCCTACTAAATGACTTTAAGCATTAATGCGTTAAAGAATTCAAAACGTTTTTTGACGTTAGAAATACATAAATATTTACAAACTGCAGAAATAGTTTCAATACAGTTTGAAGTTTGAACTGAACACAAATTGTTGTGAAATTGTAAATAAAGTCAGAAAAGAAAAAACTCAATAAATATTTATGTGTATTATCTGTCTTATATAAAAATAATTGCACCTGTATATGTTTCCCTTCCTAAAATATTTCATTAGCTATTCAAAGAAGATTTTTTCTATTAAGAATACATTATTATTTATATGTCAACAGCTTCATTACGGTTTGAAGTTTGACGTGAATACAAATTTATAGCTGTATCGTAAATAAAGTTAGTAAGAGAGGAAACTCGATATGATTTTTATGTAAATTATCTATTTTACATAACAGTCATTGCATGTATGTGCATGTCCCTTTCCAAACTGTGACAGCAGTTGGAACAAATAAAAAACAGAGAAGAAAAATGGCTTGTTCAGGTTTCAGAGCAGTGATTCTTGAAGATTTTATCCCACAGAATCCTTTTTTACCCCCATACAACTCAACGTAACTCCCTAATAAATATTAAGAAACTAAGGACTGATTAAACATAGAAACAAAACAACATAGAGTAATATGAAAGATATAGATACTACTCATAAAACGTGGTGTGGAATCACGACATTTTTAATGAAATGATACAAGTAGAATGATACGTTGGTGAATATTTCACTCCTTCTTATGTTGTACAGTAACATGCTTTGTACATACAGCTGAAAAGTATGCTGTAAAGTAACACGTGTGTTTTATTATATCATAGTAACTTTTGTTCCTTATTGTTGTGTTTTTGGAGTATTAGTTACTATTGTTCATCTTATTTAGGGAATTATGGAAAATGATTTACGTATTTTCTTTAAAATTTATGTGGTGTTTAAAAATGTTTCGAGGATCCCCTGGATAAAACTTTCATAATCCTATAGTTAATCGGAACAAACTTTGAGAAACCCTATTTTAGAACACGACGAAAAATAGTTTGATACTTTAAAACTTAAAACACTCCCAAACCCCTCTTCGAAAACTCTTCTTTTCCTTGTATTGGAAAAACGTTAAATCCGGTTGCCGACAGATGGCAGTATTTTATTTTTACTTTCGTATTTATTTGCAGACACGATGAATATAATTTTATACATTATAATTTATCTTAAAATAATTCGCAGAACGGTTTTCAAAAGAACAGTTGGCGTGAATCGCTATTTCATGCTTCATATTCTATGCTCTTATTTTGAATGACTCATCGTGGATTTGCAAAAATTAACTTTATGCCAAGATGGTTACAATTTCATTTAGATAGCTATAAATTGACTTTCATCAAACCTATTTCGCTGTTATAAATGAAGTATAAACATAAACATAAAGTGATAATTTTAAAGTTTTTTTAACTTTAGAAGAGTAACAGGATTCCTGTAAAACGACATGTAGGTGGGGTTTTTTTTCTTCTGTGTATGTAAAAAATTAGTAATAGAAAAAGATATGTGTTTAAAAAATATAAAATGGGTAAAACTCAGACGAAAATAATTTCTCATTGTTCTTCTAAAAATATTTGATAATGCCACGTTGAGATATTCCTCCTAAAACTTAAATTAAAAGATTTAGTACAGCTTTTTATAACTTAACATGCAATTTTTTGCATTTATTCCCAAAAAAAAAAGAAAATTATTTGTATCTGTCTAAATTTCATATGAAACAAACTGCTCTCCGAAGAACGTCGAAACGCATTTTGGAAATACGTGATAAACAATACTCTCATATAAAAAAAAACGTCTTAAACAACTTACCTATAAGAAAAGATTTGATTCAAAATAAGAAAAAAATTATTGTATAGTTCTACGAATAATATTAATAGTGGTACATTTTAAAATAATGCCATTAACTTTATTAAATAAATACCAGATTATTTGACATAATATTAGCGGTTATTTTGATAAATTACCAATTTGTTCCCTTAAAATAAATTTTAATATTAGTAAAAAAAGCATTATGCATTAACTGATAAATTGACTATATTCTTCAATTTTAGTTAAATGTTATATTACATACTTACTAAGTGAACAACTTTGTTTTAATCAGTGAAGTATTTCCTTCACACACAGATTTTTTTTAAAGATAGAATTTATTTTGTGTTTAGGTTATCATAATTAAATTTTCCTTTTAGTTATATCATTACAGCGTCTAAACATTAGTATTTCGTAGTAAATGCTCTATTTTATGAAAATGACTATCTTGTAGTGTTTACTATGCATTACAATACTGAGAATTTTTAAACTGAAATGTGTTTAAAAAAATTGCAGTAGTCCTACGACAACTTTGTTAAATTCACTGGATTTTGTAAAGATACATAGGACAAGACCGTATTGTCTGAAATTTTAGTAATAATTAGTACTAACCGAGGAGATATCCTGTGTTAGTGTAACGACTACTTTCTGCTATAAACTTCAAGCATATCGATCGCCTTTGTTCCATTTATTGCATGTATTTATGTAAAAATTAAATTCCTACAGGATAATGATTATTACTGCAGCCTGCAAAATAATTGATGCTAATTACATTTTTTCAAAAATTTCTGTATTACACGAATATCTGAAACATTCACTTAAGTCGCATTTGTACAGATGAAAACTTTTTAAAGTTTCTCAATTATTTACCTTATAATGCAATAGATACAAAACTAGCGTAAATAAATTGTAAATAGAGTCAGTGGACTCTCAGATGTACGAAATGTAACCAAAAATTGGGTATTTCAATATCTCAATTTAGATATTTCGTTTCATAATTAAAGCTAAAAAGATAATTGAGAATGAGGATGAAAAATAGATTTTCCATACACCTAATCATACATTAAATGCAATTATTAGCTTGAAATGCAATATAATTGTTTCTAACTAAGCTTTTAAATGCTTTTTGAAGCAAAGTTTTAGTGTTTTACGAAAAATTTAAAGATTTGAGCTATATTGTAATAGAGATGGATAGCTTTTCATACTCATAATCGCTTAAATAGTATAATTATTATCCCAAAATAAACTGGAATTTTAGATTTGTTAAACGCAAAATGATGGTATTTTACGGATGTTTGAACAGCATCAGATGTATTTATAGTATTCAAATCTGTTTGAATTTCATCAATTATTTTCATTATACAGCAACTAATGTAAATAAGGTATACACGGAAACAGTAGACCTTCAACTGAACGAAATTTCGCTAAGATTGGGTATTTCTAAGACTCAATTTCTATATTTCACAGTAACATTTCCTAATCTAAACTATGAAATATAATTGAGAAAAATTAGGAAAAATTTTCTTCATACACAAAATCCTGTAATAAATATAATTATTAAACTTAGCCTTAAATGCAATATAAATGGTTGCTAATATAGTTTAAAAAGTGATTTAAGGAAAAAATTGGATATTTTACAAATTCTTATGTTAGGTGCTTATGTTAGTGTCATAACCCTTCAAAATTAATTATTTATTTCCATAAAAATAATTTCAAAACTAACATAAATAAAGCATGAATAGAGATTGTAGCTTTCAGTAAGACAAAATTTCAGCGATATCCGATAATCTCTCAGTTTTAATTACAGTTATTATCGATTTAGTTATAGTCCCTATTGTTATTTCCAGTATTAGTTTATGACTATGAACAGTATAAATAATAAACATATATATGATATTATATATGAACATATATATTATATATGATATATATTATGTATTATATATTATATATAATATATTATATATTATACATTATACGTTATATATTATACATTATACATTATATTATATATTATACATTACATATTATATATATTATGTATTATATATTATGTATTATATATTATATATTATATGTTATATGTTATATATTATATATTATACATTATATATTATATATTATATGTTATATATTATATATTATATGTTATATGTTATATATTATATATTATATGTTATACATTATATATTATATGTTATATGTTAAATGTTATATATTATATATTATATATTATATATTATATATTATATATTATATATTATATATTATATATTATATATTATATATTATATATTATATATTATATATTATACATTATATATTATATATTATATAGTATATATTTATTATGCACTATATATTATATATGCACAATAAACATTTCTAACTCAGTTTCTATTAAACTGATGTCAGCATATGAGCAAATTATTTAAGAGTTAAAATTCTGGGTTTTTTTTTTTTTTTTTTGTGTGTGTGATATTATTACATCATTTCAGTTGCCAAATGAGTAGACACTGATCTTTCAAATTATATTTGGCAGGTTCGAATACATCTACTG
>CM063506.1:15488902-15498902 GCA_032207245.1 Pardosa pseudoannulata
ATGTTGTCTCATTGTGAAAACTATAGAGTCAAAACTCGTATTATATTTTTGATAGTGATGCAACAGATCAATGATGATGAACCTTTTTTAGAAGTCAGTTAAATTGCATTCATTATTTTTTAAGGCTAGATAGTGGGCCACTAATGGGCGTCAATGGAAATGAAAAGTGATGATGGCGTAAAAGGGGTATCAATAATTTGATAATACTGAAAATTTGTATAAGGAAAATTCCAGGTTTTTTCACTTTTAAAATCTTCTAAAAGGTTTACATTACTTTTTTTTTCACAATTTTAATTTTGCAAACGAAGAAAAAAAAGGTCACACTTTAAAAATGTACAAAAGTGTGGTGATATTATGAATTACCACAATATATTTTTTTATAAATTCAACTTTAGATATTTATACTGTAATAATTTAAATAACTAAATATTTACATTTCTTCTATTTTCCCTTTCCACTTCAATAGGTTGTTCCACTTGATCACTCTTAGTTATTTAAAGTTTTCATCAATACATTCAACCCACCTTAGCCTGAATGTGTCTCAAGTCATCTACCAATCGGTTTGAATTTGAATATTCTGGTCGTTAAAGAAGAGGGGGGTCCATTCTGCAGATGTGACCAGGTAATTTAATACGGTGGAAGAAGATTCTGAAGAACGCTGAGGACCATAAAAGCTGTTGAGTCAATGAAAAAAATAAGATATTTATATTTCAGTTTTCTGATCTTTGTTCTCTGTAGTCTGGTATAAAATTAAGTTTAGAAATATCAATTCGTGGGTCAGCCTCTAACTTTATAGGCCATAGATTCGTCACATCTGTAAAACTCTCTCAAATTATCCCAAATTAAACATCATTTTATAGCTGCTATTCTTGTTAAATTTTTTGTTTGACGAGTAAAGGAATATCAGGATATAATTTTATTGCCGCATATGTTATTGGCAATTTGAACCAAATGTTTAAAAGAAAAAAATTCAAAAGTAAAATTTAAATTTTTAAAAATAAAACTAATATTATAACTATTTATATAGTAGTCGCTACATGTATTTGGTTATTGTACAATATATATAATGTACGTATGTACATATATATGTGTATATATGTACAATATGTATAATGTTCTAAGATTGTTTGATCTTTTTGTTGTACTTTCCTTGCAAAGTATTTAGGTAATAATCTGTAAATTATATTTTTTTAATTCAGCTTTCATTACGAGATAAATTTTTGGCATAAAATCAGTTGCTCTACAAAATACAAACTCCTGATTTAGCTGGTTGACTATATATGACTGAATAATAAAAAGTATATTTTGGGTGTTTCATAATCAACCAAGATTTTCTGTATTTTTTATTATTTTCGCTTTTACGTTTATAATTTTTAACTTCCATATTATTGTACAATGTATATTGTACAATAACCAAATATTTAAAAATCTCTTATACAAGAAATATACTTTTTATCCCTTTGGATATGTGTGTAACATTTTCAGGCAATTTTGGAAATTTTACACGCATTTTGAACAATTTAGTTATATATGGATTTAATTTTAAAAATATAATAGTTCAATTTAATGTAAGATCTATAATTTGATATTATTTTCCATACCTATAAAAGCCAATGTGTGTATGCATATCCTCTCAAGATTTAAACTACTTGTCCTAATTTCCTGAAAATTTTTCAGATTATTATTATGAGCTAAGGGAGTGTATCATTCATTTTCATGCAATTTTGAATAATTTACACACACTTTGAACAACTTAGTTATATATGGATTTAATTTTAAAAATATAATAATTTAATTTAATGGAAGATCTACAATTTGGTATTATCTTTCATACATATAAAAGTCAATGTGTGCATGCATATCCCCTGAAGATATAAACTACTTGTCCGAATTTGCTGAAAGTTTTTCAGATTATTATTATGAGCGTAGGGATTGTTTATAAAGGATTGAATGATATCTGAAACGTAGTGTGGATATTTTCCTTGTTTGTTTAGAATTCAGATATATCAACACAGAGCCAAAGTTACTGAAGCGAGAAAAAGAAAACTTAGATTATAGTTTTTTTCATACAATATAGATAACCACTAAGAAAAGATATTTTAAAATTCAACTCCTGGAGGATGTGTGATGGAATATTGAAAGGGAAAATGTAGGTTGTAACCTTTTATGTTTACAACATGTTCAATAGTTACTTTATTAGTACGAGGTGAAACTTTAGCCAACATTTGGCATCTAATTTTAGTTTTCTTTTATCAGCTTCAGAAAATGTATCACTTTCTCTAAAACATCATCATTTTAATTGTGGATCATTTATACGTCGATTATACTGCTCATATAATGTTTAATTTATTGATAACATTTCTATCCATAACGAAACAGTGTTGATTTTAGAAGTTAATGTTTATATCATGAAATAGTAAGTATATTTCAATTACATGACCAATGTCGCTAAAATTTCTTGTTCAGATATAATGTTCTAGGATTGTTGTTGGCTACCTTTTTGGTGTAATTTACCTTGCAAAGTATTTAGGCAATAATCTGTAAATTCTGTTTAATTCAGGTTTCATTTCGAGATAAATTGTTGGCATAACATCAGTCACTCTACAAAATACAAACTTCTGATTTAGCTGGTTGACTATATATGACTGAATAATAAAAAGTGTATTTTGGGGGTTTTATAATCAACCAAGATTTTCTGCATTTTTTATTATTTTCGCTTTTACGTTTATAATATTTATTTTCCATATTACAACTATTTGTAGAACAACAAATTAGAATGGAAATTGGTGATATTTTAGCGATATTTCCAAATGTTTTTCCCGACCAATGATGCAGCATTCTCATTTAAATTATTTTGCATAACAATTAAGAAGACAAATGTCGATGATACATCTCTCAATGTTGGAGGCTAACTGACAGTTTTTTGGTCTTTAGCTGTTAGAGGGATATCCTTTTATTCTTTACAACCGTAAATATCATGCCTCTTGCCTTCTATATCTCATTATTGACCACTGCATGGCGACCTTGGTACAATGATTTACGGGTTACATCCACACAGTGGGCCACTAAATGAACGAGCACGTGGATGCGTTCTGTATCTACATGGAATTTTTATGTTGTACGTATCCCCTCGGTAATACATTAGAGTTTTGGGGGTCAGTAGGAGCCTCTTTGGAAATCATTGATTTAGACCTAAATGGTGAAAGGTTACTTTCAATCTCACTGCTACCATCTATTGGTAATAAATGCTTTCTTTTATAATTAAAAAAATAAATAAAAAGTGTGTATTCAATTTACTCAAATTTGCAAATGCTCGAAGCAACTTATTAGCGTCCTGTATCTACATTAAAGAGCCAGCATGACTGTCTTCAGGCCTCTCCTTACTATGGTGCACTGCAAGCCATTGCAATCTCTGGAGGGGGTATGGCTTATCGTGGTCGATGGTGGCAGACGATAAAATAGCCTTGGCTTGTCGAACGATAGCCAGATGCGCAACTAAAGTGCGCAGTAGACCCTGTGGACGAATCCACGAGCTCGGCGCATTTAGTGGCCCAATATGTGGATGCAACCCATGAACCATTGTTCAAGGTCACCATCAGGAAAAGGTGAACAATTGGCCATAGTGGGGAGGCTACATTTGATGTTTGGAGAAAAACAGCTTCCGAAGCCATCCTCAAGACCATTTTATCATCTGCCATCGTAGACCATGATAAATCATACCCCCATAGCTCAGTGGTAATGACTTGCAGTGGGCTAAAGTGTGGGGGACATTTAGATAATTAACAAATTTTAGATCTCTTGTTAATCATGAATGTTGATCAGAGATAATTATTTCACTTTATAAAGACCAATCTAGAATGACAAATTTTTCAATAATAGCTTTAAGGAACAGAAATATCTCCAAGAGGTTTTAAGTTTTCTCGGGTTGGATTCAGGGGTGGATTTATAGGGTTGGATTTTAGGGGTTTAGGGTTGGATTCGTAAATTTAGTAATTAGATAATAGGTAATGAAAAGAATAAGCATATAAAAAAGCAGAAAATAATATATACTGACTAGAAATCAGAGGTTTCTGAATTGTTTAAAATAAAAGTTCAGAGAAGAGTATTGGACATGCCTGTTGTCATAATCTTATTTATATTCTCCGTACCCTATAACACTGGAAGGATTACGCTTCTTGAAAGATAATTTTAGACATCTTTAAGCTCGTCATCTCAACCGTGTAAAAAGGGTACTTTTACACGGTACTTAACTTTACGTAACGTATTACGTAACTTTTCCATAAGATAGGGGAAAAGTTACGTAATCTAATAATCTGCTATCGATGTCGCTTTGGAAGGTTGAATGAGAATGAGAAAATGCATATTTCTATTGGGTGAAGATAAATTTGAATTTATGCAACGAGACTGATATTAAGGAAGTTTTATCAAACCCATAGTAAATATTTCAAAAGTGAAATAGAAACTATTAAGAGAAATTAAAAAGTATTTTTAAAAAGTATTTAAAAATTGAAAAAATAAACAAGAAAAAAAGTATGAAGATAAATTAAATTTTAAATTTAGAAATTTAAAAATATTTCAGTTAGCAAGCAGAGAAGGAAAAAACAGTGTAGTGAAATATAATAAACAAGATGTTTAAAGCGATAAGTTATCTTTAAAACACGAAGAAGCTGTTTTATAAATGAAGGAATCAATACTAAGAAAAAGTATTACTTGTAAATGAAAAAAATCAGTAGTAAAAGAAAAGTAAAAGAATGAAAATAGAAAATAATGAACTAAAATATTTAAATGATGTCATACATTTTGAAATTTAAATATTACGAATTACAATACTGGTTAAATAATTATTGAGTTTAAATAATAAACTTAAAATAGAAATAATAAAAATAAAGTAAAATATTCTTTTGATGTAATAAATCAGTGTCTCCAGATTGTAAGAAAAAATATTACTTGTAAATCAAGAAATCAGTATTAAAAAAAAAGTAAAGAAATGAAAATGGAAAATAATAAATTAAAATATTGATGTGATACATTTTGAGATTTAAATTTACAAATCATGATATTGGTTAAATAATTATTGAGTTTAAATAATAAACTTAAAATAGAAATAATAAACAAATAAATAAAGTAAAAATATTGTTTTAATGTAATAAATCAATGTCTCCAAATTGTAAGAAAAAGTACTACTTGTAAATCAAGAAATCAGTAGTAAAACAAAAGCAAAGGAATAAAATTGGAAAATAATAAATTAAAATATTGAAATGATGTGATTCATTTTGAGATTTAAATATTACAAATCATAATAAGAGTTAAATAATTATTGAGTTTAAATAATAAACTTAAAATAGAAATAATAAACAGACGAATAAAAATAAAATATTGTTTTGATGTAATAAATCAGTGTCTCCAAATTGTAAGAAAAAGTACTACTTGTAAATCAAGAAATCAGTAATAAAAGAAAAGTAAAGGAATGAAAATGGAAATAATGAATTAAAATATTGATATGATGTGATACATTTTGAAATTTAAATATTACAAATCATAATACGGCTTAAATATTTATTGAGTTTAAATAATAAACTTAAAATAGAAATTATAAACAGAATAATAAAAATAAAATATTGTTTTGATGTAATAAATCAGTGTCTCCAAATTGTAAGAAAAAGTACTACTTGTAAATCAAGAAATCAAGTAGTAAAAGAAAAGAAAAGGAATGAAAATGGAAAATAATAAATTAAAATATTGATGTGATACATTTTGAGATTTAAATTTACAAATCATGATATTGGTTAAATAATTATTGAGTTTAAATAATAAACTTAAAATAGAAATAATAAACAGACGAATAAAAATAAAATATTGTTTTGATGTAATAAATCAGTGTCTCCAAATTGTAAGAAAAAGTACTACTTGTAAATCAAGAAATCAGTAATAAAAGAAAAGTAAAGGAATGAAAATGGAAAATAATAAATTAAAATATTGAAATGATGTGATACATTTTGAAATTTAAATATTACAAATCATAATACTGGTTAAATAATTATTTAGCTTAAATAATAATCTTAAAATAGAAATAATAAACAGAATAATAAAATAAAGTAAAATATTGTTTTGATGTAATAAATCAGTGTCTCCAGATTGTAAGAAAAAATATTACTTGTAAATCAAGAAATCAGTATTAAAAAAAAAGTAAAGAAGTGAAAATGGAAATAATGAATTAAAATATTGATATGATGTGATACATTTTGAAATTTAAATATTACAAATCATAATAAGGCTTAAATATTTATTGAGTTTAAATAATAAACTTAAAATAGAAAATAATAAACATAAAGTAAAATATTATTTTGATGTAATACGTTACGTTACGTTACGTAAGTTTACATATTATATTATTTAGAAATTTTGGCTTTACTTTCAGTTAAAGAATGATAAGCAAAATTTCATCTTTCAGAAGATGCCAACAGCTACATTCCTATTTGGAAGTTCATAAATTTCTAAACAGAGAATTACCACACTGTTAGATTGATCGCAGTGCAGCCTATGATTTGGTCCTACATAGCTAGGTCCCATGATTTAACTCCATGCGACTTGTACCTTTGGTGATATGTCAAAGATCTCGTGTTCATACCACCTTTGTCGAAAGTTTGCCTGAACATAAATAAAACATTTGTGATTCTTTACAAACAGTTTGTAGTGAAACATTACAACGTGATTGGCAAGAAATTGATATTGCAATAATATAATAAGATTGACTATCCAATGAATGTCACAATGTACTTTTCAGAAGCCAAATTTAACAGTCTAACTTTACAGCGACATATTACTTATAATTTTCTGTTTTTACTTATAGGAAGTATTTAAGTTTGTAAGGAGATGATTATCTCCTGGTAGCCCTGTATGATTATTTCTGGTTTTGAGCGCTACGGTCTACTTTTTGCAACACGGGGGTTAATGAGACCGGGACCTACTGCACAAAGCCGATTTCGAAGGGCTACGAACATCCAAGCCATAGCGGGATTCGAACCCACAAACTCCGGACCGAAGGTCAGCACCCTAACCAATTGGCCATCGTTCGGCTCTGTAGAATATTTAGTTTTAATATTAAGATTTACTATAAAAGTAAAGACTTAATGAGGTAAAATAATCATTTCATTATAAAACATCCTTTGATTTTAAAGCATGCAACTAGTTCAAATTTTTCAGGACAAAAATTTTTCCATATTTTCGGTCATATCGTGTCATTTTGACATCCGCTAAATAAAACATTTACTTTTATATTAATATTATCGTCTTATACATGTCTTTCTGGTATATTCTTTCCATGTAAAAATGTCAATTACAGGTTTTTATAAATTAGGTATGGATAGCACAACAAAATCCTTCTTTTTTGTAAGTATCATTTTATTATTTCGCTAGCGAAGTTCAAATATAAATTTACCCCATAACAATCTTTTTTGGTCAACAAAGCGAGCGAAATAAAAAAAAAACTGTCCTAATTTTTTTTATGATGTTTCTCCAGTTGTTCGAACACCAGTAGTTATGAGCTTAGCAAGCGGAACTAAGAGCTCCACTGCTTTTGATATCTTTTTCTCTGAGGTTTTATAAAGCATCAAAATAAGAAAAACGTTATAAGAATATTTCCTTGATACTTTAACGTCACTTTCAAGTATTTTATTATTTTTTTAATTTTATTGCATAAATTTTTATTTTATGACCATTTATAGAAAAGCAAGCGAGTAATACGAGCAACAGTATTACGCTATGGTAATTCTGTATTAAAATAAGAACATTCTATATTTTTACTTTTCTTTCTACCTTCAGGTCCCCCCTTCCAGTGGTTGAGAAAAATCATTTTTAGGGCTTCTATTTGATAAAAACATATTTCAATTATGAAGCTTCTAGATTCAGTAGTTTTGGCTCTGCATTAATATGTCAGTAGGCAAATTTCTTTATATAATATAAATATATCTATATATACTTATATATAATATAAATTTCTATTATATATATATTATATATATGTATATATATATATACATATCTATATATATATATATATATATATATACATATATAAATATATATATATATATATACATAGATATGTATATACATCTATATATACCATATATAATCCTATATCTATCTATGTATATATATATTATATTATAACAATATATATAAACATACATATATAGATACCATATTATACACAAATATATAAGAATATATATATAATATATATTATATACATTATCTATATATTAATATATTATAATATATATATACATACACACACAAATATTATATATATATATATACATCTATATATATTACAAAATATATATATATATATATATATATATATATACAGGTCCAGTTCTAGACTATTAATCATTGCATGCGAGATGTATTTAGCCCCTTTTATCAGAGCGTGTACATAATAGATTAATGCATAGAAGCTTGCTATAAGGTTTATGTAAGTGATCTATATAATTAAGTAGGAATCAAAAAATTATAAAATATATACATTGCATGTTTATTTTAGGCTTTTTTAAATGTACATAATTTGAATTAGAAGAATTAATACAATAAAATTAACAAAATGCAGTTAGATACTGCATTTTTCTTTACTTCTTATTTGTCAGTCCTTTTATAATATCTAATAATTCTAAATTTGTATCTATTTTCTTTCTATTGTTTATAATCGTGTCTGAACATACACGGAGACAGTACAATTTCATATCAAAAATATACATCATAACGTAGTTTGCTTATAACAAATCTCTTTGGTGCATATCCGAAAATATAATATAATTTCTGTTATATGACTTCACTAAGAATAACTATTTTAAAAAATTAAAAAATATTTCAAGAATTATTCTTTAAAATCAAACCAAAATTTTTTTGCAAAGAAAGACTAAAAGATAGTGTCTCAAGCAATATTTCCACGAATACGAAAAATAAGCCTTAATAAATACTCTATCAGCCACAAGAAATTTAGCCCTTTGTGCATGTAATCACTGTACATTGCTAGACCCACACCTGTATAAATATTTAGTATTTAATATATAAAATATATAAATATATATTATATATAATATATATATATATTATATATATAAAATATATTTTTAATATTCATATATACATATATATATATACATATATACATACATACATATTTACATATATATATATCGGTCATATCGTGTCATTATATATTTATATAATATATATTTACTTTTATATATACATATATATATATATACATGTATATATATATATATTTATTTATATATGTATATAATGTATATATATGTATTATATACACATATAAATACATATAACATATTGTATATATATATTTATATATGATATATATATATATATATATATATTTATATATCTTTTTTGGTATAAATATGTATAAATATATGTATCCTAATATGTTATATATTTATATGTATCCAGTTGTATGTATTATATATGTAGTTTATAAATATAAGTATATGCTTTTGATATCTTTATATATAGGTTTTATATATATATATATATATAAGATTATTATATATATTATAATATATATATATTTTATTATATATTTTATATATTATATATATAATACAAACTATTACAATTCTATTATTATCAAGCTTAAAATTAAGTCATTGAGGAGTTGAAAAAGCAACTTTGTATTACGCCATTTGAATAATTGAGTTGAAAAAGAACATCTATATTTTCATCTTTTATATTCCTACCCTTTAATAGTTTTAGTTCTGTATTAATGCACCATTTTCTACTTATATACACATTTATGTTTAAAAATTTGACTGGCATACATATACAGATGTACACATTTAAGTTGATGGGAACTGCTAAAGAAATTAGTGCAATGGGATATCTTAATTCATAACATAGTATTTATGAACAAAATCAATAAATTCTTCTTAAATTGCTTGTCATTTTTTTTTAATCATAATTACTTTTCTGATTTTTT
>CM063506.1:15501402-15523902 GCA_032207245.1 Pardosa pseudoannulata
CTCGTGAGAGATGCATGGACAATTGGGAGAAGAATTGCAAGTTAATGATTTTATTCCTGTGCTCTTACATTGAGGCTTATTTTCTATCATGATATAGAATTAAAGTCAGAGAAAATAATTTAGCTACTTTCTAGAATAAATTTTTAATATCCCCCCACACATATATATATATATAATATGTATATATATAATATATACATGTATGTATATTTAAATATGCATAATATATATATATATATATATATATATATATATATATATATATATATATATATGTGTGTGTGTGTGTGTGTGTGTGTGTGTGTGTGTGTGTGTGTTTGTGTGTGTGTGTATCAAAATTATTTAACTTTAATATCTTCTTAAAATCTCCTTTCTCCCATTCTAATTCTTTAAAATCTTTTTCCCAGCCTCTAAATGTCTTAATCAAAGGAGTGTCCCAGACTTAAAATTCTTTCAATACATTTGCAAAGCTTTCTGTCGGATAGATGTAAACTTTTGTATATTCAACACGTTTTCCAGCTGTCGCCGGCAAATGGCTCTTCGTTTTTCCGGATCGTAACAGTTTAATTCGCTAAGTTTCTTATCCCTTCGGAACATTATTCCTGTCTTCGCTCTTGAGTGCACCTCTGTTCGAGCAGAATGATTTTTGTGTCTTTCTTTTGTCTTTCTCTGACTAGTAAAAGTGTCAGTTTTTTATCAACTGTAAAATAAAATTTTTATTAGACTCTCTTCAATTAGACTCTCATCAAATTTTAATTAGACTCTCCATTCTCTTCATGGGTGGTCAGACTGCATCTTACGTTCTTATTGCTATCTATTTGGGCTTCTCCTTGTCCAGCAGTTACATACATATATAACATATATAATATATGAATTACATACATATATAATATATGTATGTATATATATATATATATATATATATATATATATATATATATATATATATATATATATATGTGTGTGTGTGTGTGTGTGTGTGTGTGTGTGTGCATATATTTTAAGCAGAGAAAGCAAATGAAGTTCAATTAAACCCTAAACCATTCATAAAATATTTTTCTATTTAAAAACGTGTCTGCTACAATTGAAATTTTTTATGTGCATTTTATACATAAAAGGTTGAATCTGGGAGTTATTATTTACTTATCTATGTATGCTTACTGTAATAATAAGAATTAGTCTCTTAATCTTTCTTAAACTGTAGATTGGGCATATTCTATCTTTAAAAGGTATGAAGCATAATTTGAAAATTACAAATGAAATGTCACGATGTGTTTCATTAACAAAAAACTTCACCGCAAGGACATGTTCAGTTGAGTAATATTTAAACACCCTGTTAGGAAACTGTTTCGTGTATATCGTTTAAACCAGTGGGGCGTGAAGTAAAGGAGGTCACAGGCAAAGCAAGCGGGGGATTTAACTGTATGTTCGTTTCAAATGCACTTGAAAGCATCACATTGTCACACGATCACCTTTTAGAAAAAGATTTTTAGTAGTAGTGGATATTTCTGGGTTCAGGAAAAATATTAAATAATTATCAGACTTTGTCTTATTAGGATTTTTTACATCAAAAGTCTCCATTAAAACACTGCTTTAGATACAAAATAGGACACTTCGTTGGATGCAATTGCTACAGTCAATGATTTTGCAACTGAAAGACTTATTAGTCCGGGACCTTCTGGTTTCGGACATGTAAAAATACTGTTACGTTGGCCTAGTGTTTCAGAAAGAAGAAATTAAAATTCATCAAGAAACACATGGACAAATATGTCTTGATTAAATGATTTTATACAATTAAATAAATGCCTAAGGAATACAACTGGAATCAACTTATCCTTTGCAAAAATCGAAGACTACTCTCGAGTCCCCATTGGTCCTAAAAAATGGCGAAGATTCTTTTCCAAAGGATTCTCCCACAAACCGTGGATGCCAGCCGTTCACCTGCTACTCTTCTGGTAACAACATTGTCAGCTCAAAAAAATCAGACTGCCCCGAGGAGAAAAAAACAGAGGTCCACTCCCGAACGGAGGAGTCAGAAAAAGTCAAACCAACGGACTATTGGTTGGGAGAAGTCCGAAGTTTCTTTCTAGTTCAAACCGGTCCTGCTCTGGTATGTCCCCGACGTTGACACACGGGAAGGGGTAAAAAGAGCTGAACCGAGAGTAACTTATTGTTACAGGTCACAAGCAGTCAAACTATTCCATAGATTATTTGTCATATAAAAATTGAGAGGAATGCTGCTGTTATCTAATAGTTCTTGTAGTTTTGTTGTTCTTTAAGATAAGTCGAAAGGAAAGCCACCCCTTTAGCATGGTGTTTAGAACGTCTACCTACCAAGTAATACTGTAAGGCGTGGATTCAAATTCTGAATAAGACTGTAATCTTTGTTTAAATTTCAAAGGGAGCAAAGTTGATCTATCTGTATAGGGATCCCACGGAAAAAAGATTAACATGTACTTTTGTATAAAATATTAATGTTGAGAATAAAAGGCAAGTGCCCTCGAATTGATAAGAAGCGATAGGAGGTGTCGCTGGAAGTAATCGTATATTTGAAATAATTAATAACGTATTCATTATTCTATTTTACTACTTGAATGAGGTTAGAGTTTGTCCTTCCTCCGTGTCTGACTTTGAAGGGGAGAATTCCTAAAAACAATAAGCTACCATCTAATTGGGCTCAAGGTAGCCTAGTAGTTATTGTGCTGAGTTTGAATCTCGGGTTGATGCTTAGCCGAAAGATGGCCGATTGGTTAGGGTGCTGGCTTTCGGTACCTGAGTTCGTGGGTTCGAATCCCACAGAGGCATGGATGTTCATAGCTGTTCAAAATCGTATTTAAGCTTTAGCCTCTGACTCATTATCCATCGTGTTGCAAAAAGTAGACCGTAGCACTCCAAATCAAACCAAACCAAAAAATCGGGTTGATGCTTGCAAAAAGTCCAAAATGTATTTCGGCATAAGTAGTTTTATTTTGTTCATAGAAATACAGTATTTTTTTCTTTCAACACGGAAACTGACTAAACAGGTTCCTATTTTTTCAATCTGTGTCCAATTATATGCATCCTATCCTGTATTAGGATTCGAACCAGCGAAGTCTAATACCTAAAGACAGAGTCCTACAAAATCAGTCATCCTTAGGTAAACGGATACGGACAGGGCCTCATTTCTGACAGAGCAAATGGTGCGAGCGCCCGAACCCCCAGTCAAACTGGGCCCCCAAATTAACTGTCATTTCAAGTTTAAAAAATGATGTGTGTGTCTAAAATTCACTTTAAATTATCGACAATTTCTTCTTTTAGTTTTTCACTTATTCAGTATCATTAGAGAGCTTGTTCACAAATGTAAGGGCTGCAAAAAATGTAGAACACTCAGCTACATTCTGTTTTAGGCAGGAAAATTCCTCAGGTAAGGACTTACAAAATTCTAATATAAGCTTTACCTTCCAGGATTTTTTCCTAACTTTTTTTTATAATTTTACTTATTTCATAATATTTTATTTCATTTTAAACTAATCTTATTTTACTAACTACATTGGTGAATAAACTTTAAAGGCTCTTCGGGCCATGGTTTAAGAATCACTACATATAACAATCACCCCGTAGTCACCACCTGTGTACAGCAGAGTGAGGGGGGGCGGATGAATGGGTTTGCCCTGGGCCCCCATTTCTGTAGTCGGGCCCTGGATACGGGAAACGTAAAGGATAAATCTGTAAGTCCCTAGGCCATATCACTAGCACGTTGATATGTCGGTAGAATAATTTGGAGAGAGGTATGGAACCGGAAGAAAGTATTATCCTGCATTGAATGATTAAATTGAAGTAATTCTCCGATGGAGCATCACATTCTTTAAGGTAATTATCAAACATCCCAGTCACTTCTTCTCAAAAATTAAAAAAAAAAAAATTGGAAGGACACTGGCGTTGCATCACGACCACCTTATACCCCTCTCAGTAGGTAGTTCTAGACAGATTACGCAAATTCTTGTCAAGAACTGATTTTTTATATACTGATACACTTTGCAGATACTTCTTTAGTGGCACCACTTGCAATATTTCACCCTATAGCCCATAGGCCATAGAAAGTCCAGCTATAGAAAATTTCCAAGGTGTCCCCTATGATTCTCCGTGTCTGTGCTTATTTTACCTACTCCTGGTCCGACTTTATGTCAGTGAAATCATTCTTAGCGGACCTCCTAATTTAATTAGTCATACACATAAGGGGGCGGGTGATTAGCGCCAATATAGGTCACGGAGTAAGAATGTTAAGCTTCTGTTTCAAGTACTTATGCTACCGCTGCTACGCAACTTCCAAGAGCCTTCCACTGTGTGTTGAATGCCTGTTTTGCCGCACCAGTAGCGTTGAGCACTCGCTCTTTTCATTTTCTACGCGGAGGAACAAACGCGGAAGCGCGCTGCTGACGTAACGCTTGCCGACTGAATGAGTTCGCGACCTCGATGAGTTCAGTTCTCGGTCATGGCGCAAAAATACGGCGTGTTTCCGCTCTCGGGAGCGTGAAATCAAAAACTCGCCGCTTTCGCCCTCCTCTTGCAGACCTGAGTGTCCAGTCGGAGTGCGATTGCAAACATATCATCCAGTTTAACGGAACTGGGGCTTGTCGGTTATCATAACCTTAGTACGATCTAGGATGATTCTCTAAAATTAGTAGCAGTCCAGAATCACGATTTTTGGCGAGAGATCTAACTTTGGCGATTATGTATTATTTGCAGCCTAGTATTTAGTTTTCTTTGTTAAGGCCTCCGTTTGTGATTATTCCTTTCACGGTCTCTCTTCTCTCAATTAAACTAAACTTAGTGGGTACGATATGGACAAGATAGTCTAATGATCAGCTTTCTTATCTGGTATAGTGCAGGGTTCGAACACTGACCACAAATACTGTGCCAGAAATGTCTTCCAGAGAACGTGTGGGACACATCTGTGTGTCAAGATGTCCAGTCATTGGGTTTGGATTAGTTTGATTGACTCGCATTTTTGCTGCACGAGGCTGGTTAAACCAGAACCCACAGATTAAGATTGATCTTGAATAATCTCAGGACATCTGTACCATAAGTGGAATCCGAACGCATGGACCCACGGCAAGCGTTCTACTCATTCGACCATCGTTCAGCCCCTCTATGGGAGGTTGGCAGGTGGGAGAGAGAGAGAGATAAAATTAGGTGCAAAAACTCTACTTCTTTAGGATAACCAATAGTGAGGAAAATGTCTAGCACAAAATTTCAAACTCTTTAACTCGTTAGGTTAGGTGATCCGTTGAGAACCATCAAAACTCAACAAGTATATTTAATCTATGGACATAATGAATAATTAGTGTCAATGTTACCATTGTATATTTTTTAATTTCTTGATAATTGTTTACAGACTAATAATAACAAATTGTTGAATAGTTTTATCCAATTTTAAAAGGAAATGAAGTATTTAAAATCAACCGAATCTATCACATCTAAAGCGAATATGAAATAAGAAATTTAATGATTAAAAATTTTTAAAAATTATTTTTAAATTAAATTAAATTTTATTTAATAAATTTTATTTAATATATGCTATAATTCGTTTGATATTACGGTTTGGTAGCCAGTACTGTGGGCAAAGCTTTTACGTAAATCTTTTACTTCGATTTCCTCGAAAACATAAAAATGTCTTTAAATCTTATAATAGTTTTTGATTCGATAAAAAAATTCTTTATATTTAAAATGTTCCATGCGTTTAAACTTTCTTCTCCTAATTCCTCCTCATTATTACTTAAATAGTATTTTGGGAACACGTAAGTTTTTGATTGATTGGATTCTTATTCGAATAATTTTCGAAGTCTGTATGTAAAAGTTTCATTTAATTATGAAACTTTTAAAATTTAAATTGAATTTTAATAATTTAAATGTAATCTAAACTCGAAATGTATACACAGGTGCTTTTAGTGTATATTAATAGCATTAGATAAAAATGTTGTAGAAATATGTAAAAAACTGAAGTTAAAATTATTTTTAAAAATAAGAAAGAAATTCAAAACTTTCAGTTTTTATTACAAAATCTAATTTATTAAAGTAACATGATACACTTTTCATACTCAAATGTGTTTGCGCAGAAAGTTTCCTAACTCAAAGTTATTACTTTACAGAAGCACTTTGTGATACCCTTAACAGCAGAAATATAACAAACCAATAATTATTTTGGGAAACTTACGAACTTATGAAAGTGGTTTTCAGCTCCCTTTTGTATTTGAAAAATAAACGTTAACTCTATTCTAATTCAAATTTCATAATGACAAACGCTATAAAATATGTCAGCTAATTTCTATTACTATATTCATATATTTTACTTCCTTTCTAAATTTTTACTTTCTGAAATTTTGTCTTGGTATAAAGTTGCACATGGCTAAATATGAAAAAGATGATTTCATTTCTCCAACAAAGTCATATTAAATTATGATTTATACAATCCTTTATTTTTTCTTTATCTCCATAATTTTCCTGTATTAAATGTAAGCTGTTTCATGAGCATTAAGAAATTCATTGAATTTACTTATTAAATCTGCCTGGTAAAGACTTTCAAATGTGTGTTGTATGCAAATACTACTTAATCTTCAATTTAAAAACTTTCAACACACTTTTAAACGTGATAACATGCATTCACTTGATAATTCATTTATACCTGTAAATGTACGCTATGAAGAGGTAGACAAAAATATTATTCTATGAAGCACTGATGTTTTGGAAAAAGTCTACCGCAATTGAATTTCCACCTGAGGAATAATTAATTAAATAGTTCATTTAAAAGAATTTTATTTGTTACTTGACGTGTTCTTCCGATTATATAAATACTTACATGAAATTTCTATAAAATATATATATTCTATTAGATGAAGTAAGTAAAGTAAAATTATTTTTTCATATTTCTAGAAAGAAAACTTATTTTCTCTTGTACTAAGAAAATTTAACGGTTATTTTCATATATTAGTTAATAAAGGAATAATATAAACATGAATGCTTTCAATATTCGTTGAGCAAAATTTCCACAATTGACTAAATTAATCAGGCTAGCTTCATAGGGTTTTCCTGGTATATCTTTTGTTTAACAAAACTGCATACTTGCTTCTCATACAAAAAAAACAACTCTTTCCACTTTACATATGCAACGTAATGCTATCTTTTGGGGTGCAAAGTTAATTGCAGCAAACTAGTATGTAATCTTGCCTCTACCTGTTTCAGATATTTTACTGTATTAGCGTAAATATATACAAAGTATGATCAATAGGTAGGGTGAATCTCCCATCAAATAAAAATAGGAACAACCTAATTATCTGTGACACCTTAGTCGTGGTTCTTAATATTCATTAATAATTATGTGTGGGTTCGTGTGCCTGTGAGTCCTGATAAATATATTATCGACTTTAAGTTTAATATTAAATGGGGCTTGACATGGAGTATAAAATTAATCTGAGGGAATGTGATATATTTATAAAGCAATTTTGAGCTCATTATCGTTTTACTGCTCTATTTCAACTTCTGTATTCCTTGAACCTGACACCACTGGCCTTTCTCTTTTTTCTTAAGCTAACAAGAAGATTTACAGACATTAGGCATATTTAAGCTGCTTAGTTATGGGGATTGATAGTTGTATCTGTGAAGTAGTTTTCAAGAGCTTTCGATAATTTGTGCATCAGTTGCATTGTGTGCAACGGTAACTATTTTATCAAGGATGAATAGTTTCCAAGTAAGATCTACTGAATGTAAAACTTAGCTCTCCATTTACCCGAATTTTTAGTTGCACTTTGTATGACCGATTGATATGCGCAACTTAAAGTTACTATGTATGTTCGGAAATATAATAACTCTTAAAATCTGGAGAAATTCAAAACGTTTTAAAAGTGTAACAGTTCTTTTAAAGCAAGTATTATATGTTAACCCATATTGGACCGCTGTCCTATAAACAGGACATCACATAAAATTCCATTCAATAATAAAGTTATAAATATTTTCTGAGTGTAATTTATTTTAACACCATTAAAATAGACAAACATTAGCATAATAACAACAAAAAAAACTGAGAAATCAAATTATATTGTATTGTAAAATCTAATTTCAGCAACAAATAAAAATTGTTATTTTTAAATCTTGTTTTATATTTATAACTATTTTTTTCAAACATTGTAGCGGTTACTTGTAGCTTAAAAACAAAGCTAATAATGTAGCTGAAAGTTTTTGTTCAAAAATATATTTTACAAATTATTTTGGAAGGCACAGTTGCAAGATGTTCATGAAAATTAAACCTGTAAAATTTGGATATAAGATATAGATGTTAGCATCCTACAACGGATATCCTTTTTCTATAATCTCTTACCAAAAATGCCAGTTCAAAAACTGCAAGAGAATACCAACAAAAGTATGCTTATCCCCTATATAATAATAGCCTAAGTTATCTGTACGTCTGTCCTCCAATTTATGAAGCGGTTGGACCTGGAATGGATAGAGGCATCCATTCAAAGCGAATAAAGTTTATCTTCTCATAAACTATCGATCCGATTCTAAAATAAATTTGTATAAATATGCTTCATATCACAGCAAAAAATACTGTCGTCTTTAAAACGTTCGAAATCCAACCCTTCCCTCCTTTTCGAGAGTTTAATGACATTATTTCAAGCCCTATTTTCCCCGGTTAAGGGCAGGCTATTAAATTTATCCATTTATCACTTAATAAATAGGTAAAAATAACAATTTTTTCTACCATCATGACGTCATTCCTTTAAACATCTCATTTAATCATTTCATATTTTAAACTATTTAAATATCGTCTACACTATTTAATATCTTTTATCACTGAACTTAGATATTAGGTAAATTATTTCCTTTTATATTTGGCTTAAATAATAGATTAGGTACATACGTGTAATTTTACATTTAATCATTAATTATTTTTTGTTGCAATGAAACTTTTACCACCGGTATTAACAATAAATTCTTTTCATATAAGTCTAGGAGCCTATTTCATGGACTAATAAATATCGAACTTTTAATTTATATAGATTTGGAAATTAAGAAGATTGTTCTTTTGTGTGTTTGTTTATTATAAATAACCACATGATTTGACTAAATGAATTCAATGTGATTCTAAACTGCATTACAGGATCGGGAGACTCTAGAGGAGTATGAAGATAAATAAATTATTGAGAGTGAACCAGATAGTTCTCAGCCAAAAAAACAAACCATTTTTACCTGCCTCATTGGGTACTTAACAGTTCTGGAATATTAAAAATTTTACTAATCCCGTCATATGATGGGCTATATACTAGTAATGTAATGTTGGACTTTGCTTTGAGTGTTACCCAAATTTCTCATATGAGTCAGCGTACTGCTATTAAAGTGATATTAAATTTTAGTAGTGTATTGGACCGTTGTCCTATTTATAGAACAGCTAATTACTTAAAAAATTAAAAATATTTTTTCAAAATTTTAGTTTTATATTCTTAGTTACACCATATTAATGATATGGATAAAGTTATAATAATAAACAGAAATATTTAGTTGCGATATGGGTTAAAGGTACTTGGCTCTTAATGTGAAACGTCTAAGGTGAAAAAAGAGCTGCTTAAAATATAACTTTTCCATGTCTTGATTCAATTCTTCTAAATATTTTCTGTTGTTTTCAATTTGTAATTCTCAGTTTTGTTTTAATGTAGAAATTTTTCAAAGAAATGCGAGGAAAGTTGTTTTAAATCAAGTTAAATTAAATTTTGTTTATCAGTGACAAAATCAATAATCTTAACTTAAGACCAAACATTATTGAAAAAATTAATATTCACCAAAATATTTGATTTAGAAATTTTTGTTTATAAACGTTTATTCAGCCCTAGTAAAATTAATCTTTTTTCAAAATACTTATCTATTTTTAATGCATACTTTTATCTGGCTATCCTGAAATATTATTACCCAATAAAACAAAAATTATAGGAATTTATTATAAAATTTAGCACTAGTTTTTAATTTTAACGTACTGTAATTACTATGAAAATTTAGTGATAAAATATTGAACAACTGAAACATCTACCTAAAAAATCACTTTCTGAGAAAAAGGGCTTTAAAGTTTTTCCTATTTAAAGTTCTGATAATCATGAATTCCCACTCTTTATACAAAATAAAATTCAATAAACTTATGAACTGCAATATAAATGTAAATACTCTCTTATTATAAGTCGAAATATTTGAGGCAAAAGTTCATAATATATTAATATCTTTCTTACATTTTGTGCTTTAGTAATCTTAATATAAAAATATTATTATACTCTATCAATAGCTTTTCTTTCATTTACAATAATTTTTGAGTCTCTGCCAAACTAATAATCCTATTTATTGTTATATGCGGTACAACCCAATACATTTTTAGCCTAATATTTTGAAATAATTGGAAATTTTCAATATTTTGGATTTAAAATTTATATTAATGCTTACTGCATTACATACATGTCTTGGAAAATATGAATTTCGAAAATAGTCCTAGGTCCTCTTAAATATCCAAATGTTAAAGATTATATAAAACGTTTGAGTTTTGAATTATTATGCTTCTAGGTAAACAATGAGTAGGTCATATAAATGTAGCATAAGCTTAAGGCTATAGGATAACCTTTATGAATTGGATTAAGATTTTAATCTTTTGATAGTGAAGGAACCGGTTTCTTATCTTGTAAATAATAAATCTGTTAATCTATGGAGTATATAAGAAATCAGCCTGAAAACATTTTTGGGCTTTAAAAATTTCAGCTTCCAAGCCCAATAAAGTTTTTCTGCACAAAAGATCATTTTTAGTTTTCTTTTGAATAAAATATCTTCAATAAAAAATATCCAAAATCCTGATGTTGTGTATTTTTGATCGGAAGGCATTGTTCATCATGCATTTGTACTACAGTGTACTCCACTTAATGTGATCAGTTTGGGACACCGTGATTTCGATAACAATAACCGATTGATAAAAATAAACGATATGCAAAATTAGATAAATTTATCCCCCTCCTTTAATTCTCACGTACTAAATTTCAAAATAAAATGAAAAAACTCACCTTATATTTATGTACTTTATATTAGCCTTTAAAACATAAGAATTGTATACATAATTTAAAAAATTGATCCATTGTTGACAGTCTACAATTTTTTCTAAGAACTCATTGATATATTGATCGTAATCAAAATCAACCTGTCATAACGATTTAAAATTCTTATGTTTTGTTTTAATGTTGAATCATTTCGCTTTCTGGCTTCCATATCGACAATCTGCATGTAAGCGAGCAAGGCATTAAATGTGAATACGCTCCTTCCAACAAGAATGTGTTGCCTTTGCTTATCTCGCAACCAATGACCACCAGCAGAGTGTGTGTATTTCTCGAAAAATTCCAGAAACGGATAATTAATTCCTCCATTCATGTAGGTGGAAGAGCGAGAATTCTCGAAAATTCAAACGACATCGAAGGGTAGAAAAAGAATGGGTTAATTCAGAATACATTGTGAATATTCCTTTGCCAGTTAAAATGAGTTTCGAAAACTGATAACATTAACCGATGTAACGATCACATAAAGCAATAATTCTAACATACAGATGAATAGAAAAAATCGGGACCAAGTGATTTCGATAACAATAAACGATTGATAACATTAACGCGATCACATTAAGTGGAATCCACTGTGCTTAGTCAGATGTTAAACAAATAGTTGTACCAGGATATTTAGTGCATCTCGGGGATTCTCTAAGTAAGAATGTGCCTGAATAATGCTTAAATTATAGTTAAAAGAGACTGGGCTGGTACACCATGACAATGTGCAAGCTTATGTGTCGCACTATCTCCGTAATTGTTTGCCAAATCATAAGACTCTCGTTGTGCCCCATAAATCCTAATGCCTAAATGCTACAAAGGAAAGCTTTTTCCTATTGCACAACCTTAAAATCACCTTGAAAGGACACTGTTTGCAAACCATTTAAGTGTTTCTGCAAAATTAGACAAGAGAACTGTGTGACACCGAAGAAAGGGCAGTCCAGGAAGCTTTTAAAACAGCAAGAAATGTTGCGAACGGTGTTAATAGCAAAGTTTTAAGAAGGCTATTTTGAACAGGACAACACTTAAAATATCATAAAACTAGTAATACAGATTTTATAGCAAAATTTCTGTCTTTTTAATGGCACATATGCACATATCATATATATGTATTTGTATATAAATTTACACTTAAGTATATACTTGAAAAAAGTAAGATGTGTCATCTAATTAAGCAATAAGTATAAATATGCAGTTTTATTACGATGCCTTACACAAAAAGTAATTACATAGTTTTATTACAAAGTGAATAATTAAATATAAACACATTTAGTTTTTATTATGATGTAATATTAGGCTCAAATATATGCTAACGTTTTAACACGAAAAAAATCGCCTTTAAGGAAGATAAAATCGTCATTTCAGGAGGAGGAAAAAGAAATAATTTTAAAGTTTTTTTCATTACTAGCGTATAACCCGACATCTGACGGGATCAGTAAATATTTTAATTTTCCAGAATTGTAAATTACCTTATGTGGCAGATAAAAAAAAAATGGTTTATTTTTTGGCTGAGAATTATCTTGCAAAAATAAATTAATCGATGATTAAATTTAATCAATGGTTAAATTTAAAATTATCACACCTGTACCTAATCCATTATTTAAGCCAAATATAAAAGAAAATTATTAACGTTTTATCTAAGTTCGGTGACAAACCGTATGAAAATAATACAGGCGATATTTAAATAATTTAAAATAAGAAATTATTAAATGAGATGGTTAAAAGAATGACGCCATAATGCTAGAAAAAAAATGTTATTTTCATCTACTAAGGGCTGATCCCACCAAAGTCGTTTAATGGCTAACTACGATTAGCCACGATTAACGCTGGCGCCAACCAATGAGGGAACGCAATTCTCCATTTAAACCGAGATTAATCGCGCATAGTGTTAAACGACTTTGGTGGGATCGGCCCTTATAATGTGATAAATTGATAAATATAATCGCCTGCTCTTAGCCGGGAAAAATAAGGCTCGAAATAATGGCATTAAATGCTTGAAAAGGGGGGAAAGGGGATTTCGAAAGTTTTAAAGACAATATTATTTTTTGCTGTGATATGAAACATATTTATACTAATTTATTTTAGAATCGGATCGATAGTTTAAGAAAGATAAACTTTACTCGCTTTGAATTTTGCTAACCCTAACTCATCAAGAATCCAATATGGATGTCTCTATCCATTCCAAGTCCAACCGATTCATAAATTCGAGGACAAACGGACAGATAACTTAGGTAATTATTATATAGGGGGTGATTTATTATTTTTATTGCTGAGTGAATTTTCTCCAGTTTTTGTTTAAAAATGGATAGCATAAATTTTCACGGAGTTCATTCCAAATTAAAAGGAATGGTATTTATTCAGTGATGCGTAGAAAATTTACATTCAAAGTGTTTGAAATGGAGGTAATAAATTGCATTCTAAAGGATAAAAATCTATTAGAATTTTTCCTAGCAGTACACGAGGACTTTTTCCAATTATTTCTTGTTACCATTGAAATTAGGTGTTTATGAGACCTATTTTTCAGGTAAGCGCCGTTTTAAAATTTGTCCGTCATAGCTTTGCTTCTGGAGTTTTCCACACGTACGACGTTTCATAAGAATTTGCTTGCGTTACCAAAATGTATGCGTTTTTAAAATTCCCCTAGGCTATTGGAAAATCTGTCAAATGCAAAGTATGCGCTTTTATTGGCTTAAACGGAATAGACGTGAAAACGGCCGTAATTCATTAGTGAGGTGAAGTATGTTGAAAAATTGCTTTGAGCGATGCATTGGAAAGGAAAATGGAGTGGAACAATTAAAGGTAGTCCTACACTGAGGGCGAATTATGTATCCCTCACTTTAAACCGGAATCAAATTCAATTTTATCCCGACTTTTCCGCACCCTTTTTATATAAAATTCCATCATCTTTCGTATATCTAGGATTAATACCAGAAAATTATCATTTATACTTGCATTTGAAAAAGCGCTTTTTTTTGTAACTGCTACAAAGACGATGAAGAGATTAGAACACATAAAAGAATGGTTAAAAATAGCATGGTAAATTTGAAGGAGGTTAACATTCAGAAATTTGCCATATGACCTACTAAACATTTTTTTAGTGTAAATTGCATATAAAAGACCTACCTTTCCAAGCTTTAATCTATACGCATACATACAAATACATACACACACACACACACACACATATATATATATATATATATATATATATATATATATATATATATATATATATATATATATATATATATATGTATATATATATATATATATATATATATATATATATATATATATATATGTATATATATATGTATATATATATATATATATATATATATATATATATATATATATATATACATATATGCATATGTATGTATATATATATATATATATATATATATATATATATATATATATATATATATATATATATATATATATATATATATATATAATATATATATATATAATATATATATATATATATATACATAAACAGGGTCGGTTCTGGGATATTAGCTGCCTATGTGCAAGGTAGAATCCCTACGAGTGCTTGTACCCAGAAAATGTTATCTCGGCCACGCTAGAAATATATATCTCTATCTCTCTCTCTCTCTATATATATATATATATATATATATATATATATATATATATATATATATATATATATATATATATATATATATATATATATATATATAAGAGAAAGAGTCCTTTATTCAAATCATCATGATTTACCGTAGATTCACTGAAATTTGGTTAGGTGCCCTTTGATACTACCAGAGGTCAATGGCAATATTAACACATCTTCCTCCCATATTATGAAATGGTATTGCATCATAACAGCTGGCAGTATATTAGCACCATTGCTGTATTTTATTACTTAAAACGAATTCGTAAGCTAATTCTAAAAATTAGCAACTGAATTTATCTAAAAATAAAATTGTTTATAAAGTGTTTTAAAATATTTCTTGCAAATAAAATATGAATAAATTTCGTAAATGGTATATCTATATTCAAGAAAGATAGTGTGGAGTTGTAGACTCATGCCCCGAAATTCAATGGACGACTTGTTACCGGCGAGGAGATCAGCTGTTTTCACTCTTTATTTTCGAACAGATGTGGCCGGCGTAACAAAGGAGTGGAGAAAAGAAATCTAGGGTTGTGATACTATAGCATAATAGCGGTCACGCCACCGATGGCTAGCCAATAAAAAATAATATAAAGGAATATTGATAATCCACCTAATCTTCCCAGCCTATGAGGGCCCTAGAAAATGAGCGATGTCATGCTGTTTTGACGTTACTTCAGGGAGCTTGAAAAAAGGGAGCGAGCCAGTTTTGGGGACTTTGTTAGCTTTTTGGAAACAGGCGTCGCTTGCAGAGCGACGTGGCCCGCCTGTAGAGTAGCTTTGTACATATTGAAATGTATCATTTTATCCAAGATTCTACAATAAAGGAAATTAATGTGTACTGGTTGTCTGTGTGGTTTCCTTAAACACCTATGTACTTTGGTCTAGGTTCTAAATGCGTTACAGCAGTGTTCATCTAGATGTAATGAAAATTGTAACAAACCAATCTCTTGAAAGGAAGGTTAATTGGAATTCAATTCTTAGACATTATTTCCAAATTTTGGTGCTCTTATTTCGGAAAAATCTTCTAGAGACTTAAGATTAGTTTTCATTGAACTATTTGTTTTGTTTCATAGGAAGGATCTTATTCCTCGTGAGCACAACTGTAGACTGTAGCGCTCCAAACCAAACGAATCCATAGATAGGATCCTAAGAAATGAATGTTCTTATATTATACAATATTATTTAATTTTTGTTAACTGAGTACAGAATAAATCACTAAATATTGAGCTTTAAGAACTTTAGGCGGTATACTTTATCTGAAACTTAATTAGTACAAAAAGGGAATTTTCAAAAGACCACATGACGCTAATTATTATGCCTACCTCAACCGAAAGTCGGTATCTTGGGTGAGGAAAACGATAAAGATTTTATTATTTGAGTTAAAAATGTCCGTGTCGCTATTCGCTATTTGCTACAAAACGACTATTTTCGAAATTCTCCCATGCTTTTCATGATCGATTAAATTAATAAACGCACCTCCCTGGAACTAACACATATATATATATATATATATATATATATATATATATATATATATATATATATATATATATACATATATATATATATATATATATATATATATATATATGTGTGTGTGTGTGTGTGTGTGTGTGTGTGTATCTATCTATCTATCTCTATATTATATATCAGGTTTGAAATTTAAAAGTTAGGAAAAAAGCATTAATAACTTCAAAGAGAATGAACTCTTTGTGAAGCCCAAGAAAATTTGGAGTGAAAAGTAAGAGCAAAATGACACTATAAAAAAGCAGAGCGTTCTGAATTCCAAGACAGAACAGGTAATCCTTGTGATCTGGTGACCTGATGTCGGACTCAGTCTCATATTGAAAACAAAAGGGCAAAGAGGGAAAAGGATGCTGGGAAAACATTTGAATGCTGGAATGAATGTTTTTCTCATTTTTCTTCGAAGGCTATGAAGAATCTGACAAGCATATATATATATATATATATATATATATATATATATATATATATATATATATATACACTCAAGAGTCAAAACATAAAGCCACCTGTCAATAATGAGTTGGCCCACCTTTGGCGAGCAAGACAGCTTCAACCCACATTGGCATGGATGCCACAAGTCCTTGGTAGATGGCCGGACACCGATTGTACTAGATGTTTAAGCAACGGTTACGCAAATCCGAGATATTTCGAATTGGTGGTCTTTGAACTCTGAGCTGCCACCCCATGACATCCCAAATGTGTTCTATCGGATTGAGATCCGGTGAGTTTAGTGGCCAAGATATTAACTGAAGTTCAGTATCATGTTCCTGGAACCACTCCAACACAATTTTAAGATTGTGACACTAGGCGTTGTCCTGTTAGAACATTCCATTTCCATCTGGAAAAACAGAGGCCATGTAAGGGTGCAACTGGTCCTTAATGAAGTTCAGATACAGTATGTAAGTTGGCAAAGAGTCCTTTAAATCTGAGATTTTGTGGTTGAGAAATTAGGTATGAAAAAATGAGAAGGGGAAAAGGAGAATTTAGGCTGCTATTTTAGGTGAAATATTTTTGATATATTACACACACACACACACACACACACACACACACACACACCCACATATATATATATATATATATATATATATATATATATATATATATATATATATATATATATATATATATATATGCATGTGTGTGTCTTTCATCTTTAACAGAAATTAACCCTTGTTCCATTTCTTGTTAAAAAGACCAGGTGGTAATTTCCCAATCCTAAGCGCTGCGTAATTGAATAGCTATTCAAATTTTGATCTATAAAAGGGGTGAATCTGATTTTAAACATGATACACATGGATCAGTTAAATGGGCTACAATAAGCGACTGCCAATAAAACAATCTTGCGAAATTGTTTTACCGTTTCTAACCACCCGCTGCTCATTCAAGCGATCATGCATTTTCTCTGCACCCCATTTCTCTCCTTGCCAGCAGTATTTTCACGCTTCAATTTCCCTGCCATCTTCCCTCCACTCTAGCGAACTCCTTTCTCGGCTTTCGAAAGAATTCATGATCCTTTAACTGGATTTCTTCCGAGTAATTGTAGGCCGTATAGATATAAAATAATCTAGATGTTAACTGGAAATTAACTTGAAATTAACACTTTTTAACTGGTTGATTTCCTAACTAGAACTTAGCTGAAGTTTTGAAATGAAGGGCGATCCACTTAAGTCAGATTGAGCTTCAAAGATAAAGAGAACAGTAAATAGACGTTAATTTTTTTAAAAAATCTAGAACTTAATTGGAAATTAACACTTTTTAAGTGGATGATTGTTTAACTAGAACTAGAGTTTAGAGTTGAAAGACGTTCCTGTTAAGTCAAATTAAGCTTCACGATTTTCAAACTATCAACCGTTCCGTACGTTAAAATCATAAAATTTTCAAACCTTTCCTTCTTTCCCTCCTTAGATCTTCAGTCCAAAGAAGCCGGAAGAACTATTGATTTGAATGATAATTGTTTAGTAAAAATGATTAAAATTCGGATAATTCATGAGTATGTACATGTATAAAGAATACAATCAATGACCTAAAGTAATGACTTATATAGTAAATGCAACACGTGGTCAAAATATTTGATTTAGTAAAAATAAAATAGAGTAGTTGGGTGCTCTACGGTCTTCGTTTCGCTACACGAGGACTTTTGAAACGTAAATTAACCGCTTGCCTGATTATCTCGAGTTATCTCAGGTTCGCATATATTGCAGTTAATTATTATCCCGAGAAAACTCGGGCGAATCAGAATTTGTCTTATGATTTGTTTTATCACGGTTTTACTCGCTCTGGATTAAATAAAAGGAAATATTCAGCATTTATATTAAAATTGCCAAGTTTTCTTGGTTTTGCGGTCCTGTTGGCGGAACTGGTGAAGTGTTTTCCAATGATTAGAAAACTTATTTAAGAAAATCATAGTGACGAGCTTTCTGCCACATCTGGAAGACCCAGTATAAGTCCTTTACCACTCAGGTTAACCTCAAGGTATTTTCCAGATGTTATTCCTGATGCTGAAAAAAATCAAATCCAATGATACAGTGTACTCTGTGCTCTCGTAAGACAAATTTCAGAGGTAAGCCAATATGAAAAGAGACCAGATATCAGTTCAGAATGTCAGGTATGACTTTGTGTTCTCCCTTTCTTCAAAAACTATCATACAGAGACAAATATTACTACTTTTTTCCATTTACCCGAGATATCACGGGATAGTAAACTAATATTAAAATTAAATGCTTTTACGCCCGTAAAAAAATAAAAAATCAATAAAAAACCTACCTATTTTGTTTTGTTTTATTTCCTTGTATTTAATAATAAAATTTAAAAAATGTGATGATTTTTTGCAATTTTTTTCAAAAAAAAATTGTAAGGGAAGCGGTTAAAAGTAAGAACATCCATACTATCCGAAAGACTCTGGTATCGAAAAGCAGTTTGCCACATCTCTGACTATCGTTCAGCTATTCCAACCGAGACTAATAATTATTTTCTTTTCAAAAATTTGTAAATCAAATTTCACTACAACTAATAAGCTGCATTTTCAGAGTTTGAAATATCAGATTATATATATATATATATATATATATATATATATATATATATATATATATATATATATATATATATATATATATATATATATATAAATATATATATACATATATATATATATATATATATATATATATATATATATATACATACATACATATATATATATATATATATATATATATATATATATCACATACCGTGCATCAGTCAACTATTTAATCAGACAGCCGAATAGTACTTCATAAAATCATTATTTTTGACTTCATCGAAATTAAATATTTAATCATTAAACATGGCGGCCAGTGGGTAGCGTCCGTACGCTAACAAAAGGCAGACAATTAACAATTAGAGTTCATCAACAACTCAATCTGAAAACGCTTTCTTTCAATTATTGAGCTTCAAACGCTTTTATGTGGAGTTATTAGAGATTGGTGCGCCTGCATTAAAGAGTGTTCTGCGTTTTCTGAATTTAAACCCCCATAAATTATTAATTTAATATTTTCAAACCTCACACACACACACACACACATATATATATATATATATATATATATATATATATATATATATATATATATATGTCTGTGTGTGTGTATATATATATATGTACATATATATGTATGTAATAATTCATTCCCTCTAGTCACAATAATTGTGCAGCTCCAATTGTTTTTACTTGCCCGTTGTACCGGGTAAGAAGAAAACCTAAATGGCTAGCAAATAATGCAGTCGGGCCTGCTAAAAATGATGCAGTCGGGCCATTGAAAGAGACCGGCACAAATTTAATTAAAACGTTATTTTAGAGCTGCTAAAACGGACATGTTTACTAGTCAACGATAGACAAGAGAAACACACATAAATCACTCTGCTCGAACAGAAGAGCACCCAAGAGAGAAGACAAAAAGAATTTTCCCGAGGAACAAGAAACTTAGTCAGCGAATTAAACTGTTATGATCGGCAGAAACACGGAGCCATTTGCCGGCGACAGCTGGAAAACGTGTTAAATAGACAGAAAATTTACAGCTATAGGGTAGAAATCTTTGGGCATTGTATCGAAAGAATTTTAAGTCGAAGACACTCCTTTGATTAAGACATTTAGAGGCTGGGAGAAAGATTTTAAGGAATTAGAATGAGAGAGAGAAGGTTTTGAAGAAATTAAAGTTAAATAATTTTGATATATTACACGTATATATATATATATATATATATATATATATATATATATATATATATATATATATATATATATATATATATATATATATATATATATATATATATATATATATATATATATATATATATATATATATATATATATATATATATATGTGTGTGTGTGTGTATGTGTGTGTGTATACATATATGCGTATATATATGTACATATATATGTGTATATATATACATACATATATATATATGTGTGTGTGTGTGTGTGTATTAACATCATACCATTTGTCTTATTTATTCATATATATTTAAATATACATAATTTTTTTAATAGATCGAAAAATGAATATGGTTAGTGCTTCATAGGTTAATATTACTTCGGGTTCGTTTATTACTTAAAAGGATGAGCAGGATCCTGTTTCTAGATATTTTCTTAGTGCAAAAACGTTGTAATATTGTCAGTCTAATTAAAAAATGTCTTTAGTATTCCTGATAAAATCAAGATAATAATTCTAACAGGGTATTAATATTTTTATGTCGAGAAGTAGAATTTAGGAAAATATGGCAAGTGCATTGGAATGGATAATAATTACGGTACTTGACCTTTGCGTTTTCAGTGAATAGAACTTGAGATGTGGTAACAACATAAGAGGTTATTATTTTCTGAGACATTGCATGATGCGATGTTCATGAAACTGCAGTGGTGTTTCATCTATTCTTTTAAAGAAGTCGTTTATTTAGCCTAAATTGACCATTTTTAGATAGCTTTTTTATTTATGCAATTATTACAAAATAAAAATTACCGTCACTTTTGTTATTATTTTATTCAGTCAGGGTCAGTCATGCATTTGAATGTCAATAGGCCAAATTTTTTAACAAACGGTTTCAGATGTAACATTCAACTCTAGCAGCTTTTCTTATATCCACGATTGACTTTGAAAAATAAGAATAAATGTATGATCGTCTTCTCTTAAGGTAAAATAGTACCTTAAATAACATAACATTTTTATTAAAACGGCTTTTCAGTGATTCATAATTAAATAATCTAGTCATTTTAGAATTTTTTTTACAGTTTTTGTAATAAAACCCTAACTTTAGAACGTAATTACTTTTGTAATTTCAAGTTTTATATATTTTATAACATGTATACTCCAATGAAAAAAGGGAAATCACTTACCAGCAAGACAATTGTGTAATATGTATATTAGAAACTAAATTTTTGCATCCGACTAAAATAAAATATTTGTTTTTGTCTGTAAACCAATGTATAGGTAACTGACATTTTAAAATGAAAAATAAATTTAAAAACCACTAAGAAATTGAAAATATAAGAAAATTTATTATTTTCTTTTATTATTCTATACTATAAAATATTTAACTCGCATTACTATAACCGAGGTTAACAGAAAGATATGATAATTAATTTTTATTTGATACAAAATATGAATTTTGATTTTGCAAATCTCTAAAGTTTTTTACGATTAAATATATATATATATATATATATATATATATATATATATATATATATATATATATATATATATATATATATATATATATATATATATAATATATATATATATATATATATATATATATATATATATATATATATATTATATATATATTTTATATATATATATATATTTATATATATTTATATATATATATATATATATATATATATATATATATATATATATATATATATATATATATATATATATATATATATATATATATATATATAGAGAGAGAGAGAGAGAGAGAGATAAGATACTTTTCAATGTATATATTGCTTTACCTAGAAAAACTAAATAATTCTTTTAAGTAAGACATTTATTACTCATTTAGGCAAACTTTTATTCTAGACAAAGTGAAGCCGATTGATGACCGAATGGTTAAGTTTCTGGGCTGCGGGACCGGAGTTCTAGGGTTCGAATCCCACAGTGGCATGGTTGTTTGTAACCATTCGGAAGCGGCTTTAAACAGTAGGTCCCGGTCTCATTAGCACTCGTGTTGCAAATAGTA
>CM063506.1:15528902-15533902 GCA_032207245.1 Pardosa pseudoannulata
AAAAGAAAATCTTCAATTATTGTTAATTTACATATTTATCTCAGTTTTTAATACACTAAACTTTTATTCTTGGGATTATACATAGTTTTTCTTTAATTTTATATAATGTGTCTTTAAGAAGATAAACTATTTCAATAGAACACTTAGTTTCAACGGAGATTAACTGTTACTTTCTTTAATGTGATATTTAATTGTTGAATGTTGCTTTTATACCATGCTTTTGTTTTTAACCGCATAACTCATTATAACAACTGGCCCTTATCCTATAGAAGCTTCTCACGCAATTTCTCTATGTCAGCGATTTCTATATCACGCAATTTTCCTATATTACAATTTTCATCTAGGAGCGTTTCACTCAACTTCTCTTTCATACACTGTTTTAGAACTATTTTTACTTTTCGGTTCTTTTTTTTCTAAATAAAATTTGTGTCTTGTCTTTAATAAGAATAGACGTATAATTTTGTGTTCACTTAGATAACAGAAGAAAAAAAATCATTGAAATTTTTACATAAAACCCTTTTTGTTAAACTTGGAAAAGTTTTAACGTAATACAGAAGAATAAATTATGTATAAACTTTCAAAAATCTCAATTTAAAAAAAATGGGCATTGTGCCCTTTACTTACGGTGAACAAAAATGTAAATTTTCAAAGCTAACAAGACGTATCATAATCCTCCTTACTTTGCCTCAAATGTAAAAAATCTAATTAGAGACTTTAACCCCTTCCGGTAAAATGACGAGTCTAGCTCGTCATTTGTTTTTCATTCCATATCGTACAATGACGAGCTACACTCGTCATGCGATTAAAGTTACTGTTAAATATGATAATTAATTTAGTTTAAAATTTCTAGTGTACTGAATTTGGCAACACTTTTATCACTTGTGAAAATCACAAGTCACTATTGCATATTGTTTACTTAGAATTTCTTGGTACAAGTCATTGCCAAATTAATGAGTCGGAATAAAAGAAAACCTATTAAGAAATGCGTGTGTGTTACAAGAATCAAATTAAAAGTGAAACTACTTGGCGGTGTAAACAATTAAGAATTCCTTTGCACTTTGTTTTGAAAAGTACCACTAGCTTGAAGACTATTAATGTTTTGCTTTGATATTTTCTTAATTTTACTGTTTCTGATATTATTTAACACTATGTAAAAAGTGGATTTTAATTAAGAATATGTAAAAATTGTAAAATGAAACAAGTTTTTTAAATAAAAATTAAATGGTTATTTCATGCACAGTTTTTCATTATTAAATCATACCGGAATGGGTTAATTAAAATAAATATCTTGAGTTGTTCACAAGAAAGACAATACAATTAGTACAATTCTATATGTATCCTAATTCAGAGATCCCAAAATTACAATATGGAATATTTAAAGGGATAAACACATTTATTTTCTCTTAACATTACAGTTCTTAGCAGTGACATGGGAGATCTGGGGGCATTGATGAGCCAAAAAGTTATATTTGTACTTAGCCAAAAATAGTTAATTTTGGCAGTAACTAGATGTCAAAACCAAAAAGAGGCATTTCGCAAAAATTACACGCGTATGGAAACTTTGACTTGCATGAATAGCTGCACAATGTTACAACATCATCAATACCAGCAGTTCCGCTTATGGAAATTTTAGGTAATTATGGTCAAAAGTAATTTAAAACTAATTTATTCTAATTCTGGAATAGTTAAACTAATTCGGGTTCCAAATGTTACTAATGGACATAGGCTGGCAACGCTTGAAATTTTCAAAATGTTGAAATCAACTTTTAAAAAAATCTAAATATAGTAGTCCTTCAGATTTAAATTTTCCACATAATTTAAAGATTGTAAAGCTTTTAATCAGATATCCACTGGCAGAGGTAGACACCCGCTCTTTGGAATTTCCTAAACCGCAATAGAAAGAAGATATGTATAACGTAAATTAGAAAATAAGAACGGCAATGACGACACCGTTTCAAAAGTAATTTAAAAGTAATTTATTCTAATTCTGGAATAATTAAACTAATTCGGGTTCCAAATTTTACTAATGGACATAGGCTGGCAACGCTTGAAATTTTCAAAAGGTTGAAATCACCTTTAAAAAAATCGAAATATAGTAGTCCTTCAGATTTAAATTTTCCACATAATATATAGATTGTAAAGCTTTTAATCAGATATCCGCTGGCAGAGGTAGACACCCGCTCTTTGGAATTTCCTAAACCGCATTACAAAGCAAATATGAATAACGTAAATTAGAAAATAAGAACCTCAATGACGACACCGTTTCTCTCTTGCTCGAAATGGGTGAAAGCAATGGCAGTTGAAACGAGAAATCCCAAGTGCAACTGCACCCATTAGCATCTGTTTGATATTATAAACAGGTGTTCAAACGGTAGAGAGACATGTTTATGGGAAGTAGAGACTCTATTCTTTATTTCATTTATTTCAGAAATGTAAAAACTTTTTTAGATTTTTCAAAATACAACTAAGCATTACGTAAAGCACATGAAAAGCATTTCGTATATTTTAATCCAGTGGTCTTCAATTCTATAAGGACCAAGGCCTTCAAAGAACTTTTTATCTTCTTGTTGATACCTATACATTTCTCCAAAAGTATATGTAAGTTACATGTTAGTTACAAAATGCAGACACTGTTAAAAATAATGAAAATAAAGAAAAGTGATGCAACTGATCACATACAGTTTGAATAATGTCATTTATATAAGTAATATCATAGCTTGTGCTTTTGGCATCATCAACTCTTACATCATCGCTTCTAGTGACTAATATGCACTTTTTATTGACACAAACAATCGAAATCTAAAGCCACATATGTAATTTTCAGACACATTTCTGAATTAAGCTTGTTCTGGCATTTCTTTGCCATATATGTTGAAAACTATTTTTTCCAGAAATATCTAATTATAAATGTCTGCAAAATAATAATATCTGTTCTGGTAACAGAAGTTACAACCATGACAGAACGTTAGAACACAACCGTTACAGAATGTGAGTCGTTAACACAAAATATTGTGTTATAGAGATCCGGATAATTACATGTAGCTTATAGGTATAACATATAACTACAGTTTCTGTTGTATTTGTTTACATTTTTTAAAGTACATGCGGACTACCTAGGGGCAGTTAGCAGCACCCAGCTTGAAAACTGTTTTAAGCTATATAACCTTGGATTATTTTGGTGAGTTCAATAAGAATTTTAATTTAAATTATGTAAAAATTAAGCTTCTATTATCACTAAACTAATCAATTTTCATTTAACACATTTTTATTTATGATTTAATTTTTTTATTCAACTTCTGTAGAATTTTATATTCAACATATTGGTACAAAAATTAGTTCTATTAAGTGTAAAGACGTGTTAGTAACATATTTCATACTTTTAAGGTTTGTTTCGGTTTGAAACACTACGGTCTACTGTTTTGCATACGAAGGTTAACGAGACTCGGGTTTACTGCTTAAGGTCGATTCCGGAGGGCTACGAACATCCATGCCAGCAGTGGGTAGCACATATTTTTAAGAGAGGCCGAGAAAAACTTTAAGGGTATCTATGCATTAACATGTTTTATAAGACAACTAATCGATTCCCTCTCAGCGTTAGGTTAGGAGTACAAAATTAGTGATGTTGTATGGGGGTTTTTTAAAGCACTTTGTGGGATATCTTAATAAACTATACAGTATAGACTTACTATATTTGGAAATATTTGGGAAGTTATCCTATTACAGTAAACAGAAAAGAACAATCGTTTTTTTCAAAATTACAAACATCAATTTCCACGATGATTTTCATTAAAAAAAAAGTCCAACTCATGTGTTAACAAGCAAGAGGATTTGAAAAACTTAATGAAGTGTTAATATTTAGTTTAGGATTTCATTTGGTGATGAACTTATTGTAACAATTAAATTTTCATGTAAGTAGTTCGTTTGGTACAATTTTCATTATATTATAAATTTAAATAGGATTTTTAAAAATTTATTCATGCTTTAATGCAAAAATGACTCAAAATATATTGTAAACAATTTTGTCTTAAATTTCTTTAGATTAATTGCTAGTTGTTAAGTTAAGAATAAGCTAATCTTTTTCCCATGGTAAAATACAATAATATAATATGATTACTGCTGTTCTTCTTCTACTGGCAACGTTTATTTCTGTTTCCGTTTTGTCATATCACAGGACAAGATAGTCTAAAGAGGTATTAATAATGACCATTTAGAGATAGAAAAGAATGTTTGATCAAAAGTTGGTTATTCTACTACAAAATGAGATGATTTGGATAAAGAAATTCAAACAAATATACATTCACTCTTATAAATATAGAGCTATTGTTTAAGTTTATACTTGATTCTTTGCATTTTTCAATAAAATGAAAGATTTTCACTTAAATAAATTAAAAAAAACGGATTAATTTATGTGAATATATTATTTTAATTCAAAAGTTTTGTTTAATTTAAGAATATTTAGGTTTTATGAGTTACACTCTTATGTTTAATCTGCCAAAAATACCTCAATTTGCTTAATTAAAAATATTTACACAAATCTTTTAATTTGACAGTATTTAAACGCAGTTTTGCTCTGTTACTTTATTTAGTTTATTTCTCTATTACTTAATAAATCTTCTCTATTAGTCTGTTTATGACTTAAATTACTCTCTTTTTTTTTAAGAATTTTTAATATTTTAGTAGAGAAAAACAGTGAACGAAAGAAATAAACAGAGTATCATGTTACACTAGACAATTTATTTTTATGTAATTTATATTATATATTACTAGTATATCTAATATAAAAATTAATGAAAGATAGATAGACAAGAATAGAAAAAAATATAAGAATAAAACAAAATATTTAATATAGAAAATAGTATAAAATTTATGTAATGAAGGAAATAAAACAGTTTTAATGATATACAACAGAAATCATGGTATAACAAGTTCTCACCGTTATAGGCATTTTGGGAATGATGCAACCAAGATTGTTCTATTTATATTAATAAACTATATAAGAT